>JAMJFZ010000199.1:3755000-4355000 GCA_026225945.1 Cricetomys ansorgei
GAAGCAGTTTAATTGAGGGTAAAGCAGAGAGACTGACTGAGGCAGTATGGGACAGGGAGAGACACTGAGACACAGAGGCAGCTCAGAAGAAGAAGTCAGTATCAGACAGGAAGAGTGAGCCAGGTTGAAGCTGAACCGAGCAGTTTAGTCTGAGTCAGTCAGAGAATCAGCCAGAGTAAGCCAGAGTCAGAAAAGATTGGTCAGAAACAGTCAGCTGCCTCAGAAGATCAGCTTGAACTAGTCATCTTGGAGAAGAGTTTGAGCCAGAAGAGTGAATGAGTTGAACCAGAAGAGTCAGAGTTCAGAAGGAGCTAGTCAGAGTGCCTCAGTCAGCAGTAAGTCTCAAAGGTTTATTAGATTGTACAGAGATTGTTTGAGGGATGAAGCCTTCCTGTTAAAGGATTAAGACTATACTGTATGAAGGCCAAAAAGCTTCAGGGCTCCAGGGCTAGGACTGGTCATTTAATTAGGCAAAGAATACACTGTCCTCTGTCCTAAATCAGTGTCTACATCTGACATCTGAATCTTTACACTCACCTAGTCACTGTGTCAGAGCTTTTCCTTGAAGCAGATTGTCTAAGGATACATTTTAGGAGTGTTCTTGGACCTTCCTTACCTGCTTGTGGCTGGCAGCTGATTCCAAACCTACTGTCTTTGTGGGTTTCCTGTTGAGTCCAACTCCATTTCCTCCATTTTGTTTGGGTGAGTTCATCTTCTATTGGCCTGAGTGCAAACATCACAAGATGGACAATCCATAGAAGTTCTCAAGGAGTTCACACAGGAGAACCTACCCCTTGTTTCCTTAACTACCACCAGGAACATGAAAACGGTACATGGAAGAAATATCAAAACTGACGGTTGTAGAAAATATGGTTCCCACTTTGGCAACGTGGATCTTGAAGATTAAACTCTAGCCATGATTTGTTCCAGAATACTTTAATTCTTTTTGTCCCGGTTGTAAGTGCTTGACATCACTCAAAGACTCACAGTCCAACAGAGTAACAGATACAACCTCTTTTTATTCACTGTGCCTTTGTGTAACACTGAAGTACATTGCTATGTGGCTTCCAGTAAAAATGTATGCTTACTATAAACTGGAGAGCACGTAACGATTCTGAATGTGGTTAGTTCTCTCCTTATCTCTCTCTCTCCCTCTCTCTCTCTCTCTCTCGTCTATTTTTCCTCTTTTGCTACCTATCACAAACTACTAACAGTAAATTCTTTGGACAGAATTTAATAAATGTGCCAAACTTAAGAGAAACTAAGGTAAGCATTATTTTAGCTACTGTATTCTTCACTGGCAGGAACATACCATGGTTAGATGTAGCTGCTCTAAGGCCACAGAGATATTGTAACATTTATTCCATAACTTTAATGCTTTAGATTTTGTTTTATTTAAGTCTGAAAGTATTCATCTGCTAGAAGAAAACAGTTTGTGCTCAGTGGCAAAGGAGCATGAATTGGAAACATCACTGGACTTTGTCATGTCTTCATCTCTAAACTGGAAATTGTGTTTGTTGCACCAGGAAAAAGAGTTGCTTTTTTCCTAGTTAGAATTCCAGGAAAAAAAAAAACTCATTAAAACACTTAATCCTTCTTTTCTGTGTGACTCATGCTTTCCTTTTGCTCCTGACAAACATAAGTATCTTTGTATTGGGAAATCAGGCTGCCTAAGGTTTCATCTTTTCTTTCTCCCAAAGACAGAGCCATGGGGACACTCAAGAGCCAGCTAGGGAGAATGCATACTCACAGCCCACACCTGCTAACCCCCATCCTTTCCAAGGGCCTTTCTTACTCACTTTTAGACTAAGAGCCTTTGTGAGGGAGCCCAGCATATTTTAACATTTCCTGCTTCATTTGCAACTCAGAGCCAGAAGTGTAGCCCCAGTTTCTTCCAAGATGTTTTATGAGCAAAGGATCATGTGCTTTGCAATCATTCTTAATGTGGTGCCTCAGGTTTCACACTTTGGGAACGGAAAAGGAAAGTACATTTTCTCCCCTGACTCTAGTTCATGTGACATACAATCTGAAATGTGTGCTTTTCAGTGGGATTGCAGTTTCCTAAACACCAAACGGGAGGGGGTCCCCACGAAACACACTTATCTTAATTTGGCAAATGACAGGACAGTGGGTGTAAGTATGTCCAAGGCTAGAGAATTACAAGAAAAATGGCGCCATCAATTATGTGAGCCGCCCTTGCCTCCTGCCTCCACCACGTGTGTCCTTTTCTCCCTGATGAAGACCTACAGGCTTCCAAGGGTCGTCTTGTATGTTTTGTTTTCCCCTCCTCTCAAAAATAGGCTAGGAATAAAGTATCGGTGGGTCCCTCACACTGTCTTCAAATAGCTCACGGTTTCTTCTTTCCAAGCACACTCACGTTTAAACAGGCCTTGTATGAACGGTCTGTGTTTCCTAGTTGATCCACTGATGGAAGATGAAGAGGTCAGAACCTCCCAGTGCAAGACAGTCTAGCTGATCCTATTTATAACTTTTACGGTCATCGCCATACTGAGTCCGCATGGCACACTTTATTTTTTCAGATCCTGTTGGGTCCGTAAAATAGCTCAAGTAGACGCTGAGATATACATATGGCCAAACAAAGTAGTTTATTTGTTCTTATATGTCAGGTTCAACCAATTAAAAAAAACATGATGGCCCCAAATGTGGGTACATGGGGATTTTTAAGTGCAACAGGCAGTCACCAGGGGGATCTCTCTGATTGGTCAGGACCTGAGCACTGGTCCTTACCGGATTGGCTTGTTATGCCTGGTAAGGAAGTGAGGGGTAGGGCACGTGAGAGATGTGCAGAAAGCTCTAATTGGCCAGCAGCTGGGTTCTGGGCTCTCTGAGAATTATCAGAGACTCCCAAAGAGCCAAGATCAGGACCCGGCCATGACGAGGGTGCCCTGGTGGTCCTCTCAGATTCTACCCTTCTTTTCATGTGTGAAGTAGGAGATAAGAGCTAAGAAAAAAATTATCTTCATTTCTCCAAAAGTGATAATTAGTTATGCAAATATTTACATATTATGTAAAAACAAATATGTATAAATAAATAACAAATACTTAGAAAGAAAAATAAACTGGAAGAAACAGATTCTAAGATCTTGAGAGCAGGATAGCCCAGCAAGAGCTAGATCAGGGTAGCAAAACACAGACAAGAGCTCTGGGATCCAGCTAAGTTTTGCTGAATTGGAGGTGGCAGAGAACTGATAATTGGCCACAAAATAGGAGCCAGCTGCAGTGATCCAATAGCAAGGGATGCAGACACAAGGACAGGCACACATCCCAGGAATGTCCACAGTAAAGCATTTCCTCCCTCTCTCTGCCTCCTTGCTGCTAGTAACCACTTGCTCTTATTTCCCTACAGTAGGTGTGATGCCCCACAACAAAAAGTAATGGGGGGTAGCCCCTCCTCCAGTGGACTCTCCAGTGTGTTTTCTTATCTGAACGAGACCTTCTTTGGCTTTAGTGTCTGGAACAGGTCGCTCTCACCTAGATTTGGGATGATTCTCCAGTTGGGCTTCAGCTTCTGGTTGCTCTGGAAACCACCGTTAGTGGATGCGTTCCTTGTGTCTTGTGTTGTAAGCTTTCACTGTAGGTCATGACATGGGTTATGTTGTGTGTAGCACACTTAAGGAAGAAGAATGGAGGGCTACGTTATATGATATCCTCACATCTAGCCCCTTGGGTCAGCCTACTGCTGTTACAGGGGTGATTAGGAATAAGAAAAAAAAACATTCCTGAATTTTGTTACTGTGATGATTTGAATAAGAATGGCTCCCATAGGCTCATATATTTAAATGCTTAGTCATCAGGGAATAGCACTAATTGAGAAGGATGATTGGAGGTATGGCCTTGTTGGAGTAGGTGTGGCCTTGTTGGAGGAAGTCTGTCCCTGGGGGTGGGCTTAGAGGTTTCAAATGCCCAAGCTAGGTCCAGCGGTTCTCTGTGGATCCAGATGTAGAATTCTCAGCTACTTCTCCAGCACCATGGGTGCCTGCATGCCACCATGCTTTCCACCATGATGATAATGGACTAGTCCTCTGAAACTGCAAGCACGCCCCAACTAAATGTGTTCTTTCATAAGAGTTGCTATGGTCATGGTGTCTCTTTGCATCAATAAAACAATAACTTAGATGGGCACTGTATAAAAAGCAGTTGTTTGATGTAAATATTTGAAAGTATAGGATAGTGGAACACATATTTACTTCTAATTAGGTATTTACATATTTAAAATTTTAAATTTATATTATTGGGTAAGTGTATGAAGTATGTTTCTGTGTGTGTCACAGGACAACTTTGTGGAGTCAGTTCTCTTCTTCCACCTTCATATGGGTCCCAGAGATTGAACTCAGGCTGCCAGGCCTGAGTGGCAAGCATTTTACTCATGGACCAGCTCTAAATACACATATATTTTAATGTAGTTAGATATGCACAGTATATAACGTTTTATAAAGAATACTTTTATCCTCTTAGAACTTTAAGATTTGTTACTTAGCCAAATGTACATAGTGTTTAGTAATCAATTTCTCTCTTACATTTTAGTTTATGCTTCTATTTATAGAATGAATCACTTTTATTATATAAAATGTGTAACATTTTTGTAAAGGGTGTTACCATATTCTCTATATTTGAATCATTAACTTGACATAGTTTTCACTGTGAATTGAGTCAGAGTATATAAATATTTATAAAGTTCTAGTAGTTATTGCAAGAAAACTATTAAGAGTTTTTCTTTGTATAAATGAATTGATTACATTGCTCACCCAGGGGTGTAAGAGAAGTCCTATGTTCAAATTCATAAGGTATTTAGGGTAGATGTCTTAACATTCTTTTTCCACTTAAAGTACTTTTGTTCTGGGCAACCTCAGGTAGCATCCATATATAATAGGATTGAAAATTATCCAATGAAAATTCCATGTTTATGGTTTTTCCTATTCCTTTCTAGTCCCTTTTAACATCCTTAGGCTAAGATATTTGTATTTAACATCCATATTTCTTCGCAATCCTTGAAGCATCTTGTCAGAGCAATTGTGGAGAAACTTTGTTTTTTTTGGGAATTTCACAAGAACATTACCTTGAATATATTAACTTACATGGCAAAAGAGAATTAAGGCTGTAGAGATGGGAGTAAGTCTCAGTTAATGGGCCATAAAATAGATTACTTTTGACTATCTAGAAGGACCCAGTGTAGTCATACAGGTCTTTAACAATGGAAGAGAGATCAGAAAAGTCTCATATACACAAATATACATGTTGTAGAAGTTTATTTTTACTTGTGTTTAAAATAATTGTTTTGTGTGGTCTTGGGTGAGGTGCTGCCTAGGCCTTGGAATTTTGTATTGTCTACAGGTGTTGGATTTTTTTTTTGTGGGGCATGCTTGATTGCACATGAGCTGCAAACAGTAGAATACTTGAGTTCTGTATCAATAAAAAGACTTTAGCTCAGCTCAGGGTTCCACTGTTCAGTAAACATATTGGACAGGATAGTGGTTCCCTCTGCTGAGATCTGGAACAGTTTGCACCTATGAATATGCCTCTGTCTCTTCCTTGCTGAACTCACACAGCAGTGAACTACTACAAATGTCGTACCAATGTGGGGCCCTGACATCACACCAGCCACATCCAACACGAAGACAAGGAAGAATGAAAAGAAACTCCAGACCTCGCAGAGTCCGTTTTGTTTTGTTTTGTTTTCTACAAACCTGTCCAGATACTAGTGAGGTGAGATGGTCCCGACAAGACACATCTGCTGTGGTGATGAAAACTCAATCCCATGAGGGAATCTTTCCTGCACACAAGGTTACCAGTTGTTTTTCCTGCAAACAAGACTCTATCTTAAAATCTGGAAAATATTTCCTCAGGGTCAGCACACAGAAACTGTCTTCCAGAACTGGCCAAGGTTGCATCTTGTGCTGGTAGCCAAACTTGGTAATGTAAGAGTCACCCATGTGGTACTAGTTTTGAAGGCATGAGGAGGTCATGGAGAGCAAGTGAAGCTTGGCACTAGGAGAGGCCAAGAGAGGCCATTGGTGAAGGTACAGCCTCAGTGGCAGTTGAAGGTCCAGATTGAAGGGATCATACAGAGAAGTTGAGGCTTGGCACTTGAAGAGAGCCCAGGAGAGGCCATTAGTGAAAATTTAGCCCAGTTGCAGCAGAAGACCCCAATGTTCTGAAGATGCCAGTACCATGGGATGACCACCAAGAACAGCAGCAGCAGTGGAGTGGAGCCAACAAGAGCCTGGAGGACAAGCTGCGTATGGTGCAGAGAGTAGAGCCAGAGAAGTGACCCAAGCCTTTTGGAGGAGCCCAGAAGATCATGAATGAATTCCAGATAATTGGATATTGATAATGCTTTTCTGCTTTCCAAAGACATTGTGAAAAGCTTGCTACATGTTTGGTTTCATTTGGTCCCGTGCATTAGCAACCCTGGTAAATAGTTTTGCTGGTATAGTATTAAATTGTCTTGTAGAGATAAAGCTTTTTTTTTTTTGGATTGGTTTATATAAAAATGGGGAATTGTTGTAGAAATTTATTTTTACTTGTGTTTAAAATAATTGTTTTGTGCACTATTGAGTGAGGGGCTCTCTAGGTCTTGGCATTTTATATATGTCTGCAGGTGTTGGATTTATGTAGTGGATGTTCGATTGCACATGATCTGCATGTGCTATCAGTAGAACACCTGAGGAATTCTGAATCAATAAAACACCTAAGCTCAGCTCAGGATTCCAGTGTCCAGTATGGCACTGGCCAGGACAGTGGTTCCCTCTGTTGAGATCTGGCAGAGTTTGCAGTTATGAATATGTCTCTGTGTCTTCCTTGCTGAGCCCACACAGAGCCTAACTACAACACACATACAGAGAGAGAAAGAGAGAGAGAGAGAGAGAGAGAGAGAGAGAGAGAGAGAGAGAGAGAGAGAGAGAATGAATGAAAGTAGTGTCAAGAGAAGCTCTGAATTTGAAGGTGAGTCCAAAGCAAGAACTCAGGCTATCAAAATTGACAAATCTGGAGAAATAGACACTCTCTAAGACCTTCAGAAAAAGATACAGACCTTCAGAAAAAGATGCTGCTTTTTGGTACATCAAGTTTAATCTGCTGATAGTTTAGTTTGACTTCTGAACTACAGCATTTAAGATATTAAGTTTGAACTTATGAACTTATAGCCTACAATAATGTCCAGCATCAAATGAAAATCATAAGGGTACAGTAGTGGCATGCATACCTTGGCATTAATCAACAACTCTCTAATTGGCTTAAGACATGCTCAACAGTAGGGACGCTATGCTGTAGTTGTATGCCTACTGTGTAGCTTGGCCAAGAAGACAAGGAGGCATTTTCATAGGTGGAAGCCCTGCCATACCTCAGCAGAGGGAACCTTCTATAACACCATACCTGGTACTGGAAACCTTTCTAACTGGGGCTGATGAAGTCATGGATCTTGGAGGATAACCTATAACTGCCGCTTCACTAAACAAGCATAATCCATAACTACATTATAAATATCTGTTCTTGTGCCTTCAGGTAAGTGTAGTCCTGACTCTTCATCAAGAAAACATAACTTTAAAAAAGATAGTGACCACTAAAGAAAACCACAACCCGTAAAAATTGATAACATGTGGAGCCTAGTCCATCTAGAATACAATTGCTATACCTAAGACTCGGGGGTTATCCCCAAAGAGGGAACAGAAAGATTGTAAGATCCAGAGGAACTGGGAGTTTGTTGTGAGACTGTGTCTCCTCGGAATGTCAGAAGCTATGTCCATAAAGTATCACCAGTATAGTTGCTTAAACACTGCTTAAACAGGGACAACAACAGACATGCTACCTCTAATGGGGAAAAGTTCACAAGCCCTCAGCCCTACAAAAAGGACTACAAACAACTAAAGAATGCTGAGAGAGGGAGAAATAGACTTTCCCAAGAAAGAGCGTACCAATTAGTTATCCAATACTAAATAGCACGTTCTAGAAAAAATATACACATACAAGAAACAATATACAGAATAAGCAGGTTGGCAGGTTATATTTATGTATTTAACACACACACACACACACACACACACACACACACACACACACATACACACATACACATACACGTACTTTGAAACAGCACATGAGAGCAGTACTTGAGAGGATTTGGAGGGAAGAAAGGAAAGGAGAAAATGATGTAATTCTAATCTCAAAAAATAAAAAATTAAAGATATTTAGCTAATGTTGTAGTAAGTCACTAAGTTTGTGGCAACTTTTATAGCATAGGAAATGAATGCACTTAGTTTTTAATGTTGAGAATTAAATTATGATTCTTTATCTCTGTGTTTTTCATTCCTATCAATTTAACTTTATTTTTTATTCATCAATCAGTCAAATTTTCATTGTTCTTATTTTGTTATAGCATGTCTTAGTCTATGTTTTGTTGCTATCACAACTTACCCAAGTGTAAAGACAAAAGCTTTATCTGGCTTATATTTCTGATTGCTGAAAATTCCAAACAGGGAGGTGCCCACATCTAGCAGAAGCTCTGTTTCAACATGGTGGGTGGCATCACATGATGAGAACACAAGCAAGAGAGGTTACTTGGTAACCTTGGTAAGTGAGAAAACAAAAAAAGTGGGGAAATGCTGGCTTTAAGCTTTCATGACAACCAACCCCACAGACCTAATCCATTCTCGAAGCTCTAACTCACCCCACTGCACAATTATCTCTTGTATAGACCCATTTTCCCAATTGCTGAATCAATGTCTTAAGGAATTTAATGTGAATTTTTATGGTGGCACATCATATTCAAACAATGAAAGAGAATTAAACCTTTCTGGTCCTTCAATTGAGTAATCCCAGAAACCAGCATCTTCGGTAAGGTTTTCTAGCACTCCACCTTCCAAACTAGGGGAAGCCAGGGACTCTTAGTTTCCATGTATTTCTGTGGTCTTCAAGGATTCTGGGCAAATAAATGGAGCATGTTAGTCCATCTAGTCTAAATTACATTCCATGGTGCAGTGACACTCCTTAAGTAGGAAGATAAACACTTCAGAATAGTTTCAAGAAGTCCCTGAAATTGACCAGATTCATTAGGCTCTTCCTTCCAAGGGTAAGCAATAAAGACTACTTAATGTTACTTTCTGACAAGCCAAGCTGCAAAAAAGACTGAGACCAGATCAGCTGCTTAGAAGAAGCAGAAACCAGCTGAGCTGTGTATAAGAAGTTTAGACCAATTGAGTCACTTAGAAGGAGCACTTTCCAAATCGTTGAGCTGCCAGCAGGCTTTACAGCATGCTCCAGTTTCCCAGATTTTGTGAGCTGTCACCTGTGCTGGGATGCACTTTGATGATACAGCTGTTTTTGAGTCATTTTTGCTCCTGTACGTAACTCTTCAGTGATATTCTTGTAAGTAACCCTAACAAAACTCATGGTTCACCAATTTGTACTTTGGTGGTCTCTGTTCTGTGGTTTGTTGTGGACTTTTTAAGCTAGAGTATGAAGACACATGTGTTGTGCCACCCAAAGAAAAGCTTTGCTTTACCACAATGAACACAGTAGATACTGTGGGATTTTTGGTGTAAGAAACAAAGTCCTTTGGGAAGACTTCAGAAATCTACCAATGTCGTCCGTCTTATGTGGTGACCCAAATGAGCATTATTGCTAGGACAAAGGCATTTTGGAAGTTAAAGGGTACCAGCTTTTAGTTCAGACCTTGACAGCTGATGGTACACCCAGTTATGGAGTTGCCACATCTCATCCCCTGGACTCTCTCTCAGACCCTCCCTGTTGCTTTCTACACATTTTTATATTTCGAACTTTGTTCCTGAAATTAATATCAGATGTTTTGGGTGAATCATTTAATTTCAAGGAAGGCCATGCCCTTTTATTTTAACATGGAAAAGAGGGAGGGGGGATTTTCCCAGATTTTCCTGGGATAGTAATTGAGTTCTCTGGAGAGTCAGCCCTTTTTTCGACCAAGATTCTGTTTGATTGTGGGTAGGCAGCTTATGGCCTGAGGTGAAACTCATTTTGCCATGTAGAATGGGGCCATAAAAGCTAATAAAACCTGATAAAAATTGTGTTTGTGCACATGAGGTCTTGAATTGGCAAGAACCCAGGATGCTGAGGTGATGATTTCTTGTTCCCTTAAATAATTGTGGTTCTTTGGCCTCTACCAAAGAATAAGGTACTGAAAGCAAGGTAAAAGGAGGATTGGACATGTGGCTCAGTGGGTAAGAGCACTGACTGCTTGTCCAGAGGACCTGGGTTTGATGCCCAGCACCCACATGGTGTCTAAAAACCATCTGTATCTCTAGTTCCAGAGGATCCAATGCTCTCTTTCAGCTTCCATGCACACCAGACATGCACATGGTATACAAGCATATATGCAGGCAAAACACCCACACACATAAAGTTAAGAAATTAAATACATCGGGAAAAAATTAAAAGCAAGCTACAAAGAAGGGATGGGTGGATTTGAAAAGACGAAGATATGGGAAAATAAGGTAAGGTCTTTGTCCCCCACCCTCACCCCAGGATGAGTCTATAGCTGGATCCCCATAACGTCCTTAGGGTACTCTTACTTTCAGCTTCCAGCATGCATTCTGTCTTGCCTACACTCTGTCAGGAAACCCAATTTGTTCCATCTTCCAATCTGTCCTAGGTGCCCTCATGGAGTCTAAGGTAGACTTACTGGTAATATCTACCTCTCTGCATTAAAATAAAGGCCGCTAAAGGAGTTTTACATTTTATTTATCTGACAAGAAAATTGTCTAGAGTACAGTTTTGGATGTGAAATAGCAAATAAGGAATCCATCTGGCACTTCAAGTCCCAGGAGATTATGAGACACAAAGCCCGTGGGCTACACCATTGACCGTGCCCAGTGGGCTAGCCTCTTGAGTCATAGAGCCATGCCTTCTCTATCAAAACAGCTCTTACAGGTTGTTAATGAAGATCAGAGAATATCATGGAAAACTGTATGGGTTTGGAAATAAAAATAAACTAGTACTCTGAAGTACTCAATGCTAGAGGAATACAAATATTAATTTTTTTTATTTCTAAGTGGGTTCTACACATGTTGAATAGAAAGACAAATTCTTCTGGGGAAAAATGAGAGGAAAGGTTTTGGAAAACAAGAACAGAGGAAAGACAGATTTGGAATGTGTATTTTCTTATTTTTTTTAATTTTTTGGTTTTTTTTCAAGACAGGGTTTCTCTGTTGTAACTCTGGCTGTCCCGGTATTCACTCTGTAGACCAGGCTGGCCTCAAACATGTATTTTCTTTAAAAGGTGGGTAATTAGGATTGCTTGCTATGTAATTAGTTTCTTTGTCTCAATATGAAATCTTCAATAAGACTTATGTCTAGACTTGGGAATGAGGGAGATCACTTTGAAATGTCACTATTTGACCTTGAGAAATGTTATGTCTACTTATCAAGCTCCAGCCTTCTTCTCTGAGAAAGTAATGAAGACATAAGTGATTTGTGGCTTGGATGAGCTATTGCTATATGGTATTGGAGGATTGTTGAGAGACTGTTTGGTCAATAGCTGCTATTTAAAAGTCACTGTTGCCATGAGATGGTTATGACACCATGTGATTCTTGACTTAGTAATATTCCTAAAACATTTAATTATCATTATTCTTTTCTTTAACTTCAAATCATATTTTATTTTTCAGATCATATTTTAAAAATTAAACCTGGATTCCAGAGCAGGGTCCAGGTCTGTCACAGTTATACCCCACCTCCTGCCCCCCAGACACAATTATTTTCAGGCAAAAAGGGAGTAGAAAATAAAGCCTCATAAATTAAAAATATAGAATATCACTAATTAAAAATTCATACTTTTTAATCTCATTGTTGGTGTTAATTACTTTAAATTCTTTAGCAATTAGCCATTGTTCTTAAGAATAATCTTTTTAGAATACTTAAGTTTAGACTATTTCTACTTTCCTTTGTGTCAGGAAGCACTTTTCAGTTGGATTCAGAGTACATCTTTTCCTTTGAAATACTGTTTCATTTTTTATTTCAGTGATTTTTTTTTTTTAAACTATAGACTACGAGTGCCTGTCTTCACAACTGCTTCAAAATCCTTCCATGGCTAGGACTCTGCGATCTTGTTTGTCCCAGCTAAGAAAGATGTATCAGAGTTGGGAAATTTTCAAAGAAAAGTCATTCAAAAGAATTGGGCATTGGAGTGTGTGAGGCCCTGGTCATGACTGACCCCATCTCATCCTTTAAAACAGAGCAGGCCTTCCTATTTGTCACAGGCAATGGTGCCAAGATCAGCTTGAGGAGGAGAAGATACTCCTATCAAGGCTGGGTCTCGGGGTCACCATCAGGTTTTCTTTCCTCTTCTGCTTGCTCTCTCCAGGCCTCAGATCACCTGTGCTGCAGTCTGACCCTCAGGATCCTGTTTTGTTGCATCTACCTGTTCAGAGTCCCTTCTCTGGTACTAGCTTTTGTTTCTCACTGAATTCTTTACACCCTTTAAAGTTAATAAGAGATAATCTCTTTACCTACATGAAATCAGGAAGGTGCTTAGCACTTCTCCGAAAAAAGTAGAATTTGGAAAGAATGGAGAATATATTGCTTCATTGTATACCTAAAAGTTGATACATTGGGAACTTAGTCCCCAGTGAGCCATAGCTGAGGGATGGACCTAATAAGAGATTGATGATATGGTGTAGATCTGCCCTCAAGGTGGATTATTGTCATGACAATCCAGTAAAATAATGGAAGTATTTCAGAAGTGAACCTATTCCTTTCTCTTACATTCTCTCCCACCCAGTGATACTGTCCACTATGCTAGGATTTGGTTCAAAGGGCCTTGCCACATGTGGGCACCCGTGGCTTTGGTCATGACCACTGGATCCAGAGAAGAGCTGTCTAGTCTTTGGTGTTCTGTTGTGTGTATAGAAACTAGACTGGGCCAGAAGGCCCACTCTACAACTTAGAGATGGACCATTTAAAGACCATTTGGTCTTTCGAGACCAAAGCAAGAATTCTTTTCATTGTTTTATAAGAGGTTGCTAAATACCTCAAGGTAGTGAAGCCCAAAGCTGGAGGTCAAGATGTGTTTAGACAGATTAAATAAAGAGATCTGTAAGCGTAACTCAAGCATTAAGTATTTTCTGTGCTCTGTAAACCACGTGAGAGAAAGTTTCATGCTCTGGCCAAGTGTACCCTCACTGGAATGGGGTGCCTGTCCAGTTGGATCACAAGTCTCGTTCAACACAGTAATTATAGACAAAGATTCCGGCTGAGAGGCAGAGCACTGGGTTTCCCATTTAGAATGAGTCACATTGAAAGTATTTTTATTAGCATCCCTAAAAAACCACAGCATACCTTCAGATGTCATTAATTGCAAATATATGTAAGCTTTTAAAAATCCTCTACCATGGCTTCTAACATACTAAAGACTAAAAATAGTGGACTAATAGGTTAAATTGCTGCAAAGAGTTTGCTTCCAAGATTTGAAAGATTTGTGTAAGTTTTCATCTGAAGTCCAGGAATTAATATTCAGTAATTAAAAAACCAGCATGGAATGGCTGAAACACATGACACTTACTTAGAGCTGGGTTCTAGAAGTCCAGTTCTAGAAGTTCTAGAAGTTCATAGCTCTAGAAGAAGTTTATAGACTCATGCACTTTATCCCCATCTCCCAAGAGAATACATGTATGTCAAGGCTATGTGGTTATTGTACCGAACTCAATTAGCATCTCCTGACTTTCACACTTCGCACGCATGAAGCTCCCGTGCAGGGGACAGTTGGCTGTACTTTACCTTGTTCCAGAAGAAATGAAAACAATTTTAAAAGTCCCATAAATTAAGACTCTGAGTAAAATCAGCAAGAAATAAGGGTGTGTATGAAATATAGAGCCAGGAATGATGTAAAAAGATGAACATCATAAATCTATACACTCTGTATGGGTAGGGGATAAATTTGGCACTGGTTTTATAAGAATCTGGACAGACAGAGAAACCAGGTTACAGTGCTACAGAGATAAACACAGTTGCTAAAATAACCAGTCAGAGCAGTTTTTGGAGAGAAAAACTGATTCTTTCTGTAGTGTTGTACTAACGAGGATGTATATGGCTCAATAAGCAGCATTTAGCAATGTTGTTACTGTACAATGAGGGAGTCCTAGCTAATTCTTACAGTGGACTTCAATATAGGCATTATAGCAAAGCACTCTGCTAAAATGAGACCTAATAAAATATTTGAAAGTGGTCCAGTTATTGTCAGATCTGCAAAAGTCTGAGATTTTTACCATATGTACAAGTAAGCACTCGTTTGCTCATGGATGCTGGCATGGAGACACAAGGTTCCTGGGTCAAAGACAAAGGCCAATATATTACTTATGGCAATAACAACAGCTTGAATATTGTTGTTTTCATCAGTGCTTAGACTCCCAGTCTCTATAGAGCAACATAAATATGTATAGGCGATATGACGTGGGTATGACATGATATAGGTGTATGACCTAGGTAATATTACAGAACAGAAACAAATCTTTTATGATGAGAGGCAGCCATGTATTTTGTTTGCTCTAGAAGATATTACATTTATAATAACACAGTTCCATCTTCCAAGGGTATTTGCAGGGCATGCTTTTGAGGAGGTTGTCTAAAACATAGGGAATTGGTTCCTTTGCTCATAAGATCTGCAGGAATAGGAGAATCCTTGGAGAACAGACTTCTAACAACTGCATTCCAGGTTGGATTCAAGTGTTCTCTGCATTAACCCAGGATTAAATGTTTGAGAATTCTCAGGAATCTGTGAATTGTGTTTCTGTTGACACTTGCTTTGCATGTCCTTGTTGCATTCTTCCAGACAGCGAGGACCAGTGACAAGCAGGAAACGGAGGCCCATATTTTCATAAGAACTACAGGTAATTATGACATTCTATGTGTTTTTCAAATAGTTCTTCCTAAAGATACTTTTGACATAATTTTTCACAAATATTAATGACAACGAGTTTAGTGTCTGTAATCTTAGGAGTATTTGGAGTTTGACATTTCTACATTTCTCAAGTGATATATTGTGCCTTAAAGTATCTTCACTCATTCAAATAGTGAAGACAGAGAAAAGTAATGGAGTTGTATAAATAATTCCCAAAGACATTTCCACTGTGCCACAAGGCCAGGTTCAATTTTTCCTTAAGAATAGCCTAAACCTTCCTACGGCTAGAAGGCCAGAGCCCCGAGGTCTTACTCATGTGAGAAGAGATGTGTTCATCCTGTTTGTGTTGGGACTCCGAAGACAGTCTTTCTAGTCATTGACTCCAAAGACGACTTTTCTAGTCATTGGGAGCTGGAATGTCCTATGTGTGAGGTCTCTTTCTTCAAGCCATCACCCCTCCCTGGCCTGAGCTCTCATACTGTCAGTGTGTCTGCTGAATGTGTGGTTTGTCCTACTAGCTAGGGTAGTACAACCTTCTCTTCCTGACAAAATATTAGATTATATTTATAATCTATAATATACATATACTATATATATAAATATTTATATATAGAAATATATTTAGATATGTATATATAAATACATATATAATATGTAATTATATAATTATAATTTATTAATTATAAATTAATAATATTTAATTAGTATCTAGTTGACTCCAAACAGCAAATAATGACTTCTAGTGTGGACTGTTGGCCAAGCAGAGTCTGGTCCCTGAGTTCTATTAGCTACACAAGCCTTACAGTGTTTTGAAGAATGAGCCTTCTTTACAATATTTTTGCGAGATTTGGTTCCTTAGGAATCTGTCATTTCCTCTAACACTGTGGCCTTGCTGACATGGCCTGGTGGTTATGGCCTATAGATGCAGAGCCTGTGGGATCATACTGGACAGCAGAACCCTGAGCATCTTAACTCAGGTGTCTTTTTTTTGATCCAGAACTCCTCAGGTGTTCTACTGATAGCATGTGCAGATCATGAGCATTCAAACATCCCCCACATAAATCCAACCCAACACCTGCAAACAATACAAAACACCAAGACCTAGACAGACCCTCACCCAACAGTGTACAAAATTATTTTAAGCACAACTTAAAAAAAAAACAAAAAAACCAAAATACCACCATAACAGAGCTCACTTACTCAATGAGGCTGACTGCATAGTAAACTCCAAGCCTCCCCCTCCCTGATCCCCAGCTCTGGGATTGTAAATGTATTCCGCGGTGTTTGGGTGGTAGGATCTGCACTCAGGTCCCTGTGCTTGAATGGCAAGCGTTCTACTGACTGAGCCATCTTTCTGGCACTTGCCTTTATTTTAGAATTTAAAGTTTAGTAAGGTAGACTGGAAGGGCTGTGGTCACACGGCCTACTTAAATGCTGGCATTACTTACTTGTGCATTACATTGCATTGGACCGCTTCCTTCACCTCCCTTTGCTGCGTTTTCTGTGAAAACTGAGAGTGGTCACAATGCCTTCCTCATAGATGGATCTGAAGAATGAATGCCTTAGGAATGTGTAAGTTGATTAAAATCAATGTCTGCCATGGAGCAAGCCCCGGAATATAAACAGTATTGACAACGCAGCAAAGAAGTTCATTCAATGCAATTAAGTGGGATCTAAATGCAAAACTCAGTTGGTTCTGTTTCGAAGACTGTCTGAATTGTTATTCAGTTGATTCTAGCTGCTTGGTTGGGGCTCCTTTTCTATCTGTGCTTCAGCTTTTCTCAGGAGTAACACGGAGATGGATAACACAATAGCTCCTGCACAGCCACCATGCTGAAGGTTGTTGCAGAGACGAGCCCAGTATAAGGATGAGGTAATGTGCTACCTCTCTGTCTCTGCATCTCCACCTACGGACTATGTGCCCATAGACACATACACACATGTACGTATTCGTATGTGTGTACACATTTGTACACAGTGTACAACTGCATAGCTTAGGACTCTCTCTTGAAGTTTATCCTAGAACTGCAGAATAGTTAAAGTATTTTTCATGAATTTTCTCCCATTTAAAGGAAGAATTGGATTGGTTTCCTGGCTAGTTAAAAACAGTTTCCTTCTTAATAAAATTTCATTTTATATTTTGATGTTTTAAGTTTAAGTACGTCTTTTTATTCTTTAAACTAGTTCATGAAATGGTTCAGAGTTGCCTGGGGAGTTGCTCTCTCATGACTACAGATTGGTCTCAATTTTAATTTTTATATCAGAGGGGAAAGAGAGGAGGCAGACAGTTACAACGTAGCAGAGGGAAATGTGATGATATGTTTTTGCTGTTGTGCCTACTTTTTTTTTTTCTGAGTGTGTGGGAAAGGGTGTGATGTCATCCTGTCTCCACCCCCTGTGAGTAAGCCCACAGCAGAGCTCAGTGCAACGCCCGCCCTCTATCAGTGAAGGACGTCCACTTAAATGCAGTTCCAGGGTTGCAAGGCACCCAGCAGCATCACTCCCTGTGTGAGCAGGCAAGTGCAACATGTTCTCCAGCCTGGGGTATCTACTTCTCTGTGGAAGTATTGCACTTGCCCTGGGAAATGCACAGAAATTGCCAAAAGGCAAGTAGCTCTGATTTTTGTGTTTTAAAAAAGTAAGATTAGGAGTCGCTTATTTTAAGTGTTGATATGAAATGTGGTCTGCTTTACAATATGGGGGAACTGAACTGTTCTGCAGAAAGTCAAAGATCATATTGTGAAGGGATGATTTAAATGTTATTTTCTTTCAGACCCCTGTTATTTACTTTGTGATTGCAGCTTCTAATGGAGTATGTTTGCAAGAAATGAAGTGGTGTAATTTCAAACTACAGCATTTGTATATCAAACCAGACTATATACAGGACTATGTTGTTTGTTAGTTGTTAGATGTTTTCAGCCTGGTCCTCAGAGACAATGGGTAGTGGCTTAAACTCTGGGAGAAGTTTGTTCTGAATGCTGGAAGTTTTATACAAGCCTCAAGCATACCTGCGGGGCAGGGGCTGAGGGAGTCTAGTCAGGTCAGACCTAGGCACAGTTGCAAAGAACAGACAGGACTCTCCAGTAATTTGGAAGAGAGCTTCATTTGTTAGACAGTACACACCCCTTCTCCTGTCTAAATCTCTTATTATAGTGTTGGTATTTTGTTTACAAAAGTCACTGAAAGAGACATAAATTTTCTAAATTTAGACCCTACAAGCAATCTTCAGAACTCATTAGCACTCAATCAGGAGGCTCTTTGCCCCTTCGTCTGTGAACTTCTGTTGCGTGCACTTTTGCTTCTTTGCAGAGGCACTTCAGGTCCGTGGAGGCTTTTTATGGCTGCAGACTGCTGTAGTCAGCAGGGCTGTGAAAATCAGGCTGGAATTTACCGTACAGTTATGATGAAAATCTTAGAAGTAACACACAGGCACGGACTCGTCAAAACCGAGTCCAGACAAAACTCTGAGGGTCAGCGTGCTGGAAGAACTTTGTCTGTGTCCTCTCTCTGGAGAGTTCAGTCTAGGATCATCTGGTCTAAAATGCAAAGTGTCTACTTTTTTTGTTTTTTCTACTTTGTAAAGTGAAACTGGAATGCAGAATGGGAAGGTCGAAGCATTTGGGTAGTTAGTATCTCACATGAGGATGTGAACAGCAATAAAAGGCACAGTTAACCTCAATTTTGATCAAATGATTATGCAAAGGAAAAAAAAATCAAACACCATTAGGTTTTTCTTCTACCATGAGTTACATTCCTTGATCATAATAAACTGTGACTTAATCCATAATTAATTGTTCTGTTGGTGTAACTTTTAAGAACATTGCCATTTGAGAGGAGCGTGCGTTTTGGTTTTTTGTTTTTGTTGTTGTTTTAATACTTACAGGTGTTTTTATTTAACTCTGTATTTACTATGTAGGGATGACAGACACATCCAGTTACTACAGACTTATGTATATTCCAAGTGCCTTAATTTTCCTGTGACAATCACTAGATATAGACCTCATGGCACAAGCTTCCTTTGTTTGTAATGATAAAGAAGAATATATAGTTGTCAATAATTGTCACAAAACTTTGGCTAACTTATTGCCTATCAATGTGTTTGTATCCAGGTTTCTTTGGCAATGTTTTAACAATCTGTAGTTTTGGTTAATCTGAACAAAATATCAAATCACAAGTATTATAAAATAAATGGTAAATTTCTTTGTTTTTATTTTCTTAAAAGGTAGTGGGAACATTTCTTTAAGCTGGTCACCTTTGTCAAAGACTGTCAGAATGGCCTACAAGAGATAAGGGGAGGGAGGCCCATGCTCTCCTTCAGTCACTTTGGAAACTTTTCATGCTTGTTTTCTTTTGGGGGGGTGTGATCCGCAATGGATGTTACCATCCTACCTGACCTAAAAATCTCTCAAGAACAAAACCTAGCCAGTCTTTTAACCCATTGCTTCCCAAACCAAAGACAGTCTCCTTTCTAGTCAAACAGCCATGCTGTTTTTCCCGAGGCTGTGACGGATCACATTTGAAAAAGTGCTGGATAGGCTCTTCCTTACTGGTTTAGGGTTGAATACCACCTGTGACTTAGAAGAGCATGCAAGTTAAGAGCTAGAGATTAATGATCACTGAACATAGTCTATCCCAGGTCTTTGCATTTATGAATCAGTAAAAATGCATGCAGGTTTCAATAGTAGGGTCCTATTGATAGGGGTCATACTTGACTTTTGCCTTGTGAGGACACTCAAAGTGAGGAAAAAAATTTGTTGTCCAGAAAAGCAAACTTATTTTTATAAGTTTATAAAGTAAGTGCATTTAACTAGACAAATCTGTCAATCCATTGTCCACCTTCTTTTCTCATTTTACTAAAGACTGATTAAAAATGCCATCACAAGCCATTATCTGGAAAACGCTGGCATATCTTAGCTGTTTATATAAATGAAGACACTCATGATAGGGGAGATGTAGTAGATTTCGCATGTTAATGCTGGAACTAGGACCAAATACTAATCTTGCTTCCTACCAGTTCAAGAGATCCTCTGACCTATCCTAGGAGTCAGGTCTGCAGTGTACATGGGAATACCTTTCCCCTGAGTCATGCCTTCCTTGTACAGATAGAAAGGAATTTAGACTACAGCACTCTTAAAATCATCTTGCGGCATTTCTCAGGAACATACCACCATTTTACATAAGTATTATATATAAACTCATATGTCATATGACTGTTACATGTCTAGTCACATATCTTCTTCTAAAATTAGGTTGTTAGAAAATTCTTGTTTTTAAAAGTTTAAACTGAAAAGACTATTAATAATGTATAACCTTCATAAATTAATGACTGTATCCTTTGGCAACTTATTTGATGTTATCAAGCCCCAAGTTTTCTCATTTGAAAAAAAAAAGGGGGAGACTGATACTATCTGTCCCATGATACTTTATGGTTGAGTGAGATATGACAAAATGTTTTGTAAAATATCTGACATATGACAGGCATTCAACGAATACATATTGGGTCACAACAAAAAGTTCACTATTGAAAAAACATTCACAACAAGTAATACATCACCCCAGTCTTCATGTCGGAACTGTAAGGGTCACTGTGCAATAGCAAGTGAGGTGGAATGTTCCTGATGGAGAACTGATAAAATATCCAAGCACTGCTTCATATGATAACACTGGAGAAGGCATCTTCGGCCCATGTCCTGCCCATCCTTGGCTCCCAGGGCAGGCGTGACTGTCCACAGGAAGTTGTGCCTATGCTCCACCAGCCTCTGCTACGCTATTGGGATTGCCGCTGGTATTCCCAGTGAGCTTTACTTGAACTTAGTTTTAAAATTTATTTCTTTTAGTTTTTGGACTTACTTTTTCAGGACGAGAATTAGAACATGCCACTCAGACATTGGGGAAGAGTTAACACCTTGCTTTGTGCCGTCTGAAACCCCTGTGCCCCAGCTACTTCTGGGACTCTTTACTTCGGCACTGTCAGGTTTTCTTCTCCCTTGGCACGTGTGTTAAAAAAAAAAAAAAAAAGCACAGAGGACAAGATGCTGTGAAGAGAGCCAACAAAATCTTATAAAGGAACACCAGAGGCTTGACAAAGGTCTGTGCTGAAAGTCCTGTGTACGGGAGTCGTAGCTAGCCGAAGGTGCTGTCTTTCTTAGGGAGGCCTGAGGTATGTGTGAGGCATGTGAAATACGAATGTAATAACACGATTAGGGGCATGGGAGTCTTAGGCACACGGCAGAGGTAGAGAACAGCTGGCTCTTTACCTTGAGTTCTTACTGGATAGAGTAGAAATCCTTGACATGTTCACGGATGGTTGGAGAGATGACTCAGAAGTTAAGAGCACAACCTACTTTTGCAGGGGAACCTAAGTTCAGTTCCCAGCACTTATGGGGAGTAATTCACGACTGCATATAAAAGCCTCTAACTCCAGGTCTAGAGGATCCAAAGCCTTCTTTATGGGGATCAACATATACTCATACCCATAAATGGACTCTCTCAATTAAAAATAAAATCATCCTTTTTAAAAATATGGACAGATGGATCATAACCATTGGGGCTGTTGACTGCTACCTATTATTCTCATAGGTAGTATTTTTTGAGTGAGTATGTGGTAATTTACTGTTACATATTTTTGATGCAGGAAATGTAATTAAATTCTAAGCCCTTGTATGAAGCAGGTATCTTATTACTCTCATTTTATAGAGTGTCAGATTATATCTCCAGGTGTTTAAGTAATTTGCTCCAAGTCATTTATCCAGGGAAGTAAAAGTCCCTAGCCTTAGCTTCAACATGGTATTAGCTCCCTGATTTGTTCTAGTAAAAAGCTACATGGTATATCCAGAGCACTGAGATTGCGGAGACAAAGCACGGCGCTTGTCTTCTGGTAGATGGCTGGTTAGTGGGCTTGACGGGGGGGGGGGGGGGGGAAGAGGTCATTCCAGTGCAGTGAGATCTTCCTCCTTTTTCACAAAGCCCCTGAGCTTTGAGAACAGCTTGAATTGAATGACTCAATCCAGAGGACTCATGCATGGGACACCATGTATATATTTCTGGGGCAGTATTAAAGAGTACCCAGGAAGAAATGATTCAACTGAAATAAAGGTTTTAACAAACAAATTAAATTAAAAAGGAAAGTGCTAAGTATAAAGTGGAAAAACAATGGATTAAGTACGTACATTTTATTGAAATAGCATTAAGCATATAGACAACTTTTTATGTTACCTGGCCTGATGATTTATGCTGTGTTTATATAAATTACCCTCTCACCTATGAAATATTTTATTACTTTCAAGAGTATACTATCTGCCACTGCGTAAAAGTTTCCATGAAATTATCAGCTCAAGAAAATGCATTCATTGTGCAAAGTTTCTAGCTTAGCATGAATTCTCATTCATGGTTTTACATGAGGCTGCCATGAAGGTTCTAGACCTGGGCTTCATCTGAAGACTTGGCTGGGGAAGGATTTACTCCCAAGGTCATATGGTTGAAAGGGTTCAGTCCATGAGGACTCACTGGCTATTGGACAGAAGTCACCATAACCCTTGGCTGTATTGGCTTTTCTTCTGAGGCCACTTGTCTAGCACAGTCTGCAGTCAGGATGTAAATCACAACCTTATGTAGCATAATTACAGAAGTAAATGTCTGAAACGTTTGCCGTGTGCTTCTGGTTGGAGGCAACTCAGAGTTTAGAAGAAATGGCATTCCTCGGGCTAACTTAAAATCAACCCACCAAAAATGCTCAAAAGGCTATTCCCTATTATCCCTACGTCATGCAGTGGAACTATGAACACAGGAAACTCCACTCCAGAGAACACACTGGTTTGAGCATTAACACTCTGTCAGCTTCCCCACAGAATTCAACCATTGGTGACAGATGCTTCACAGGCAAGGTGCCAGTTTGTCTCCCTGGCTGGAGTTAATTCTGAGCAATCCTTGAGAACTGACAAGTATCTTAGAAAAGCAAAATGTCCAATGTGAACCTTATTTTCTGTTTGAAAGGGTCCAGTCAGTGCCTGAATTCCTTGGTCTATGTGTAGAGACACATAAAACACATGTTCCCAAATGAAAAACAAGACACAATGAAGTAACCTCCCCGCCAAAAAAATCACAAAAAAAACACACAAAAAAAAATTTGTGGATGCCACATTTCTCAAAGGGGAAAACATAAGAAATAATTAGCAACTTTTTCAAAGATGAGCAAATATTAACAGTCCACACTTACACTTGCCATACAGTCCCATAATAACAGGCTTCTGAGAGGTTTGTGGAGCGGCTTTGAGAGTAAACATAGGAATTACCACAATAAGTTAAATTTGTGGCTGGCAGCCGAATGTGTGCTTTATTACTGGATGTTATGAAGAGGACTTGCAAAAACTAAAGGACCTTTGTTCCGAGCCTCTTTAGTGTTAATAAAACAGTTATACATGCTCTCAGCACACAAAGCAAAATCTAAATTGAATGAAGAAAATATTCTTCTCAGGACACCAGGACGTTGAATATGAGAAAGTCTGGTATTTAGGGTTAGGATGTTTGTGGATAGTTTAATGCTGACACACTGTGTGGCTTTTCTCACCCTTTGTGTTTTCTTGTGCTGGAATGTTTCATAGACGTAACATAGCAGGTAGGGGTGGCCCCAATGTACTAGATGAAGAGTCCCATGCACAGAAACAGTCAAGAGTCATCTATAACTCTTTAGGTTTGGTTGGGTTTCCCAAAACCCTTCCATTGTAAGCCTGCCTCAGTGTTCTCTACATTTTCCCGCCTATTAAACCTTGACATGTATTCCCAGTGGTTTGCATGGCATTTTGAGATGCTTGGCACTCAGCTGAGATGCAAGGTCCCCTGAGCACATAAACGATGAAGTCTGCTAATGTTTTTCCTGTAGAATTCCGGATGTGGAGGTGGAAGACAAAGATATATTCATAGATCACTTATTATCATTTGCCTGTCAAAGACTATACATCCGAGGTCATTCAATCAAAAACCAGGGCAGAACCACTCACTCCAAGCATCTTCAGGTCAGATTAGAAATTAATATTAGAGAGAACTGAGTCTTAATTCATACTTCTCCTATGCCACAGAAATCTTGGCTATACATGAGCAAAATTGAAAGTTTTCAACTTCATCGGTAAGGCTTTGCCTCCTACCCAGTTACTATTTAATTAGTATGGCTTGAGAGGTTTTAAAAATATTTCTTAGATGATTTGAATATGATTGAAGACTACTGATCATTAAATAATCAACATTACCAGGGATAACCCATTCCACTGTGCTGTCATGCACTAGCTTTGACATATAGAGAAGAATGACTTCTTGCAGTATGCTAAGAAAAATGAGGTCCCCCATGGGCTCAGTCGATGCAAAATATGGTGTGAAATGCGTGTGCAGTGTACCTCCGTTTCCACCAAGTCAGGTTATATAAATTAACTTGTCTTTCTCCTTTAGGTTAAGGATAAATGTCCTACCAGGTAGAATGCTTTCTGATCTAACACATTTTTTAAGTGCACTTGTCTGTGTCCCAAGTACAATGGTGGGTCTCCCATGAATGGGGGAAGGAATCCTGGCAGGACCTCGGACCCCAGATTTGCTTCCAAGGTGCTGACGTTAGATGTCCTTCCTCCTTAAATATCATCCTTTGAATTTCCCATTTTGTTAGCTGATAAGAGATTTTCCTCGTATTCCAGGGTCCTGCTGAGCAACCACTGTGCACACAGCATGTGGGGCAGGGCAAGACCTAACAGGCCTCCCTTCTCTAAGAGCTGAAGATCCTGCCCTTTAAGGAGGGTGTCGGGATGGCTGCCAATGTCTCACTGGCAGAAACTCTGGAATTCAGTCCTCTTCCAAATAGGCTGTCAGTGGTGTAGGATGGTCTCCTTCTAGTTTCCTGGATGGAGTTAAGCCATTCCTAGCCAGATTGTTGAGGAGAAAGCATCAGATAACCTGAGCATCAGCCCCTGCATTCTTCTTCTGGTTCACCCCCTCCAGACAACCTGGTGACTGTGCCTTCACTAAATTCTTCCCTAAATGCTCACATTTCCACTGCACTTAGAGTACTTGCATGCTGCTCCACTGAGGTTTACGCTAATCTGTAGTCTATTGTGAACTGGAACAATAAACGTTGAAAAGTAGCAATATAGGTTAGTGGGTAAATAACAGAAATGGACACAACAGTCCATGGCTTAGCCACTTCTTGAAAAGATGTTGAGAGAAAAGAGTCCTTGGGCCTATGGTGCAGCAGTCCCGTGCACAGACAGGACCCGAGGCAGTGGAGCTGAGGTTTTGAACATAACTTTGACCATCGTCTTCCTGCTATTTTCTTCATCCATCTCTTCCTGTGAGGGTTTGGGAGGTTCAGCTCTGAGGAGATTGGCCTTCTCTAAAATATTTCGGAGAACAAGCCAACGTCCTTGGTCAGTTTTTTTTCTTGCACATATCCATGGGACGGAAGCCAGTATTGGCCTGGATCTCTCCTGGGACACAACTACAGTTTGTCTGGTTGAGGTACTTCGTTGACTTGGTGAGAGCCTGATGATTTACCTCATGGAATTCTTTTTCTGCCTGCCTTTTTTTGTTGTTGTTCCTATGCATTCCCTTCCCTAACCTTCAGCCCCCATCTCCTGCACTGCTTTCTCCTTTTCCTTCTCTCTTTCCTCATCCTCTGTGTCTCACTATCAATGTCCTCAGAGTATTTTCTGGGCTTTCCATTCCAGCCAGTGTTCTATACTCACAGCTGACTTTCCATCTGCTTGGAAGGCACCACAAGTCATCTCTTTAGAAGACAATGCACACTCTGTCTTTTAAGGGAGGAAGGCTGTTTCTGTGTCATGCTAAGAGCTCCAGTAGACTGAAAGTACTGTTTCTTGTTCATTGATTGTAGCATCAGTGTGCTTGTAAAACAAACACATTTGCATTCATCATTTGAACTGAGTCTGGGACTCTGGTCTATGGAATGGTCTATTCGCTCTCAGGATGGGCCTCCACATCTCAGTTAAACTTCTTGGAAATGCCCTCATTGACATGCCTGCCTGGGTGATTTTAAATCCTGTTAACTTGACAATAAAAACTAGCCATCATAGATAATAAAAAAGATCATGAGTCACTTGGAGAAGTAATACTATGTCATGCTATAACTTAGTCAATTTTCTTTTACGCATATTTTTGGGATGGGAATTAATTTTTATTTCTTGCCACCAACATGTTCACACTTTTTCAATTTTTTTTTTTAGGCGCTCCTCTTAAGTGTTTACAGAAAATGCATTTAGTTGTATAATCCCCTACACTTGTCAGCTGAATTCATTACATAACATTTCTTACCCAGGAACTCGGCACAAGCATCTGTTTTTACTTATGTCAGAAAATTAAGACAAGTATTTACTGTGGTGTTTCCCAAAGTCATCGCACTCTGGGGCTCGAGTGTCCTGTGCAAGGGCTTTGTGGTGTCTCAGAAACACTCATTTCAAGCATTCCTCTTCAAAGCTGGAGGTTCACAGGCCACAAAGAAACCACAGACATGAACACTAAATAAACTTCCTGTAAATTATGAAATAATTTAAAAGGCATTAAAGGATAAGCATGGGCAGAGAAGAGATATTTTAGGGATAGTCTCTCCAGGGACCTTCCAAGTTTGGGAGAGTGTCTCATTAAAAACAAAAACAGAAACCAATCTACCACAAACATCAATAAGAAACAATGGTCTCTGAACCTAGTCTCTAGCCTTTCTCCCACCTACTTTTCATTAATGGTGTTTGCATCCTCCGTACATCCTTGGGGCTTACTTGTGGAAGATTATTAGATGGATATAGCAAAGTAGCCTTAGAAGGGGCTAGAGAGGTGTCAAAGTGCACTGGTTCTGCAGAGGACCTGAGTTCAGTTCCCAAACCCGTAGCGAATGGATCACAATCACCTACAAATCCAGCTCCAGCGGATTCCCTGGGCATCTGCACACATGTGCACATACCTACACACATAAAATAAAAATAAATCTTTATAATTAAAAAATATATGTTCTATTATATATAAGTGCAGCTGTTTAACAAATATAGAAATTATCTTTCACACATTCCAGATAAATATCTTTAACACAAAATTCAAAATCCAAAATGCTTCCAAATCCAAAGTTTTTATTCTGCCAATATGGATGCCGTAAGTAGAAAATTTTGTGCATAATTTCAAGTGATAGGTCACAGTCAAAATGCAGATATACTAGAAGTATGGTATAAATGTAGCTAGAATCTAAGTGTATAAAGTACAGATGAAATGTAAATGAGTTTTATGTTTGACTTGGTCTCTACCTTCAAGGTATCTCATTATGTATGTACAAATATTCCTTCAATCAGAAACAAATTAAAAAAATTGAGAACATATTTTGTCCCCAATATTTCAGATACAGTATGTTCACTGTGTATTGAGGAACAACAGCTCTGCAAATGGTCCTCAAGCTTTATCAAGTCTCAGCATCCTGGAGGGCTTGTTCTAACACATAATGCTGGTGCTCAGTCCCAGAGACGTATTCAGTGGATCTGAGCGTCAGAGAATTTTCACTGTGTAGAAGTTCTCAGATGATGTATGTGCTTCCGTTGATGTTGGGGCCATATCTGAAAACGACAGACTTACAAATCCAGTAAGATTCAGTGTCCTATTTTATCCAAAGCCTGGCTTCACTGTACTCAGCAGGCTCTGATGGAGTTGTCCTGGTGATAGTCATGCCATGTGCCTATGGGTAGCCATATGCCAAGGAATACACCAATCTTTTGATGTAATCAGGGTTAAGCACTGGTGTTCTGATTTGAAAGACTAATTTATGTAAATCACTGTTGGGCTGTAGCCCTCTGGATTTGGAGAACCTGGGCATGCTGATGTTTTTGTGTTTGATACCCTTTAGTACAAGAAAGTTTAGCTGGAGATAGAATTACATTTTGTTTGTTTGTTTTTGTTTTTTCAAGATAGGTTTCTTTGTTGTAACTCTGGCTGTCCTGGAACTTACTCTGAAGACCAGGCTGGTCTTGAACTCCCAGAGATCCTCCTTCCTCTGATTCCCGAATGCTCGGATTGAAGGCATGCACCACCACTACCATCTGGCTGATGGTTACATTTTATACTTGGCAGTTTTACCACAGTTAGCTGGAATCCTGGGCAGCTTTTACTTAATGTAACCTTATTTGGTGGTAAGTAATGTTTGAAACTTGAACTAAAAGGTTCTGGTGACATTGTGAACTATTACTAGAAGCCATAGTACTTGCTGTGCTTTTGCATATAGATGGTTAAAGTTACTCTCTAATACTGGCCAGATGTGTATGCCAACTGAAACCCAAACTCATGGAGACCTATTATAAAATGTGGACCAATTGCTTTACAAAGTGACTGAAGGAAAATGAAATTGTGCAATTAAAGATGAGTTTAATACTTAAAGTAAATCTTTTCTGTCATTTGGATCTTCATAGATTGTTAGCAAGCCCTTAAGCTAATATTGGACATTTACCTATTACTTATGGGCTTGGTAGTGAGAGAGAAGCATTGTGTGTAGCTTATAAGTTAGAGTTTCTTTCCTTTGTTGAGGGGATCCATAAAACTCTTTAAGTTGTGCATACAGTAGTGAACTTGGGGTTCTGTACATTTTGATGTTGCTTCTCAAAAAGTCTAAGATACAGTGCAAATTAGGAAGTTCTCTATGTAGCAGGCATTAGGATGGGTCAAATGAGTGAATATGCATTGGCCGTGTTCATGAAGAACTTCAAATTTTACAACTAAGATGTGAGCACAGGTTATTTTTGGTAACTGATTTTGATGTGCTGCAATTTCAGTGAGGAGTTTAATGTTCAAGATGACCTTCTGATATTTTTATTTCATAGTATTTGTGTCCTGGTATCTATGGTCTTTTATATAACGTTCATTAGAATAAAGCAGTAAAGATGTGTGACCTCTAGACTAGGTCATAAAGGGCATTGTCTTAGTTAGGGTCTCTACTGCTCTGAAGAGATATCATGACCACAGCAACTCCTATAAAGGAAAACATTTAATTGGGGCTCGCTTACAGTCCTTTATCATCATGGCAGGAAGCATGGCGGCATGCAGATAGACAGGGTGCTGGAGAAGTAGCTGAGAGTTCTACATATAGATCTGTGGGCAGCAGGAAGAGAGAAACACTGGGTCTGGATTTGGCTGCTAAAACTTCAAAGCCTATGCACAGTGACACACTCCCTACAACAAGACCATATCTCTCTGTAGTGCCATTCCCTATGGGCCTATTTCATTCCCTATGGAGCCATTTTCATTCAAAGCACCACAGACATTGAAATGCATTTACTTCTTACAATCATGCGATATGGAGAAGGTGAGTTGCCATGTAATGTAACTCAGTACCTGTTCTGCATTGGTAAGTGACACTTTCTCCCTATGTTGAATACACCCTTGCCAGTTATAGGAGTGGCCCATCTTGTAAATGCATCTCCCAACTCCTGTCAGTCCTTGAACTGACTGCAATCTTGGCCAATATGTCAATGCAACTTCTTAAGCAGTTCTGAGCTAGAACAGCACACTTACTGTCCTTCCTCCAAGTTTTCGATCCACAGAAGTAAATGTTTATGGTTGTTGAAGACATTCTGCTTTGGGTTAATTTATTATGTAGCAACAGGGAACAATATAGCAATCACATTTCATACATCTAAAAAAATCTTTGCATTTTGTTTTTGTTTTGAGACAGAGCCTCTCTATGTAGTTGGCTGTCCTGGAACTTGTTATGTAGACCAAAGTAGCCTCTAAATCACACAGATCTGCCTGCTTCTGCCTCCCAAGTGCTGGGATTAAAGGCATGTGCCACCATACTCAGTTAAAAAAATCTTAATGGACTATTTAAGTGAAATAAAAGTACAGTGAACCCGGTAAACCTCTCTTTCCAGTGAATGGCATTGAATGCAGACTCATGGCTGCACGAGGTAATGAGAATAAATGACAGCTGAGTGCTTAACCATAAACAACATAGTTATACAGGACTGTAGGACTCAGGGAACATTGCTGAAGAGGGGGCAAGAGGAATTAAGAGCAGAAAATAGGGAGAACAGCTGTGTAAGTGTCCTCTGGGAAAGATATAGCCATCACAATCACAAACCTACTGAGGCTGCAGGTACCTGCTCTGGGTCTGTACAATAATGTGTCCCACAACAGTCAGGCATGGGTGGAAGAGGGCCTCAGTGGTTTTTCACCTCTCACTGCTGAACTATTAGCTACTGATAGATTCAGGAAGAGGGTGAGTCATTGTCTTCAGTTGTACAGTAAGTGGTGACCCCACAAACTTCAATAGACACTTGCAATCCAGTGCTCATACAGATGGCCCTGGTTATGCTAAATGGATCATAAAACCAAACCAAAAATCATTATCTGGGAAAGGAACTGGTAGGGAGAAGGTAGGGTTGATAGGGATGGGAAGGAGGTAAGAAGGTGAGGAAAGAGAGTAATCAGAGTACATTATATACACATATATGAAATTGTCAAATAAAAATAAGAAAGTACATATATGTATTATATATATATATATATATATATGAAATATAAATAAGAAAATGCATAGAAGCTTACTTATTGGCATATAGAAAACATGGCCTTTCCTCTTGGTAAAAGATAAGTAGAAATAAATTTGAGTGAAATATTTAGAAAATTTATCTTTCTCAAGACCATGTATGTAATACTAAGCATAACTGCTAATTAAGGAATGAATTGGGAAAATACACAAATATCCCTTTTAAAAAATTCATAGAAAATATTTGATAGTTCAGAGTAGCTTTAAGAACTTCTGATCAGTATCTTCTGATGCTTACATAAATGGTCTGTCCTTTTTTCCACAGGCCATATCAGGACAGGCATGAGGCCAGGGGTGTGGCTCTTCATTGGTTCTGCTAACATTTGGGAGGGTCAACCTGTGCCCAAGATAGTTTACAGAGAGCCAGATCTAGGATCTATCCTTTAGTTGACCTACATCCTCTAATTCCCTCTGAGGAACAAATAAGTCTCAAAGGACAAACTTGACTCAGGCCCAGCTCTCATCTCCTTGGCCTTAGCTTTGACTTCATGGTCAAGTTCATTATTCATATAATTATGTTTCCAGGATATACACTGAAAACTTCTTATCTTGTACAAAAGTCATAAACATAATTTGAAGACTGCAGATACAGAGAAGAAAAACCCAGTAGTTCAGGGGATGGCTCATTCAATGTTCTTGCCTTCCAGCATGAAAACTTGAGTTCAATCTTCACAGCCAGTGTAAAACAAAACAAAAGCAAAGCAAAGCAAAACAAAACCAAACCAAACCCATGATGGTATTTGATTATATTCTTAGAGCTGGAGAAGTAGAGATAGATGGGTTCCTGGGGCTTTCTGCCAGCCAGTCTAACTTACTTGATGAGCTTTAAGTCAATGAGAGGTACCAAAAACAAATTAATCCAAACCACTACCAACAAGAAAACCCAAGGTAGATAGCTCCTGAGAAATGACATTTTGACCTCTACATATGTGCATGCTTACTCTCCCTCTACACACATGTATCCATGTACACATGGACATGTACCCACACTCATACACACAAAGAAGAAAGAAAAATAGACACTGATTCATGCTGGAGACCAGCTCCAGCAAGGGCAAGGGGATAGAAAGAGAGTATGAAGTCAGCAGGGGGAAACAGGAACAAGTCTTCTGGATGGGTTGAAGCAAGCTCTCATTTGGCTTTTTTTCTTTATCTATTCAAGCTTTTTCCTCTCTATACAATTCAAACTTTTCCTCTCTGTACAATTTATTTCTCTTATTTACACTTATTCTCTACTGTATTTTTTCCATAAACACACGCACACACTGTCATTCATATATTTATATGTCTTGTGGAAGAAACAAAGCTTCAACACACACACACACACAAACACACACACACACACACACACAAACACACACACACACACACACACACCTTGTAGGCTTTAACACACACATACACCTTACCCATACACAGTGAGTTTCCTTTTTCCTTATTATTTCCCATACACCTATACACTTTTAAACAATACCCTTTATGTGAGAAGAAATCACATCATAATCACAAGTCCTATTTTTTCCCGTTGAATGATTACAAGTTACATATTTAAAAAAACAGGTTGTTAACAAATACCCACGCATGATTACACATCAACACTCAGTTTTCCATGTACTTTTCCCCCACAATACATCTATACCCCCAAACCAATAATTTTGTTCTTATAGATTAACAGAGTTTAAGCAAACCTAATATTTTCACAGCCAACTTCTATTGTAGCTGGCAGGTAGCAGTCTTGAAGTTACTAGGAAATGAGTACACATCATAGTATCCTAACTTAACACAATTCTTATTTAGTTAACACAGTGAAACAAGATTGTTATTAACTAGTAAACTTTAAGTCAGGGGTCTTTTTGATTCTCTTAGGTAAAGGAGAATCTGTTCAATTTACATGTCACAGTGCCCTAGGTCCCCAAGGCACACACACAAAAGCATCAGTAATTTTATAATTGTAAAAACTAGAAAAATAGAAAATTAATTGTGGTCAAGGAAGTTCAAACTTGGCAATGGCACTGAAACTCATTTGATATACTTAATCATAGGCCTGTCTCTCATAGACAAAACTCATGGGTCCTAACAACTAGGTTTTCTTTGTTCTTGTTCTCTAACCCTGACCAAAACGAGTCTTCAGCTACTAAGAATATGTTTATGTATGTATGTATATATATATATAGATATATATATATATATAGATATATAGATATAGATATATATGTATGTATTTCCTTACATTACTTGTTCCAAAGCAGCTTGGTGAAATATCCTAATCTGATGTTATTGATTAGTTATTCTTTTTGGAGTTTTAATAGAAATACCAATTCAACTGAGTGGTACTGCCTTTTAGAAAAAACACCACTGTCATTATATGTGCTGCCAGTAACGTTGCCCAATGAGAGGCTAGAGATCCCTTTTGAGATTTTGCACCACTCATACCAGGAAAGGGAAGTATGAGGATGCCAAACAGCAGCAGGAGACATTCAGGAGATGTAGTTCTCCAGGCCTTGCCCTTGCAAGACACACTCATCATGGTTTTGCTAACCAGTGGGCCGTATTCCTCAGACTACAGTGGTGGCTGCAATTCTGGCATGCCATCACAGTCTCAGTGTAGTTTATATCCTAGTAAGTAGGATACAGTAAATAGTCAGTAAAACTATTTCTGACTCTAAACTAGACTACATAGTAAGTCTGAATATAATTTGGAAGACATAGGAAGCATGTCTGTCAATCAGGGCTCTCCCAAAACATTGCATATGTCTGAATCCTCTATCTATAGTAGGCTTCATTAATGGATGTCATTCTTGCTTAAGTCATCTACATTTGATTCTTTCAAAAATACCTGCTTATAAAATGGTTACAAAGAAATATCAGACTCTCTACAGTTAGTAAGACCATAACAAAACACAGACCTTGTTAATAAAGTTGGGAAAGCAGTTTCTATGCAAGACAAAAATCTCAGTCTGGATCCTGAGGAATCTTTTGCACTGGTGTGTGTAGTATCCAGGGAATTGCAAGGCCTCATGTGGTCTTTTGGCTTTTGCTCTGATTCAGGGTATCTTGGATTTGACCTTCCCTACGGGTTTTTTTTTTTTCCCAAGGAAGGGCTGTGTTAGGGGTGAAAACAGCTCATTTCCTACCACTCCTTTATCCACTCTCAACAAACAATCCTAATTAAGCAAGCAACATATTAAAGCTTTGAAACAGATTGTGCGGAGGATGCCATGGACAAAGAAAGCAATTGAATAGATCAAAGCTTTGAGTCCTATCTTAAAACATTATCCCACTAGGCAAGTACTACTATAAAAATCATAACTGTGATGAGGTCAACTATTGTGTAATCCTTTTCCTGTCTCCTGTATTCTGGTAGGCTTATCTTTTTAGAGGCAGCTAGATCCTTCCATTTCCAACCCTTCCCCCATGATGTCTCCTAAGTCTTGCAGTTTAAGCTCTGATTTTGTTATCTAAAGTTGAGCTTCAGCATAACAAAATAGCAAAGGTCTTCAAAGGATGGAAAGTCTTTATTTACATTTAAATGCAAACATTTTCAACCTTTTCAATATCCTTACCTTTTCCTGATCTTTCTAAGACAAGGTAAGTATAACAATGTTTTAAAATAAATCCTACACGGTGCTTTAATACATGGAATTATTAAGTAATCATCAGATTAGTAGATTAAAAATGACTAACGTCTTCCATGACAGGCGGATGCCTTCGCCTAACCTGTGTATAAATGACTTACTATGGTCTCCTAAGCAAGGTCAAGGTCTCAAACAGCAACTTGGTCAGATTTGGCTATCCTCACTAGGGCTGTCATGCCATGGTGCTCCCTGCAGCTAAGCATTCCTCATTTCAGCATTGCTTTCAGCAAAATTAGTAAATGCTCACATTAAGCATTTGTGGTGGACCCCTTGGAAGAAGTTTTTGTTATCTTGGTTTCTTTAAAAATGCAAAATGGCTTTCGGACTAGGTTTCTGGTCTCATCCTATGTGTGGTGGATGATTATGAGTTTGATTTGGAATGCTTGATGCCTGTGGCTATAAGTTGGTTGGGTGCAGCTGTTTTGTCAATGTGCAGTTTGTTCTTGGGATTAGGTGCTGCTTGGAATTATGGGAAATTTTGCTAAGAGTACACAAGAGTTGAAGCCCTGATAGCCAAGGTATGTGGTTGGTTGTTGGTTGGCTAGTTGGTTCATTCTTTCATTCATTCATCTTTCTGTCCTTAGATCATTGCATAGAAGAACATCACTTGGAGAGATTGGGTTTGCAGAGAGTAAGCTGAGATGCTAGTCTGGTTAGCTTCTCCTCTCCAAGCTTTGGACAGCCTAAAAGGGCTGTGAAGATATCTACCTTTCTCTCTTTTTCTATCAGGGCCATCTCTAAAGCTGTGGAACCTTTTTCTATCCTTTCTTTCTCATTCCCTAAATTGAAGGTAAAAGATTGTGGTGAACAACTACCAACATTAGTGTGAAAAATGAGCAAAACATGACTTTTTTCATCTTCCAAAATTTAAACAAACAGTTAAAGGTGTCTTGTTTTCTGTTTGTCTGCCTGACTGCTTCACCCGATCTGAACCCATTTTTAGCTTGTCACAGTTAATCAAGACATAAAACACTTGTGTGCCTCAGAGCACCCGTTGTACATTTGTGGTCAGAAATTGTCCTATGACGACCCCTGCAAAGCACGGCTCTGATTTCTGCCCTTATAGAAGTATGTAGTAAGTAGCCATTTTTTTTTCTATTTTTTTCCTTCCTCTTAATAGTGCTTTTAATATGCTCATCTAGTCACAGATATTAGTTCTTTTTTTTCAGTCGAGTAGGATTCAGTTACATATCTGTACCACAATGCACTGACCTTCCTAAGGATGGGTGGGCATTTGTACTGTTTCTTGCTTTAAGCAAAAATGAATAAAAGGTCTTTAAATATTTGCTTGTGGGTACATGTGCCAAGAAATGTTTTCATTTTTTTCCTTGGGTAAATAACTATGTTAGGGAGTGTTTTGTCATATGTTAAGTAAATGTTCAACATTAAGGAAATGCCAAACTTTTCCCAAGTGGCTGTCGTATTTCTTAAATAGAAAAAAAGTATGAGATTCTAGTTGTTTTATACATTTCTCAGAAATTTATAGTGTCAATAATTTGGTTTTGTTTATTTACTTGTTTGTTTATTTATTTGTTCATTTTACTTTTAACTGTTTTAATTGGACAGAGTCAGATGTTTTTAATCTATACCTATATTCCCTAGGGAGTTTCTACCCATTTATTAAGCTTCTTTCTTTAAATATGAAGATACCCGGTTTGAAAGGTCGCAGACAGATTCAGGTGCTGAAGCCCACAGTGATTCTTATCAGATGAGATGAACTAGTGGAAACCGCTGCATTCCCTGGCATGGAGGCAACATTCAGTGAAGTTTAGTGTCACCTCTGTAGTCATGAGTCATCTACAACATTAATTCCTCTGTCATCCAGCTTTTCCTCTTTCAGCTTCAAGTTTCAAGGCCTGCTTCAGACACTTTGAAAGACAATGCTTTATTAATAATGAGAATGTTACTTAAATCCAGACAGCCCATATTATGCAGAAAAGCAAGCCTTATCCATGGCCATAGTGTGACTAGAAAAGGAGGCAGGAGGCAAATCGATCACTGGGCTTGGGAAGGGATGCCTCTGTGGTGGCATTTCCCCTGCTTCTAGGTGGGTGGGTGATCCCAAAGCAATGAAATGTGTGTCTTGGTCATAGATCATGGAACACAGTTCTGTTGATCTTCATTTTGGGTAACAATTATGTTCCACAAAGTTGCTGTAAAACCAAATGGTTGAATATTGAACCATTCTTTCTAGGGGAAACACAGAGTTAGTTTCCTGTCAGCCTCTGAGAGCATTTTCATCAGTGTACCAGTGTATGGTTGTGTCTTATAAGTATTTCTGTTCAAAGACTCCTTTCCCAGTATATGTCATTGATTCAGTAAATGCTAAATTCTTGGCTGATATGTTGCTGCTCATGCCCAAATAAAGTGTATCTAACTTCACTTTTTTTTTTTTTTGGCCTCCATAAGGCACATCATAACCTTTTTGTATTAGAAACAGTAGACAGCCCAACAGCACTGCCCTCGCAGGTTATTTAAAATCACGACAGAGACATACAAATTGAGGAAGTATGACCGTAAGCGCATGGTAGGGAAGATACTTGCTTATAGCAGAAGGGTTGACACAAAGAGGCAGAAGAATCTCACATTGTTAGCCTCAGTGGGGAAGACAAACATTGAATGGCTCTGACCTTTCACTGGTTTGCCCCTGCCCACAGAGGACTGTAAGAATGCTTTCAGGACTGATTGGGGGATTGTACACGCACGTAGAAACCCTTGCCAACACACAATCTGCTACAGGTGAGGATTCACCAGTGATGCCAAATACACAAGGTGATTCTGGTAGTGTATATCAGACACATCTTTTTCTATTTAAAGGCTGGGACATCTGACCACTCATTGAGAGAGAAAAATCTCAGTATTTAAATATTGGACCTCTAATGCCCTAAGCGGATGAAGGAAATGGGAAGGCCTAATAGAAGTGGTTATTTGCTTTTTTAAAATGTACATTAATGTAGTGATAACATCAAAATAAAGAGCCTTGACTTGGGAGAATAAGTCCCACTGTTTGATTCTTTAATGTTGTTCAGGGCTTGTTGGAACATGGTTATTTTGTACACACTTGGAGATTACTATGGTGCCATTTCTAACTGGGTAGTCACCTGTCACTTCTCTACTTGGCCCAGGGAGTACTTTTTCTATCTTAAATGTGTAAATATTGGCAGTCACTGGTTTATTCGTAGACTTCTTTCAGCTTAGATTAAGGGATTTTTTTTTTCTATGTAAATATTTGTTTCTGCTTCCCAATTTACAAAAGAACTTTCACCTACTTATCTCACTTGACTTTTCAAAGCATAAATTTTACTTTTCAACTATAATATGAATGTTTGAATGGCAATGGCCTTATTGACTTGAAGAAATTCTAGATACATCGGCTCATTGAGCTGTGGGGTGAGGTTACCAGGTGACAGACATGCTTTTGTGGGAACTGGGCTGATGAGGGAGAGGTGGCATTCCATTCCTAGTTGCCTTCCTTCCTGCTCCGTTTTGGGAGGCACACCCTTCTCAGCCCACATTTCTGTGATTTTTCTCTTGATTCGACTGGCAAGAACTCTCACCTCTCCTTTCTGTTTAAGTTTCCATTCTCAGTTCTATTTTTGATGACCTTGTTTCTAATTCATTTTTTAAAACCACATGTTCTTGTTAGGGCAAACAGAAACAAACAGCTCGACAAGCAACTGAGACAAATTCAACGTGTTCACGCACATTTATTAAATACTAAAGACCAAACTCTACTTGCCAGCTTCCGTCATTCCTATTGTATGCTATACATCTTATCTGACGCAGTAGAGGGAGAAGAGCCAGAAGATCCAGGGTGATGGGCATAGAAGTGGAAGCATATTTGGTTTCGGGGGCACCCATACCTCAGTGTTCTTCCTTTGCAGAGCTGAGGCTCCTAGTACCCAAAGAATCCTATTACCACCTCAACATCGCCTTTTGCCAGCTCCAGACTGCCCATGGCCACACTTCATTGAAATGCTCAGTCAGTACTCCTCTCCCACTGTCTACTCTCCTCGTATTCTATTAACATATACTAACTGTGCAAAATAATGGGGTCCAGACTGACGTCCCAGTATACTCTCACCCATAATAAGGGGCTAATACATGTTAAAAGCTTATGCTTCAGTTGGACAATGGCGGCACATGACTTTAATTCCAGCACTTGGGAGGCAGAGATCTCTGTGAGTTCCAGGCCAGCCTGGTTTACAGAGCGAGTTCCAGGACAGGCAGAGTTACAACAGAAAAACAAAAATCAAGATAAAGTTTTTGCCTCGTTCTCTTGGAACATGTGTCTTCCCTCTAAAGAATCTTTGTGTGTATAAAAAGAATTCCACAGTGAGCCAGATTTGTCTTCTCTTAGAGGGTGATTTCAAACAAAGGTACGCCCAAGAGGGCGGATTTGTTAAACCCCGAGAGCCATCTTAAGTCTGCCTCCTGAGTCACATCAAGTAAGTGGACATTCTAGTTTCACATCATCTGGGTGCTGGGAAAGGCGGTCAGCAACTCATCACTGCAGAGAGTCTTGCAAGATTAAATGTTGCTTGAAATGTGGGAGGGAGTCGATTGTGTGTGGAATCCAGAAAATGATATCACAAGTTGCCCGAACTGCCTGAAACCACCACGATTGCAAAAAAAAAAAAAAAAAAAAAAACCAGCTTTAATGTCCCTTTGCTAGATCGAATCTCTGAAATAACACATTCTAAACTGGGATTTAAATAGAAAACTCTTGACACAGAATATGTGTCCGGAATCCTTGAGAATGCCACCTACCCAGTCTTTTCACTGAGATACTGAGATGAAGTAACAGGTACCCACCGACAGGTGGGGCTCTCTACCCTCCCCATGTCCCTTCGCCCCTTGAGGTCTCCACTGTACTCTTAGGAGGGAGAACCTGAGGAAAACCTGCAGCACAAAAGAAGAGCCTTCTCACTACTTGTGCTGAGGAGAGGTAACAAGCCAGAGATCAGGGATCCCAGATGTGGGAAAGTCCGGGCACTTCCTGGAGTAGAGTAAGAATACGTAAATTTAAGGGAAGTCACCAGGTTTGAAGTTCTTGGGTTCTGAATAACTGAAAATGGTTTAATACCAAATCCCAATTTGGGTCCATACATTTCTAAATGTCATATGCTGACTCGATACCTACCAGGGTGTCTACTTAATGAACGTGTTTTTTTAGTGTTTGTTTTAGAAGGCAATATTGTATTGTGCACCCCACCCCCACCTCTGCCACCATTGTCTAGCTTGGCCTCCAGTTCTCATGGGAGCTACCTCCCAGACATTTTAAAGGAAAAAGTAATACTCCTGATTTACCATCGAGCATTGTTACAGAGTGGGAAATTTCAAACAAGAAGTCAGTGATGCATCTCCTATACTTGTGCTTCGCTTAGGTACTCCAGGCCACATAGGAGAGTGGATATGGATAACGTCCTTTCCCTCCCTTTGTAATGATCATGTGTAGCTGCTCATGCGTACAGCTGACCGTCTAATCATGCAGAATGGAATTTGGGTTGCAGCCAGACCTTAGAGGCATGGCCAAGATTGGTTTGATCTGTGCATATGAAAATACTCCCACAGGAGAATTTTCTTGGAAGACACACTATGAATCCTTATGTAACATAAAGTTTGCAAACAAAGGCCACTTAATAATGATTTCCTTTGAGAAAGCTTATAGGGCAGGTTTTTTTTATTTCTTATTTATTTTTTAATTAAAGTTAACATTACATGAGTAGCTATGGGGGAAGAATATGCACACATCTTCGCTAAATCTTAAAAACAAGCATTCATCCCAAGCCTTCTCTTTGCTGAGGTTCCCGGGGATTTCCTCTCTGAATATTGGCAGATGATTTACAAGAATGAGTTAACACCCTCAGATGTGGGCTCTTCCTACTCCACCCTGACTGGATTCCAGCAAAGTTAAAAAAAAAAAAAAAAAAAAAGCACATGGTTTTATTTTCTTTTGGTGATATGGGTTTGCTTTTCCGTCTGCTCTGAGCTCTGTTTTGAGATTTGGAGTTCCTGGAGGGGTTTCTTCTCTCGTCTTTCAAATGCATACTTTTGGAACAAGATGGTGTTCTGAGTATAGAAGTTAATACTTATGATTAATGGGGATATTTTCAAGTTTAATAATAAAATCCAGAGGCAAGGACTTGCTTTGGGCCATGTGTATTGTGCGAACCCATCCCTTCAGCCTTGGCTTTTGCTTCTTCTGCATGGGACAGCTAGGGTGACTGGTATGGGGCTGGATCCGTGGGCAGGATCCTAGGTCTTCAGTTTTGGCATTGCCATTCTTTAGCTCTACATAAGTCACCTAACCACAAGTGCTTCAGTTTCCTTGGCTTTCAAATGCATATTTTGCCCTGTACTCTTTCAATTATGTCTCTAAAATTCAGGGTGGTGCACTGCAGGCTGCCTGTGTGGACATCTTGGCTTTGGTTCAGGGCTATGACTTTTCCCTTCATGACTTGCATCACTTACATCATATCTGCACCTCCCTGCCCATTGTACCAGGCACTAGAACCATGAATGAGCCGCTAATGACCTTACTGGTCCTAGACCTTTGAAGAAAGTCATCAAACCCCACAGGACCCATGCTTGCAGGAGATACTTGTATTGCATGGTAATCTGAAGCTGTTTTGGTAGCAACAAGATCTCTGAAGTGGATATACAGGATTTGTTGTTCTTATCATGATTCTAGTCTCAAAAGCTGTATATTGTCCTAACAGAAGTCTGCAAGCAACTTCCATGTAAATGGCTCACAGGTGGTCATATTGTCTTTCAGAACTTCCCAAGCTTGCTCATGGCAGTCTAGCCCTGAAGATAGAGCTTCCTAGATCCCATTCATTTTAGTATAGGCTAGACTTGAATCCACTGTTTAGCCTGCTGGGGCTGGCCTTGAAAACCTTCTATCTCCATTTTCTAAGCTCTGACATTCCTGGTGTATAGCACCTTCATTTTGGCTTTTTAAAAAGCTATGTGGTTATTGACTTAAGTAGGATTTTCATATGAATAAATATTTTTAGGAAGACTAAGATGAATTTGGTAAAACTATAAACCAATTGTAAGTGAAAATTTTACCTCACATATAATTATCCCATGTTATTAAGAGGATTTCTATTCCTAGATTGAGTAAAAATTTGAATGGCAGGTCAGTTATAAGCATAATTACTGTACTCAGAAAAGTGTCAAAGTGACATGGGTAAATCAGTATAAAATTTTAATTATTTTTATGGCATAGTCACATAGATTTTTCTTCACAATGCTGGGGGAAGAAAAGTGCACAACAACACTCAACAGGGTCTCACGCAAGAGGTTTATTGGGGTGAGGTGAGACACGGAGTGTCCATTTCCGAGTGAAGGAAAGAAGAAAGAGAGAGAGGGGAGAAGGGGAGAAGGAGAGATACAACAAAGGAAGAGGGCCAGAGAGAAGTGTCCAAAGTGGAGAGGGAAAGGCCAGAGAGAGAGAGAGAGAGAGAGAGAGAGATCCAAAAAGGAGGAGCTCAAAGCTCACCGGGATTATATGGGACTGATGACACAGGACAGGTACAGATCTGCGGCAGGCACAGGGGCAGTACCTGGCCAGAGGGTGGGGAGTGTCAGGAGCGTGGGGAATGGGCAAGCTCCAGGGAGGGAGCTCTGGCCAATTCACACCAGCTGGTTCTTAAAATAGTCAATAGGCCAAACATATCCAAGAAGCACCATTAATCTGAAATATTTTATTTAACAACTCCTCACTACAATGAAACTGATGGGATTCAAATAGTATTTACCTTTAATTACTAAAGTTCAGAAGCCAGAGCTGGAGAGAGCACTCACTTCCAGCTGGTGCTTTCAAGAATGAGACAACTGAGGATAAGAACATGAAGCTAGCTCTTCCAGAGCTCCCAGTTAGTTGGTTAGTTAGTTAGTTAGTTAGTTAGGAACACTGGCTGCTCTTCCAGAGAACCTTCATTTGGTTTTCAGCATTCATATGGCAATTCATAACCATCTATAGCTCCAGTCCTAAGTGATATGATGCCATCTTCTGGCTTCTGTAGGTACCAGGCATGAACATGGTGAACAGACATACATTCATGCACAGCACTCATACATATAAGATAAAAAATATATAAATAAATAAACAACACCTGGTTTCTCAAAGTAAATTTCTTCTATCTAAATAATGTTCAATATTGTTATTTTACAAAAACCTTGTAGAGTCTTAAAATCTATAAATCATGGGAGTTCTTTAGTATAAAATCTTTTGCTCATCATGGTGGAAGTTAGAGAGAGATTGAATACATTTTCTTAGATCTAGAGCCATAATATGAATACAAAGCCACCGACTAAGCATGGCTTGTAAAAGAATAGCTCATGCTTTAAAAATGTAAGAAACATTTTTGGATGACTCTTTTTTATGTGAGATGACACATAAAAGGTTTTAAAATTCCAACCTGTGCCACGGTTACAACGGTTTAAGTAATTTAGGAACCAAGTTTTACAGATCATTGCGGCTTCTCATTTGTGGCACAACCATATGTTGTTTGCTTTGCTTTTAGGTATCTGGGAGCAAGATTTGTCTGTGAAAGATCTGGCTTTTAGGGAGCAGATGGTATGTGCCATTCTCAACTCGGCTGTTTTTACTAACACAGGTGGTTGGCTGGAGGGCCCGTGGTCAAGGGCCATGGTTTACCCTTTACAGCACAAAATTGAGAGTTAACATTTACCTCACTGGCTTCACTTCTCCAGAGAGAAGCTGGCAGGAGCTAAACTGATGGATGAAGAAGGTCTTACCTCGTTTTCTGACTAATCGAGTTAAAGGGAGACTGCGTTTACTGATAACAGATCTCTTGTCTGTGCTCATACTCCACACGTGGCGTCACAGCCCTCTATTATCAACATGACAGCTGTGCACCATGGAAACAGTGTCGTGAGTGCAGTGTTGGGCGCCATCATAGGATTAGGAAGTGCATTCTGCTTTCATGTGTACCTCTCCTGAGATTAAAGAAAGAGAAAAACTAAGCAAGTCACAGAACTGGACCTGATTCACAGACTTTATTTAGGCCCATTTTTGGCTTTTTGTGAAGTCTTCCCTTAATTTAAGGGTGTGATAGGTACAGACATTCCTACATTTTAGATGCCTCTACAATAATGGTAGCTCTGGCTGTTTATAAAAACAAACAAACAAACAAAAAACATCTACATTAAATTGAGCATGCTGAGGGCAAATACTTTGTTTTAATCCTAGCTGTGACAAGTTGGCAGAGATATTCAACACCCTAGGTCAATCCCTAAGGCCCTGCTACTCTTAATACCCCTTGATTTCATTCTTCAGAGCATCCAGCATAGGGCCTGGGACACAGACATTTCTCAGTAGACTCCTTGAAAATGATTAAAATAATTGGTATATAAGCCCAATCCCTTCCTCACTAAAACCCCTACTTCTGATGGAAAATAAAATGCTTCCTCTGCTTAGAATAAAGGTTTTCCAGGTGTTAGTTGCTGACAAGCAGTAACTAAAACTGCAGCACTGCGGGGGGGTTTTTTTTTTGTTGTTGTTGTTTATGGATCCTGCTGTTGAAAGCACTTAGTAGTAATAATTTGAAGAGCATAGCGTTTTGAGACAATATCCACAGAATTTTTGAATTTTCTCTGGCCTTGAAGCAGATAGGATTGAGAAAAAGGAGGCTGAAGACCAAATTAGATTCTTGGGCTTCTAAGGCAGACTTATACTCATGATTGGGCTAGTTCAGATGTTTATGTTTGGCTTTCTACTCTTATTTAGAGGTTGGTTTGTGGAAAGGGAGTTAAACATAGTAAGGGAGCTGCAAATAACCAGAAAGAAGCTTCTACTCGCAAATTATCTCTGATCTCTGTCCTTGAACTTCTAGAACTTACATAATATGGGTGATTTCCCCTGCTTATATAAAGCATGAGATAAGAACAACAACAACAAAGAAAAACAACTTCTTAATTCTTCAATAGTCTTTATTCCTAAAGAGGAATTAGTTCTAGAACTCAGTCACAAGGTCCATATAGTAGTTATAAATTTTGTAACCAGCAATATGTAATGGTAGTTGTGTTTATTAGAAATGAAATGCCATGACCAAAAGGAACTTGGTGAGAAAAGCATTTATTTCAGCTTACCACTCTGAGATGAGAGTCCATCACTGAGGGAAGCCAGGTCAGAAACTCAGGGTAGGAACCTGGAGGCAAGCATGGAAGCAGAAGCAGCTGGGGAATATTCATTGCTGCCTTGCTTCTCATGACTTGCTCAGTTTGCTTTCTTATACACTTGAGGATCACTTGCCCAGAGGTGGCATTGCCCACAGTGAGCTGGGCCCTCCCACATTACTCATCAATCAAGACAATGCCCCACAGGCTTCCAGACAAGCCAATTTTATGAAGGGGGCATTTTCTCAATGTAGGTTCCCTCTTCTCAGATGACCCTGGCTTGTAGCAAGTTGACAAAACCAAACCAAAACAAACAAAAGACCCAACCAGGACAAGACCCAACCTTAGAGAAGAAAAGCATCAACCAGAGAAGCAGGTATTTGAAGGTGGGAGTGGCCAGCTGTGTTTGGTGCTGCTTAACATTCAAGTGAGAAGAAGGGTCTACTACATACAGGGCAGTGCATGACCTCACAGAGTGCATTTCTTCCAGTAACTAACACAGAAGTTATTTGATAGTGTATTACAGGCTGAGGGAAACAGAAACAGCCAGGAGAGGAGTTTGTTGGAGAAGGGGAAAGAGGCAGGAACCGAGAATCAGAGGTTAATTAAGGTCCGTTCTCTGTTGCTGGTACAAGAGAAGGGAAATTTTAGTAGTTCAACTATGAAAGAGGGAAAAATTGAATGACACTGAACAGAATGATTTTCTTGGAAAAAGTGAGAATGAATAAGATGTAGACTGTAGCCAAATGAAGTCTCCTTAATATGAAAAAGATAATTCCTGTTATGCAGAAAGAGAGAGGAAGGGGATGGCCACTGGTACAGAAAGGCTTATGTTCTGAGAAATGACAATTTGAGGACATTCATGCCCACTGGCTTCAGTTCGCCCATGAATCCAGGGACAGAAGTTAGACAAGAGAGCTGAAAATTTGACATGGTTGTAAACAACCTATCCAGAGGAATGGAGACCCACTGATGACTAGTGACCGTGAATTTGTAGTGATGCCGTCGATGCTGTGTGATCTTTCTTAGCTGTTAGGGGCAGGTTCAAGGAAAGCAGGTACTGGGTTCATTCGGGGATTCTGAATGAGAAATAGCCAGGAGGTTGTAATAAGGGAAATGGGGACTATGCAGGAATGTGATTTAGGATCATTAACCTACAGGATCCACGGGATCCAAGGATAACCCTGAAGGAGTGTGCTAGTTGGTAGAGGACTGAAGGAGTCATTGAGTCTATTTTCCAGTGACACTCGAGAATGACTACAGCCAGGCAATTTAAGAAGCCAGGAGAGGTAATTGGAGACAGATTGTTGAATGGGTCATTTTGGAAGTAGGACAGATTCACTGATGGAAACTTTAAGGCTACCTTGCGTGAGAATGTCTCAAGCAGAAATTTCATGTTTTCGGTAAGCACTGACAATTTTGTGTTTATTCTTTTGTGTCACAGTAGTGATAATAATGTCTGGCTCTGGGTCTGTGAATTGCTGTACCCTAATGTTTAATTAGGTTGTTTCCTCTTCCTGCGTTATTTTATGATCACCCTCATATCCCATCAACTCTTGATTCCCAGCATTCCTCTCGTGCTGTTATTCTTCTCCCCCCAGATCCCTGGATGGTGCCTCTTGCTGTCTACCTCACCCCATGCTACAGAGAAAGAGAGAAGTATCACTGCCTATCACATGTGTGGTCTACACTTGAGCCCTGAGAATATTCCATGCTCAGCTTCTCTCTGGTTTTCTTTTTCAAGTTCAAAGTTGGTATACATATTGATGGGTTTCCTTAGAACATCTTCATACATATATGTAAATATACGTTGTTCACTCTGCTACCTGTGTTATTCATACATGTAACTTCTGTTTCTAAAATCAACTCTAATTCACAATTGGAAATCCACCTGTGATGATGGGTAACTGGGGAGGTTTATTTGATCAGGTATATTCTTTCAGTGTCTGAATCAGACTTGATAATCCCTTTTTTAACTAGTGGGCTCGATGTGATGATGTGTTTGTGAGCACCACTGTTTTGAAGCATGTCTTCAAGTTGCCAAACCTAAAGTCATTGAGTTAAGTTTTCAATCGCTGCTGTGACGAGTGACTATAAACTCAGCAGTTTAAACAAGAGCAGCATGTTATCTCACAGTCTGAAGGTCAACATCAGGGCGGGACTGACTGATTCCTCCACTCCAACTCTTAGAAAATGGAAACAAGGGTGTCAACAAGTGTGGGAGAGTTCCAGAAACTCAGAGGGAGACTGGTTCTGAGCTCATTCATGTTCTTTTGGAGAGTCATACCCCACATGGTGGTAGGACTGAAGACTCTTGTTGGCCACTGGCTGAGTGTTATTCTGAGCATCTAGAGGCTACCTGCGTTTGTTGTCATGTGTCCCAAGGCTGGTTAGTGTTTGTCAACCTGACACAGGCTAGGGTCATTTGGGAAGAAGGAGCTTCAATTAAGAAAATGTCTCCATCAAATTGGCCTAAATGCAGGTCTGTGGGGGTGTTTTCTTGATTAATGATTGACATGGGAGGATGCAGCCCAGTTTGGGCCATGCCATCCCTAGGAAGGTGGTCCTAGGTTGTATAAAAAGTAGACTGAACAAGCCATGAAGAGCAAGCTAGTAGTCTGCATTTCTCAGTGGTCCCTGCTTCAGTTCCTACTTCCGTGTTTCAGCCCCAAGGTCCTGCCTCTCCTAATTCATCACCTTAATTACAGGCAAAAATTATTTTAAGTTTCTTGAGTGATATTTCCAGCATCTGTGTAATATCAGTGTCTGGTTCTATTGCGTTCTTTGTTTCTTGTTGATGTCTTATCTTGTTTCTTCAAAATCTCATGATTTATTATTAGTCTCTGTGTGTGTCTGTACAATGTGTGTGTGTGTGTGTGTGTGTGTGTGTAGGGAGGGGTACTTCTGCCATTGCGTATATAGAGGTCAGAGGACAATTTTGTGGGATTTTTTTCTTTTCTTCTACTTTTATGTGGATTCCAGAATCCAACTTAGGTCAACAGGCTGCTGGACAAGGCTCACTAGCATTGCCTTTTTTTTTTTTTAAAGATTGGCATCTTGTGTAGGACTGTAGAAACCAAGGAAAATAGTGCACACTCTTGTTAGGCTGCCTGTGGGGTGTGTTGAGGCAACTAGGTTAGTCGTTTGTTGAACTGAGTTTGTAGTCCGTTGTTTCTGTGGTTACCCCAGTGCATCCTCAGCCTCAGTTTTCTTTAGTTTCTCTTCAGTACCTTTAAGGTCAGGACTAACTAACTAGAGAGTTTTTCTTTTATTTCTTTTGTGTGTGTGTGTGTGTTTTCTCATTACAAAATCTCCCCCCCCCCTTACTCCTTCCCTTCCTTCATGTTTTTGGGGAAGGGGATTAGTTTTGTTTTCAAACTGGGCCTTACTCTATAGCCCAGATTGGCCTGAGTATATTATAGCCTAGGATGAATGAACTCACAGTATTACTGTGAGCCCTATGTTGGGCTCTGCTTCTTATCTAGTCTTTTCAAAACAAGTCTCCCTTTCTCTCTCTCCCTCTCCCTCTCTCTCTCTCTCTCTCCATTCACCATGTCCACATGCCTATTTAAGTGCATACAGAGGGCAGAAGAAGAAGTCAGGTGTCTTTATTGTTGTTTGCCTAGAATAAGGCAAACAAGGGTGTCGAGACAGGGTCTCTCTGTGAACTGAAGCTAGCAGTTTGCACTCCCAGACTCCGCCTGTCTCAGCCTCCAGTGCTGGAGTTAAGGGCAAATGCTGCCATGACTGGATCTCCTTGTAACTTTTTTAACCCTCAGCTTTTGCCCTCTTTTGATCCTACTCCTCAAATGAAGTTTCTCTGTATACTCCAAAAGCAGATAGCTGCTAATTGTCATCCTGTGGTTAATTGTCTGTAGACAGGGCATGTGAAGAGTTCCTATGCCTTGTTATTTTAATTCAGTCTCAGTCTTAAGCAGGAATCCTATCCTGGCCTTAGAGAAGCGGTAAGCTCAGTGTTGCTGTCCCCACTCTAAGGACTCTGGTGATGTAGGTGCAGGAGCTTCTTCTATTTCTCTCCCAGTTTACGCCCCTCTTCCCTTCTTCCAGATGCAGTCAATGTTCACTGCGCTCTGAGGCAGTAGTGCCCTGCTGTGGATTAGGCTTGTGTCTGTAGGAAAGGTAGGTGAGAGGCTCTGGGTGGTGACTTTCTGATTGTGCCTTCCTTAGACTTGCACCCCAAAGGAGACTTTCCAGAACTGTTCCCCTTCCAACCATTCCTGCAACTAACAGGTTTGTGGAAGAGTCTGCACATCAGGCCCAAGTCATCCGTGCGTCCTTGACTCTCAAGCAGGTTCTTCAGGAATTCATTAAAAATTTTAACCAAGCAGAGTGATTAAATGGCGCACGCCTTTAATCCCAGCACTCAGGAGGCAGAGGAAGGCGGTTCTCTGTGAGTTTGAGGCCAGCCTGGTCTACAGAGTGAGTTCCAGGATAGCCAGAGTTACATTAGAGAAGCCCTGGCTTCTGTGGCAGGCAGAAGCATCTTTCCTGGTATGTTCTTCGCTTAGATTCAGGCCTTCCTATAGCCACAGCCTTTATCAGTTTTAGATATGGTTCATGTTTTGGATTATTTGGCAGCTTTTCATTTTCACTATTACAAATCTGGGAACGATGTTCTTCCCAGCTTGCTAGATACTATGTGGAAACTAGAAGTTTAGTGTTTTTTGAGAAGGTTTGGAACTCACTCCTTTACATACTTTCCTGTTTTAGAACTACAGATATGCAGAGACCTTTATTAAATGGTAAAATTACGCTAGGTAAAAATGCCATGTATGGTGTGACTCTCCTGTTGAGTACACCCTCAAAGAACGTTCTTGCTAATGAAGTAAGGTCTCAAGAACACGTCTGTTTTCCTGGCTGTCATGGTCCGTCGCTCTTCTGCCTCTCCCAGTCTCGCTTTTGTACTCTGTCTCGTTTCTTAGTTGATTTATCATTGCAGTACGGGCCACATGTTTCCAATCTGGAGTAATTTTATGATAAATCCAACCAATACTAACAAGCGTGGATGCTGAGCTCCAGCACAATTTCCATGTCGCATGAGCTGAGCTGGGAGCCATTAGGCCAGGATCAGAGTCACGCTTGGTTCGCTTTGGCAGGTGGCTTTACATCTCTGGGCTTTTCCTCATTTGTCTGCTCTTGCTCCTTGCTCACTGGCTGCTCTTCAGTCTGCTTTGCTGATTCATGCTCCTCTAACCGATTTCTTAAACTGGAGTGTCTCAGGACTGAGACATTGGATCTCTTCTCTCATGTCCTGTTCTCTTGGTGATCTCATCCAGTCTCATGATTTTTAAAATGATCTAAACACTACAAGCTGGAATCTTCTACTGCCAGCCCTGAGCAGATCCATTTCATCAACTCCCTATTTCATGTCTCCTCTACTTGGTTTTCTAACGGACACCTAAGGTCCAGCATGTTGCAAAGGAGGCTCCTGAAAGTATCGCACCCAAACTTTCCTCGGCTACAGTCTTTCCGAACTCCATTAAAGACCCTGCCCCTTTTCTCTTCATTCAGTTCAAAGGTCTGAAGACATCTGTGGCTCTTTTACTCCTATTATATATTGTACTTGATTCATCTATGCGTCTTTGAAACTGTCCTTTCAGATTTTACACAGAAGTTTTGGGTATGTTTTTCTCAGCTGCTTTCTCTTCTGTCCTGATTCAAAGTACACACTCATCAATTATGTAAGCGCTGTCAATATGTGACAGCCTGTATTACTTTCAGAACAGCTTCAACTCAGCACCCAGAACAACTCTGCTAAATAAACGATTGATGGGACCTGAACTTTCCCCTGAGCTCACAGAGTCAAGGACTCATTTCACTCAGTAGCTTATCCAGACACGTTCCTCTTTCTGGTCTTTACATTTCATGTTCCTTTCGCCTAGAATGTTCTTCCTATATGTACCTGAATGAGTATCTTCTTAACTTCCTTTGTGTCTTCATCCTAAAGTGAAGTCGTCCTGTCTGTAGCAAAGGCTGTGTGCCTTCCCACACTCACCCTTCCTAAGGTTCTTCTGATTCAACCTTCCGTCACGGTGTTTTCCAACATCTGCAGTTGCAAGATTGCTTAGACTATGCCTTGGTAACTATCTCAACTCCTGATGGCTTCCTAACAAGAAAAACACACATATTGCTCAATCACATGTTTATTAATGTGACTAACTTTCTGTTCTTTGTAATAACTCAGGACCAAGACTCCCTCTGGTCAGTGTATTCCCTGCAGGAAGGAAAGACAGTAAAACTTCTTATAGCAACAGTTCTATGTGCTAACCTGAAAGTTTCATATCTTCGTTTTGTGTATGGTCTGGTATGGAGGGTTAATTATATTACCATGACCAATCTCAGGAAGACAGAGATATACTCCTTTCACGTGCCAAGAGTAAGGAGAGTATCATTTGCATGACTGGGTTACAAGGCTAGAATGGATCAGTGCAGTCAACTCCACCCATATTAAAGAGGAATAGCTTCTCCACTAGCCCGTGTTCTACCCTAATGATGCCGCTATGGCATTCCCCTGACATGCACTGGGTCCAGTATTAGAGGCAATGTCAGGGACCAGCCTGTGTTTCCTTCCCGGGGCAGACAGCAAGCCTCTTGTGCTAGAAACATGTAGCTTGGATTCCCAATGTTCAAACTACCCTTCCTTCCCACTGATGTACGTGCTGATCGTTCTCTGTGAGGTTACGGAGAGCTTCTGTTGATTTAATGAGTTGAGACATGTCTTGGTTTCCCTGTCCAACTGCCACCAGCTGAGTATTATGATTCTGTAAAAACTAAAAGTTAAGAAATGAAAGGAATGGTTATCATATTTTCTTTTGCCTGGGCTTGGTGGAAACCTGCTGTTTCTGGTAACAGTGAGCCACTGATGGGTACTTCCCACATGTGCTCCTGTGCCTGGTAGATTCTTCCCTCGGGCTTCAGTTAGGGCTCAGAATTGTGTGTGTGTCGGGGGGTGTTTTATACCTCACCAGAACTAAAGTAGATAAACTAATCCCTTAGTGCCCCCCCAAATACAGTTTTCTTTCTGAGATTACCGACCAGGAAGTACTATCAGGGTCTCAGAGCAGTTTGGGTCTTGTTGTTCAGTGCCACGTGCTCTTTGGAAGGGAGTGGCTGAAATGTACTGTAAAGTACCTCCAACCCCTTGATTGTGTTCAGTTCATTGTTACTTCACTTACTTCATTGGAAAAGCAGTGCCGAGGAAAGGAAGGGACTAAACAACGAAGGAGAGGCTGCCAGGGAGTCGCCATCCTAAAAATAAATGTAACAAAAGGAATTTAGGGAAAGCACGTAAAAGAAAATAATCCTTAAATTGATTACAAGTGATCCCATGCCCAGTGGCTGGCCAGCAAAAATTCTGTCCAAAGGGTAATTCCAGGATTTTATGATTTCCAGCCGTCTTAATCCTGTTTTATAATATTGCTAAAAGCCCCCAGAGTTGTTGCCTTTTTTCTGTCTGAAGTTAGCACTTCCTGTTTGTGTTGCTGATTCCAAGTTTGAGGTTATTATACCACATTAGCAAATAGCTGCAAGCCTTTCAAATGGCCACTGAATTATTTCTAAAGACAAGTGGCTCATGCCTCTTGCCAAATGCCATGTTTGCAAGGAGAATGTGCTGATGAACTCCAGGACCGCTGCTCCAGGCCTCTGTTAATCAAACTTGAGTTCAGGAGGGAGAAAGATGGTTCATTGTAAAAACTAATCTACAGTCTGGCCCCTAGTGTATCTGCCCAGTGTCTTCACAAAAGGGATGGAGGAGAACAGACAAAATTATTTCCAAGAATTTTCCAAATCCTGGGCTGCCAATATTTATGAATATGATCTTTGCATCTCAAGCAGACCGGGCTACTTGCTTTTTGTAACTATATTCAGAGTTTGCAGCTCCACATGGGCTCTGACCTTTTTTTTTTTTTAAACTGACTGCTCTTCCAATTCCTGCCTCTGATCTGACACTTATTTTCAAAGCTAAGCCCAAGTCCATTCTTTCCTAAAAGCATTTCTCTGTAAAACAGTCTCTGCTCCCTCTAAATTCAATAAATCTCCATCATCCCATGGTATTGTAATAGTCTCTCCAATGTCTGGTAATGTCTTCTAGGACAAAAATAGTATTGCTGACTCCTAGAAATATTTGGAAGAGTACCATCCTGCATGCCTCAGGAAAAAAAAAATTTTTTTTCCTTTGCTAACTCTTCGGTCATAGCTGTTACTCTGTTTACAAATTAACTATTTAATTTTTACTTTTGGATTTATTTTATGTGCATGAATATTTTGCCTGCTTGTATGTATGTGTACTATGAATGTACCTGGTGCCCACAGAAATCAGAAGTGGGTGTCAGATCTCCTGAAATTAGACTTACAGATGGTTACGAGCTGCTATGTGGGTGCTGGGAAACAAATCAGGCCTTCAGCAAGAGCAACAAGTGCTCTTATCTGGTGAACCAGCTCTCCAGCCCTGAAACTAACTTTAAATTTCTTCCTTTCCTTTCCCCTTTCTCCTTTTCCTCCTTCCCTCCCTCCCTCCCTCCCTCCCTCCCTCCCTTCCTTCCTTCCTTCCTTCCTTCCTTCCTTCCTTCCTTCCTTCCTTCCTTCCTTCCTTCCTTCCTTCTCATGTGCACATCTGGAAGGCGGAGAACAATTTTTAGGGAGCCAGTTCTCTCCTTCTGCCATGTAGGACCCAGGAATTAAATTTAGGTCACCAGACTTGATGACAAGCACATTTGCCTGATGCACCACCTTGCTGGCCTTCAAACTCTTAAGAGACCAGTGCTTCTTTCCACTGAAATGTGAGGGTATGCTGTGTCTTATATCCACATGTGTGCTATTTAGCCTGTGCCTACATCCTTATGTTGCTAGAATTAATTTTTCACCTATTTGTCAGCATAGATTTCTAAAAAAACAAAACAAAACCAAAAAACAAAAACAAAACAAGAACACCTTTATCCTGTGAGCATTCAAAGTCAGTTACCACTTTGGTGCAGCCTCCAGAAAGAAGGTAGAAGAAGTGACAATAGTTTGTACTGTTTTGTACTTGATTAACCTGGATGAGACATGGATGTTTGGGGAAGGTGATGAGTACAAAAAATGGGTGAGACCAGACAGCCTTCACAGATCTTCAGCTACTGTGTATGTGCAGACGAGACAAAGCTCAGCGTCCGGGACTTGGAATAGTGCTTCCTCCTGGAGGGGAGCAGTCACCCTATATAGGGTGAGAGAGTCTACGTGGCGTGAGGGAGTCAAAGGCGGCATCTAAGGAATACAGGATGGGACTTTAGAGTTTGGAAAGAGAGACAATGAAGGGGGAAGTAGGAAAAGTAAGTAGCTCAGAGGAGCTGAGGATTTTTCAGACGTGAAATTAACGTTAGCACAGAAAAGTATCTGTACTTTGTAATGGAGGGACTGGTTACTCGCGGGTGAGACTGTTTTATCTTTATATTTCCAAGGGACCATAGGACCTTGCACGGGAGCCTCTTCCTAAAAGAAGAACATTTTCAATTATAAGAATAACTATTTTCCTTAATTTAAAAAAGTCAAAGCAACAAATGTTAATATACCTAATTATAAATTTCATACTATTCTTATACCAAATTATAATTAGGGTGTTTTTTCTAGCTCAAATTATATATACACATATATATGTGTGTGTGTGTGTGTGTGTATATATATATATATATATATGCATATATAAATGTATATATAATATATATACATATCTACATGTCTATATATGTATGTATATATATATTTAAATATATACAGATATATAGATTTTTCTTACTGTTTAATTATCTTTTGGTTGACAGATAATTTTTATGTTTGTGGCAAACAATCACATTTTTGAAATATATATGGATAGATTTAGTTATTAACAAGTTAATAATACCTACAGATTCTTGTGTGTATGGTAAGAAAATATCTATTCATAATTTAAAAGTATATAGTAGATGGTTAAACACCGTGGTCTAAAACTACAGTTAAAACTATTCTGTATAATAAATCCCTGGAGCTTACAAAATAAAGTTTTATGTTAATTGAAATGGAAGGGAGGCAGTTTTGACTAAAACATGAGGTTATTTGTAGACTAGAGATGCTATCCTTGATTTACATTCTATCAAGGAGACACGCACATCGAGTCAAACTGGAAACAGTAAGCACTGGTTTATCTGGAGGGCCAGTAATGAAGGTAAGTGGGAGTCCCAGGGAAACACACAGTCATTTATAGCTCAGGCAGTAAAATGAAGCGATTTGGAGAACAGAGTTAGAGTGAGTTGAAAGTAGCAAAGTCTTGGGTCCATGTCAATAGAGACAACTAAATGCTAATTGCTTTGTTTTAGCTTATGGCTAAAAATAGAATTAAGAACAGCTGATTTAAACAGCACATTTGATTTTCAAGAGGGACCTGGGCTGGTTGAATTTCATTACGTTGTTGTCTATAAAATATCTTTAGTACCTTTCATCTGAACAGTGTTTTATTTAAATCTGGCTCTGAGCATTTGAACTGCTTGTGTTAAGGATTTGAGAGGCAGTATTTTTACTATACTGCTATATGTAACTACCTAATATTTAAATTCTTATTAATTTAATTAATTAAATTTATCAGTAAATTAATTCCTTTATTAAATACTTAAATATTCATTTCTCAGAAATGTGGTGTATGCATGTGTACATGTGTGTGTATACACTGTGGATGTGTGTTTGTGTGTGCAAGCATACATATGTGTGGGTGTATATGTATGCACATATATAAACTTAGTGAGGGAAAATACCTTTGGTTGCCTTCTGACACAGTGATTGAACTTTTATAGATAACTTTTTTGGCCTGACTCTGTTCCTCTACCCCCTCACAGCTCAGTTCTACATCCTTTGACACATTATATCCTGATATTTCAATATAGCTACTACTCTCCCTCAACATCTCTGCTCGTGGGGTATCTTATAGCCAAGGACTCTGCTCCTGCCCTTCCTTCCCTATATGTCTTTGCAGTTGGCTGACCAGTTTCTAACCATTTATGAATGCCCCACCCCTCAGGTGACAGCAACTGCTGGGTGAAGGGAGGTGGGAACACTTTGGCGGTGTAATCTTGGGTTTTTATCCCGGAATTCACATGTTTCTATGCCCTACGACCAATACATCGCCTTGCTGGGATCTGTCCTTTTCTCGGCATCGTGGTTCCTGTGACCCACTAGTCTTCATTACCTCAACTTCTTCAGTCTATTGCGTCTCCTAGCTTCTCTCCCTGATTATTTTAAAATCAATTTATGCCACACGTGGCAACTTCCATGTTCTGTGTCTAAGGAATAATCTATGAATAATTCCTGGAATACCTAAACAACAATCTCATTTCTTTATTTCAAATGTAGAATCTTTACTAGGGGCGGGGGTGGGGGGAATCTGTTTCAGAACCTATGTTCAATGTATGAGAAAAAAGAAAAAAACAGACTGCTTCACACTTAAAACCCACGCTATAAGGTAATGTCAAACTTACTTGTGCATTTAAAAGTCAGGAAGAGGCTTGCTTTTTCAGAGGGGTTCATTCAGTTAGAATTTTTGCTAACATTTTAAAAAATGTTATAAAATTTTATTGTAAGCCAAAGCTTGGGTCATATCCACCTTGCAAACTGAGAAGTTTTAATAATGTGAGACTGGTAGGAAATGTTGCCAAATCTCAGGCTTTCTGTTTCCTATGTTCAAAAATCCAAACGCTACATTAAAACCACAGCAGATGTTAGCAATGAGACGCACACACACTGCATTTGTGTGTGACCTGAAATTTCACATTTCATTAATATTTAAAAATATTTCAGACATTTAAAGTGATTCAATATTTACTATGAAAAGGAAACGAAGACATATGTCAAAATAGCAATAATCCAAACAAGTGTTACTACCATAATCAGAAGAAACTCAGCTGAAGCATTTTGATCATGAGGCCAAAGTTAACACCAAATGACACTTTAATTTTAAATGCGTAGAACAATAAAATTAGCCTTTTAGAATTGATTATTTTGGCAATGAATAAATACATAATTAATGTGGACTAAAATAGTCTTCATAAAAGTGAAACAACTAGAGAGTAAGGAAACAGGTCAGTACTGTAGCCTGCACAGTTGCTATTGCTAAGAACGCCACGGCTTGTTGTACTGTTTTGCAAAAGCCCACAAACTGGGGTTATTACGTGTTAAAATAATTATTGAAATAAACCTAATCAAAAGGAAGAGTTCATAAGATAGGACTCCTTTATTGTAGAGTTAATAGACAATGGTCATTTTTTAAAACCCCCTTAAGTATTATGGCCTATCATGTCTTACTACATGAGGTCATTTGCTTATGAACTTGTGATAGTTTAGCCACTTCCTCCAGCTCATGGAAAACTTTTTAATACTGTGAAATGTCAAAATATTCTGGTCGACACTGGGTATTTATGATAAGAAATTATAAACAGTTCATGAAGATACGCACAGATGGCTGAAAACTGATGGCATAGAAACAACCCATTTGCTCTCTCTCTCCACCTTAAAAAAAAAAAAAAGAAACAGTCAGATTTATTTAAGGCAGTTTTGTGACTGGTTAGTGATGGTTTCTGTTTGAATGGTGGCAATGTTTCATTGTTACTGAGGATCATTTACTCCTTAGAGCAGTGTTTTCACAGTGGTGATGTTTAGTCTTGTGCATGCAGGCATTCAGGTTTTCTTGTAAAATTAGTTAGTGGTCTGTTTTCTTCTTTGTGCTGTAAGAAGCACTTTAATTAATTCAACTAGGCCCTTTGGAAAATTAACCAAATAGAGTGGATGTACAAAAGGAAGGAAAATGTGTTTTGTTAATTTCCATAGCCTATTGAAGTCTTCCTTTAAAAAACAAAAAACTGTTTTTGTGTGTGTGTTTTAATTACAAAGAATCTACAAGTTTTCTAAATGGTTTTCAACTTTTCTATATGCTTAGGATTTTATTAAATACTGGAAAATATTCATGTTTGCCTCTATTTCTCTGGTTATACTGGCTAGATTAAAAGACATTTAACCTAAAATTTGATTTGACATTTCCAATTATTAAACATAATACCTTTATCTTTTTCCCAAATTTTTAGTTCAAGGACACCATAATTCAGAGAATTTCTTCAAAAGTCGGGTAATTAAAGGAAGGAGATAAGGGTGTATGTAGGTGTAGATTCTGGTACAAAAGGCATTTTATTCTTTGGCTAATTTAATCCCCTGTCCTTAGAAGGTTTTAGCTTCCATACAATCTAATCTTCAAGAGGCTAGCCTGGCCCTAGAAGGCTTCAGCCTGCATTCAATAATGTTTCCAACCTCTGAGACTTACTGTTGACTGAGCCACTCTGACTAGGTCCTTCTAAATTCAGAACTGTACTTAACTCAACTGACTTTTCTGGTTGGCTGATTCAACTCACTCATTGTTCTGGTTCAAACTCTTCTCCAACCTGCTGGTTCAAACTAACCTGAGCCAGCTGTTTCTGACTGAATTCTGACTCCGTCTGACTCTGGCTGACTCCTGCAACTTCTCTGACTGAACGACTCTATTTGGCTTCAAACTGACACTCACTGTTAGCTGAATCTTTCTCTCAAACTCACTCTCCTGCTGAACTGGTTCTGTCTCTGCCTTGGACTGCCTCTATGTCTCTTCCTCATACTGCCTCAGACTGCCTCAGACTGCCTCAGACTACCTGAGACTACCTCTGTGTCTCTCTGAACTCAGAGCCTGCTTTTATATCCTGAGAGTTGGGCTTAGGTTTCAAGGTTAAAACGTACATTTCAGAGGTGACAAAAACCATCAAACCATAGCCTTCTTCAAGGCAAATGTAAGCTATGTGTAGCTTTCATGTCCTTTGAAAATTACCCTCATTAACATACAACAAATATATATGGCTGTTGATCACACATACTTGTCATCTCCCTGATCCCCTCACCCCTTTTCTAAACTGTCATTGTCCAGACTAAAGAGTAGTTTTAGTAGAGTTGGGACAAAGGCTTATGTGTAGGTGTGAGGATATGCATCTTAGGAAGGGAAGGCTCCATAAGGATGATAGGCTGTTGACTTAGAAAGTCACCTATGAAACGTAATTTTCCTCCCTGGCTGCTAGTTGGGCTATAACGTAAGCATGAGGATGCTGCTTTCTTGGTAAAACTATTAGCGTTGTCAGTTGGTATTGAGATGTCAGCACTGGCAGATTCAGTCTGCCACCCGTCCTCCAACATCACCAGACTGTGAAGTCTTGGCCTGAGCAACCAGAACACTGGGAATTCTGACCTAGGTGGAAATGGTTGCTTTTTAACCAAAGTGGGGCTCATTTTCGCCACAGCTGGGCAAACATAGAAAGTGTTCCACCAGGGGGAAATAATTTTCCCCTTCAGACTTGGGACGTTGCTGACTTCAAACATTATAAATTTAATAGCAAACATCTTCTGGATATTTGGTGTCTTTAATGTCCTAGTAAATATCAACATGGCTCCTCAGAGTCATGCCTTTTGGGAATCGCTCAGGGGTGTGTGTGTGTGTGTGTGTGTGTGTGTGTGTGTGTGTGTGTGTGTGTGAGGAGAGCTCTCCAGGTGAACAAGAGCATGTTTCCTAAACCCCTAGAGCTCATGTTGCCTGTGGGAACACATGCCTCAGCTGCCAGCTCACCATATGCTGTCCTGGGGAGGGAGTGTGCTATTCTGTCCCAGAACAGGGATCATGAGAAACTGTAGCTTGTGTTGCTTGCAAACAGATCGTCATGGATGAGTAAATTCAAATTTTGAGTTTGTTTAAAGGCCTGGTTCAATGGTACTGGGGCAGCTTTCTGTGTAGCATTTGGGACTTTTATTACAATATTTTTTTTTCCTAACTTTTACAGTGTCATTTTTCTTTCGAGTTACAAAAAATTGTCTTTACATGTTCACTGGCATCAGTATTTTTCGTATGTTTTCAGACTTATATTTGTAAACCACAAGTAAGAATGCTTTGTGACTGTCTCTGGAACCCTGTGCTGTTGTTAATTTATCTCCTGAACATTGGGAACTCTCTAACTTCACAGTTCTTGTTTATATCTCTGCTTCAACATGTGTTTTATATATAGTGAAAGAGTTTCATTTGTAAGTTAAGAGTTCACAATGTCCAAAGTGTTTGTCCTCATTTACACTATGCCAGGCACCCTGCCACCAGTATCCTTCAACTTAAAAAGAATTTGCCTAACAACAACTTTAGGGAAAGTTAAAAATGACAATTTTGTATACACACACACACACACACACGCACAGACACACTATTCAGGCAATCTAATTCCTTCTATTCACCCACCTCATTCTGCTGTAGCTTCATGACATGACACAACAAATTCTGTTCCCTCATCTCCATAACTACTTTAGTTAGACTCTACTGCTCATGGAGGTTTAGTCAAGCATCTGGCCATTCCAGGACTACTGAAAGCAATTTTAATAACATTGGATTTTATTTAATCAATAGTTACGTTAAATCTTCATACTCTGTAAAGTATTGAAACGAAATTGCCTCCTTTTTTTCCCTTACGTAAAATTTCCACCAGGGAGCTGGAGAGGATGGCTCAGTGGTTAAGAGCACTTGCTATGCTTGCAAAGGACCTCAGTTCAGTTCTTAGAACCCATACACTGGCTCACAACTGTCTGTTAACTCCAGTTCCAGGACATCTGACATCTTTTTCTGCCCTCTGTGGGCATCAGGCATGCACGTGCATACATGTAGGCAAAGCACTCATACATATAAAAAGAAACAAATCTTTTTAAAAAATTTCCCACTAGTATCCCTGGCTTTTAGATTGTTGTTATTGGCAAGATGTCCTGCTTTCTACTACATAGGATGAGGGAAAAAATGAACCATTGTCTCATTTCCTCTGCTGCTCTAGTCACTTTGTGGATGATGCAGAAAAATGACTGGAACTTTTAACACATTTCTTTAACATATAAAACTAGAACAGGGAGAGTCATTTGAGCACCAAGACTTTATTCCATAATCTGATTTTCACTCCCTCACAATAAAGGCAAATGTTAAATTTTTACCAAGGTTTAAGTTAACATTATAGTTGGTAAATCTTAGCATAAGAGTTCAGTGAAATACAATCTATGCCCCTCATTTATGACTTTGGAAGCTTTTGAATATGCTGTTGCACACTTGCTTAAACAAAAATTAAAGATGAGATGTCTTGATAGCTCCTTAATATGCCGTGTAAAACAATGGGATGTTTTAACAGTGCATTTTAGACCTAGTGTTCTCTGAGAAAACTTGATTCAATGTGTTTACATGTGTGTGTACATTGAATGATAACTAATATTAGACATTAATAAAGCTAAAGAAGGGTCTCTCCCATCCTATAGTGGCATGGCCAAATGCTAGACTAGAGTTTCAGTCTGTCTTTGCATAAATAGGGAGTTTGCTCTGTTTTATTGCTGAATCATATCCCATTGTATGAATGATATTTGAGTTTGTTTCCAGTTTAATGCTCTTTGAATGTTCTCATACAGGACCCACACAGGTGTGTTTTCATCTCTCCTATGTGCAGTAGCTAGGAATGAGACTGCTGGTCCTTTGGTAACTTGCCAACCCTTCTCCTGTTACACATTTAACACTCACAATCCAAATGTATGAGACTTCCAATTCTGCCTGACATGTTATTAATTTATTGGTCTTTTAATTTTAGCTATCACAAATCATTGCGGTTTTAATTTTTATTTCCCTGTGATTAGTGGTACTGACCAAGAATTGGTAAATTATGACTTGCCTATAGTGGGTTAATGCACAGTGTCTACTTAATTTGTATGATGTTTACAGCTTCTCCCCACCCCGTGCGTGTGGTGCATGCATACATTGTGTGTAGAACATGCAGGTATGTGTGGTGTATGTCCAGGCATGCAGAGGCTAGAGGATGAAGTCTGCTCTATACGTCTATCATTTTCTGCCTTTTCCCTTGAAGCAGCTTCTCACTGAATCTAGAGTTTGCTTGGTTTTGCCTAGGCTATCTTTCCAGAAAACCCCAGTGACCTTCCTGTCTTTGCACCCTGTTCTCCTGCCAACTCTGTGGTTCCAGTGACATCCAGTCATACTCAGATTTTTCACAAGAGTCCCGGGAATCTGAGCTCAGGTCTGTCTTTCTGCTTGAGCAGTTAGAAGCCCTCATTTTACTTAGTGCCATGAGAAAATTTAACTTAGGCCCAAACTTGCTATTTAGAATATTTATCATATCTTCACAGGGTTTTATAACATTGAGATCATATAAGCTAAGGCAATTCCTATTGCTATACTAATACATATATTTTACTTTTAGAAGAGTTTTAATATGATATAGTTTTCTTCTGTCTCAAGAATTTTATCATCTTGACCAACAGGACATCAACAATTTGATTATACTATATATTACTTTGGAAAGCAGAAGATGACTTTATGAGAGATTAGATGTGAAAAACATTCTATTGGATGTATTTTAATGGTGATTCCTTTCTCTGATGGTCCATGACTGAATGGCTACAATGGCTTTTGTTGATGGTGTAGATGATATTGTTTTTGTTGGTAGTAGTTTGGGTTTGTTGTGCGGTTTTGTTCTGTTCTGCTAGAACTCTGGCACTCCCTCAGTGACTAAGCTATATCCCCTGCCCAGGCTGTTTCTTTGCAGAATGTCATTAGAACTGTTCAGAGCCCCTCAGCAGCCAGAGCAGCCTCCCTCCTTTGGTTGGACTGGTGACCCAGAGTTCTCTGAATTGACAGTGCTGTGTCCTTCCTTTGTCTGGTTTCCAAACCTCACACCTGTTTTAATGCTGGTAGGCATATATTTACCTTTACAATTTAAAATGGACTAATTCCAAATATGCTCTGCAAGACATTTTGCTTATTTATGTTTTTAGAATTTCACAACACTCTTTGAAATATTTAGAGATATTGTGGGGTGTTGCAAATAGAGGATTAGAAACTATTGCCATGATCCAAGAATCTACTTTGCCAATACGCAGCTTTTCTCAAGGCGGAGTATTATTGCTTTACTAAAATTCTTTTATCTTTTTAAAATTTTCTCTCACATGCGATAAAATGTTCTTTTAGCAGTCTTTTCCCCACTCTGTACTCCTGACTTTGGGGCAGCACATTTGTCATTTATTTATGTGGTATTTTAGTGAAGGGCATGCTGCGGTGCATTATTTCCTACTCTATCTACCTTACTTGCCAGAAATCTAACTATGACTAAATGCTGAAAGGTAGCTTCTGTTACATGAAATTGGGTCCCAAATCAACAGGTGTGTCCAACTAATGGCTCTCTGTTCACATGTGGCTGAAGATCTAGCTATGAGTGCAGACCAACTTGAAATCATAAGCTCATTTAAATAAAGCACTGTGCTTTCTTGTAACTTGAGGACAGTTTTTGAGTGCAGACTTTGTGAATGACAAAATCGTACTTCAGTGTCAAATGGTTGCACATCCATGATAGAATCAAACCATAATGATTCAGAATAAAGATTACTTCCATCAAAAATTAAAATTAATGTATAATGCACAGAGAGATGGGCCCCCAATTATTATAGCATCGTCCAGAAATAATGAAGTTCCATTGAATGCTAAAATAAAGAATGATTTGGGGGAAGTTTTGACAAATCTATTTTGAATAAAGGAGAAAAGGCTGCCTAACCTTTTTGCTAGACAGCGAGGATCAATGACGTAATAACTGGGTGAGTAAAGGACGAGGAGAAGGTCAACCAAAGGTGGAGGGAATTCTGTAGTGGTCACGTGGGACACTTGAGCAGGGTACAGAGTCAGGACAAACCACGTTTCAGAATGTGGGATGGCTAAGCTGGCCCAAATAAAATGTGGTATGTTGAGAAGTAATAGCAGAAGAAACGCATAGTAACAACACAGAGTTCAGCTTTGCTAATTCTAAATGATGAACGGAGAAGGTGATCTTCAAATATTACATTTGCGCCATTCTATTGCAGTGATATTTTTCTGAATCTATCGCTCTTCCCAGGACATCTGTAGATATTTCACTCAGGAGAGTAGTAGGAATTTGAACTTTGGAGAAAGTAGAGTAGATAATGTCAGTTCATTTGCAAAGTTCCATAATGTTGATGTATTTCTTGGCATGAATTTCTAGCAAAGAGGAGAGAGGCTGGGGTCCTCTGCCAGAGAAGCTGAGCAATTCCATTTTAGTGGGTTGGTGGCTGCGTTTATGACTTTCCCGTCTCTCTTTTGGTACAATATTCCGTCTACCTTTTCACGGTAAGCATACTATGATTACACCTCGGCAGAGTCCATGAGTTAAAAAACCTAGTATGACGCCGAGGCTGCCACTCGGCGCCCTCAGTTATGTCGAGTCCCGCTTGAGCACGCTAAGATGTTTTTAATCTCTCCTCAACCGAGTACTGCATGCAGTCTGGCTGTGTTTCAACTCATTGTGAGAACTGATAACCTCCCAAAGCAGATGGATGCATTCTTGACTTACAGTTGCCCCATTCTATTGAGAAAAAAACGGAGTGACACTGGAGCAAATGTAGGCACATTAATTAAAAAGAGAAATTGAATTGGACAGGATCTATTTTTTTCTAAACTGTACATTGTTTTATTAAAAACCTGGTGAAATCAAGACAAATCAAAGCCTTCAACTTGAGGCCCATGGCTTGACCACTCCTAACTATGTTGATTAATGACAGTGGCCTCATTGAGAATAAGGTCAGGCTAATCCAAGGCAGCATAACCTTAAGACTTAGTTTACCCTGCAGCAAGCATGCTAGGGGATGGCTGAAGTGAGAACACTCAGTTGCCTTCATTTGAAAGAACCGAACTAGATTAACTATAAAGTTCCTTTTTTTTTTTTACCCCCTATAAGTCACTCGATGTGTATGGTTTCCAATTTTGCCACAGATGTAGGAATAACCAAGAATGAACGGTTCATAAAATCATCATGCTTTGGGGAAGTGCAAAGTAATTTGCACATAAGTAGAACTTATCACCCTGGATGCTGAGGGAGAAGTGATTCCAATCACCTGATACTCCTGAAGGAAATACTTTTCCTTTTCCAAAGGCTTTAAGCCACCATCTCATGTACCTGTTAGTTACCTACATGTAACTGTGACAAATACCCCGAAGAAATATTTTAAAAGCAAGGAAGATTTACTTTGGCTCTGATAGGTTTGATGCTTTGACAGGTTTCAGTGAACTGTCAGCTGGTTCAGGTGCTTAGAGGTTGTACTGAGGCAGAACACTGTGGTACAGTGTTTCTGAAACACAGAAAGTTGTTCACTAAGCAACAAAGAGGCAGTGCGAGGCCAGAGACAAGATGGAATGTTCTATATCATACCTCAGCGACCTTCCTCCTCTAAGTAGGCCCCACCTCCTGCTTTCCACCTCTTCCTAATAATGCCGCCCTATTACAAATCCTTCAAGGGATTAATCCACAGATAAAGTCAAAGTCCTCATGATCTAATTACCCCTGATGACTTGATCTACCAGCGGAGTACCAAATGTTTATCATGTGGAGTCTTTGGGGAACATTTTACACACAAAGCAGAACTCCTACATTGATCAAAATCGTTCAGACTTGTGTGGACTACGTGGGGAGCTCGTGATGTACTCATATGGTGATAAGCATTTATTCAACATATAATCTCGGACTACGTGGGGAGCTCGTGATGTACTCATATGGTGATAAACATTTATTCAACATATAATCTCGGCAGAAATAGAATATGAACTGTTAAATAAGTAAATGCAGTCTTCTAAAAGGGCAAATATTTTTAAATATTTTTAAAATGTTAAATATTTGGAGAATAAAGAAAAAAAACTCAGGCTCATGATCCTAATCTTCAGAGGCACACACGTTTTATAATTCATTGAGCCACTTTAGAATAAAATATTTAGACTGTATTTTATATATTTTATATAATTACATGAGTGAGGTCTTGACCAGCAAGCAGCATTTGAATAAGCAAAATTCCCCAAGGAAACAAACACACTGTGGATTAAAGAACACACAGTGGGCTGGAGAGATGGTTCAGTGGTTAAGAGCACTCACTGCTTTTATAGAGGACCCAGGTTCATCTCTTAGCACAGACATGCTGGCTCACAACCACATGTAACTCCAGTTCTGGGTAATCTGACACCCTATTTTGGCCTCCAAAGGCTCCTGCATGAACCCCTCCCCCCATTTCACCACCTCAACAAACCCTACATCAGAAACCTTCCTTCTTCCTCCATTCCCATCTCTATTAATGACCAAAACCAGTGGGTATGGGTCTGGAGAGCATCCGGAGATGCTGAGGTTTTTCAAACTACAGTAAACAAATTTTATCAGTAAGAAACTTTGGTCCCTTGAACCATATCTTAGTAATGTATATAAAGTGAAGATTCTGGTTCACTTTTTGAATAAAAAAAGGGAAGCTTTCCAGAACTTTACTTACCCCCTCAGTGACAAACCACCAAGAATTGGGCCCCTCTATATTTTTTGTTTGTTTGTTTTAGTCTGCTTTATACATTATCAAGTACATTTAAAAAAATTTTAATGTTAGTCATGTTTTGGTTACCTAAGCATCTATCTGCGCTATGATCTGAAGAAGCAGAAAGATAGCATTTGTTCTAAGGATAATATCTCCAATAGGAAAAATTTGCTGAGGGGTTTGTAAGATGAAAAAGGGGTGATGACAGGCACTTAACTTATGTTTCCATCATCAGGTAAAAGGCCAAACCTGAAAGTGCACATCAACACCACCAGCGACTCCATCCTCTTGAAGTTCCTGCGCCCAAATCCAAATGTAAAGCTGGAAGGCTTTCTCCTGGGATACGGCAGCAATGTGTCCCCAAATCAATACTTCCCTCTTCCCACAGAAGGGAAGTTCACCGAGGCTGTGGTTGGTAAGGTACCTGGGGGTCAAACTCAGAAAGAGGGATGTGTGGTAAGAGGTGGCATCTGTATTGAGATGCCCAAAAGTGGAAGATGAGAAACGTTTCTTCTACATCCTTGGCTGAGCCCAATGTGGCAATTACAAATCACCTGTAACTACTGCAGCCCAGAGCATAGCTTTTCATAGTGAAGCTTCTTATTGCATGAAGAAATAATTGTCTTAACCACTGTAACCCTTGTCCACGGAACTGAATACATAAGAAAAAGGTAGCTGAAATGTGGAGTTTAGCCCTCACGGAATTGTATACATGGGTACATTTTCTTTTTGTTGTCTTTATTTTCTTCTTGTAGAAGATGACAACTATAGATTTTGGAGTATCTCTTCATAAGATGTTATCTTTGGAAGGAAAACATTACATTTAAACATTTTTTAATTATTTCAGACAAGGGGATTAAAGTCTAATCTCGATTATAAAATCATGCATTTCTTTGAAAATATTTCAATGATATAGTTTCAGGGTATAAACCATCTTCTTGCTTTCTCTGTAGGAAAAACATGTAAATAAAATCCACTTAAAGGATTAAGTGCTTTGAAAAGAATGATTCATTGTGAAAACTTTGAAAGTCTAGGATGAGATTTGCATTCTTTTCTTCCCAATAAGATGTTGCTTAAGAGGCTGTCTCTGAATTTTAGAAGTTTAATCCCCTGTGTTCAAGCACTTTGCATTGGCTCTTGCATTTGTGTGTGTGTAATGAGAATGCCCAGAGGAGTTGATTCTGTCCTTTTGCCTCTTGCCCCTCTCAGAGAACTCTCTGCTGCTCTTTAATACCAGGCAAGGGATAATACTGTCAATCAATAAGTAGCTAGTGACAATATTGTTAGTTAGTGATTAACTGGAGGTAATATTGTTAATTAGAGTGCAACTCAATTTCACATAAGACATCCACTTTAAAGCAAACCTAAGAGTTTGTTACCCTCAAACTCTGAGAATTAGGCAGTTTTGACAAGTATAATATCAAATTCCATGAAGAACTTGAATGTTTACAAATATCCCCTAGTCTATATTCAGTCTCCACTATGAAAAGCAACCATAAATCCCAAGCTTACCCTCACACAGAAAGCAGAACTATACCCCCCTTCATTGAGTGTTAGAGATGACGTTGCATTTTTTGTAGGCTTTTTTTGTTATTTAAATGGAAAACTTGTCGTTAGTTAACTTCTTTTATAGCAGGTGAAAGCATTAAATGTTAAAATGGCAGGAGTCAAATTACAAATAAAAAGTATATGTAGAAAACTAAAGAAAATCTCCAGCATAGATACTCCAGCCTTTCACTGTTTTAAAAATGAAGGTTGATCAAATGGTCTGGGGACCCTTTTGTTTATTATTTCCATCCATACCTCCTTTTATGGTGTACACTTCCAAAATTAAGGGAAAGAATGTTGATGAATGTTTTACAGTGCAGCTTGAATACATGTTATTGTGCTAATGTTGTTCCATGTGTTCGTGTATACTGCTCTCTGGATTATTTTAAACCATAAAGAGATACACTTTTACCAGCGTATCTCTTTCACACATCTCTAACAGATGAGAAGTAGTTTAACAGTTCCCTACCTTTATACTATTATCACAATTAATCCTATATTATCATTTGATATCTAGTTGTATTTAAGATTTCTCATGTGGTCTTACTGCTATCTTTTTAGTACCGGTCTGTTGGATTACTATCTAAAGTCCACATGTTATAGGTTATAGATCTTAAATACCTCCCTTTCCTTTTAGAGTAGTGGTTCTCAACCTTCCTAATGCTGTGACCCCTTAATATAGTTCCTCATGTTGTGGTGACCCCCCAACCATAAAATTATTTTCATTGCTACTTCATAACTGTAATTTTGTTACTGCTATGAATCATAATGTAAATATCTGATATGCAGATTGTCTTAGGCGACCCCTGTGAAAGGGTCGTTTGACCCCACAAGGGTCACAACCCACAGGTTGAGAACTACTGTTTTAGAATATCATTGGTATGTAGAGAAATTGAAACATCTCTGTTGGATGGTCTGTCCACAGCCTGTATTTAACTGGCCTCAGCCATTGTGTGTTTTTCTTTGTAGTACAGAAGATAAGTTATTGGAGAGTAGAAACAACCTACATGTTAGGCAGGATTTATGCTATTCTAAATTCTCTAGAACAGACAGATTGTCCTGAAGGGTATTTTTATATACATCTGGATGGAGGGGACAAGACTTTATCCTTGCTATTCATCAGAGAGCCTCTGGTTAGATAGTAATCTTACAAGGTTGAGATAGTTATCGGTTAATGAACTTCCATGCAGTTCAGAATCCACAGGGCGGTTAGGTACATAAGCTCTAAAGACTGATAGCTGCACTAATCAAATACTCACAACCCGTTTCCACCATGAAGATCCAATGCTGCAATTTCAAAACTCTTTGCAGAAAAGGATGGTATCTGACATACTTTTATTTTTCTACGTTTTTGTTTTATTTTCCACTTTTAAAATTAAAAAATAATTGCATCATTTTCTCTCTTCCCTTTCTTCCCTCCACCCACTCCTGTGTGTGCCTCCCCCACCCCCTCTCAATCCATGGCTTCTTTCTCTTTAATTGTCATATATACATATATATAAATATTGCAGCCTACTGCCCAGTGTTGATTGCAGTGTATGATCTCAGGGCTGACCATTCTGAACTGGACAACCATTCAAGCAGCTCATCCCTAGGGAAGACTAATTGTCCTTCTCTTCTCTCGGCATTCCTTAGTTGCCCATAGTTCTTTGTTGGGGGTGGGGTACTGTGAGATTTCCCACTTCTACATCAAAATGTCTATTGATGTTGTCCTTGTTTAGATAGTCAACTGTTGAATCTGACTTTATAGATCTTGTAAAGGAGATGGGGATTTAGTAGAATTATCAGAATTATATACACAGCAAAAGTGTCCCCTGAGCAGCAGTGAGGACATTCAAATTCATACAGTTTTTATAATTGCTTTTTATCATCATTTGGACTTTAGAATAAAGAACAGGCATTCATTGGGCTGTGTATTTAAAGCATTCTGAGTATATTTATCAAGAATTTCAATATGTCAAATGAAATGAAAACTAGATAAACATAATGAGGGAAAACTCTTGTAACATAAGTATATTAGCAGGGTGATTTTTTAACCTGTCACTTCTACTCAGGGAAATCCTAGAATATTGTGTCAGTCCAACCCAAGAGTAAGTAACTAACTGCAGAGCCATTGGGTACCTTAGGAAGTGCTTAACATCTTCCTGGCCTTACAATCCACTCAGCAACAAAAGGGCTTAGGCTGAGATCTGTATGAAAGTTTGCATAAACTCTAAGGAAGGCAGCTGTGTGGTAGGAGGAGCATTATCATCTAGCTAAGCTGTATCTGCTGACAAAGCTTTCTAACGGATAACTGTAGGATATGAATCACACATTCCACCTTCCTAGAGGACCAAGGTCTTCAAGGATGAGGATGATACTATCTAGTTTCCAGAGATTTGGTTGCCAACTGTGTGGTCTGATTAACTAAGGAAATGCCAATCACACTTTGAAGAAATCTCAGGAAGCCAAACTGAAAATAATTTTAATGGCCAGCCTTGGGGTCTTACTTGGTGACTGGAAGGGAGTGAAAAGACCAGAATGGAGCACTTTAGTGGCCACAGATTGAAATCTCTTGGCTTCAGGCTGCAGAGAATACTGTTGACAGGGAAAGTGTGAGATTATAGCTGGGGTATTTGTGGTTGCTCTATCTGGTACATCAGTGTCTCTGCTTGGGGTTTTGTGGGGTGAGGTGCCTATAAGAACTGAATCATTGTCCCCTTTAGGAAGCTGGTCTAGTTTGTTTCGTTTTGTATTATTGTCAATTGTTTTATTCTTTGGCTATGCTTCCGCAACACAGAAAGCAAAGCAAAGCAAAGCAAAACAAAACAAAAATACCAAAACAAAACATTTTTTTTAATAGTTAAGGGTCAGTTGATGGTCACTAGAGGCGACTTTTGGGTGACTTATAGGTGACTCCTTGCTTCTTTTACATTTAGTTTAGTTTTATTTGTTTGTTTCTTAACTTAAGTCATGTCAACCTGCTGGTTTGCACCAGGGTCTTGCTAACCATGGGAAACATTAAGATAATTTTCTGTGACACGACTCCCCTTTTGTGGCATATATCTATGCCACAAACTCAATAAACTCAAAGCTGTGTAGAATATTATAAATTGTTTAAGCGCAGGTAGGTGTTAAATTAATATTCAATGTTTTAATATGAGTCTATCGTTGAATTTTCTCAATGCTTTTTATTAATTACAAGCCATGTTAGTTCTCAGAGATTCAATACCTGGGTGGCTAGGCAGAGATTTCATTCCATGTTTCTCCCTCCTGCTTCTCCTCCTGCTTCTTCTCTGCCCCAGCCCTAGGTGCTTTTTTATTCCAAATCCTCCCTGTTTCCACCCAGCCCTCCAACATACAAATGAATAGAGCCTAACCTTCATCTGCCTTAAGGTTAAGGAATGTCCTATTCAAATGGAGAACTGGGTGGCCACTTCATTATTTACAGGTAGGAAGTGAATCCTTTCCATGCTACAAGGACAGCTTACAGGAATATTATCCATACCTATAAAATATCCCACAACAGGTGGGTGCTCACCCCATTCAGGATGGATAACAGACAAATCTCTGTGTTTTGAGGAATCTTAGGGACACAGGTGCCAGAGTGCCTAGGAGGCCATTCCATGTGCCATTCTTAAAACTTTTACTTGTCCTTTAGGCCAGTGTATTCTTTTGTTGTTTTGTTTTTTTTAATCCTTTTTCTCTTCTAATATCCTATCAAAAGCAGAAAAATAGTTCTACATTTTTTCTTTTTTACATTTTTTACATTTTTACAAAATGACATCATTTTCCCCTTTCTTTCCTCTTTCCAGCCCCTCTTAGCTCTTCCCTCTTGAACCCTCCCATACGTTCCCACTCTCAAGATGGTAGCCTTTTTCCTTCTATATTCATTACGTGTGTGTGTGTGTGTGTGTGTGTGTGTGTGTTTACAAACGTGTAGAAGTGGAAGCTGTTGAGTCTGTTTTTGTTGTTTGCCTGCATATGGTTTCAAGACTGACCACTCTGCATCGGACAGCTAGTAAGAGGTTCCTTCTGTGTTGTTAGTTCTTTGAGTGCTTTTTGTGTGTTTAGATCATATTCACTCCCCCTCTTCCAACTATTCTCAAATCCAACTCCCTTCCCTGCCTACCCAACTTTATGTCTTCCCGAAAGCCTTACCAGGCCAATTTTTGTTGTCCAAATATTCTTCTTGGCTGTGTGATCTTCCACTGGAGTGTGGTCATGGCTAACTTATCAGGAGGTACGTTCTCAGAGAAAACTCCCTCTCCCTCTCCAAGCAGCTAACAACTGGCAACAGTTCCACAGCTAGGAGTGGAGTTATATGCCCCGCTCCTCTGTTCACACTGGGATTTGGTTTGGCTTGTTTTGTGTATGCACAGGTTTTGTGTATGCTGTTGCAACTGCTGTGGATTCCTGGGTACAGCTTCCCTGCCGTGTCCAGAAGATAACGTTTCAGTGTACTCATCCCCTGCCTGTGGCTTTTACTCTCTCCAGCCCCTCTCCATGTTTCTCTTTTAAAGGTTTATTGTGTTTTTAATTGCAGACACCATGTGTGCATGCATGTGTGTGTGTGCATGTGCATGTGCATGTGTGTGTGTGTGTCTATATGAGTGTAGGCATCCGCAGAAGCCAGAAGAGAGTCTCAGATCTTCTGCAGCTGAAGTTATAGGCAGCTGTGAGCCACATAATGTGCTGGAAACTGAACTGAACTCCTATAGTCCTCTGGAAGAGTAGCTAGTATTCTTAACTGCAGAGCCAACTCTTCAGTCCTGTTTTGTCATATTTCTTTATACTAAGAAATCTGTGTGCTTTTGCTTTTATTATTTCAGAATTGACTCATGTTCTTTTTCAGTTCATCAGATTGATTGCTTAGAGTCTTGCATGACATGTTCTTGAGTTAATTGTTTCTAATTCATTTGCCACCATATATTAGCATTGTGTTGCTGTAACAAATTAATACAAACTTGGAGGTTTACAATATTGTAAGTTTATTATCTTCTGGTTGTAAGTCAGAACTGGGTCTTAGTGGGCTGAAATCAAGGTATTTGTCAGACTACATTCTTGTCTGGTGGCTGAACAGAGAGTATGATTTCTTGCCATTTTCTAGCTTCACAAATAGCCTGCATTCATCTTCTGCCTTGAAGTTGACAACAGTGGACCAAGCTGTCATATCACATCTAGTCACCCTGGCCTCTTCTATGTAAGAAAAACTGTGATTGTACTGAGCCCATCTGGATAACCCAGGATGCTGTCCTTATTAACAACCTTTATTATTGATTAACAACCTTTATTATTCTACCTGCCAAGTAAATTTTCCTTGTTGTGTAACCTCATATAATCACAGATTCCGGGCTAGGATGGCAATCTATAGGGATTGCTATCCTATCTGTCACAAGCCACACACTTGACATTCATGCCTCTATTGCCTTCCTGTTTCTGGCTTCCTATAAGGTCATTCTCTGTTCTGTTCATTAGTACCAGATCTATTTTTTCACAGAATGCTGTGGGAGGTGATGATTTCATGATTGTGAAGTGATGAACTGGAATCTCCTGAGGGCAAAGAAGCAAGCAAGGAAATTTCATTTTGTTCATGGAAAGAAAGCATCTCTTACAGTGCCTACTTATCCCTTTAATAAAGTAGCATGTCCTTTTCCAGTGCACTGGACTTTAGCCAAACATAATAAATTATTTTTATTTTCGAAACAAGTGCTATGTCACATTGCCTGGCATATTTCAATAGTTGAAAAATCTGTTTACCATCATATCTCACTTGTGACACGAGAAGTCATTGCTTTTCACAAATATTTAAGGTAATATCAATCACATCGATACTCTTACTAATCACTAATGAATTTTCTATATTTATTTCCATATATTTCTATTGAATGTAAGCTGGCATTTTTCAAGTCACTATTACATACAAAGCAAAAAAATAACATTCCCTTTTGTTATTTTAAAAGTTATTTTCAGATACAATTTGGTAAAACCTGACTTAAGTAGAGCTGATGTGATAGCTCATAGTCATTATACCCCTCAGGAAGCTGAGGCAGGAGGATTGCCATGGGTTTCAGTCTGGACTGGTCTATATAGTTGGACTGAGTCTCAAAAATAAAAACTAAGGATTTTAGTAGATTAACTGAAGCAGTAGAAAAATTTATCTAATACCCACAGAGTCCAGAAATAGTGTGAAAACACAGAATTATCAACGAATAGATCTTCTAGGCTCCTACCCCTCCATTTTTTTGATTCATTTCCCAAATGTTTCCACTTCTGATTTATATGTAAATAATTTCCTTCTAACTTTTCTGTAGATCAGGCTGACCCTGAATTCACAGAGGCCAACCTGCCCCAATAGACACGGGGTCAAAGGCTGCACCACCAGGCTCAGCTGTCGCTGCTCAGTTTTATGTTCAGCTGCTGACAATTTTGCAAATATCCAATGAAGCAAGAACGTGGGGGGAGGGGAATTTTCAGCAGTCTGGTTCTTTCTGACATTCTGGTAATATCTGTGAATACTTTAGGACGGTGTCCCCTGAGAGAGCGGAGTGACAGTCTGTCAATTGGGTAGTGCAAGGCAAATAGTTTTACTTTGCTGCCACAAATAGCAAATGGGAAAGAGTCTCCTGTGCTCAGAACCTACTGCGTGCTGACTGAATAGTTTGTCCTCCAGCCGGGTGTTAGGAATCAAGCGGGGTTAGTGGGGGCAAGTGCTTTTGGTTCTCACAATTGCACTATTCCACCTGCGGCTGTGGGCCTCTGGGGCACTCTCTGCCGCCATCCTGCCCAGGGATAGTGCTGAGACAACCAGCTAGTGTCCCATAGATGCTGCGTCCAGGAAGGAGCCCTGGGCCAGACACTCCCGTATCCTAAGAGAGTTCACCCTCTACTTGAGAGGCAGCAGTTAGGATACTTGTGAGTCACACAGACTGAGATTCAATTCGGACGCCACTGCTCACTGAGGCGGCGAGCTTTGGGGTAAGATATTTAACTTCTCTGTGTTTCATTTCTCTCGTGTATAAAATAGAGGATGACCTTCCTGGAGTGTTGTGAAGGCTGGGTAAATGATTCACAGAAGGTTTCTATAGATCCCAGCATAAAGTATGCATGTTTTTATAAATTCTATCACCTGCTGATAGCACAAGCTGAATGGTCCTGGTCATTTTATTTCGCCTTTCTGAGCTTTGTCTCAGTCGCTGACAAGGGCTGGGTTGTATCTCCACTAAAGTTTTGGTTTCTGCAAGATTTTAGTGTCTAGTGTGAAATCCCTTGGTCAAGCAGTGGTTATGTGATTTAGTTTGGTTTTGTATTTGTGATTTGGCTTGGTTTTATATTTGGCATATGAAGCCAGGAAATCCTATAAGTTATTTTAGCAGAGATATTAGTAACTGAAAACTAACAGCCACATTACTCTTACTGTTGTGCCCCAAGCATGTTTGGATTTTTTGTTTTTGTTTTTCGAGACAGGGTTTCTCTGTCGTAACTCTGGTTGTCCTGGAACTCAATACTGTAGACCAGGCTGGCCTCAAACTCACAGGCCTTCCTCTGCCTCCTGAGTGCTGGGATTAAAGGCGTGTGACACCACCACCTGGCCAAACATGTTTACTTGACAGGGACGACTCTCAAAACAATATTAGAGGGGAAAGTCAAAGCAAACCTGAGGCTGTGGTGTTGCCTTGGTGGCCACAGGCCACACACATGACCATGGCTTAATCAGCAAGTACGGACTCCTATATTAAAGCTGCCTCTTCGTACTCGGTGAATAGAGAGCATGTGCTGCTTGGAATTCCATAGCTGTGGGTCCCAAACATGGTGATTCCCCATTTTCTAGATTTCATATTTTCTACTCTCCCTAATAAATTAGTTATTAGTGAGAACATATAATAAGAAATTTGACTTTACTAAAAACAATCAAAATGAGAGAATAACATGGCTTTCTTTATTTAACCAATTGATAACTTAGCAAGTTTTGGTAAAAATTCAATACTTTATTTGATGTGTTTAACTTCTATGACACAGAAGAAAGTTTCAAAACATTCTAAAGAGTTTACTTATAGAAATGGAGATGTGAATAAACATAAATTAGATGCTTTGAGATTAAATGCTGTTTGTATTATGTTAGTAATGGCTTTTAAAAGTTTGGCCCTTAATTAAAACTGTTTATTGTATTTAATTTTAGTATATGTGGGGTGGAGGGCTGGCACTCATAATATACAAGGTCTGAGAACCATTTCTCTCTAAATGTAGGTCCTAGAAACCAAATTTTGGACATCAGCCTTTATAGCAAGCACTTACTGACTAAGCCATCTTCCTGATTCTTCCCTTAACTTTTATTTTTGACTAGAACACAAGAAAAACATGTATCACTTTCTTCTATTATTGCTATCTAGACTTGTAGCTCTTCTTTACTATCTCTGCATATATATATATATATATATATATATATATATATATATATATATATGCATTCTCTAATCATTTTGTTCAGAAGCGGGATAAAGTTTAAAATAATGGAAACTATTACTACTTATTCTACTGAAGGCAAACATCCCAAGGAGAGCAATTGTGGATTTGTTGGAGAAAAATAACTAGACGTAGAGCTTGACAAGAAAATGAGGGCCCTATACAGAGAATTAAGTATGTTGGGTTGGAAGAATACTGGTGGGGAGAGACAGGAAGGAACAACAGGAGGGAATGATGTGCGCAGCCATGGAGACCAGGTGAAGCCCCCCTCCCTGATGGACTCCTTCCATAATTAGCAAGAGGCAAACAGGTGGCAGCAATGAAGATGGGTGGCTACCAAACTCAGACGAGACAGCTGCTGAGCATGTGGCATTTTTTTCAAATCCTTTTCCCCATAAGGAAGCCAAAGCTTAAGTAAATGCCCCAGGGCTGTGTAGCTAGTAAATGGTAGGTCCAAAATGTGACCCAGAAATTTGGCTGAGAATTGAATCCCTGTATGTTATGGCTACTCAACAGTTAGGAAATCTTACTTGATCTACGGTAGAGGGAATCTTTGGATCTACAGTAGGAAGCTCCTGATGATTTGCCTCTGTAATGCCCTATAAGAATTTTTTTTTAAAAAGAGGCCAAGCACCATAGCTACCTAATTCATAAAGACCTAAGTGAGCTGAAAGGAGCAACAGCTGTGCCCGCAAGACTTGCGCTTTGCCACCACGACCACTGCCTTCCCTCTGGCTGCCCCCTGACATGTGGAACCCCGTCTATTCCACAAAAGGCCAAGGCAATTTATGGTCCTCTCTGTGTGCATCCTACAGACCGTTTTTCTTTTAGTGTTTTCTTTTGTCACACTCCACATGAACAGCTGTTACTGTTGGTAGCATTTCACTGTGCTGTTCACCTGGCCTTGCACAGCTGGGATCAAGGGGTCCTTCTGTTTCAGCCTCTTGGGTAGCTGGCGTTATCCACTACAGGCACTAAGAGCTTGGGCACCTGGTTTTAGCATAACTGTTAATGTTAAAATTGTGTGTGTGTGTGTGCGCACGTGTGACCTGTCTTCCCTCATACTCCACTCAAATAAGAGTCCCATGAGCTGAAGATCCTAAGGGCCTTATAGTTATTTTCCTTTTCATTGTTACTTAGAAACATAATAAATTAATGGATGGGAAAGGGTTAAGTTTGAGACTCACAAAGTCTGAAAGAGCTGTGAGTACCACTTAAGATAGATTTTTTTTTCTCTTTTATTATAACTTTCTCTTTATTATAATTCTTTTATTATAACTTTTTATTATAACTTTGAGTTATTTTTTTTCTGGAAAGAGCCACGCTATGTGGCAAGTATTAGGCTTTAAATCTTCAAGATAAATCCAAATTTTCTTTAAAAATGAGAAATCCTAGAATCATTTGATTTTTCTTCCAAAGCATAAAATTTATCGGAGTTTAAGTAAATTTCCTAAAAGGGTGTTTAAAGATATTGGCATAGCAGGCATCAAATTCTTAACAAATGCATAAGTTCTTAGTAAATGCCTACCATCATGTATCAACTCACCCTGAGTTTATGCCGGAAAGGCCTCTCTTGAAAACACACAACAATTTACCCGCATGCTGCTAAGAATAAACATTCTCAACATTCTGTTTTTTCCAACTGGACTTTTAAAGCTCTACTTTAACTGGATTTTACTCATCTGCCTGATCTCAGCAATACATCATCTCCAAGTCTCTCTTCTTGGAAATGGACTGAAACAAATTTGCGTCATCCCAGTATAAATCACAGAGTTTCAATTTTTAGCCATAATCGTACAGGGTTCTAAAATCAAAATCTAACTTTTAAAAATTCATTATATACATGAAAAATGTCCTCTACTGTCGTGGGCTGAAAGGACGTTTTGCTCTGGATAGACTATTCCAGAATCATTGCAAGAGTCTGGCTATTAAGAAGGTGGTTTTAAACGGGAAGCTAGCTAATGATAGAAGGTTAAACTGGAGGGTGTGAGGGTTATCCAGGGAAGGAAATACAAGAAAAGAATTAGATGCTAGAATGTCCTTTGCTTTTAGGGATATCTCAAAACCAAGGACAATAATAGTCTTATCAGCTTTCGGAATTGTCTGTCACGTTGTTTCCCTTGGAATGGGTTACTTGTCCAGCACACTCAGTGTTCTTAATTAGGCTCCTGTGAGTCATACCACCTGCTGTGCTGTGAAAACCTACATTTGGCCTTATTGTTTTATGCTGTGCTCGACTGGGGTTTTTGTGCCTGTATTTATCTGTGTTTTATTTCACCAGAGTGAAATAAGGCTTCCCAGAGGGCAAAACTGGGTCTCACCTGATTTGATAACCAGGCTAAATGAATTTGTAGCTGTTCTCAGTTCTCAGAAAAATGCTTCTTGTCAACGAAACAGAGATCTCTTGTGGCCTGTAGTGAGAGTCTCTGGGAGAAACAATCATTTGAGTTTAGGGGTTGATTCTACTATTGGTAAATGCCTGTTTTGCCTGGCATGTCAAGATTCATACCCATTGTCTAGCATAAGTATTAAATGTGTCCAAACTTCTCAGTAGTTCCCACTTTAGTTGGAAAGCTGCCTAGTTAATCTATTTGCAAGGGGAAGCCTAGAGTTCTCAGCATGACCTTCAGAGCTCTCAAGGTCCAATCCTTAGGAGATAGTCCCAACTTTACTCTGCCCTTGATGGTGTTCAGTTAGAAGGGAAGTCAAGGGCAGATGTTGGTGTGGACAGTAGCTGGTCAGCATATGCTGAGGTGGAGGTTTACTTCAGCCAATGATTTTTGAGTCCCCTCAATGTCCTGGGCCATGGAATTGGTCAGTTGGTTCTGAGACTTGCCCTGTAGAACAGATACCGTTAACAGTGCCCTCTTCATTCCAGGGAAGACAGCAGATTGCTGGAGGCTTAGGAATATGCCAGCATCAGGCTGGCTCTAGATCTGGCATGCTCGGTAGCTACCATATCACAGTGCTTTAAAGCTCCATGGCATGTAATAAGTATTCTGGTTCTTTTCAACTCTATAGGAAAACTCACATTAGGGATTTATTTCTAACCCTATAGCTCTACTTGGTAATGCCCACTAGAGTATTTTAAAAGAGGGGGAAACAGCTTTGGGACAGTCTGTGTAGGGGAGCAGCTTCAGGTTGCAGTCATCCTGGAGGAGAAAGCTTCAATTGCTGGTTTTTACACACACCACCACCATCTATACACCCAGTCAGAGGGAGGCATTACTAAATCCCTGATCAGACTTAATGAAGACTGCCAGTTTCTGCGGGTCTGAGGTACTGGGGTTTTTGACATGGCTGTGCCCATGTCAATGATAAACAATAACTCAGTACTTCATCTGCTCCCCACACATTCACTCAGCCTCTCCGATTTGCCCCACATGCTGTCTGATTGGGTGTCTACTTCTCACTCCTAATTAACAACTTCAGTTGTCTTTCATCTCCAGCAGACCCTTAGGTTGAACTCAGAAAGAGATACGGCATCTAAACACATACTACAGTGACATATGGCCAGACATGGGGACAGTTATTCTTGCACAAGCTAGTGGGATCACCATACATTCCTTAGGGTATTTGAATGAAGCAAGTAGAACTGTGACCCCAATCACATATATGAATGTCCCATTGCAGAGACCACAGTCATATGAGGCATATACGTTGGAGTGACAGGTCTATGGGAAACAGAGCTTGAGTTTCCTGTCCTGAGGGTGCAGATCAGGAGATAAGAAACTTTGATATTGGGGTTGCCACTGATTTGACACATTTTGTCTTGGTCTATTTTCTGTTGCTATCACAGAATACCTGAGGCTAAACATGTATTAAAACAGGAGATTTATCTGGACCCATGGTTTTGGAGGCTGTAAAGTTCAGGACTCGGCAGATGCATCTAGAAAAGGCTGTGTGCTGTACCACAACATGGCAAATGGTATCGTGTGGTAGGCACATATGTGAGGATGGGAGGCTGGCACATCACAGAGTATAGAGCGAGTGTGAGAGGGGTGAGGGACAGTGCCTGCCTCGCTCCATAGCGAGACACTAGGGTCCCCAATAAGCTTTACCTCTCAGCATAGCTCATGGAGAAACTGAGCCTCATGATGAGGCATAGCAAAGCCCAATGTTGTTGGGGTCAGAGGTAAAGTTTGGTGTGGTTAAAGGGAAATGGAACCTATCTCCAGCGTATCACCTTAATTGGCAAATAAACACAATCGTAGGTCAAGGCAGGGACAGTGAAAGAAAGGGAAAGGCTTGTATTTTTATATTCTTAATAATTATTTTTCTCTGCCTTTAAAGAAGGGTTTCGCCATTTGTTTTTGCATTGGGCCCACACAATTACACAGCTAGTCTTAGGTGAAATATGTTTTTAATAGTATCGCCTCTCCAAATCTCATCAAACGGAAGTAAAACACTGAGCAAACCTCCAGTGATGCCGTCTTCAATAGCATGTTTTTTGAAATGGAACTCTGGGGATACCCGGTTCTGAGAGAAGAGCCCCTTTCTTCGCGTCTTCACCCATCAGGGCTGAGGTCCCATTCCCTGTTTTGAGGCTCCACTCATTCCTCTTCACTGAGCGGGGTGCGGCTGCTTCTCACTGGGGTCATGAACTCGGAAGACTTGCCCGGTGACACGCACCAACCTAAGCTGTAGGTTCCCTCAGAAGAGGTCTATGAATATCCGGGACCCCTTCTATGGCTGATGTCCACGTCCTCTTTGCCCTGATGGTGGTTCTGTGATAGAGCTGGCTATACTTCTGTGAATCTTTTATACTTTGGTGTTAGTCCAGATCTGGAGGCCAAGGAAGCCAGAACTTTCTTTGAACTGAGGGGCATAGCAGTGTGTTCTGTCAGACTGGGCACAAGTTCATCATTTAAAAGATTTTGTAACATTTGACAGAAATACCAAACAGCACAGGGTTTCCTTTAAAACTGTCTCCAGTCATTTTTCAGGCAGAAAAGGAAAAAGGTTTATTGATTTACACTAAAACACATGCTTGGTATAAATAATTTTGTTAGGTAAAAGAGACTACACTGTAAATATAATTTTTAAGCAGAGAATTAATAAGTCTGAGATTTTGGGAAAAGGTGGTTTGCATTTATGGACTGTGCTGCTTTCCAGGGTCTAATGGTTTCCTCCATCCTGCATGAAAAGCTCTGTTTATTCCTTGTTTCAGAACGTGTTAGTAGGGTAACTGCTGCTTTTCAGGCTGAAGAATGTATGAGTGAACAAAGCTTGAACTCAAAGAGTGAGCTCAGTTTACCAAGTCTTTCTACAGAGACGTGGAAATATTCTAACAGGTGGGCCCATTTAGTTTCTGATAATCACAGTTCTATACTTTTTTTCTGTACGGCTAACAAAAAGCCTAACTGACTCATTAAAATTACTAAATTGTGTTCACAACATAGTAAACGTTGTGAAGCTAGCACAGCGCTATTACCCGTGTCCAGTATTTTCGTTGGACTCTTGACTACCATGGGTCTTTGCAGGTAGGACTAGGAGAGCAGTAAGTGCCCTCAGATGTCTAGAAAAATGTCCCGTCCGTGTCTTCCCCAAAGAGAACTCCCACTCCTTCCTACAGTTGGTTTTGCACCTTGCCAATTGTGTTTTCAGGACCTGTGGTGATGGTCTTACAAACTTACCTTCTGTTTGTTTGTTGTAATAAACTCTACCTAATTAAAATGCACTGTTAGCTTCTGTTTGACCATATATTTTGAAGACTTTTTGCCGTGATATTTATGAATGAATATGGAGTAAAATTTTCTTGGAGAAATGTTTGTGTTTTGGAATCTGTGATGTTTGTTTTTATTTTTTTTTAATTATTTTCCTTCCTTATAACCAGTCCCCCAATCCTATAGAACACATCCACTTTTGTATTCAAGAAAATTAATAATATTGCTAACATACAATTAATAGCATACAAATTAGTAACTAGCATATTATCTATTTAGATAAATACATTTAACCACAATGAAATGTTCTATGAAACTAAACACTATCATTTGTCTCCACTTAGCAAGTGGAGAAAATGAAAAGTACCCAGATATAAGTGTTTGCCTTGTGCAACTAATAGTCAAGCAGGATTGAATTCCAGCATCATAGAGAGAGAGAAATGTAGTTCAACATAAAACCAAGTTGTTAGAATAATAGGGAGGGGAGAGGGAAGGAGAGGCACGGGGAGAGACTAGAGACACAGAATGCATGCATGCATGTGCTTAAGCTCCTTACATGATTTTTTTGTAGGGCCTCCTTGGCTTGTCTAATGTTTGTAGAAGCTTTGCATGACAGAAATACATGCCACTGTGACAACATTCTGAGCAGTGCCCTTGCCAGACTAGAGTCCTCTATCAGAAGCAGATCTAAAATTTGAGAGTTAGAATTTAAATGGGCAATTATAATAGGATTATGTCCTTGACTAAAAAAAAAAAAAAAAAAAGACACCTCTGTCTGTAAATGACTTCCATTACACAGTAAGCTTTTTTATCTTCTATCCTATGGCATTTAAAATATTAAGCAAATTAAATTTTACTTGGCAGTATCCATGTGTGGAGTTAGCCACCAGAATTACAAATTTAAAGTAACTGCATACTACATAAGTTTTTTTTTACATTGATATTTTAATCACATATCTTCTTAAATAATGAAATAACTACTTTTGGCAGAATGTCTGCCAAGGCCACCATGTGCATATTTTCAGTCGGCTACAAATCCCAAAGAATTTCAATAGTGCAGATGGAATAGAAGTTTTGATTTTTCATTGCTGTATCTTCCCATGTCTGTATCCCCAATGGAGCATTAACACTGCTGAAATACTGCAAGTTGGGAGTATTTAGCGAGCAGTAAGAGCGAATACCCGCACCAGGGTCCAGCTTCTGTTCTGTTGACACAGTGCCACAGCCTATGCAAAACAACTGTGAACGTAACAAAACTGTTCTCCTGATCACGGTGGATCCTGGGGACTGTCTTTGGTGTTTGGTGCTCTAAGTATTTCCAGTCCTTTTCAAAAAGCCACCAAACCATAGTTAAATTAGTCTGTCTTAAGGAAGTAATTAAAAGTTAGCTCTAAGGATGTCTACCACGATGACCAATTTAGCAAAGCTCACGATTGACCTTTGTTTTCTAGAAGGGCAATGTTCAGACTTATTAAAAGGGCATTTTGAAGACGAGATTAAGATATTTATGTAACTGTAGAGCCACCTACAAGACTAAGATTGAGGGTCCTTGTTTCAAAAGGCAGGATTATCATTAAAAGCAAAGAGTCAACCTCTTCCTCCCACAGTCTCTACCATGATTTTGTCATGTGTTATTTGCTAATTAATGCAATTTTAAGGATTGAAGACTGTAAGTTACTAATAGGAGGTGGACCTTTGACCCCATATTGCCCAGTACCCATTTTCATCAGGAATTCAAGAGCCTTTGCCTCTCAACAGTGGTGCTGGAAGTGCAGAGTCAGCATTTCGTAGTTCTTGCATGCGTGGGAATTTCTAAGCAGAATCATGGGAAAGCTATACAAAATGTCCCAACTTTTATTTCACCTTTGACACAGGCATGCACATTATGTGGATGTTCTTTTTAACTTAAGATTGAGGGAGATCTGAAAGGGGTTTGAATTGTCCTGACTTTTCCTTTTCTTTCACGTTGGCTAATGCAGCAAAAAAATGGCCATAAAGGGGTTGCTTGCTCGTTTATGTTTCTTTAAACATCACCACCTTATTTCCCACTGGCGCAAGTTCTGGCTTGAGTGGACAATGTGATGCCCTGGGGCTGTCAGTGACTCTCGCCACATCCTCTTTCTTAGCCAGAGACAAGATATGCTTACCCTCCTCTTCTGTTGTGTGTGTATGAACATGTGTATACGAACACATGTGTGTGCAGGCATGCCTGCCTGTGCATGCTCATGTAGAAGCCAGGACTTTACTCCTAGTATTTTCTTCTACTACTTTTACCCTTAGCATTTGACACAGGAGCTTGCTGTACTGCTTTATGTGAAGGAGACAGAAATCCATGGGCAAGTGTTGCTATTTCTGGCTCCATTTGCTCTCATGCATGCTCCATTGTCCCATGAGACTTAATTTAACAAAATTCAAGTTCAAAGATCAAAGTATTAAAATTTTCAGTGGGTTGGTAAGATGACTCAGAGGGTTAATGTGATTTTCCCAAGCCCTATGACCTGAATTTGATCCCTGGAGCTCACATGGTGGAGAGAACTGACTTCCACGAGTTGTCCTCTGACCTCCACGCACATGTGTGTGCACCCACCCACATATACACACCAAAGAGGTAAAAAATAATTTCAAGACGGTGGAGCCTAAAACCAAACATGGGGTCCCTGTGAAGGGTGTGATTGTATATGTCGCATGCCTGTAAGGCTGACCTCGTCTCAGATCTCACTATTACACAAGGTAATGTCACAGGATGTGTAAGATTAACATAACATGTCATTAGTTTACGAACTTAACAGTTTTCTGTGCACAGAAAGCATGTATTACATAGTAGTTTATTAATAGCTGTATTGTTCCCTAATAAACTCACCAAATGGTGACTGTATTCCTGTTTTGAATTTGGGTTGAACACTTCTTACGTGAATTTTCAATTAAGCAAGATACACTTTCAAACCCATGAGGCTCTGGAAAAGCTTGAACACACCGAATCTGTGTGCCAGTCATGAGGGCTGTGCAACAGACACAGTCCTGAGATGCATTCCAGTGGTCAGCTGGGTTGCTTTTCTCAGTATATGGCAGATAATAACAAATGGTGAGATGCCAGCCAGTCTCCATCTATAAATGAAGTCGGCTCCATAAAGACTTGGGTAAGAAGGCCTCTCCATATCCACAAAGGGAAAATGTAAATACAGAATAAAAGCAAAACAAGGAGGTCTTCCTATACAAGTAGTACTGAGCTCTGATTGGCTGCAGCATCAAATCTGATGAATAAGAAGTCTCAGGTCCCAAAGTTCCTGAAGAAATATTGGAGTAATAGCTCATCAACCAGTTAGTCCAAGAGAATTGCTGGTAGAATGCTACTTTGGATGTCCTATATGTATTTTGTTTATTTATATATGTTTTTAGCAACCAGTCATCTTGGATACATTTGATTTTTTAAAAACCTGTATCATAAATTACTCAATCTTATTGAATAAGCACACATCTCTTAGCTTTAACTTGGTTTCCCAGCCTTTTAGCTAAGATTAAGCATAGTGTCTTATAGGGTTTAATATAACTTAAGACCTAAATATTTTTAAGAATTGTCTCTTGTATTTCAATGATAAGCTCCAGTGGATGGCCCTATACTCATGCATATAGAGCCACAAAATAGGATTTAAAAAGTCATGAAATTTGGGGTGGGAGTTGATTGAATGAAGGAGGTACTGAGGGGCTATAATTGTATAATGTTTGAAATTTCAAAGAATTAATATAATTAAATTATATTTGGCTGAAGTGATGACTCAGGTTAAGAGCTCTTGCAGAGGACCCAAGTTTGGTTCCCACGTGTGCCGAGGTCCAGCCCTGGGGAGAGGTCAGTGGCCTAGGTGGGAGAGGCAGAGTCAGAGAAGTAATATGAACAAAACCATACCTCTTATGGATAGGACAAGGCTTCTCTCTTTATTGAGGCTTTTCTCTCTCCTTTTCTCCTACTACTCCTTCCTTTGTCTGTTTTCCCATACATCATATATATTTTTTCACAAAGCCTCTCATGGGGAAAGATCACATTACAATTGCATCTTAATCATAATCTTAAACTTCACATAATGATTGCGGGTTTTACATTTCAGTGATTACAAGTTCCATATTTTTTAAAAAACAAGTTATCTTAAAGCCCTCACCTAAACATCTAGTTCCCCAAATATTTCTCCCTAGAATACATCAATATTCTAGAAGCAATAGTTTTTCTATTGTAGATTAACAGATTTTAAGCAAGCCAAGTATTCTCACAAGCTTCCATTGTAGCTGGCAGGTAGCAGTCTTATAGTTACTAGAAAATGAATACACATCATAGTATTCTAACTTAATAAAATTCTTATTTAGTTAATACTGTGAAACAAGTTTGTTATTAACTAGAAAACTTTTAGTCAGGGGATCCAGTCTACATGCCATATAGCCCTGTGTCCCCAAGGCACACACAAAAACTCATCAGTCATTTTATAATTGTAAAAGCTAGGGAAATATCAAATTAAATCGTAATCAAGGAAGTTTACACTTAGCTGTGGGCACTGCAACTCATTTGCTGTACCTAGGACTGTTTATCCTAGATGAAACTCATGGGCCCTAGCAACCAGGCTTTCTTTTGTTCTTGTTTACTAACTCTGACCCAAGACTTCACGTACCAAGAATGTGTTTTCCTATGTAGTTCCCCAGGTATTTGTTTCAAAGCAGCTTGGCAGAACACCCTAATCTAATGTGATTGATTAGTCTTCCTTTCTGGAGTTTCAGTAGAGTCACCAATTCAACTGAGTGGCACTGCCTTACCCAAGTGACATTGCTTGAGGGAAAAGCATCACCATTGTTATATGTGCCAGTAACGTTGCTCAGTGAGGGGTAAGAGACCCCCTGTAGAACTTTCATACCACAAAAGAGATAGGGAGACCATTGTAGCAACAAGCATGATAAGGCCCAGCAGTGGCAAAGGGCATTCAGGAGTCAATCCTCCAGGAGGCCAAGGTAAAAACCTATTATCTCCTGGCTAAGCAGTAGGCTGAACTCCTGAAGCTCCAATGCTGACTGCTGTTCCCCTGCACTGCTCCCAGCACACATGGTAGCCAACAGCTATCTTTAGCTATAGTTCCAGGAGGTCTGATTCCCTCTTTTTGACCTCTAAGGGAACTAGGAAAGCATATGGTGCACATAAATGCATGTAGGTGTGTGTGTGTGTGTGTGTGTGTGTGTGTGTGTGTGTGTGTGTGTGTGTGTGTGTAAACAAGTGTAAGTGCAGGTGTAGAATAAAATTAGAAAGGCTTTCAAGAGGGTAACAGTAGATGTTGAGGAAGGACGGAATGTAGGCAAAAGGACACATGAGTCATGAAAGAGGATATAAAGCTAATATTTTTTCTAGTTTCAACTCTGTAGAAGTTCTTTTTTTAATTTTTGTGATGGATAAATGCATAATAATGTAATTGATAGTGAAAGTATAAAAAAACTGCACACCTTCAGAATGGACATTCTAATTGTATAGACATTCACTGAGATGCATAGAATTTGAGACTGGGCAGATATTTTGAGTGGTTTCGTTAAACTAGCTGTATGATGTTTTTATTGAGCTAATAAGAATAATGTGACTTTTATTTTAAAAGGGTAAGGTGACTTTTATTTTAAGAGAAAGCTGTGTGTAGCATATTCTTTTTAAAGACCTCATCCCCACCCATGACCTTTTGGGTTTGAATATATGGATCTAATTTTCATTTCTAAAACTTAATGGGCTTTTAAAGAATTATTAATTTTTCCAGTTCTCGAGTCTTCTTATTCATTGGTTCCAGGGTCAGAGAGAGTTTAACACCCAGAGAGGTTTGTTCAGGACGTGAGTGTGCTAACCCGGGTGCTGGTACTGAAAGGACTCTGCTGAAAGATAATGTTGGTGTTTCAGATGCAGAGCCGAAGTATCTGATCGTCGTGCGACCTGCTCCTCCTCCCAGCCAGAAGAAATCGTGTTCAGGTACAGTCCTCTCATTGGCTTTTCTTGTAGTTAACCCTGCACCACACAACTTCATCTTGTGCTACACACCACAGATGAAATGCCTTGGGAATGTCTTAGCAATAAAGGTGTAGATGGTTTCAGTCCCGAGTCTACGGCTTACCCAGTTGGAGGAGCAACATAGCCTGCTCTTGGAGACTGCTTTCAGCATAGGTCGGCATTGCCACTTCTTATGACTGTCCAAGCTGAGCTTTAGGCAGTTAACACACTTTGACTATTGTGAAGGCTGAGTTAATATAGCTCCTGACTGTGGTCAGTGTCATTTGGGCTAGTTCCTGCTAGCCTGTTTCCATTCTGAACGAGTGACCTCTTGCCCACATTGGCCTTTCAGATTTTAAGGACAAATCTTTATGTCTAACCTTGGCTTAAGGAAACATTTATGTTTGAAAAGGATAACTCATTTCTGGATATACTGAAGAGATTGGCGCTTTGGTTTTATTTACTCTGCACTTCTCCCTGCCGGATTTCTCTCAAAGCAGGAAGACCAGAGACAGGAAATGGATAACGTGCATACAAGTACTGAGTAAAACTTGTGCATGACTGTGGTAGTGTTGCCAACTTGACAGGACCTGAAATCACCTTGGAAACAGCCTCTTGGCACATTTAGGAGAGGTTCTTTAGCCTCTGGGCATGCCTGTTGATCAGGTTAAGATGGAAAGACCAATCTAACCATAGTACAGTAGTTCCCTGAGTAGTTCCCAGGCTTAGGTCCCGGGCCAAATAGAAGGGAGAAAACTAGCTGAGTGCATCACTCTCTACTTGATTGTGGATGTTCCCTGACCATCTATTTCCAGCTCCTGTTGCCTTGACTTCTCTGCTCTGATGGAATTACCCTTGAATTGTGGGCTGAAATAAACCCTTTCTCCTTTAAGTTGCTTTTGCATGGGTACTTAGTCACAGCAACAGGGGGCAAAAATTAAAGACAAAAGATTAAAAGCTTGCAGTGTCTAGTTAGGAAGACATCATCAGAGCATTGCTTTGAAGGACAAACATATGAAAAAGCTGTGAATGAGCATTGTCCTCTGACAAAGCATCTTTCTTTCTGCAGGCAGTATCTACCACAGAGTTCTGCTTTGCTTTTTCTAGTGTGAACTCTTCTCCACCCAATCATTCCCTAACCACTTTAGACTTCTGATGAACCCTGGATGCCACACAGAAAAGCATCTTTGTGTTTACATGCTCTGTCTATCTGGAGGGATAAGGGATAAGGAAGGACAGAGTTTGACATTTCAACCACACTGAGCACAGGGACCTTGGCCATTCTGAATTTGTACTCAATGTACCAGCACAGGGCTGGGTACCAGAAATCAGTTTCCAATCCCATGCCCTCCTTTTCCTTGACTCCCATTATTTCTTTTACAAGTAGCATTGAATGAGCAAGCATTTTTGGGAAGGAAAAAATTTATTTTTTTTTTCTGGCCTCTTATCTCAAAGCAAAGGGGGAAACTCAATGTCTCAAAACAGAGTTTCAAAGTTCTGATCAATAATGTCAAGTATGAGGCCGGTACCTTAGAATCTGATTTCACATGGCTGCTCATTGAACTGCTTGTTTATGTAACTCTGGTCACATAAAATTTATAAGGAAAATCAGAGTGCTAAGGCAAAAGCCTTAGTAGCTCAGTAGCAATTTCTACCTTTATTTCATTTGGAGGTTTCTGACACTGGCCCAGGAGGTCATCTCTGACTTCCCCATTCCATCCTGCTCAGCATGAGGTAGTCTACCTTTCCTTTCAGGCAATGGATATAATTCCTCTCTTTGTATTCTGCATCTGGGAGAACTACAATGACTAATGGAATCACTTCCATTTGTTTTACATTTGTGTCTGCCACATAGATTCTAATTAGCTAATCTTTTCACATTAAAATCACCAAGTTGGTGACATAATTGTTTGGTCATGCAAGTTTAGGATTCCCTTGGGGAATGAAATATATATCTTTCATCTCTAAGCTGCATTTCATCTTTTCATGTACTGTGAGCTGAGCCAAGGATGCACTAAAAAGAAAATTAGAAAATAACCATAGAAACCCAAAATATGAGTTTTTGGCCTTGAGTTCCATGTAACTTTGGACACCCTTGAAGTTTTTCTGGCTTTATTGTTCATCTATAAAATAATTCTATTGTATTACATTCATGACAGTACATGGAGATGGGAAGAACAGTATAATCACCTCTGTGTTTGTTTCCAAGCTGTCTGTAGCCCCTACCTTCAAACAAGATTCTCATCTCTCCTTCTCAGAGGTCAAATGTAGACCACTCAAATCACCATCTGCAGGGCATGATGAGAGACACGTCTGAAAAGGTTTACACAGAAGAGCACATTCACGTTTGCAGCCAATTAAATGATTATGATCTTCGTAAATTATTTTAGACATCATTAAGAGGTCAACGCCTCTAGTTAAATTTCTAGTATTCCGTTGCTATGTCAAATACCCGAGATAATTACTTTATAATGAGAAAAGGTTGAATATGGCCCAGAGTTTTAGAAGTTTGATTCCATAATCACTGTGGCTCATTCTCTACGGTTAGGGTGAGACATCACGGCAGGAAGGCGTCCGTGCTCACCTCATGATCAGAATGCAAAAAAAAAAAAAAAAAAAGGAAAAGGAAAAGACAAAGAGACTGGGGTCCCCTATTCCCCCCTCTTAGGGCATATTCCCAGAGATTTAAACCCTTCGCATTAAGGCTTCTTGTAGTAACTGCCAGCAGCAGCAGGGCTGAAGACCAAGCCTTTAGCACACGGAGTTTGTGGGGATACTCACTCAAATCACAGAACCATATGCAATAAAATTCACCATTTTTTAAAAGTTGAAGATATACTTCACCATAGAGAAATGTTTAAGATGTTTAAGGATATACATTTAATCTGCTTTGAACATTACACAATATGCAGATGTTGAAAGATATGGGTGTCCCATAAATAAACCAACTGTATTAGAATGAGGCCTTCTTTTTATATATATATATAGATTCTGGACTCTTTCTGGAGTCAAAACTGACCTTAAGGAATAAGGCATGAACTTAAAGAGGCATTTGATTCGAATAGTCCCCGTTATACCAGCTTACGGGGACCTGTCGGCCACTTTAATAAAGGTCCCAGGCACTGTGCTGTCTTGTTCCCAGCCCTTTCGACTGAGAGAGCAGAAATTCTGTATTATTAACACAGTATGCACAGTCTCATGAAATCAAGAGGGAAGTCAGTGGCGAGGTAGGTTAATGAGGCTTAATTTTTAAAATTTCAGTTTATTTCCTTGGTTGTACCTGTATTCAGGGTCCTTCTTTTACTGTCAGTTCTGAACTTTCAAAATTTGAAAATTGAAATGCCTACCTGAACACCCCCCACCATATGCTTAAAAAGACTCTATAGTGGCTTATTAGTGTAACTAGGGGGATTTCTCAAATCCAGTTAGTCCCATCAGAACAACCGCACTCCTACCTTACCAGTGTTATTAAGAATGTGTGCACTTTTCCATTTGTGTGCTCGCTGTAAGCATGCCTATCACAAATTACACCAAGGGATTTTATACTTTAAGGTAGATTGTTAAAAAGAATATAACACACAACTTTCATAATAATATTTCCATTTTGGAGGACATTAATTCAGTCTGACAAAGGAACATTTTAAATTTATCTGCGAAAGAAATGAAGTGATATATACACATATATTCAGAGGTATAAATATGTGCTCATGTGTTTACTTCACTGATCATAGCCAACACCTCCATGACTATGTGACTCACATGAAAATTAAAACTAGGTATCATTGCGTATGGCTTAGAAATATATGTATATCTAAACATGTACATGTGCATACATATACACATATAAACATGCACATCCAAGGTCAATAGAGCATTTCCTTCAACTCATGTTTAAATTCACGGGAAAAATCAGTTTTATAGACTATGTGAAAAGCTATGAAATTCTCAAAAATTGGTAAACAAATTGTATTTTAAAAAGAGCTTTTACGTAGCCTAGCAATGACTCAAAAATATCTTGATACTAAAAGAGCAAAACCAAAAAGGAAAAATAAATCATCTTACCAAGTCATCTTAATGCAGGCATTTTACGCAAAACATCAGCCAAAAGATGCTGCATCTAGAATAACCTGTGTGCTGCTTCCATAGGTAAATCTCGCCCTCGCAAACCTCTTCAGCTGGTGGTTGGCACATTGTCGCCAAGCTCAGTCTTCCTGTCTTGGGGCTTCCTCATCAATCCACACCACGACTGGACATTGCCAAGTCACTGTCCCAATGACAGGTAATTCCCCATAATGGAAATTATTTTTCATTGCTTTTGATAGCATTGACACATGCTTAGAAAAATGCACAAACTTTTGGAACCTTTGCACTTATTACCTATTAACTATACAATGAATTGTTCTAGGTATGAGGAGTACATCGATATCTTCTAAGATAGGGGTCCCACCATTGACAGAGCTAGGATCTGAGTGAAAAACACATGGATGTGTGCTTCTCAGCCAGTGAGCAAACACAAGGTGAAGGAGCAAACACCAAATGGGCAGCACGCATTTGCCCACAGAAAGGGCAGCATCATGCAGAAAGGGCAGTATCACATAGAAAGAGCAGTATCATGCAGATGGGCAGTGTCACACAGAAAGGGCAGCATCATGCAGCTGGGTAGTATCACACAGATGGGCAGTATCATTACGAAAGCATAGGAAAATGGACCAAAGAACTGAAGCAGTGGTTCTCAACCTTCCTAATGCTGAGACCCTTTAACACAGATCCTCATGTTGTGGTGACCCCCAGCCATAAAATTATTTTGTTGCTTCTTCATAACTGTAATTTTGCTACTGTCATGAACTATAATGTAAACATCTGATGTACAGATGGTCTTAGGCGACCCCTGTGAGAGAGTCATTTGATACCCAAAGGGGTATCTCAACCACAGGTTGAGAACTGCTGAGCTGAAGGATATATATGTGTGTCTACATAGATGTATATGTTTATATATGTATGTATAATGATTATGCGTGTGTGTATACATTCTTTCAAATAACCTGAAATATTCTTTATTTTGCTCACTACTAAGCCCATAGCTTATTTTGCTTGGTTAATTGATTTGTGGAAGTACTTATTTTTTAATGACAATTCCAGTTGTTAGTAGATGCCAATACTGAAAAAGTAACACATTGAGATAGGGCCCCACTCTGTGACTCAGGTTGACCTTGCACTCACTGATCTTCCTGCCTCCACCTCCCAAATATGAATCTTTGACATGGAAGTTGAAGTGTTCAAAGAAGAAGGTATGGTCTCTGATCAAGCTGCATCACTGTTGCCATCGCTGGGCAACATGGAACATCCAAACTGAAGGCCCCCCACTCCCTGACTTCATTGGTTCAGAAATTTGGGGTGTGGGTCTCAACCATCTGTGTTTCAACAAGAGTTCTAGTTGATGCTGATGCCCACAGATGTTGAGGAAGATTGGCTTAGAAACTGGGTGTTCACACACCAGGGAGAATTAAGCAAAGGTGAGGCAGAGAGGTGAAGCTACTGCCTTCCTTGGCAGAATTCACCAAAACAGTCGGTTCTTAAGTCGATGCAACTCACCCTTAAACCCAACGCAATGCTCGGCTCTGTCTGTGAGATGAGCAGTGTGTTAAGCACTGGACCATGATCCTAAATGACTTATACATAGTGTTTGTTTCTCACAAATCTTTACTATAGCTGCATACGTTTGCAAAAATTTTAAGCTTCAAGACATTTTAAAAGGGATTTTGTAGTTCTTCTTTTAAATATACTGGAGATTATTTCAAAATTGAGAAAATTTGTATTCCCACTTTGAAATGAAAAAAATGTGAGGTATAATTTAAACACTGTAAAATCTATAAAACACGTACAGTTTGAGTTATAAACATGTGACATAATGTATTTGGTAACGTTAAGAAATAGAACACAGTATCTTATTCTTTGTGCCTTGACCAGTTGTGGGTCTCTGTGTTAATCATCATCTACTGCAAGTAGATGTTTTTCTGATGTGGCTTGAGAGATGCACTGTCTTTGGGTATAAGGATAAATCATCATATAATATATATATTATTTATTATTATATGTATTATATATATATTATATAAATCATTATAATGGATGTAATTCTACATCCATTAGCAACATACCGGTAGTAGGTTCTTGCTGAGGCCCTGTGACCTATCTAGCCCAAGGTTCTTAGCCCAGTAATGATGTCAGGTATGAGTTTCATCTTGTGTCATGCGATTTAAATCCACCAGAGAGTGGTTGTTTACTCCCATGATGTTCATGCCCAGTTGCAATGGTGAGCATGTCTCACAAGGCCATCATTGCTGTAGCTCTCAGGGGTCACAACTAGGCAAGAAGATGGTGACTTTCTGCTGTAGTAGTATGCACAAAACCTTGAAGCACTATGAAAGTGAGGTAAGGATGTAACTTCCAGGTCAAGACTAGCTTGATTTCTCCATGTTCTACAGCTCCAACAATAGGGTCTTCTGTAACAAAGAGCAATAGCAATAGCCTATAATGTTTGGGGCTTTATGGGAGCTCATTGGCCAACACCCAAAAGAAACTCTTTCTTTGCCCCGGGGTTTTTATTTATTAGCCTGTGATGTCTAGTAACGTTATCAACCTCTGAGTAGGAAGTGAGGATAGATTTGGAAAGAGTTGCGGGGGAGGAGGGGAGCATAATCAAAACACATTGTATGAAACTCTCAGAGAACTAATAAAAAAAAAAATAAGAATTCCAGAAAGTACCGTCCCCTAGAAACATCCTCTGATTGGGTTTTTATTACTATAGATTAGTTTTGCCTCCTCTAGAAATCTATATAAATGGAATCATGTCGTGTGGGAAGGCTGGTCTGTCCTCATTCCTTTAACATGCTTTTGGATTTCATTTCTAACATTGCATTTTTTATTTCTGAGTAGCATTCCACTATGTGAACATTCTAGTTTGTTAAGAATTCTTCTGCTGACGGATACAGAAATTGTATTGATGGGGCTGGAGAGATGGCTCAGTTAGTGTATTGGCTGCTCTTCCAGAGGACCAGATTTCAACTCCCAGCATCCACATGGCAGTTCATAACCATCTTAACTCCAGTTCTAGAGAAACTGGTACCTTCTTTTGACCCCTGAGGGCACTCCACACATGTGAACACACATACGTATATGCAGGCAAAATACCAAAACACATAAAATAAAAAATAAAAAGTTGTGTTGGTAATTGTTTTTATGACTATAGTTTCTACAAACATCTTCACACAAGACTTTGAGTGTATGATATAATCTCCTCTTAGGAGGAAAGTACCTCAGGCTGGACTGGCTGGACTGCAGGAATGCGTGCAGGATGTATATATATATCTGTCTTTCTGACTCCATCTTCATTCCCTTAAGGAGGGTGCGAGAGCTCTGCTTGCTGTAAGATCTGCTCAGCATTTTGTGCTGTGGCATTTTTCATCATAGCTCTCCTGGAGTAGTGCTGACCCATTTTCCTTAACACGCACACAAGACCCTTGCACTAGGGATAGCCAAGCACTTTTTGTGAATCTTTGGGCTGTGAGATTATTTTTGTAGGGTTTTATTCTTGTCTAAACTGAGCTGAAATGAAAAGCCTTTTAAAGTCTTGCGAGTTCTCAAGAGTACCCTTTAAATTACTTTGATTAGGAAATCTAAGCTGAAAGAAATGAAACCAAGTTTTCCTTCCTATGTCCATGCTCCTCAAGGGATAAGATACTAGGAACAAAAGCGTGTGGATGATTATTTTCAAAACTCCTTTTATAAAATAATTTTAAAATGTTTCAAAGAATCTAAAATATTCCCTATTTCGCCCATCACTAAGCTCATGACTTATTTTACTTGGAAAACTGACTCTTGGAAATGCATATTTGTTTCATGATAATTCCAGTTTTTAGTGGAGCAGTCCAGTATGCCAACACTGAGAAAATAAGTGTGAGTTGCCTTTTCCCTTTTAAAAATCCTCTTTAAAAAACAAAAAAAGAGGAGCGAGGAAGAGAAGAAGGAAAAGAAGGAAGGGGATTAGATAGTCTCACAGCAAAATGCAGCTTGGTTTTAATGATTACTCACGCTTGCTCGATGAATCCTGGAGGCGATGTGTTCCACTGGGGAGTTCCTGGAACATGCACAGCAAGTGTCTCCAGAGCCTTGTGACTTTCCTTCATTTATGCTTGGGTAATACTGACCTTTTCATGAAGAATTTATCTACACTTGGTTCTGGTGGATAGAGGCTGCCATAGTTGGCAGCACAAGCGGACAGAGAATTTAGAGAAAGCCGGAACAGATGGCTGAGAACTAGGCCTTTAACACAGCCCCTGGGCTCGAAGACTCATCTAGCCCAGACCTGAATATGTTTCAGCCTACCCCTGGCTCACCAATTCTGGCCCCTTCCTTATCATCCAATAAATGTAGTCACGTATATCGAGTCACGGTATTTAAAACTCTGTTCTGAGTAAAGCATTCACAAAGTTCAGTAAGTACTGTGTCAGGATGATTGTATCTTTTCCAATCTGAATGGGAAAATAGGGACCTGTTAAGACATGACTTGGAGAGGAATTAAAGAGTCGTAACTGAAAAGGAACATTTTCAGTACTTGTGGGTTCCGCTTCCCCAGGCTCTTAGCTCCCAAGTCGGCACAGTTAATAACGGGCTGACATTCTAAAGCTTTCGGCATGTTTAGGAAAAACGAGCAATGCTTATTGAAAAGCCCTGGAGATACTGTACACATTATAAACACCCAAATGCATCTACCAGAACTGTGAATAATTAGAAACAGACTTGGTGAAATCTACCCTTATATAATCATGCATCCTTTTTTATGAGGTTAGACCAATCTAATAGGTTAGAATAAGCAATAACAGCTAAAGGGGATGATTATGTCTTGAAAATTAGAAGGCTAATATAGCTGAGATTTTCTTTCAGCAACACCTTCTTTAAAAACCCCTGGAATCTGAGTGCCCATGCTTGCCACAGAAGCACCAATGGGGTTGTTTTAAGCCAATGAACCCTCTGTACAGACTGATTTATAAAAAGTTTCACGTTTGGTTTTTAGAAATCTCCATTATGCCACACAGAGAATATATTGGAGAAGTTGTTGCTTTATACCTTGACTTTGGGCATTCTGTATAAAGCTCTGACTTAGTATGTTTCCAATGAGGAAGTCTTGTGTTCTGCTTTGAGCTTGGATATATTCATGGGCTATTGCTGTAGCTTTGTGGCCCACCGCCAGAACTGGTTGGGCCTCCTGTCTGGGCCTCCCATGAATTTCCCCAGTTCACGATGAAACGTAGATATGTTCCGTTTATGGTTTTGTGCTCAATGGGCTTTGAATGGTAGAAGTTATTATTTGTCTACAATCCCTAGGACAAAAGGATGATGTTGCAAGCTAACATAGAGGAAGGATAAGATTATTTTTAACCAAAATTTGTTTTAACATTGATTGCTTCTTTGTCTTCTCCGTTTTTTTCCAGCTTGTTAAGGCTTTCAAGATTGCTATGTTTCTCGTGACTTTGCCAGCTTATTAAAGCTCTGTAATCTGTTTACTTGCCTAACATTTTCATATTTTATTTCCTTATTGTTTAGACTTAAGAGTTCTACTTTTTTGTTATTCAAGATGATGTGAACTTTTGTCATTTTATTTATTTATTCATTCATTTAATTTGCTCCTGGACTTCCTAGTTTCCCCTGTCTGTAAATTCTCACTTGATTAAATAAACCTGGTGCCTTGTTACCCAGTTGCCTTGCACTGTAGCCCTCTGTGGGAGTAGGATCTGTGTCCCCAGGTGGTAAGCACAGTAAGTATTCAAGCAGGGAACTGTCCTCATTTTCTGTGACGTGTTACTATTTCCTCAAAATTAACCTGACAAAATCAAACTGATACCTTTTTTTTTTTTTTTTTTAATTCTCCTCTTATTACTTTGGGACATATTGAAATTCTCCCTACCCTTGAATTTGAATATTTATTTACTTTTTTGTATCTCACTTTCTACAGTGCCTAAAGGCCCCAATTCATACTGGTTCTGCTTGGGACAAGTACGGCGGTCCGTGTCCTTACCTTTTATGTCTCCATTCTGACATAGATGGTTCCATCCAAAGCACTCCTCTGTATTCCATACCCTGACAGTAGCCTGCTGGCCACATTCCCCAGGCCTTTTCCATACCTGAGTCCACCGTACCTTCAGCAATGCTCGGGAAATCTAGACTGACCACTGTTGGCTCACTCCTCCATCCTGAATTCATCTTTACCTCTGCTCACATCTCTCTCTCCCAAGGATCACATTTCTGACTTCAATACTCCTGATTCCATTTCTCTCCATACCCTTTAAGCCTTTGGTTCTCGGTGGTCAGTCTCTCCTCTCACTCAGTTGCCCCATTCATTGCTACTGGTGTCCTGCTTTCTGCTTGCATAAACAGACTCATTTTGCATAGCCTCCGATTTGCATAGCCACAGTTGCCCTAAGAAAACCTCTCTTGATCCTGTTCTGTCTTCCACACTTCTTTTCAATCTCTTTTCTTAATCCTCAAGGCTATTCTTATGTTTTTGATTTCTACAGCATCTACATGCTCCCTTTCACTGACCCCCCAGCCCCTTCCTACTGTTTCACTGAGACTTGTTAGTCATCAATGATCTAATTACTAAATCCTGTAGAATTTTCTAAGCTGCTATTCTTATCTTCTCTATAGAATTATTGGCCATATGATCACTTTGAAAATCACCACAAGCATTCAGAGATAATAATATGCTTGCCCTTAAATGCTGTATGAGAATAGAAATAATAGAAGATAAATCATGTAGGGACTGAAACATAGATCTGATAAAAGATCAGTTATGAAGGGAGAAGGGACTTGGAAGTTCACAGAAATGTGGGTTATGCAAGGACTAGACTCAGAAGGATTTAAGGTAGATGTGCAACATATAGAGGCTTAGGTGATTCATTGTATTTTATCATTAGACGATTTCAGTCTGCTAAAGATGCCACCACCCCTGAGTATGAAGGAACCAGGATATTTTTATTATTAAGAAGGTGGAAAACATGGATTACACTTGTAGTGAGATAAGTGACAGGGTTCAAAGCGGGTTGATTTTATTTTTGGTTTGGTAGATCTCAAAACACTGGCACAGCTTCCTTGGGAGAGCAAAGGAAAGGTTGATGTGCCTACAGAGTAAGGAGATGGAATAAATTACCAAGAAGTTCACTTTTGAGAAAAGGAGATTGCATTTTGTCTCCTGAAATTAAAGAGGAGTACGGAGTGAGTGAACCTCTCTCAGTGGCTACAGTCGCTGTAACAAGACCGTTAGCAAGAGGGGTGCTAGGAGGAACCCTTGGATGCAAGGATAGGGAGGGAAATGGTGTGGGGTTGATGTTGTAGAAGTGCAATTGAGTCTAAATGCGAGTCTTGCTGGAAAAGTGTGGTCCCTAAGTGGCTAATCGTGGGGAGAGTTTGCAAGGAATAAATTAATTTTGATGTTCTTCACTTTTCCTCTACACCTGCTACACCACAAATTGAGTTTTTGCCTCAGGGTATAGAATATCTAATCTGTTGCTGAAATAAATTTTTCTATAAACAGAGTCTCAAAAAGTGTTTAGTCCAAAACTTCTTGAGACAATTTATTCGTAGGAAGAATCAGCTCCCTTGAGGTCATGCACCGTAGATTTTTTTTTAAAGAGTCTTTTCACAGCTCAGGATAGCCATGCACTCATGATCCTCCCGCTTAGATTACAGGTGAGCACCACCATGCTCCAGCGTGCTCTCTGTATTTTAAAAAGACCCTTTGCCTCTCTATATGGTTGTGCTCGAACTTAATCATAAAAAAAAAACACAGACATACACAACCAAAACATTTGATCCTGAAAGTTCTCAATGAGGAGAATGCTGACTATGGGTTCTGGTGACTACACAGTAAAACAAGTTAAAAAGCCTTGAGCAATGCAAAATTGACTTTTCTGATTCAGGGTCATTTTATGTTTATTTTTATTTACTTATGCCAAGCACTAGAGCAGAAACAGATTCAGGGCAGACCAGAAAGTATAGCTTAGAAAACAGAAAACAGGATGAAGGATTTGATTATCCAGCTATAGCTGCTCCAAGGCCTCTTCTAACTTTATAAAGTCTTGCTTTGCTAGGATTTTATTGACAGACAAACTGAAATCAACAAGAACCTCAGGGCTTCTGCGACACAAGATTTAATTGTAGTTTGCCTCAACTTGCAACAGTTTTAGGGAAATGGTTTATTTTGTTGAGTGAGCCGTAGGAAAAGTCAATTTGCAAAATATAATTATAGACCCACTAGCTATATTTGGTCTTTGTTGATGGCTGGAATTCTGCATTTAGAGCACTTACAATCTAATTTTAAAATGACCCGAGGAGAAACTAGACATCCAGCCTGTTCATTGCACAATTTTTATGGAGTACCTACCAAGTGTCAGGTTATAAAGCAGTGTCCAGTCTCAAGAGACCCATAGTTTGTTTTAAAATCAAGAGGAATTTACTTTACTACTTTGAGCATAACATCTTCTATTCTTCTTTAAGATTTAGAAGCTACCTTATGCAATTATCAACTTAGTGTCGAGAAAGGGCAGTTAGACTGTTGTAGATGAGGAGGTGGCATGTCTACATGGAAAAAAAAAAAAGTACAAGAGAGGGTACTGTGATTGAAATCGAACTTAACAGGCTGAAATTTTTAACATGAAGTTGAGGATCTTTGAAAAGCATTGAGTATGCCTGTCCCATTTTCTTCATTGGAGGGCTATATGAAATCATATTGATTAGACAGCCTTGGATCTGGCCCTTGACAGCTCAGTGAGCAATGACATCCTGACCCAAGCCTGGAATTAAGTCCTTAGGAATATATCCAAACTAGAGATGCAGAGTGGTGGGGGCCCATATGCTCTGACTTAGCTTCTCAGCATTTCTCTAAGGCCCCTTAAGAGCCAGGGTAGGAAGGGGGAGGGCAACAGAAATTCCATGTGGCATACTTGTCAAGCGATGCATTTCATATTTCATAAACCACTGTTGAGATCTGGCCTTCACAAGACACAGAGGACTCGCATCCTGTAACAGTTATTACTGGTAGCAATGATCGTGCTGGCTGGAACAGCCTCTCCACTCTTTGGGCTTTCTGCTAGTTTAGACTGGGAGATTGGAGCCCCCAGAGTGGCTTTTACTGAAGAAAAAAAAAAAAAAAAAAGCAGCAAGCTAATGACTAGCTGGTAAGCATTTTCAGGCTCTGTAACAAAATAGGCTGGATATACAAAGGCTCCCCTCTCTAAGTTACCACACTCTAAGGCCCCTGCTGATGTTACAGAAGTGAGAGCTAGGTTCAGATTCTCCCCCACATATGCTTAAAAGGGCTAAACTTTGGCTTAATACCCTGCTGTCACAATCTGAAAATTCTGTTATTTTAAGCAAAGGTTCTGCCTTTTTATTTTGCAAATACAATGTATGCTCAGTTCTGACCCCCCCCCAATTCTTGAGACTCCAAATTGCATTTGTATCACAAAGAAAGTGTGTGTAGAGAAACTCAAGAACATTAAACTCGCTCATTAGTGGATGCCCAGTAAATGTTCTTAGCCTAAGTGAGTGACCTTTAAATCCTTAAATAAAACCAGCTAACCTGAATTGTTGTTAATTTAGCTTTGATAGGTGTGGAGTGGGGTAATCATCCTAAATTTTGAGATAAAAAATATAAAAGTACAAGAGAAAAGCCCTAAAATAGTATGTGTTTATTGCTTGTTTCTAGCATATATGCAACTATATTTTCTTCTATTGGCTTACAATGTTTATTTAAGTCGCTTATCTGTCCATAGCACCTCTGGTCTCCTGGCCTGCTCACAAGAAGTCAAAGCTCTAGTATGAATATGTCATCCTCCCACTATTTGGAATATGGAAAAATAATATGGAGAATTTTCATGTTCATAGTTCTGTAAATGGTATGAGATTGTACACTTCACTTGCAGTTTGCTCCTTTATCCAGTGCACCATCTGAGTACACCTGTGTCCATACCTACTGCGTCAATTCCTTCTTGTTGCTTTGCACAGCAGTGTGAAACTCCCTCTCCCGACCGCCAGCCGCTTGGTGGGGCTGCCAGCAGCACAGGCCCTGGTGCTTTCTTTGGACTGTGGTTCTGACACTACCTGAGGGGAAGACAGTTTGAGGGAAGCCAGGTTCTGAAAGCCATTAATCCCAGCACTCCAGAGGCAGAGGGAGGCAGATCTCTGTGAGTTTGAGGCCAGCCTGCTCTACAGAGTGAGTTTCAGGACAGCTAGAGTTACAACAGAGAAGCCCTGTCTCAAAAAACCGAGAGGTGGGGGGCGGGGGGGAGAGAGAAATCCAAGCAAAGACTAGGCATGTAAAGCCTAGTGCTGGTGATTATCTTACTGTGACATCTAATTGGAATATTGTGCAGACTGAAAAAAATATGCAGTGCTGAGCTTAAATTTATGTTCTATAGTATTGTACCTTTACCTATTAATTTTGTTTTTTAAAATAACAATAACTGTGTTTTACTCTTAAGAAGTAGTCCTGTATACACCACAAATCTTCGGGTTTGTCTTTTACCAAATTGAAAAACATTACTTTTAATACTCCCTCCAAGGAATGAGAAGGCTTAAATTCTTCAAATTATGAAATGAGTACACATTGTAACACCTAGGTTCTGTTCACTATGCAACTGGAGAGAGATAAATATCTAGCATATTCTCTTTCATGTCCCTAAGTAGCTAATAATTGTACTGAGAATTCTGAAGTTCTGTTGGCACCTAACTGTGCTGCTACATGGCAACCTGACTTGACATTTAAAATGTAAAACAAAAGCACACACTAAGCTATGTTTTCATGTTCTCTTAAACTTTTAAAAATTCTGAATAGCCCAGTATTTAATATAGTCTTCTGATTAAAGTCTCTTGTGTATTAAAAAATGAGCAGGAGCTAGATAGATGACTCAGCAATTAAGAGCTCTTACTGGTCATGAGGACCAGAGTTCAGATCCCAACAATGTTTTCTGGGTTCTTTGTACACACACGTACCTGCGTACACATGTGCACATAACACTAACACAGATGCATATACTTGTAAGTAAAATGAATCTTAAAAATTTGGAATTATATTTTGCATATTCCCATGTTTTTCAAACAGCATATTTTCATTATTCAACAGATTTTATACAATTCGATATAGAGAAAAAGATAAAGAAAAGAAATGGATTTTTCAACTGTGTCCAGCCACTGAAACAATTGTGGAAAATCTAAAGCCCAACACAGTTTATGAATTTGGAGTGAAGGACAACATAGAAGGTGGAATTTGGAGTAAGATTTTCAACCATAAGACTATTGTTGGAAGTAAGTACCTATTTGGTCCAATAAGATTGTTGTCTGTTTCTAATTGTCTACTTTAAATTATTTCACCAGCTGTATGATAGAAGTTTATTTCCAGTTACTTTCAATAGTTAATATGTCCTAATATTTAACAAAATGCTAAGTGAAAGTAATTTAAGTATCAATAGTTCAGAAAGTTGTATAATGTGATTTTTTTAAAAAAATGAACACTTGATGGCTCCAGTGCTATCACTGTAGCATTTTAAAATATATCTTTGTCCTATGAACCGCACCTGGGCTCAGAAAACTTAAATGACAATTATGTATAAATATCACATGGGCAGGTAGGCCAGAGGAAGTGGACACCGCCACTTACAGATCCATTACAGGGAGCTCTGCACTTTCTTCCTTACCTTTGTACACACTATCATGGGAATCGAGGTTTGAATTACAGTAAATGAAGCTACATGCCAAGTTAGCGAGCGTGACTTGGAGTTGTCCTCGTGATGAGCTATAATTGATGAAGGAACAAGAAGAATAAAAATAATGCCATTTTCCCCTTGTTTTCAGGTAAAAACAAAGTAAACGGGAAAATCCAAAGCACTTATGACCAGGTCCACACAGTGGTAGGTGCCAATTTATTTTTAAGAATTTTCTTTTAAAACGATGATATCTACGTTGTTTCTACTTAGGAGAGGGGCAGTCCTACTGTGAGTACTAAGGTTGTCTTCTGACATTGGGCAAAATGCTTAATGATTTAGGAATTAGCTGCTTTTTTATGAAAACAATGTAAATATGCTCCCAAATCTTTTCTAATTTGTTTAACGCTCTACAATTCAGAGATTCAGTGCAGTTATTCTAGCATTTGAATATTTTAGAGTAGTTTGAGCGTTTATTCATTCTCTTTTGTGAATGTTTTTAAAGATTTGCTTATTTTATGTGCGTTTTTGTGTGTGAGTAAGAGTGTATGTGTGCATACCACATGTGTGCAGGTTTCTGCAGAGGTCAGAAGAGCACATCTGATTCCCTTCAACTGGTAAAGCAGCTGTGGGCCACCCAATGCGGGTACTTGGGAACTAAATGATGTAAGACATTGTTAGAGCCATCAACAAGAGAGAGACGTTTGCATTTCACTCCCAGTATGCAAGTATAAGGTGAAGTGTGCCACGTTATTGAGCAGGTAGAAGAGGCATCAGGGTAGAATCATGGGAACTCAGCACCGACTTCAGTTGCCATGTGTTGGAATTTCCAGCTTCAGAAGATTTCAGATGGGCATGAGGAGCCTTTGGTGTATTTAGTTTTTCCCCATTTCTCTACTCTGATCACTTGGACCCTGCTAAACCCTTCTCTATTGTGCCCCCCCCCCCAATTCTGGCAATGGTCTCTTCTTACCTTTTTTTCTGCAATTACTCCAGGATACCTACTCACATCTAAAGACTCGGGGCTCAGAGCCTCCAATGAGAAAGAACATGCCATATTTGTCTTCCTATCTGGTGTACCTCACTAAATATGATATTTTCTAGTTCCCTCCATTAGCTTGCAAAGTTCATAGTTTAATTTTCTTCACCTTAGTATATATGTATATATGTACCACATTTTCATTTTCCGATTGTCAGTTGAAGAATATTTAGATTGTTTCTGTTTTCTGGTTGTTATGAATAGAGCAGCAATGAGCATGGCTGAGCAAGTATCTGTGGAATAGAATATTGAGTTTCTTGGGTATATGCCAAGGAGCTGCATAGCTGGGTCATATGGTAGATTTTCTTTTAGCACTTTAAGACTCCTCCACATTGATATTCATAGTAGCCCCAAGAGTTTGCAATCCCACCAACAGTGAGTGAGTGTTCCTTTCTCCACAAATCCTGCTACCATTTGTCAGCTCTGTTGATCTTTGCCATTCTGACTGGAATAAGGTGAAATCTCAAAGGTGCTTTGATGTGCATTTCTTCAATTGCTAGAGATAATGAATATTTTAAAAAATCGGGTTCAGCAGATTTTGGTGCATCTGTGATTGTGCCCTGAGTAGAATAAAGTTTATCTTTTCCGATTAGTTAGTTAGGTCACCTTCAGATATTAAGAGAGTGATACCTGCTTCCCTCCTGTTCTTATGATCAGAACTCCTTTCACTTTAAGTCTGTGTCTATCTGTGAAGCTAAGATATGCTTCTTTTACACAATAGATAGATGGATTTTGTTTCTTGATCCAGGTAGCCAGCCTGTGCTATTTGATTGTAGAGCTGAGGCCATGTATTATGTGTATTGATTGCAGACGCGGTGTTGATGTTGGGTGGTTTGTGTTCTCAGTGTTACTTTGTATTTCAGTAACTATAGCTTTGTTTTTCTTTCTACAACCTCTCAGTAATTATACTTTGGTTTTCTTTCTACAGTCTCTTGGATTTGTTCATTCCTCTCTTCAGCTTGAACCATTGCTTCCTGTATTTTCTTTGGGTTTGGCCGGTTGGATACAAATACATTTAAGCTGTTCATATCATGAAACGTTTTTCTTTTTCCTTCAGCTATGTCAGATGGCTTACCTGGGTAAATTAGTGTAGGTTGTCCATGGTGATCTTTTAGGGCTTGGCATGTATTGCTCCAGGCTCTTCGGCTTTCACAGTTTCCAGTGAGAACTCAGCTGTTACTCTGATGGGTTTTCCTTTGCATGTGATTTACAGTTTTAGTTATGATATGCCATAGGGAATTTATTTTTTGGACTTGCCTATTTGATGGTCTTTGTGCGTCTTGTACCTGCGTGGGCATATCGTCTCTTAGTTAGGGGAAGTTTTCCTCTATGATTTTGTTTACAGTCTTGTCTTTGCCATGGATTCTTCTCCATCATCTGTTCCTATAAGTTGAAGATTTTTTTCATGGTTTCCCACAGTTTCTGTATATTCCTTTACTGTGTTTTAATTTTTTCATTTTTTTTTTGTTTGCTCATCTCATCTAGATCTTCTACTTGTAAGACTTTTCCCTTGCGTTTTCTAATAGGGTGTTGGGGTTTTCAATTTCATCTTCATTTCAGCCTAAGCCCTCTTTAACGTCTCTATGTCTTTACTGAATTCCATTTTCAAATTCTGTATTTTCTTCATCCTTCCCATCAGCCAAATGTTTGTTATTCTTGGGCATCACTGAGGTGTTTATAAGTTCACTGAGCTGCTTCTCTGTGTTGTCTTTACCCTCATTGAAGTCCTTGGTGGAGTTAATGGTTGTTCATCTGGTATTTCTCGTGGAGAACATTTCTAGGACCGATGGGTTTCGTTGAGAGGTACTGCCCTGATCTTTCATATTGTTTGTACTTTTGCAGTGAGATCTGCATGTGGACTTCTTAGTTCTGTGCCTGATGTGGACACAGCAGGTTTAGCCTGAACGTTAGATGGCTTAGGTGGAAGGAAGTCGCATGGACATGGGGCTGAGCTGGTATGCAGAATGTACTTCCAGATCCAAGCTGAAGTTTTATTTCCTATGAATTGCATAATCTAAATGATACGATCATTGACTTACTCAGTTTTCAGGTTATATGCATTTTAATTATTTATAATTGATTTTTAGTTTGAGTGTAAAATGCCTATGAACAGTTTAGATTTTTAACATTTTTTAGACTCTTTAGTATAAATGGGCAAATTTCTAAGATTACTCAAGCTTATCTTGCAGGTAGATAGCAAGAGTTTTCTCTGCTTATCAATTGCATGTATTTCTACCACTAACATTTTTTTGAGACAGGGCTTCTCTGTTGTAACTCTGGCTGTCCTGGAACTCACTCTGTAGACCAGGCTGGCCTCGAACTCACAGAGATCACCTCTCTCTGCCTTCAAGGTATGCACCACCATCATTCAGCAATTTAATAATTTAATATTATATTCATTTCCATTTCTCTGAATGCTGATAAAATGGTACTGTTTTTGCTTTTATTTTCCACTCAGTGGCCTTTAGTTGTGGCTCTTTGTTAACTGGGAATTGCGTGTGGTTTTGTTTTGTACTGACTAATTTAAAGACGTTATAGACTAAAGGATCCTTTGTAATGTCATCTAGAAACATTTGCTATCAACTTTGTTAGTGGAAATTGTTGATACGTTCACATCTTGAAATCTACTTCATCCAATGATTGGACTTTCATCTTATCTTTAGTTGTGCTATAGCTTTCAAAGCTTTCCCATCTCCAGACAAAGATAAATGTATATCTCTGTTTTTAATTTTAGTATTTGCAATAATTAAACTCTATAAACTCCATGTATTTTTCTTTGCTGTGGGTGCAGTAAGACTCGTGTTTTTCTAAGTGATCAGTTGGCCTAGCAGCATGTATTGAATCATGCTATTCTCTCAAAGTCTCTTTGGTTCTGTCTCTCTGAAATCCAGGCAGTCAGATAAAGGAAAGATAAACCCTCTACACTGCATGAATGATAGGATGCAGTTACTATTTCATCCTCTTGTGGAATAGTCTTCATCTTTGTGATTTCCTAGGAATGAATCTTACCTATACCTTCCTGTCTGTCTTTCCTCATCTTTATGTACCTCAATGATGCCATTTCTTTCACTCCTTTTTCAACTGCCACCGTTTTTATTCATTTTTGTCAGATTGGAAAAGATGTTTAGAACTTTACCACAACAGAATTTGATTTCCTTTTCCTTTCCATAAGCAGCTGTGATAGGCCTGGGGAGGAGCTTCCTGCATCTGTGACACAGAGCCAAAGTTGTATCACTTCCAGCTGTGAGGTGGAGCACCCCCAAGTCCAGCCAGCTGTGATCAGCTGTACTTTGGAACTCTTGGTTATTCCAAAAGGAAAACCCCAGCTCATTGAAAATATACCTCAAGGATCTTCTGTAACCCTCTCTTTATGACCATCCTCTGGATAGAAAAGTGTCTCATGAGTTGATTTCTGTGCTCTAGGGCAGCCCTGAGATATGGGAAAGTTTCAAAGGAGTCACACAGAACAGCCGTCAGCCATCTGATATGGTCGTGTACAATCCATTATAAGGTTGATTTGATATTTCCAATGCATATTTTAGTTCATATCAAGTCTGTGCCCAAATATTCACCCGTCTTCTCCAAGACTGTTCTTAGAAGGCAGTATTTCAAGAGCATGCAATATCTTACTTTTAAGTTTTAAGTAAAAGACTCATGGAAGACTTTTCATTCATCTATATTCTTATATCTAAACCTTTAAAAGAACAAAATATTCCAACACTCTCCTAAAAGAAGTATTTAATATAGGAAAAGTATTCTAACAGTAGGCTAACCTTTTTAAATGATAAATAATAATTAGGCTAAAAGTTTGTGCATTAAACCACCACTTCTTATGTGCCCCTAGTCACATTAAAAATTGTAATTTATATATCCAGATATGATCTGTTGGCGGGCCCCACTCTAGTTGTGCCAGGGAATGTGGCAGGTTCTCTTCTGATTGGTGAATACCTTTGTTCTTCTAGTTATTAGACACTTTCAATGATGTCACTCCTATCTTTACCTCTAAAATTACAGAAAGTATAAGCATAAGTGAAACTGTAATTCTTCATATATAATATAAATGCATCATTTGAAATGCATAGAAGGAAGACAATGTTTATTGTGATGTTTTTCAGCATCTATTATATTCCTTTTGAATGTAATATTTTTATTTATTTCTTGCATGCAATATCTAACATTCTTTTTATGGAAGTGAATGTCTGTTGCCTAATGTTTGTTACTAGGTTTTATTTAAAAATCAAATGGCTTAAATTTAAATGCATAGTTCCTTTAAATTTTTTTCGAATTCCCATTTATTTATCCCATTTTTTGGCTTTTGGGGAAATGTCATCTTTTCAATATGAAAAAAAAAAAGGAAGTTCAACACAAAATAGAAATCCAAAGTACATGGTAAGATCAAACCAAGGACAAGAGGAAAACGGCAGAGGTGAAGCTGTTACCTACTCTCTGCAGAGTGTCCTAAACATCAGGGTGTAGCACACCTTGCCAAATTTGAAGCTTATGCAGATTGGGCAGTTTCTGGAAATTCTGAGATCAAGGCTCTGGCCCCAATCCCATCTCTTGGAAAAATGAGGAACAGAGGAACTATCGGGGGGAAAACAACTCCACTGACAGATTAGGCTCAGGACAGTGGGGGGATAAATGGAGATGGAACTGTTAATACCTCTGAGGCTGAAGATGAAGCAGGGAAAACTGTTGAGTGAAAAAGCCTCAATGGATCCTCTGTCTACATGACCTCAACTGGAAAATCCCACCCCTCTCTTCCTAGAGACTTCTACCTGGTACCTTTTCCCATCTTTTCTCTGGTCCACCACTTAGCGTTAGGATGGTAGCCACTATCTGTGTTTTTAGTGCTGGGCGGGTTCTACACAGGATCTGGAGCAGAACTCAGGTTCCTGGAGAATATATTGGAATAATATTAACTGGACAGTTATGGGAAATGGGCACCAGAAGAAAATATGGAGTAACACCCAGAATGGCAGAAATCTAGGTGTGTCAGAGTGGAAAGGAAAAGGAGACATTCTACAAATGTTTATTGAGCACCTACTATGTGCCAGGCTATGTTCACCCACCCCCCCATCCCCAGTGGAGAAAAAAAAAAACATGACTGAGGCAGCAGAAAGAAACTCTGAAAGAGGAAAACAGGCAGTTGAAGAAAACCAAGGGAACCAAGCAGCCCGAAGTAAGGCAGGTTCTCTGCCTTAGGCCTCCTCTTCTGCCTCCTCACCAAAATCCTCTTCCTTTTCTGCGGTGGTACTGTTGGTACTGCAGCAGAACGGAATACAGCAGTACGGAGCAGTATGGAGACAAGGCCATTGATGTTGTGCTCTGCTTCAGTGAGCTCCATCTCGTCCATGCCCTCACCTGTGTACCAGTGGAGGAAGGTGTTCCTTCGAACATTGTTGCGAACTGCTCCAACATGCTCTTGAAGAGTTCCTGGATGGCTGTAGTCTTTCCAATGAAGGTGACCGCCATCTTGAAGCCAAGTGATGGGATGTCACAGACCACTGTCTTGATATTGTTGGGAGCCATTCCACAAAGTAGCTGCTATTCTTATTCTGCATATTGAGCATCTGCTCATCTACCTCCTTCATGGAAGACAGCTGCAATGGAGAGGTAGCTGCAATGGCGGCGGGTGGGCGGAGGGGGGGGGTCACAGGCAGCCATCATGTACTTGGCATCAAAGACCTGAAGATCTGCTGGGCGAGTTCAGGCACAGTGAGGGCCTGATTACTGCTGGCTTCCATAGATGGTGAGTGGGGCAAAGCCAGGCATGAAGAAGTGGAGCCATGAGAAGGGTACCATGTCATGTTGACAACCAGCTTTCAGAGGTCAGCATTGAGCTTGCTTTGGAAGCAGAGGCAGGTGGTAACACAGTTCATGGTGGCTGAGACGAGGTGGTTCAGGTCTCCATAGGTTGGTGTGGTGAGCTTGAGGGTACAGAAACATGTCTTAGAGGATCTCCTTGTCAACGCAGTAGGTCTCATCAGTGTTCTCAATCAACTGATGGACAGAGGGTAGAATTGTACAGCTCAACCATGGTGTCAGACACTCTGGGTGAGGGCACTATGCTGAAGGTATTCATGATACAGTTGGGATATTCTTCTTGGATCAGTGAGCAGGGTACCCATGCCAGAGCCTGTGCCTCCACCCAGAGGGTGAGTCAGCTGAAAGCCTTGTATGCAGTCACAGCTCTCTGCCTCCTTCTGCAACATACCGGGACAGAGTCAACCAGCTCGGCTCACACTCTGTGTAAGTGGCCCTTAGCCCAGTTGTTGCCTGCCCCAGACTAACCAAAATCATAATTGACTGGTCTGAAGATCTGGCCAAAAGGACCTGATTGAACAGAGTCCATGGTCCTGGATTCTAGATCCAAGATAGCTTGAGGGACATAACTTGCCACTATGGCTTCATTGTAGTACACAGAGATTCGGTCCAGCTGCAGGTCACTGTCTCGGTAGGTACCAGTGGGGTCGATGCCATCACATCTCACCTCCTGGAACTTAGCACCGCCCTGGTTGCCACAACTGTCCAGCCTGGATGTGCACGTTTTCCCCCCATGGCTAATAATAATTAATAGCTGTAATAATAATTAAGGTTTTTAATTTTCTCCTGAACTGGTCTCAGGCTGAAAGGGTGAACACGGCCCCAGAGGCTGCAGCAGCAAGATGGGAGCATGGCTGCAGGAAGATCTAAGAGAGCTCTTTATGTTTTTTAAATCTAATTTATTCAGTAAAAGCCAATTTTTGAAGTGTGTCCTACATTTGAATATTTTTTGAAATGTAAAGTTATTTGATCCAACTTTCCTCAGGATTTGTATTCCTTAAACTATGATATTATTTCTACCCTTCCATTTTCCATTCCAAATCATCTTATTTTAAGAAAGCTATTCCTACAAAATGAAGGATCCCTCATAGTCTCCTTTTAAAATTCCTACTTTTCAACACAGTTGCACTGAGGGTTAAATTTCTAACACTTGTTTTTGAAGGATGTATTCAAACCATAGCACCTGCCAGCCCACAGTGCATGAAGACCTGAAGTCTAGTCACTACCATATACTTCACACCCATATACTAGACTCCAGGCCCCACACCATGTGCGACAGAGTCCATACCTGTTACTCCAATACAGGTTCACAGGTGTTCACTGCAGTGATATGAATGTGCTAAGTATAACACTGAGCCGAGAAGTGAACAAAGAATTACCTTATGGTCCCACTTGCATCTTAATATTATGTACCGTGAATATAGCAAGCATCCTTCATTCTTAACATCTTTTTTCTTAAGCAGAAACTTTAATACAACACACACACACACACACACACACACACACACTCACTCACCAGAGGTTTATGTCTCACTTCAGCTAACCAGAAACAAGAAGACTTTCAAAAGGAGCGTGTCAGAGTCAACCTTAGGAAGATGTTAGACGGAAACAGTATGTTTTGTAACTTTCATTAAATCGTCTTAAAGTAAAAGCAGAATTTAAGATGACCAAGTGCTTCTCATGTGATTTGGCTCTGGAGTCCTTGAAACTGAATTTTGAAAACCCCTCAGCTTCTCCCAAAACGGACAGTTGCAACTTCTCAGGGCCTGAAAATAAAGTTAAACCCTCAATGGACACTCTGATGCCACAATAATGTCAAATGACAAACCGACTCATAGCCTTCTTGATTATCACTAATATTACCTAAAGCTGATTTTAAGCATAGCACCAGGACGGAGTTGTTATAGTGCAAACGGTGAGTTTAATACTCTTTGTCCCGTGCGGCTGCTGCTGCTGTGTTTATTTCTACATCACAGGCTTTCTCTAGTCATGACAAAAATACAGTAATAGAATGCCAACAAAACACCCCGCTCAGTTTATCTGCGTTGGCTTTCCCATTCCACATCAGTGTTATTTTCACACTGAGAAGCATCAACTGCATACTCTGTAATCGCCCTGCTCAAGGCATAGCACAACGGTTAATCACCATGTTCAAGGCTAGGGCAACCTAGGAGGTCTTCGAATAGACACGATTTTTTTTTTTTTTTTTTAGAAAAAAGATCTCTTTTACAGAGTAATAGGGTTATACTTACCTCCTGATACAATCGAAAACACTCAGAAAACATTTGATGAGTGAAGAAAGAAGTTAGAAGCTGTAGAACGAAGTAGTGAGTGGGGTTGCTGCAAGATTTGGGGGGTCAGCAAGTTACAGAGCAAAGACAGCCAGCAGATAAACTCCTAAGGACATCACTGCCAGAGAGCTATTCATGGGCAGCAGCATTGTACCCGTGTGTGTCTTAGTTGCTTTGTGTGGCTATAACAGATGCCACAGACTGGGTAATTCATAACAAAATGTAACTGTATGCTTTATGTAATTTTGAAGGTTGGGAAGTCAAAGGTCAAGGAACAGGTGTTTGGTACAAGACTTCATGGCATACCATCCTATTGCTGGAAGGAAAAGGAAGAGAAGCAGATGGGGGCCAACTTGGCCTTTTATTGGTATCTTAGGTTTCTATTGCTGTGGTACACACCACAAAAGCAACTTGAGAGGACCAGTGTTTATTTTGCCTCATGGATTACAGTTCATCATCAAAGGAAGTCAGGCAGGAGCTCAGTGAGAAACCTGGAGGCAGAAGCTGTTGAGGAATTCTTGGTCCCCTTGGCTTGCGCAGCCTGATTCTGTATACTCCTCAAGAACATTTGCCCAGAGGTGGCACCATCTCCACGGCCTGTGCCCACTCTTAAAATCATTAAGTAAATGCCTCCGCAGACTCGCCTACAGGTAATCTTATGGGGGCATTTTCTCAATTGAGGTTTCTCTTCCCAAACAAAACTATCTTGTGTCAAGTTGACAGCAAGCCAACCAGGACAATTAAGAAGTCCACGGTATTGTTGGTTAACCCACTCCCCAACAGTGGAGGATATCTTCATGGTCTAGTCACCTAAAGTTCATATTGCACCGGTAATTAAGTTTATAAAATATGTATTTTGAGGGACTTATTCAAACCACAGCATGCCACCAGCCCCCACTGCATGGCAGCCTGAGAGGCCATTGCTACCTCACTTCCGCTACCCTAGTCCCATACCATGGCTCTGGTTACAGATGTTCATAGGAGCAAGCCTATGAGAACAAGGAAAGGCTAGTGATCTCTTTAAAATGATTTTACACTAAATTCTAGTGAAATTGGGTTATAATTAATTAAATCTTGGAATCTTAAAATTTAGCATGTTTTACTTTCCAATGGTTTAAGATGACAGATGTTCCCTTCCACGTTTACTTCATAAGCAGGCACAGAGGGAGGACTCGCAGTGTAGATTCCTTGATGGAAACTTTAGCAGGCATTTTGGATAGCTGGAACTTCTTGATAATCTTTTTGAAAAAGGTATCTGCTGAGATGTAGATATTTGTTCACTGGTCTAGTCTTGGTCTTTGGATTTCAGATTAGGCAAGAGAGCAATTACAGGTCTAGAAAGTCATTCTGCAGCTAAATCTTTTCCTTATTTTTGGCAGCACAGTCTGTACCTATATTCTTGTCATCAGCTTAATAAAATATTGGTCAGTACTCAAGAAAGAACTCAGAACAGAAACTTCGTTCCATTCATGTGATGAGTGGAATATTTTCCAGTTGTAAAAAAAAAAAAAAAAAAGGTTGTCTGAAACAAATCTCTGTAGCATAAGAACTATAAATTAGGTGATTCTGTTCAAAGGCAACCAACACAGCCATGTGTAGGCATTTCTGCTACAGTGTGTTAAAAGCCTTTGGAAAAAAATATCACATTCTGTAAAATATGCACTGTGATAGGACCACCAGGGCAAAGGAGCAGGATATTCAGATGTCTTCCTAACTGTAGCCATAGACCCGACCTACTGGTACGAGAAAGATAATCTGGCTTCCCACACGGGAGACTCTCTTGTAACTGGAACTTGCTCTGCTAGGCACTTAGAATTCCCAGACGTCTTGAACTCATGGATGTAGAGAATACAGTGATGGTTACTAGGGAGTCAAGGTGGGGCGAGGACCATCGAGGAAGGGGGAGATAATGTTAAAGTTTCAGTTAGGAGGAAAAGGTTTTTGAGAATGATCATACAGTGGAAAGCAACAATCAGATTTCCTAAAATACATTTATAATGTCTCACCACAACACTGTCAATTGTGTAACTTTATCAAAATATCCCATTGTATCTCATGAGCTTCCTTACATATAAATAAATTTCAAACTATGAATTGCAAGAAAACCAAATGTAAACTGTTTGAATGAGAAGCCAACATTCTTAGTGGTGGTAGGTAGAGACATGCTGGGGGTGTGGGCATCACAGCACAAACAGAGTACAGGGATGCCTGCTGTTAAGGCTTGTGACACAGTGTGGTGTGTCAGGGACCTGTCTATCCTCAGTGGGACAATGTACACGTGCCACACTGCTGAAGCCAGAGGCACCTTCCCGCCAGTGTGACCTCATAGCTGACAGTATTTTTCCCCTCTATAAATGTTTGGGTTTTTTTTTTTTTTTTTTTGCTTCCAATCACATAATTTCCCTGTTCTTGCCTGGGGAAAAATCATGGCAAAGTTACTCTGTCTACTAGTAATGGATGACCTAAGTTGGAGCATGGAAGCACGTGTGGCAGGTGAAGTAACATGAAAACAGCTTTCTCTGATTATAAATATTGTAACTCACTTGTTTAAGGAATCCGACAAATAAAAAAGGTACATGGATAAGAGAAAGTGCCAGTTTGTAATAAAACTACTGTTAAAATTATTTTTTCCTTCCAGTCCATTTTATGTACGTATGCATGTATATGTATGTATGTATGTGTATTAAAATTGGGTAATGGTGTGAGTCTAAATTTAAATTTATAATCTTCATATTTTTTAAGCTATTAAATAGAAGTATTTGAACTACATCTTATTGAATAAAATATGGGCAATGAAGTTGTTTTCTATTGTAGTAATAAATGTACTCACACACATATATCTGTACCCAATTGATTATTTAAGATGGCATGGTAAGGTAGAAATTACTGGGTCAATGCGTAGAGATTAAAAACAAATATCTAGTGACGATAGTAAATTTTTCAGAGTTTTAAAACATAATACAGAAAGATAAATATCCAAGAATAAGGTTAGTGTTATGGTCCTCTTCACCATGTCTACCCCACGCTGTAAAACAACAGGTTCCCACACTCTTACTCACAACCATGAATGCCTGTTTTCTAAGTGTCTCACATTCAGTGCCCATTCGAAATAGACAGGTCTGCACATGTGTTTATTCTGTGTGTATTAAACCAAGTGCCAAAGATTGTCCATTCTCACTCTTTCAACAGTTCAACTCTAATCCTCCTGTTGGAACTTCTGCTGTTCTCATCACCTCTCTCATCTGCCTCACCTTTGGCCATGTGGTCATGCCTGGCAGTGGCTCCACTTTAAAGCCTAAACCTATCCCTAGGCACTGTCTGCCATGAGACCATCCCATGGGACTTTGGAGACAGTTTGGGTGAGGGAAGGACATATCATCCTCTAAGTCATGTCCTTCAAACTGAGAGTCCCTCATGTATAAATCAGTGCCGGTGATTAGTGTTTCGGCTTTAAGAAACATCTAGTTCTGAGTCCCTGTTTCTTCCTTCTTGGGCAATAAATGGTGGTGCCAAGAAGTCATTGTGGTTGTAGTGTCTGCGATAACAGCAGCACCAGTAGGTCATGTTCAAACAGTCGGACGTGATTAGTTATAAAAGATAACATGTATCTCAGCATCTTTTTGAGAGAAAATGTGAAGAAAGTGCTTGGTTGAGCCACATCTCAAACAAAATGGAAATGAACTCTCTATAGTTTCTAAGTAAATGGGAGTTCTGAAGATTTGCTTCTGTGAGGTTTTGGGGGTAAACAGATGAATTCAGTACAAGGAAGGCAGACACATGTGTTAAATATATATCCAGTGACTGTTAAACCCCTGTCATGGGTGACTTCATTGAAGACAAGAAAGGGCTCCTCTTAGAATTTTTGTTTAATTAACACTGATGTAAAAGCTGACTTTTCTCTCTCTTTCCAGCCAGCATATGTCCCAAGGAAGCTAATCCCAATAACAATCATCAAGCAAGGTAATTAGTCTCTGTATTCAGGAACTGTGGTAATATTCTGTTTCAACTAATATATTAAATATGTGGTGTTTGTTTTCTCATTTTTTTCTGACAACAATGTTTGGAAAAAATTGGAGGAAACTAGTGTAAGCTGGTAAATTTGTGGTTAATATAAAATTCTGGCTGTGGAACCAATATGAAAAACGTTGGACAAATCATGCCAGTTGGGCAACAAAGCAGCTGTACCATGTGTTACATTTAAAATAATCAGTTAAACATGTGACTCTTTTCTTAGGATTAAGTTAGCATGCACACGGAAAATAATTAGTAGACCATTTAGGGTGTTGAGGATGAAAACTGTGATTTAACGGTCATTTAAGGGAAGTAAAGAAGTCCATGTTTTAAGAATTACAATGCTATATTTCATTTCAGTGGCTTCTGGTTTTCAAATTATTAAAATGACTCTATTATTTCTATAAGAATCTCTTGGTGAAGAGCTAAAGCCTTAAAAGAGTTGTTCATTTTAAGAAAACGCAGCGACCTAAGTGTTATGCTAAAGGCAGGGCCAGTTACTGCTGGAATCGCTGAAAGACTCTTTGATTTGGAGATACCTTTTCTAATTTTCTGTTGTCTTCTCATTGCAACATTTGATCCTAGTTTTTAATTGCTTTGTGGGAAGGGCAGGATACGTAGAGAGTAGAGAGGGAGAGGATTTTCCACTACTTAGGATAGGCTACTTTATGACAGAGTGATCAAGACAGGCTTTGTTACCCAAAAGCATGGAAAGGGAAGACATATCTAATCTTTCTATTGACTCTGTAGCTAATGCACTGAGTTGCTTCAGTTAACTGATAATTTAGATTAAGACCGTATAGGGGAAGGTGGCTTTACACCATTAGCTTCCAATTGCTTCCTGTGTTTATCCCATCACACTATTGTCTGTTTGTATTTCACCAGTGATTCAGAATGTTACCCATAGGGCTTCAACTAAATCCCCAGACAAGACTCCTTTTGGAGGACCAATACTAGGTAAGTCAATCATAAAATGTGTATCTAGGCAATCTAGGCTATCTCTTGATAATAGTTTCTCATGGGGTTTTGTAGTATGAGTAAGCATGCTAAATTAATGGTCAGTCCATTTCATTTTATTTTTGAATTTCTTGGCTTGTTTCCATTCTAAGCTACCAATCAAGAGACACTCTTTTTTCTTGGCAAGTTTAAAAAATAGCTATAGCCAGGCAAAAGCTTTGAGCCTGTGAATTTAGACCCAGAGGATCTCTGTTGATAAGTTCTAGATAAGGAAAATACTCCACTGAAAAAAGGTACAGCCATATTTTCCCAGCATTTTCAATGTGGGGTTAAAGTTAACTAAATCAAAGAAGTGTCAGCCTTTGAATTCTACTTTCTAATTCTCTATGCTTTGTTTTTCGTCTGATAAATTTTACTCCTACTATCTTACATTTAAATCTGTTTCCTTGCAGTTCATCTTATTATCCCGGGTCTTAATGATTCCACTGTAAAACTTCCTTCATCCATAATGCTAGAGATTTCAGATGCTCTCAAGGCACAATTAGGTAAGCAGAGGTTTTCCAGTGAACACTCACACTGCATGGTACAGCACTGAAACTCAGGAATATTACAGATGAGTCATTCAAGGCTGAGAGAATGAGTATGTGAAAGGAGGCTGAAGGGTCAGAGATTACTGTCTATCAATCTGCAAGGAAAGCTATTTTATACATATACATGCACAAATGGAAGATTATGACTGTCATTATCTGAAATGTACTCATTTAAATAGGTGTAATTTTGTTAAATTATACTCTTTGAACTTTGTTACAAGGGGCCACTAGGTATTTTTAATGAGAATTGATATAAAGGGACATTTGAGTGACTATATATTTGAGGCTGGTGTTGCTGCCACCTTCTAGAAAGAATTGGGTAGAGTTTATCTGAGCACAAAAAACAAAACAAACAAGAAAAATTAAAAAAAAACTCAAAAACAACAAAAACAAATCCCTCAAAAGGACCCAGAGAACAATTCTGGTCACCAGTTTTGACTCTCAAATTGGGCTCAAAGTTCTCTTTCTAGCAGAAGATTTGAATCTTAGATGATGGCCATTCTAGCTAGCGGGAGATAGAAACTTAGGGTGGTTTTAATGTGCATCTCCGATGGCTAATGATGTCGATTTTTCCCCTTTTCTGTGTGTATTTATGTGGTGTGCGTGTGTGTAAGTATGTAGGGGTGTGTGTACGTATGTATGTATGTTTGTATGCCTGAGGTTAATGTGAGAATAACTTTAACTTATTTTAACTTACTCTTCCAGCAAGTTCACTGAGGCAGGATTTTTTAATCAAACATAAGCTCACTGTTATGGTTCATCTTGCTAGCCTATTTGCTCTGGGGAGCCTGTGTCTCTTCCTTATAAGGCTAGAGTAACAACAGAAGAACTACCATGCACGCCCACAGGACACACATTGCTTTCACTCTTATGTGACAAGTGCTTTAACCATTAAGCATCTCCTTGTTTGTTTGTTTTTTTAACACTTTAAAAAGTGTTTCCTAACCATTTGTATTTCTCCTTTTGAGAACTCTGTTTATCCCATTTTTAATTGGATTATTTTCTTGATGTTTAGTTTTTGAGTTCCTTGAATATTCTAGACACTAATCCTCTGCCATGTATGTATATATATACATATATACATATATATATACACACACACATATATATATATACACACACACATATATATATATACACACACACACATATATATATACATATATACATATATATATATACACACACACACACACATATATATATATACATATATATATATATATATATATGAAACTCAAAAATATTTTTTCACATTCTGTGGGCTGCCTCTTCACAGATTGACAATTTTCTGTACAAAAGCCTCTGGGTTTTCTGAGATGCCATTTGTTGGTTTTGTTTCCTGTGGAGTCCTATTCAAAACATCCTTATCTATGCCTAGATGTTGATGTACTCCCTACCTTTTCCTCTGGCAGTTTCAGAATATCAGGTCTTATTTTGGTTTTAGTCAATGGTGATGATACAAGTTTATGAGTTACAGTTCAATACAGACATGCAAAGTGTAAGGATGAATTCAGGGTAATTGGCTCATTTAGCGCTTCAGACATGATGCAATGTTTTTGCATTGGGGATATTATAACTACTCTCTACCAGCTATTTGAAATGTTACATTTATTATCACGCATAATCATCCTACTGTGCTGCAGAGTATTACCAAGTTATGGGGGTTCCTTATATATTTTAGACATTGAGCCTATGTGAAACATGACTTCCAGATACTCTCTTCCAATTTGTAGGCTTCTTTTTATTTTCTTGATTGTTTTGCTGTTCAGAAACATTTTCCTCCACCCCCACAAACACTGCATGAGCACAAACACATTTTACATTGCCAAGGGAGAAATAAACTTCCCAAAGTTAATTATCACTGCAATTCAGAAGAGTTGTATTTTTGAGGGAGTAAATCCTAAAAATAATAAACTCATTCCAGCAGAGTCCATCATGGGACATCAAGAGATGTAATAGCTTTTGTTCTAAGAACACATGGTGTGAATAATGAGAGAAATAAACAAGAAAGCTAGGATTGCACACTCATCTCCAAGGGACTTACAAAGGGGTTTGCCAAAGCTCAGACATACCCTGCCAAAAGTTAAGAGAAACAACTATATTAAGAAATAGTATGGAAGGAAACATGGAGGAAAAAGAATTTCCTGAGGCTTAGGCCATAGTTGAGTCATGTTTTACTCCCTGCCAAGATAGCAGGTGTAGAATAGATGAGCAGGTGTGTGTAGGGTAGATGAGCAGGTGTGTGTAGGGTAGATGAGCAGGTGTGTGTAGTGTAGACGAGCAGGTGTGTGTAGTGTAGACGAGCAGGTGTGTGTAGGATAGATGAGCAGGTGTGTGTAGTGTGGATGAGCAGGTGTGTGTAGTATAGATAGGTGTGTAGATGGGTGCTCATGACTTGCAAAGTGATGCCAGAATGCTTTCCTTTAAATATAGTCCCCATCTCCCAACTGCTCTGCTATCTGGTGTGTCATATTTAGAAAAAACACATGCCTTTACAAGAAAGTAGTGATATATGAAAAATCCAAATACAGCTTGAGAAGATGATTTGTCTTTTCTTCCCCAATTGTAACTGATTTTTAGCTTAATGCAATTGCTGATTTAAGGCAGCTATTAAATCTAAGAACCTGAAACAATCCAGGTTGTTGTCCCTGTCTGAGAGTCTAAGATCTGAGTGGGAGGTATGACTGCAAGGGAGAGGAAGAAGGAGAGAGATACAGGGGTAGACAGAATGACAGAAAGATACGTGACAGACAGACAGAGACAAAGATCTGAAGTGAGAGAGGTTTCCTGGTCAGGCAGAAGTCACCAAAAACAAGACCATAGGATATTAGTAAGTCAGAAGGAAAAGGTAACAAAATTGCTGTAATGGAGTTGGGAACACCGGGTGGCAGAGACCACGTGATTTACATTTGAAGAGTTCATCTTCCTGTGGTGTACACTGAAATTAACAGGAGCGAACTTGTAAGAAGCTTGTGAATTGAATGTTGCTTCACTTGCTTACAATCAGAATGGTTCAAGCTGTGACTATGAAAGGTGTCCAGAAAAGAAATCCTGATAATTTTTAAAAGTATTTTTATAAATACTAGGTCTAGATGTTTGGTTTTTACAGAACGAGTTCTTACTTTTTGTTCCCCTGTAACTGGATGTGAACAATGTTGATGACTATTTCAGTTCTGTAAGATACTGGCTTGACAGTGGTGGCCAGCACACTGCACCTGCCCTGCCTGCTGCCCACAGAAATGTATACACCCAACATCGATATCTGCCTCCTTTCTAATTGCTTTTATGTCTGTAAGAAGTGAACATATTTTGTGTCCACATTAAATGAAAAGAAAGAAATGGCCTTTACTATGGTGATGCCAGCTACAGACGGTTACAAAATTTACATCTTCAGAAAGCTTTGAGAACACAAATTAGACCAGTTTTCAGCTGGGGATGAGTGCGTCTCAGGGAATTTCAGGAAATGGCTTGAGGTATTTCCAGTTTAAAATTGAGAGAATGTCATTCTCAGCGGGGAAATTCTGATGTAGAAGTTTTCTTTAAGAAAAATACCTCAATTTTAGGAGAAAGGTTTCCAAAAGTTGCATAAAGGGGGAGTTCCATTATTTGCACCAAATTCCCAGAGACCAAGAGAAGGAGATATGTATTAACATGTGTCTCAAATAAAATCCACTGATTGTCATTTTGTTTCACCACAAACTTTTCCAAATAGCTTACTTTCCTATGTCTTTTATTTGTGGATTTCAAAAGTCTCAGTGTCATAAAATGTTACATTTTTACCATCTGTAATAATGGAAAATCCCTATTGACTTTTTAAAAAATTAGCTGTACTTGAATAAAAATCTAGGAACGTTTGCAAATCCAACTATCCCTTGCAGAAACTGAATCAAGTGATGAGATTTACCCAAATATTCTATTGTGATTTTTCTCATTCCTATACCAATTAAGATCTTAAAGAATTCCTGTGGTTACTAGGGAAGGATTTTGAAGTCCGTCTTCTATTTATACAAGCTCGTGGGATAAATGTACAGTAAAGTTGCCTGGTTGGCAGGAAGAGATGTTGTGGATAATTTTGTTGATGAGAGAGTTGGCTCAGTGGTTAAGAGAAATTGTTGCTTCTAACAGATAACCCTGGTTTGATTCCCAGCACCTACCTGGTGGCTCACAACCATCTGTAACTTCAGTCCCTTTTCAGACCTTGGTGGGCACCAGGCACACACATGGTGCACATACATACATGCAGCCAAAATACTCATACACGTAAAGTAATAAAATAAGTCCTGAAAGAAATTTGTGGTTGATTATGTTTGCAATAGGTAATTTTGGACACTGTACTACAAGGAAATGAAATAAATTGCTTTTCTTTTTATTCAGCTAAGAATGAAACCTTGGCATTACCAGCAGAATCTAAAACACCCGAGGTTGAAAAAGTGGCAGCACAGCCAGTAACAGGTAATGAGGTCCCAGGTTGCTAACGAGAAAAGAAGTGACATTGTTTCATATAGTGAATGAGCTACAAACCTTTTTTTTTTAGGCAAAGAAGCAGAAAGAAATTAATTTTGATTATAAGCATAAAACAATAGGAGATTCTAGGGCTCTGGTAGTTGGGAAAAGAGCAGATGAAAATTGAGCAACTAAACGGCGGACATGATACGTAGCACGGGAGGTTTGCTTTTCACTGTGAGTGAAGGCGTCATCGACAGTGAAGCAGTTGACCCTAAGGGCAGCACAACGGTTTATGGGCTTTCCTTTTCTATGATCGATACAGACCATTTCCATTTCCTGGTTACCTTCACAAGCAATCGGCATAACAGAATGTCTTACATCCCTCATAAATCCAGAGCCTGATGACTATGAAAATGCATTGAGATACCTTAGAAACAAACGTCCCTGAAGATTCATAGCCCTAATATAGAGAATGTGTAATATTTTGGTAGAAAACAAAACAAACTCTTAGACATGCAGTAAGCAGTACCATTGTTACTACCAAACTCTCAACATCTGTTTTCCAAATAAGTCTACTCGGCCTAACTGTCTGGGGAGACATTAGTCCCAGAAGTCTTGAGTTTTTGCCAGGGTAGTGCCACCTTACCCAGGGTTTGCTGAAACAAACAATTGGCAGGCATTCCGTGTAACTAACTCACCATTAGTTAAAGAACTCTCATCAAATGAACTTTTTAATTCATAAAATTGGCATAACTTGTGATTGTGATATTCATTTGCACTAAATTTGGGGGCATATTCTTGACCCAGAGAAGATAAAATTGATGCAGTAACAAAGTAACTTCAAGAAGCAGATTAAAGTAGAACAGTGTCTCTTAACCTGTAGGTCATGACCCCTTCGGGAATAGAATGACACTTTCACAGGGGTCACTTAAGACCATCTGCATATCAGATATTTACATTACAGTTCATAACAGTAGCAAAATTACAGTTATGAAGTGGTAATGAAAATAATTTTATGGTTGGGGGTCACCACAGCATGAGGACCTGTATTAAAGGGTCTCAGCATTAGGAAGGTTGAGAACCACTGAACTAGACTATATCTGACAGAGTGAGTCTGATCTAAAATGAGATTTTAGAAGACAGAGGCAGAAACCATTTGAGCTGCTGGCACCATTGGTTTGGATGAAATTCCAAGGTAATTTATTATTATTATTTTTTTTGTAGCTTTGATGTGATTGGCTAATACAGGGGAAAGCGCAGGCATGACCAACGGGTAACTGAGTCCATTTCTGTCTCAAATGTTCTGCCCCGCTTTCCAAGTTACACTTTCTTCTCTTGGCATGATGTCTGATGAGCGTCTACAGATTTCCCAATTTTCTGCCAAGCTTTCCTCAGAATTTTCCACTTCAGAAATACTTGGACAATCAGCACCACTTATGATTCAGTATTGTTTAGTGTATGTCCTCGATGCAAAAATCTAGGGTTTTATAGAATTTGTAACTCTCAGCAATGATGGTTAATATTTCCCCAAATTTTCTACCCAACGTCTTCATTGTCCTTAGTGGAACAGCTGAGACAACCCACTCTGGGGCTCATCGTTTGGATGCTTATCACAATTCGAGCCTGGATCCAAGCTCCGCTTGTTATTCATGGGTTTTAGAGGAAGTCTATTAATGTGATCGTTGCTTTAACCCTGGAACTCCCACCCCCGTTTTCATTTGCCCATTGATTCATGATATCACTGTGTACCTGTGTACCATAGGTGCCACACCAAGCCACGGAGATAATGAAGACAAAACATTCAGGTTGAGGAGATGGGTGTGCTTCTGTAGGACACTTAGAAAGAAATCCAACCTGGAAAGGATGGATCGGGGAGGCAGCCAGACACCTGGGGCAAGTAGGGAGGCCCTCCCTAGGAACTTGAAAAGATGTGGGCTGCTGCCAGAAGGAGTGTGATGCTTGGGTTGCTTTTCTATTTTATTATCTCTTGGTTCATAAAGTTTGCTTTATGTTTTACTTTTCAGTGACTCCGGAGACAGTTTCAAGGAGCAGTAAGCCCACGATGTCTAGCACATTAGACACTGCAGAGACAGCACTGGGTAATGATAAGACCCCCCCCTAAAAAAAAAACCCAATAGAATAGCAATAATGACCATTCCCAGCATTCAAGGTTAAAGAAAAGTTTTATCCTGCCATATCCCTTCACCTTCTTTCTTTGACTTTTGATTTTGTTTCTTTCCCCTTGGGGATTAACCTTCCTGTTCCTGTAGACAAGTAGACAAGTTCTACTGAAGTGTTAGCACCGTGCCTTGATACCCATCAGGCAGGTGTGGATACTACATGCTAACTGCACGCCCGCTTTGACCCCTCTTGTGGGTTGGGTGGACAGGAGTACAGCATTTCAGCCTCTAGAGCTGTTGGAAATCTTGACTCTCTCTGGGATTTCTGCCCAGATCAGCTATGGGAAGTCTTGTGCCAATTGAATTTGGGAAGACTCACCCAGAGACACGCTATTTAATGAGAATTTCAGTCATTCATGTTAACTGCTGTTTCCTCACAAAGAATCTAGCTTGCTTTCCTTGTTTGTTCCTTCCTTGAAGAAAAGGAACAGCATGTGTTTTGTTGTGCATGTGTAACAATGGCATAAAAGACACCTTCCATTTTAACAGCTCTGTGGCTTTTCTAAGGAGAGCCAGCTCTTTCTGGGAAAGGCATGGCTTGCTCACTGCACGCTAGTCTGTTGTGAAGCATTCTGTGCCTGGTGATGGTTAAGCCAAACCATCATGTTGCTAACCGTGTTCTTCTTTATTGTAGTCCTCAGTGAGAAGACCTCAGAAACAGCACACTCTGTTCTAATACCTGAGTCTGAATTGTCCTTGAGCACTCTAGGTAAAAGTCACCGAACACTGTAGCATCCAGGAATGCTGCTTTGGAAATATTATGCATGGCTAACAGAAATCCTTGGAGGCAACTTTATTTAGCTCTATCCACTTACAAGAGTGACAAACAGTACAGAACAGCAAACCCTCAACATCCAAACCCTTCCATGTGGTTTTTAAACAACCTTCATAATTTAGGACCCTAAAGAGTCCTTCCCTGTAACAAAGCCACTGTGAGTTTTTCTTAGGGGTGGTCATGGGTTTTTGCTGTCTTTATGTTTCATTCTTCTCACTTAGAATCATCTGTGACCGAACAAATTGCTATTTCTGTTTTTTTTTCTTCAGCGCTTTTATTTAATTATAGCTTTATCTTGACAGATAGGGCATATTAAATATTTCTAAAGATTCCTTAGGATTCTTAGAATTTCTTTCTGAGTGAACTATCAGAATTGGGGGGCATATCCATGAAGCTGTGCAGTTGCCTCATGCCTTGGAAAGTTCTCATATTTTAAAATTCAGTGTGTTTGGGGCTTTCTTTGAATAAAATGAAATATACTTAAAAGCGCATTTGGAAAGCTCAAGAAACTAGCAAGTGTAGGCAGAAAAGTCTAAATTCCTCGAATTTGATGGCTTGATTATAAAATGCCAAAAATGGAATTTGATTTTGGACATGATGGCCCCTGCTGCAGTAGCTGAAGATAGAAGGCACAGACAGGGGGCATCATGAATTCCAGGACAGCCTGGGCTACATGTGTCTCAAAAAACAATCAACTTTCATTGAAAAGGAAGTTTAAAAAAAATACTGAGTATTTACTTGACATACGATGAATTTTGCCTAGAATTTGTTGTTTATGTAACTTTGAAAATTTTTAAAAATTCTCCTTCGTTCTATTACTTGTACTCGTTCTAACTATCCTGTGCATTTTATTCCAGCTCCCAAAAGGTTCCCAGAGTTCCCTGAGGCAAAAACAGCCTCCATTTTGGAGAAACCTGGGGGTACCTTGGGTAAATAAAAGTACTTTGTATTTGTTGTAAAGGATGTGCATGATGGGCTGAGGATGGAACTGGGTGACAGAATGCTTGTGGGCACGTGTGCGGGCCTGGAATTGATCAGCAGCACCACAGAAAGTGGGTGTTGGCGTCTCAGTTCTGTAGAACACATACACAGAATCCTTTCTCTGTGAAGCTGAATGCCCTAATGTACGTGGTTAACTCGGGAAATCAGTAGTTGGTTTGGTTGAAAAGGAAAATTTAAAAAAAAAATTTTTGATTAGCTTTTCCACAGCTTAATTTAAACTCATGCCTATTAAGTCTACATAGTCCATCTGGTGGCTGGTTGTCTAAATAGGTGCACACTGACCTCTAAGTACATGATGACTCTTGGTTGGATCCGTATGAGCTTTGCCGTGCAGTCTTCTCTGCCACATGCATATCCTGGAAGTGTATGTCTGTCACAAAACATGCAGCAGCTCTGTTTCTCTCTAATTTAGCTGCACGTGAAGAGCCGTGGGTGGCACCTGGAGCTAAAACACCTGAAGATTCCAAAGTTGTACAGACTCAAAGTGGTAACTGCATCATTTTAAAGAAGTTGTTTGTTTAAAAAAAGTATTTATATCTTCTGCCTTTACTTATGTAGGTTCTACTACTAATTGTCAATGTACTTTTTATGGAAAAATATTGATTAAATGTCTCTTGCTTCTGCATTACTATAAATATTTCATGGCACCATCTCAGTTCATGTTCAGTTTCAAACTAAAACTTATAAATAGATTATTTGTGGTTTCAAGAGTTTATACATTCAAGAGTTGACATATTTGTATTATTCAGTATTATGTTCATGCTTTCACTTGAGCATTTCTTAATTTTAAAATTTGGGGTAGAGTTCTGCATGTTCTAAGCTATGTCCTATTTAGTTTTAATATACAGCATAATTTCCTAGTTACTTGGGTAACTTGCTGTTGCAGTTGTTTGCAGAATTAAGGAGAAACAGGATTGCATTAATGTAATCTTGCTTTAATTATTACAAACATGGAGAACACAGTCTGTGAAGAATTGGGGACCTCTTAGAAGATGCTAGAAAGCAATCTGTTTTTGTCTTGTACTGAGTGATCAGCAGAAGAACCCAAGGAAGGGAAGCTTTGCTTTTCTTAGTTGAATACATTCACAAAGCAAGATTAAGCCTGTGAGGGGGGATCTTATGGCTTCTAACTAGATGGCAAGATGGGTAGCATGGAGAGGAAGCCATGATTGTAAAGAAGCACAAGCTCTGTATCAGCTTGAACGTGGGGAAGGAAAAGCTGGTGGTGTTTTTGCGTGCATTCTGTGTGAATACAGAATAAGTTTGGTTTTTGTCTTGATCTATTTTCATGGCAGAACAGCCACATCTAATATTAGTGTCCTTTGAGATCGTTGACATTCAACAGGAGAAAGCCACAGGTCAAGTCCCAGATGGCTGGGGCTGCCTGATTCATCACTGAATGTGAAATATAGTTTCTTGTTGTAAAATTTATTTTACTTTGGATGTTACTGGAAATTTTGCCACCTTTATATTCTGCATTGAAACTGCAGAGTGAGGTTTCTCATAAAGACCTCTACGCCAGCTTTTGAGATATAAAGGACAATTGAGAATTCTAACTTGAGTGGTTACAGAAATTCTTGAGTTATTTCAATAGTTTTGGCAATGAAGGAACAGGATATTTGAGGTTTGGAGCATTGCAAGAAATACGAGATACATAGTCACTTAATATACTCTTCTCCATTCCTAGTCCATTTGTTCTAATCTCTCGCTAGTGCTGTATGTTGTGATTTTATTACCTGGAATTGCATTTTGTATAGCCTTCTGTAAAGTATGCTAACTAGGGTTGATTGAACTTGATTTCCTTGGGAAATCTAATTTTCCGTAAAGTATATAAAGGAAACCATAAAAATGTGCTCTATAATCGCATACCAGGATGTGAAATTACTTATAAATTCTGTGTGTAAAGGAAACTAGCCAGATCTTAGAAATACTTTTAAGTGCTTGTGACAGTTACTCAGGGTGAATTGTCTTTCTACTGGTTCTAGAGAGTTAGTCTTGTGTTCTATTGGATGTTGGCCAGTCTACTATAGCCCCTGTATTATCATGGTAGGAGGTCTACAAAAGCTCTCGGTGCCTTCTACCACCTGAGGGACCGTGCATTCCTGATAATGTGATCCACGTGCTGATGGAACCTTTCTCCCTTAGGATTACATAATTTCTGCAACAATTTTCTCTACAAAACTCAAAGGCCTCTGAACCCAATGTCGTATGGACATTTCCAAAGTCCTTGGGTATAGTTAGTTTCTTTTATAGTAAAGAGATGTATGGGGGACTTAGTCCTGGGAAGAGTAGACAAGCAATAATTAGACTCATTCATTTCTTTCGCAATTCCAGTGAATTGCTCCAGCTGAAAAGTGAAACCATGCCATGCAACATGATTTGGCATTTGGGGAACAGGGTTTCAGTTAGTGTGGTAACCTGAATGACTCTGTAAGTGTGCTCTGAGGATTTGCATAGACTTAATAAGTAAAATGACATCCAGGTCAAGTGTCTGTTTTTTGTGGGCCACAAAGGTGGAATAGCAACATAAATCCCCATACAGGCATGTGCCTAACATGATACAGGAGGCTGGAGGGGACAGAAATGAACTTTCTATTTCTGGCTTGTTAGGGCCATCAGTGGTAAGCTGCCTTAATTTATTTGAATATTCCATAAAAAAAACTTTTTTTTTACCATGAAGGTTCAGAATCAAAGGAAGAAAATGATCACAAAGCCAGAACAATTCAATGTATTTGATTTCAGCATTATAAAACCCTTCTGCCTGTCCTTCCCCAGAGCATTCAAACAACTTAATTTCCCCCCAATATATTGAGACTTATTATAAAAACTTCTTTCAGTAGTAAAATTATTTCCTTTTAAGCCATAAGTCATTATTTTTAGGAGACTTGCCTTGGCAGACTGTCCAGGTGGAGGACAATCAGCCTTGATTTTTTTCAATACAGTCCTCTTTGGGGCTCTCTCTAAGAGGGCAGCCCTCGCCATTTCTAGTGTTGATTTCTCTCAGTACTTTGCATAACTGTAACAACTTGAGTCATGTAGGTAGGCTCAATGTACTAAACAGTTCGCTTGCACAAAGAGGGCTAAATTAGTTGTAACAATGCTACCCTAGTTGATTTTCTTAGAGCTCTTGAAAAGAGATGAACTCTGTATTTGGATCTTAGTGCCTGCTCTGTGAGGTGTTGATTAGCCCAGATCTGGCTCACCCAATCAGATTAAACCCTAGAGAGGATGCAAAGTAGAGAAAATAGAATTCAAGTATAGCAGATGGTTTGCAGGTTCACTGTGGCTTCTTAGAGATTTATGGGCTCAGCCTTTCATTTTCTTTCATACACTTCAAGTTCAAGCAAAGAGGTATTTTTTATTAACTGAAGAAATTATTTGTGTATTTGAATAGTAGAGAGAAGCTGTGATGCTCTCCTCGCTGTGTGCTGTGTTCCTTCATTGCCTCTTCACACGGCTATTAGAATTTTCTCCCCATGGTCACGCAAACCAGTGGCAAGTCTGGGTAGTAGATATTTAGCCACACACACTTGTATATTATTAAATGATGAAAAGGCATCTTTATCCACCCGCCCTATCCCCATCTAAGCCAGAAAGTCATTATTCGTTTGAAGACCTTAAACTACCCGTCTTCCAAATTAATTTGTTTGTTGAAGCGGGTATTAATTCTATGGTGGCTCTACATATACCAGGATCTAGAGTGCATAAACCTTGTAGGACAAAGTAACTATGACAGATCTTTCCCTAATAAGGGCTTTCATCCGGAAACATTTTCATATGGCTACAAATATTAAGGAAATTCAAGCAAAATAAAATAAATTGTTGCTTATTTGCAATGGTGTGTGTACTATCACATGTCTCCACCAGGGTACTGTTATTTTGGCATTCACATATAATTAGTTTTTCAAAGTAAAAACATACAGCAAATCCAACAGAATTATCAAATGGTCTTACAAGTGTATATATTTTTCTGGAAAAGCTGAAAGTAAAATTTTGTATTAATGCAACTCATTTACTTTTCACTTTTTATAGCTTTGAATTGTACCACCCATTTTATCTGTCAAATTAGATTTCTCCTTCAACTTGAGTCTCATGTAGGCTCTATGAATTAAAGATCAAAGCCTAGTTTCAAACAGCATCAGCGTTTCATCCACTAGAGATGATGATAAACGCAAGGCATAGTGGCATACAGACTGTCTGAAAACCAGCAGCGCTCACACCCAACTCTTGTGTTTATTAATTTCACACCTGGAATAGTTTGTTAGAAACAGGCCGAACAAGTTAATGAAATCTACTCAGGGTTAAATGCAAAGTTTTGTAAAGAACTTTGAGATGCCACAGTCGTTGTAAATCAAGAACTCCGTGGTGATTTTAGGAGTTTTTCAGTGAATTCCCTTTCAATGCTGCCCTCTTCTCTGACATCTGCAATGTTGGAGTCAAAAGATTTAATTTACTCATGCGGCAGATGGCAAGTGGTTGAGATGGTTGCTTCTCGAAGCTATTCAAATAGCATACAACTCCTAGTGAGTGGGTGTTTTTTTAGTTTCTTTGTCTTTTATCTCTCAACTCCCCAAAAGGATGGAAATAGAAATACAGGGGCCAACTATGGTGTCAAATGTGTTTTCTGAATCCCAAGTATGTTCAAGAAAATATTTGGAAGTAAGAGATCTTAACAAATTTATAGAAATGAACCATAATTGTTGGGGGATGGTAAAGCATGCTATTCCCAAAGAATGCCTGTAGTAATAACATAGGGGAGATGTCAGTCTGGCTTGGAACCTCAAAGTGTAAATATGAAAAATAGGGTGAATTAATAGATACCTCTTAGAACAAAAATGCAGACTGCAGAAAAATTGATCTAACATCACTAGATGGAAAGGAATAAAAAAGAGATTTGGGAACTAACAAATATAGCCATGGCATTTTTCAGAGGCACTAGTATAAAGTCAGTATATTAATTCATAATCTTACAGGATGAGAGGAATATATAAACATGGTTAACTTTTATGAAGCAGAAAGACTAAGCAATAGATTCTACAAATATCTTCAATGCACCTTCTCTTTCCCTCATTAGAAGCTCTGCCATAGCTGCCGTACGATTATTATATATGTGTTTGTGCTTGTTGAAGCTCTTTGACTTAGAACTAGCTTCACTTCATTATAAATTGTGGCACAATGTTCACAGCCCCCTGAAGGCCAGGACCATGGCATGATATTTAAAGTCCTGCAGCTAAGACAGTAGTGGTGACTGTCAACTCAGTAGTGAGGAGACCAGCAGCGCCAAACTCTAGTCCCTATGTAAAACTGTGCTCCAGCCACTGCTGAAATATGTCAGGAAACCATGGAAAATACAGCAAAATTAACATTTTTTGTTTTATCTTTTTATTTTTAAGCAACTTATGATGTTATCTCGAGCTCAACAACTCCTGATGAGACTGAAATAGAGCCCTACACAGGTATACCCAACCTTTCAATAATGCCTTTGGATCCTAAGTGTTTATACCTAATGGTTGCCTTTTTGTTTTTGCAAAACGAAGAAGTGTGTTCCCTGGAGTCCCATAGCAAGCAGTAGCTATCTCCATCTGTGTCAGGTACACAGTTCCTGTCCACACCTCCCACTGTGGGATCATTTCTTTATTTTATTCAGTAAATTCTGTCACACAAAGGGAGGATACAGATAGACAAGGCCACCATTAGGGGAAAGTAATGTAATGGCGTCTTACTCCTTTTTGTGAAGAATTATTCTAAAACTGTTTTGTATTCCTAGAAGGGATTCTGTAGGGCAGTGATTCTCACATGGAGATGATTAGAATCTCTCCTCAGCACAGGGACTTCTGGCATTGCAAAGAGGCACATCTGGTCTTAACAACTGGGGGAGTAGTACATCTAGAACATAGAAACTGGGGATACATTGCTGTGCACACAGCATCCCCCCACACCTAAGACTTCTTGGGCTCTAACTGTTGCAGGGCTGAGATGAGAACCCTGATGCTAGAACAGGGGCATCATGTGTTCATCATGGTTCAGTCGTGTCTAGGTCTTCCATGCACTCACTGACCCATCTAAAGTGGGTTTGGCTCAGTCCAGCAGCTCCTTTCAGCAAATCTGTGTATCAAGCATGTGCTAAGTCAGGCACTGTAGAGGTCAGTGTCAGACTGCTATCTGGTATTTTATTTTGTATGCATAGTCTTGCCTCAGCATTATTTGTATGGTAAGTAAAGATAAATAGTTTTAAACAATAGAAGTAAGAAAAGTAATAAAGCTGAATCCTCATAATAGTTTTCATCAGCAGTTAAGGAACAAGGGAAGCAACTTGAAAAAAAGCCACTGAAAATAAGTCATCATGGGTTCTGATATTGCAGTCGTGTGTGGTTTTGCAGAGTGAGGGCATCTTCGATTCATAAACCACTGGCTTAAAGCATTGGCTAGCCGTCACTCAAGTGTCCTTGATATTTGCCTTTTATGGGGGCCATCACTTTTTACTTGTGAGCATGTGTTTTACCCCCAGGAACTTCTATTGCCTTTATAAATGTTGACATTTATTCCAACAGCAACAAGTGATCCTATTCTGGACTCTGTCCCACCTAAAACTTCTAGAACTCCTGAACGGCCAAGGGCAACACTGGGTAATGTTTTTAACAGAAAGTCTGTGCTTTGTTTTCCATTAAAAGCTCCATAACCCACGTGGATGCCTTTCTTCCAAAATGACTGTTCTATCCCGTTTCATCTAATCATTTACCTCTTTCCTACTTCTGAACGTAGACAAAGGTTATATTTTTACACGGGCATCTTTTGCATTCCATTTTGTGTATACATCGCTTTCTCTCATCATAAACTTACAAAAAATAGCTTTCCAATCTTAAAGTTGTGAAAAATTCCAGAAACTGCATGGACATCTCTTTCATCTGCATCATCTCCTGCTGTGCACTTATACCTTGCATCTCCTCATTTTCATGGACAGAGTCTGCCTGTACTGAGCCATGATCATTCTAGCTTTCCCCTGCTTTCCATCACAGTCATCCACCAGCTGCAGGACAACGTGCATCTTTTCCATTCTTATAGCATGCACATTATGCCATCTGAAAGCATGTTGAAATTCCTAAAATACATCATTTTAACTGAGATTGCTTGGCGGGATGGGGTGTTTGTGTTTCCAGCTCCAAGCAAAGCATCAGTGGATTCTCAAAATGTGGAAATCTTCACCAGTCCTGAAGTGCGACCTACAACAGCTGGTAACTGATGTCATTTGTGTAGTTGTGTGCTTTGGAAGGACGGGTAAAGTGACAGAGAAGAATCAGCCTCTGAGTATGGTTTTACTAATAAATGTTTCCCTTCCTTCTCTACCATGAGATTCTTCAAGGGAGCTGAGTTATCCATACTTAGCCTTATGATAAACCTCAGGGCATGTGTACAATCTTGATGCCTATATATTTTGAAGAGTGGTTTTCTTAACTGCTTTCAGTTTTCTTAACCAGAAAATTATAACAGAAGCATAGTGATAATTATTTTAAGTATATTCCTTTCTGTTGAGCACAGTAATAGTATTTAATCCATAGTAGTTCAGAAAGAGTGCCAAACAGCGCCTGCAATCTTGAATATGCTGAAGAAAGATATGTGAAATAGCTCTTCTCTTATAAAGAAGCTTATTTAAATAATAGAGTTCATTATCTGGTGAGGATACTAATGGACTACAAGGTAAAGATGTTAAGAACTTCCTCATTCTATAAATCCAAAAGATCTTATTGTGCATCTTCCCTGCTGTTAATGTTATTCTTTGAGTTCTTAATTTGTCTTCAAATCTTCAGGACCTCCAGGGTATCCAGTTTCCAATACATTTACTTGAATAGTATTTCTTCTCAAGTAGAAATTTTAGTTCTCCTCTGTAGAAATGTAATTCTTTTAGGCACAGTGAACACTTGAACTTGCTGAGTATGTACTCTGTGGAAAGCATGGTGTGGGCATCTAGGAATGCAGGAGAAGTATGCAGGCATTCTTGCATTCAGTAGGGCCATGTATTTATGATCACAGGCACAACGTGGCTGGCCTTTGAGAAGTATCACTTAACAAAGCTGTATTAACTCTCCTTTCAGCTCCCCAGCACACTACGTCTATCCCTTCTACACCCAAACGACGCCCCAGACCCCAAGCACCAAGAGTCAAACCTGGTAAATAAACATCTCTTTAACTTTTCAGGTTACTTAAATCCAAATAGATCATGCTCATCTCCTCAGAGCAAATAGAAAAATTATGTTTCTCTGTAGGACAGTTTCTTTAAGAAATTTGAAAATAACTAACAGGAATACAAAAGAAAAAACAGAGGTCTCCAAAATGTTCCTGGATATAAGGATAAGCCAGGGAACAGGTTCTGCCACCAGAGCTCGCAGGTGAGATAACTCCAGTACCCTGGGTACACATTCTCCCTGAAGTGTCTGATGGACCAGTGCCTACTGTGCTTCCAATTCTGCCTTAGGCCATGCTGCTATAAAGAGGATGTGATTCTGGTATTCAACTTTCTTATAACCCTGAGAATAATAACAATGGAAACAAAGCACAAGAGTATAAAACTTCAGTCTGTAGTACTTGTGTAGGAGCTCCAAGGAAGACTTGAGTTGAAGTGGTGAGCTTTAAGATAGTTAAGATTCTGGTGGAGGAAAAGAGGGGAGGAAAACACCTATTGTAGTCCGTGGGAGTTCAAATAATTTATCAACTTGAAGGTGATGGCTCTTGTTGCCAAATAGTATGCTCAGGTGCTTGCTTAGCAAACTGACTTACTCCATTTACATTTGTAATGTAAATATTTTTTCTAACTTATATTGTTGTAATTGCTTAAAAATTCTTTCCTTCAAGTTTTGCTCAGTGCATACTTTAAGACGGGCAACTAAATATGGTAGGATTTTGAAAGGTCACACTGCTCCTTCTTGGAGGATATTTTACTATCTCTACACTAAGTTAATTTTTTTCTCCATCTCATCACCAGAAAGAGCTACAAGTCCAAGAACAAATGCTCTGAAATTTCTAAAAGTCCTGAACCCCTACTCAACCTGAGGGTGTTACTTCAGCGCACTGTGAGAAATCCAGCGCCCTGGCTCTTTTGTTAACTGTCGGTAGCTGTTGGCTCTAATTGCTCATTTGGAAGATGCTAAGTATTTCACAGACTGCATGAGTTCTATGCTACTATGGATGTGCGTAGCTGGCCCTTGGCTTAGTAGACCTAAGCTCAGGTTAGGGTGCTGTCTAGGGCCACAGACACAGTTCTCAGGTTTTTGGAAAAAAACGCCTTCAAGCTCAACTTAGGAATTCTTTGAAAAATTGATTTTTTTTAAATTTGGTATTATTAGAATATTTTTTGTGTTTCAGATCACAGCATTGTGCTTATCATTGATTATTAACATAAAAACATACCCTATTAGATAATAAATATGAAGTAAGAGTGAAAAATAGACTGATTAAAATCAGTCTTTGAGAAGTTACCAGAAAGTTGCAATGCTCTCTTTAAACCACATGACTCACGGTATTTATTTCCATAAGTGATTCTCTGTGCCTGGAGCATGAAATATTCTTTTAATGGAGTATTTCCAAAATCTCCCAAGATGGTAGATTCATTTCACTTAATTAGTTATAGTTTTAGATTTTTCCTTTTATGGTTTTGTATGCCAAAATAGGAATTTGTTGATTATTTTGTTTGTTTTTTAACTCCATAAAATACAACTAATTTCTTTGAAACTTAAAACATCTCTCATTCTAGAAGTGACACCAAATGTGATAGTTTCTCCAATCCTCATTTGTGGAGTTCTAAAAATAATGCCAACGAATTGATTTATGCAACTCTTTTGGTTCAAGAAGTTCTGATTTATATGTTAGTATCTGATGCAATTTTTCCATGGAAAGCACAAAAACACAACCAGATGACCTCAGTACAACTGGGCCCTCTGCATGATCATAGTGTTAGCCTGAGCTGTGTGGCAGATAAATGTGTTCGTGACCATCACGCTGAGAACACAGAAATGTAACCATGGGAGTGAGTGAGGTGCCTCGTCTGCATGACAGCATACTTCCCAATACCAAAGCTGCCTGGAATTCTGATGCTCTGAATAGCAGCCTTTCAGCCAGGCCAGGCTGGGATGGGTTCCATCTTCTAAGAACCCTGCTTGTTTGGAGTGTCTCAGTTCTCGGATTACAAGACCAGGAAGAGCTATATTTTTTTTGTAGCCTAGCATTCTTAGTTGGGGGTGATTTTCGAACACTGACTTCTGTTTACTTCTCAGGAGAGTTTATGGTGTCTTTCTAAAGAATAGAAGGCTCTTTGGTAGGAGAGGAATCTTCTCTCTGTTTCACTAAGAACAAAGCAGTTCCCTACATAAGGATCCTAGAGCATATTAAATGATCCAGTATTCATCTTTTACAGTTTATCTGGACATTACGTAGCCATCTTGGGTATTTATTTATTTGTTAATAATAATGTTTTATTTATTTTTTCTATATGTTTTTCTTTTCTTGTATAATACACCCCAACACCCCTCCTCTCCTCCCTCTACTCCTTTCAGCTTCCCTACCCAGATCAACCCTTTCCACCCCTACCTCTTTCCCACCTCTCCCCAGAAAAGAGCAGTTTTCCCAGGTCTACTGTTCATACAAGGCACAAGATGGAACAGGGCGAGGCACTAATCCTTGCATCAAGGGCGGAGTAGGCAACCCAGCAGAAAGAGAAAGGGTCCCAAGGGCAGGCAAAAGAGAAACCCCATACATGCTCTAGTCTTTATGAGTTCTGAAAAAGCACCAAGCCAGACAACCTCAAGACATATTTGGGGGACCCTGTAGGTTCCATGTCTGCCGCTTCAGGCTCTGTGAGTCCCTAAGGAGTGCTGGTCAGTTGACTCCATGGGGCTTGTTCTTCTGATGTCTTTGACCCCTCTGGTCCCCACAATCCCTGCTCCCTCTCTTTGGAGGGGTTTCCTGGGCTCAGCACAAAGTTTGGCCTTGGGTCTCTGCGTCTGCTTCCATCAGCTGCCGAAGGAAGACTCTCTGATGAACTTCGGGCTAGGCACTGATCTATGAGCAGAGCAAGATGTCATAAGCAATAATCTCCTGGCTATTAAATTAGCTGTGGAGAGCTTTGACACTTCTTACTGTCGTTGCCATATAAATTTTAAACCTTTAGCTCTCAGGAGAATACGTCCCACACTCTGCTGTGTAAAGGATTTGTAACTTGGATTTCTGTCACTGGCATGTTTATACAGCAGTTATTAAAGCAAGAGGATTTCTGCTTAAGCGGTCATGATTTATTTTCATGATGGCGTAAGGCAACAGAAGCACGCACTGAGAAAAAGAATTTGTTTAGCACCCTCTGAAAAGGTGGCTGGGTCTCAAGATGTGGGTGTCAGACTGAAGTAAATAAGGCCTGGGCAAGTGGCTGAGGTTGCCAGGTGAGAAGCACAGTGTATAACAATCAAGTGTCCCAGCAGTTTAAATAAAGAACTCTGCCAGCTGAGGTGGGAAGAGATTACTGTATATGTGGTTTAAAAATCATTCTTAGAGGGGCTTGGGATGAGAACATGACTTTTATATTTATGCTGCATTTTGAGTTGGGGCTGTTACCAGGCAGATGGAGAAAGGTGCTGTGTGTTTTGGTTTGCAAATTAAATATTTCTCCAGTGTAATTCATTAATTTCAAGATAAAATTGGAAAGCACCCAAAACTGCTTATAAATATTGGTTGACTTTTAAATATGCTAAGTCATGTTTTCAGAAGTGAACATAAGATTAAATTAGAGGTATGTTGTTACTCCTCAAACCCCTTAATTGGACATTTAAAAAAAAAATTTTTGCCAGAACTTTTATATGGAAGCCGATGTGGCTTTGTTCCTTTGATTTCCAAGCTTTCTCATAACCCCAGATTTCTCACCCTTTCCTGCTCTGAAGGTCACTGTCGCAACTTGAGGTAATCAACACCCAAACCACACACTGAGCGGGTGTTGAGTGGCCCTAGATGACAGTATCTCTGCAGAGTATCCCTTTAGCTACAGATTTTTAATGTTACTTTTATTTGAGCTCTTCACAGAGTTCTGTTTCTAGCTGAAGGTCACAAGAGCATGTAAACCACCCAAAGCTGCTCAATGTGAAGAACCCGCCTGCCTTCCCCAGCTCTCCTCAAATGCCTGTTTTTCCATTGCACTCTCCATGAAAGATGCTTTTCTTTGGTGGCTAAGTTAGTCAGTGAACCGTCTCATTTGTTTCTGGCTTGCTTCATATGCATAGCCCAGTACATTCCTGAAAAACCAGAGCTGCCTCCTCTCTTATAATTTGCCTGTCCCATACAACCAGAACTGTCACCTTCTCCTGTGAGTCCTGTGGTTCCACGCTTGGTTCTGAATTGTTATGTGTTTTTTTTTTCTTTTTTTCTTTTTTGAGTTATAAAAACAAGTCATTTAGTTCCTAGAGAGTTGCTATAGGAAAACTGCTTTTGCTGTTTGTTTTTTTCAGTCTCTCCTGCTTCCTTCAAACCTGCCACTCTCCCTCATTCGGAACTATCAGAGTTAACTCTAGACAAAGTGCTATCGGAGCTGTAGAAATAAGACAAGGATTTACACGAGTGACAAATCAACTAATTTCTTTCAATAAGAAATAAAGGTTTACACTTTTTAAAAATAGAGTTAATTTTAATTTTCTTCTTGAAAGAAAAAAAAATTTTATTGAGCAGAATATCACAAAAAAAAAAAAGAATGGAAACAGCCTGTTGGTTTTACCTCCTGAACATAAATAGATGTAACCTAACTACAGTCAGCATGAAATGTAATAGTTTGTTCACTTCTTGTTGGACTGTTGGAGGGTTTAACATCCATCAGAAGATGTTATTTAATTTACTAAGCAGTTCATAAAGCCTGAAACTGCATTTGGACACTTACTGATTTGCTAACTGAAACGGATTTTGTTTACTAGTAATATGTACTCGTAACCACGGGGAGTACCATATGAACACTCGTGGCCCTTTTTACACTCAAGTTTCTTATCTTTTGTGAAAGAACATGGGTTCCAGCCAAGCTGGATACCATTCAAAACTAACAGCACAGGCATGGGGCAGGCATGTTGCGTCCTTCTTGCTTCCCGGGGTGAGTGAAGGTGCTTTGAAAGAAACAAGATGACAGGTGTCAAGAAACTGAGAACACCTCTGAGAGGATGCCCTAGGGACAGCCCTTCAGGTACGGTGGAGATCAGCATCGCAAGTGAGAATTCTTAACTCTCTTGTGGTTTATGCATCGGATGTGAGATGAGTAAGACTCGGTATCCTAAACCGGAAGAGTCTACCCCTTCATCAAACAGTGAAAGTGTCTCGTGAGGAATGTTTAACTGATGACATAGGAGAACCCTTCAGCATGCTTTGACATTACTTGCTTTCATTGCAGCCCTGGCTCCCGAGACTCTACCGTCGGCCCAGTCAACACAGGGTAAAGCTGCTTCCTTGAATCAGAGTGGAGGGATGGCCCGCATCACTTTCTGTGCACAACTTCTGTCCTTTGGATTTGGTTTACTTTAAAAATACTTAATTGTCTTTTAGATTTCTTTTTTTTTTTTTCAGCCCTTTTTCCCCCCCAAGAATATCTATTCTGTGCCTGAGTTTGGGTGAACCAGAGGCTCTGGGACCTCCGTGAAAGTCACACTACACACACGGATGTGACATATTCTTTCTCATCCCTATATTCAAGGCGACTTTCCTTAGCTGCTTCTAACATGTTATTTTCAGTGGTGACTCCTGGCTTTCCCGGGCAAAACTGTGCTTCCTTTTGGGAGATGTTTTTCTCACTTTCAAAACTCTTAACATTTGCAGACTTTCTTGAAAAGCACTGTGACAGTTCCAGATCAGGAAACTCTGATGTGTCACCAGATAATCCTTTAGAAGGCAGGAAAAGGAAAAAAGAATAACAAAGCCAACCGTTATAGCTTCTTTTCGTGGGGGGCGGGGGGGGGATAATACTAAAGGAGAAAATTTAAAACAAGCCAAAACAAAAACAAACAAACAAAAGTTCCCAATCTGGCGCCATTCTAGCCCTTACCCACATTTTCCGGCACAACGTGAGCCTCTGGTTAGTCTATTACACCCAGAGTTTCCAAGGCCCAGGCCTCTGCCCTTTTTCCATTTCTTTGTCCAAACTTTAGCTGGCCGCATTTTTATTCATTTTGTCTAAAACCACAGGAATTGATTTCAGTAGAAGAGGTTACTTCTCCCGTGGATAAAATTTCACTGCCTTTAATTTGCTAAGCTAAAAGTTAAAAAGCGAGCATAGCCCACACTTAAGTCGATTTTACATTTTTCCTTTGACTTGATTTCTTCTTGTAATTTTGCATGTGTTTTCAGGCCCCAGAGCCCTGGGAAAGCGTCTGTAATAACGTTAGTCGGTCACACAGTTACTGAGTGGGTGATTTCCTTTCTTCCTTTTCTAATGGCTGGTGCCATTACTGGCAGATTCATGTTTATGGAGTAATACGTCAATGTCATGTTGCCTCTGAGTTCTTGATTATTCTTAAAAATTTTAAATCCTATACCTCTGGTCAATAAATATGTCTCATCATAAAAAATATTTCCCTTGATATAATTTCTAAATTTAAAGATTTTTTTTGCCTTATTGTTTTCTTAGTATTAAAAAAAAAATCCTATGTAGAACAAAACTCCTGCTTTGAAATACTAAGCCAAGTTTATTTTTAATTCTGAAAATCAGCTTTCCTCATGTTCTGCCTGATGGCATAGCTTCAGAACCTTTGTGTGACCCTCTCCACTAAACTGTACACTAATTATGAGATTTTTCAATGTCTATCTCAAAGTGAAGCAATCAACAGATTTCTTTCTACAAATTTTTGACCAAAAAGTAAAAAGAGAAATAGAGGGAGAACACACACACATACACACACACACACACACACATCAAACAACATTAAAAGCTGAATTTGCCAGTTGATGGTGGTGCACACCTTTAATCCCAGCACTCAGGAGGCAGAGGCAGGCGGAGCTCTGTGAGTTTGAGACCAACCTGGTCTACAGAGTGAGTTCCAGGACAGCCAGAGTTACAACAGAGAAACCCTGTCTTGAAAAATAAAACAAAAGAAAACAAAAAATATTTATAAAAAACAAACAAAAAACTCAACCCTACATTTTGTGTAACTAGGTGGTGGTAGAATGTGTCCAGATTGAACTGGAAGGCTGACATATGTGACTAAGTTACACAGAACATTTACTCTGTATCGCGACCCTTTCTCTGCTAACTAGAAATTTTCCTTTCTTCAGCTCCACCAAAGACCAAGCGACCCCGTCACCGCCCCCGTCCTAAAGCCACACGTAGTCCAGAAGTGCCTGAGTCCAAACCTGGTAAATGTGACATTTAGAGTTCCGGTCACCATAGAAATTCAGTGCTGTGGCTTCTAGTTTGCTAACCGCCACCCCTGGGCTTCAGGAAACAGTGTGGTTGGTTTGTATATTTGAGCACCTGTAGACTCACTTTCAATACTCATACTCTATATGATGCATCTGTGTCTTTAGCTGTGATTAGTAAGTGTACAGTGTAAAAGCTGGCCCAGTAAGGGAATTGTCAAAGCAAGAATCCTTAGAGTCTTATTGCTGATACATATCCAGGACAGCTGAGGTATGGGAAAGCAAGAGGGAAAGAGAAGTGAGTGGGAAAAAAGCACAGTTTGTGTACAGCTTTACCTTTAGGCATAATGTGACCTTCCTCTGCATGGCACTCTGGGGTACAATTAGTGTTTTTGGTGTTTTGCCTCCATAGCTATGGAACCTGCCACTGTCCCGCCGGAGCTCTTGGCACCCCAAATTGGTAATTCTGCCTCCCTCCGTTGCGTTCTTGTCACTTTTGCATCTCATGGTCTCCAACCCTGGCATGACTGCTCTCCTGTCACTCCATCACAAAGTCAACCATGCTTTCCTGCACATTTCCTGCGTGGGTGGGAAGAGCCCGAAGACTGGGCAGTCTTCAGGGAAGTCTGCTATGTGGACATTGGGAAGGTCTGTGGTTTCAGGCAGAGCTTTGCAGTTTCTTGCTGACCCTTTGTCATTCAATCACACGGCCGGGTGTTCAAAGAGCCATCTGTTCTTTCTCATAGATGTCAGTAGTCATCTTAGACCAAACAAATAGCATCCATTTTCCAGTTTCGTGGCTAAAATTCCATTGCTTTACTTGTCAAGCTTGTAAGACTCTGGAAAGCTACACATCTCTGTTGGAGAATGTCTGTAGTTTGTTTGGATCACCATAGGCTGATTATGATCTGGGGGGGTCCAATATAAAACTGATGATTGGTTGTCTTTGCAACTTGAGAATATTCAAAATTCCAAGATGGTTTCTATTACTTTTAGTGGTATTATTGTGATTATAATTATTTCACTGTAACTTCTCAGAATTCAGTTTGTCTCTGATCACTTTGAAAAATCTCCCAAATTAGTAGCCATGTATCATGATTCCCTTGTGTTAATAGCAGATGTTTATCAGGAAATTTCCAGGTTTCCTCTTAAACAACTTTAAAATTTTCTATCTTCTTGTTCTATACCAAAAGAAAGCTATCAGCAGAAGCAGTAAAACTGATATACTTCATCTTCCTTAAATGATGTATTTAAGAAGAAAGTTTTATTAATAGTACTTTTGGTCAAATACACATTTATTTATTTACTTATTTTTGTTTGTTTGTTTTTCAAGACAGGGTTCCTCTGTTGTAACTCAGGCTGCCCTGGAACTCATTCTGCAGACCAGGCTGGCCTGGCTTCAAAGGCACATTTTAAGCATTTACTTAAGATTATTCTTCCATGGGAAACTGATGGTGCAAATGAATAGTTAAAATGAGCACCATGTCTGCCATTCCAGGAACTGTGTGTGTGTATGTGTGTGTATAATATATATACACATATATACATATATATGTATATATATGAGTCTACACAGAGTATTTCTCAGCTTATATGTCCTTAATTTGGACATTTACTACCATCACCATTATGCTAATTTTAATACCTTTCCTTTTAGTTCCCAAACCATCCCCAGAACCTAAAGCCACAGGCAGACCAGAGGTATCCCAAATCGAGCCCGGTAATCAACTTTCAATGTCTTAGCGTGTAATGGGAAAAGAGTATATGAACAAGGTGGATTGCCACATTCACGGCTTAGCTGTGACACTAATTATAGTACCTTTTTTCCCTTCAGATTTAAAACCACCAAGGCAGTTGCTTCCTAAGCCCAAAGCCACACCTGATATGCCAGCAGCTCAATCCGGTAAACATAACCCCCCACTGTCCTGCCTTAACATACTTTTATCATTGGAAATGTCATAGAAAGGGTTTGTATATTAGAATAATCGTAGGGCAAAGCGTCATTATTTTGTTCTTTATCTTTTGATAGAATTCACAGTAGGTGTAGGAAATGGGAACATTTTATACCTGATAGTCTTATAAATCCCATGGTTAAAAATAGCATTTTTAGGTCTTTCTGAGTTTATTATGAATAGAAGTTAGATTTCTCTGTACCTGGGACAATTTAAAGTGATTTTGCTAGTTGTTTTTAGATAGTACACACAGGAGGGGTCATGTGTTCCTTCTTAATGGGTCCAGCTGAAGAAAGACTTGCCTCATAGGTATTGGCTTCCTCTGAAATACCTGTTGACATTTTAAATAGTAGTTATTAACTGGGTGGTTTTCTACCACATTAAAAATATATATATAACAGTTTTGAAATTTATGTTTACATCTGAGAATTTCTCCTAAGGTTCCAATTATTGTAAAACTCATTTACTAAGAGATTTTCTTGTTATAAATTAGCCCATCAAGAAAGCAATCTACACCAACCTATAATAAACTGTGTTCTGTATCTCTGAATTAAATATTGCAAGTCCTTAAGGTTGTTTTCCATTATCTATTTAAGCTTTATGATGCAGCCTATTAGCATGCTACATTTAGCTCTGAAGGCCCTTCCCTAGCCACAGGGAACAAATGCCTTCATAACTCATGTTTCCTTGAGGATTTTCCCATCATCTCTCTCTCGTCATCTGTATTTTCAGTACAGTAATCACTCAAAAAATTTGTTTGTTCCTAAAAAATATTTGCTGTTTTTGGCAGAGGCCATTTAACATCATGATAGGCATTCTTGCATCTTCTCTGCTAATAGCACCTGGATGTTACTCTTCCTTTGATAACCTTCAGAGTCAAACTGATTGCTTGAAGCACATGATACAGTCAAAAGCCATGAGGGCTCTGTCCATCCATCTTTCAGTGCAGGAACTTTCTGAAGCTTCTACTTGCATGTGTGTGGGAGCAAAGACAGCTGGTGGAGCTTGTGATGATGGTCCACATTTCTGATAAGAGTCCTTTCTTCCTTGATTCCATACTGCTCAACTGCAAGTGGACATTTCTGCTGGGACATCATCTTGTGTTCTAACAATGTCATCATCTGGTCCCAGCTTCCTTCATCATCTCTGTGTCATTAACTTGAATGTTGCTCTCAGATGCATGTTAATCCAGCTTCATGTTTTGGTTCCTTGAACAATCAGGGAAAGTCAGTCTTTATACCAATGCTTAGAGCACGTTAGATTATGAGAAATTTGCAACTTACATGACATCTCCTAGATTTAGTAGAAAAAAAATATGAGCTACTAATTTAATGCCAGAGTTATAATTCTTCATTTCTGATCTATGAAGAATTATTTCATTTACAGAAATCATATATACTGAGATAAAAAGTTGCATTATTTACTTTTCATTCTGAATTTTCTTTATTATTTCAGGAGGGCTCTGGGAATTGAAACTAGGGTTTTGTATGTGCTACACAAGTGATCCATTGCTGAGCAATAGCCCTAATCCTCCATGTTTATTCATACACTGGATAATTACAAGCAAATTATCCATTTGAGATAAATAAATACAGAAACATAATAAGCATTACATTTACTACAAAGAGAAGGCAGGCGTTTTACAACTGTACAATTGTCACAGATCTTCAGAAAACAAGACAGTTGACAGTACTTTTCCTATTCCTTTCACAGCCACCAATTCTTCCCAGAATAATGGTGATAAATGTCTTTGAGATACAACAGAAGCCTCCGTAGCCATTTTCAGAGTAATTTAGAATAACACATCTGACTACTACAGAGCCAAAATGCCAGTACAGGTAGAATCAGACAGTCAAACATAAGTATATTTTTCAGTAATTTCATAGCTATTGTAGGTGAAAATTGTGTATGCGTCTTGAAAGATAAGTGGGCATAGAATCTGGCCAGCTCCTGGCAGTAATAGAGGTTTCCCAGACTTCACAAATGCTTTTAAACATAACAATCTTATATTTCTTGCCCACCTCGGTGTCTGAACTAACATCTTGTGACTTTATAGAAAGAATCCTTTTAGAGTCTATTAACCTAACAGGCTACTAGCTTCCACTAATCCAAAATTTAAGAATGTTATCAGATAGCATCTTGGACCTATGTAAAAGCCTCACTCATCTTGCTGTACATGCTTTTCTGATTTACCCACCGATATATTTTAAATTTGCTTTGATTTATGACTTTGTTTTGTAAAACTATAAAAACTTTATGAAACTGTTTCCACATTGGGATATGGAATTTGGGGTAACATAAATCTGGTTATGGTTCTGGGCTATGGTCATTCAAAATATCTATCTGTAGAATATGGTATCTCTTATTCCCTTAAGAGAAAAACACAGGGTTAAAGTGCTTCACCTTTAAGATAAATTGCTTTGTACATTTCTTAATGTTATGTATTGCTTTTGATCAGATTCTACCAGAGATATTGAAACTATAGTTATGAGAACCAAGGCTCCAGTGACAACATTAGGTAACGACCTTTTAGTATTTACATGAATTTTCTGTTTATTTTCTGATCCATCTCTATCCAGGTCAAGGGGATTTTTCTTTCACGAAGTTTCTTATCATTAACTGTATTTCTCATTTTAAATATATCAAGAGTAGTAAAAGCATGTTACTTAGTTATAACCCTCTATTCAGCTTCTGCAAACACATCTCTATTATCTTGCTTCATAAATGTTTCAAAGAGCCAGTGAGTCTACTCAGTACTAAGTAGTAATCTACATTAAAGATAAATTTCAGATCCACTTTGGAATACCTATCCATTAAGTTACAATTATTGAGTTCTGCTTTTTTTTTTTTTTATGAAAGACTTTGGTTGTATGCAGGTGTAATATACATACAATAATACTAATTTTAATGAGTTACATCCCTAACATGAGTCTTTCTAAGGACAAGTATCCAAAAGAAGGTTAGCCCAGGTCTCTCTGATGTGATATCAATGTACCATGTACGCAACTCTCTTTGGGTCTGGAACCTCTTTGAAGCTAGCCACTAACAAGGTTTTCTGAATAACAAACACAATGTCATAAAGTTTGTCTCTCTCAACTGTAAGCAGACCAAAAATGTTTTACACATATAGAACCAAGAAATAATTCCAAACCAAAGAGATGATTTTTTTCCTCCAGATTCAAGAGAGTCTGAGGAGGTTTCAGAAACTGCACATTCATGTGTTCATCTTTTAGTTCTGAAGTCATACAACCATATAACTTTCCTTTCTCTAGCTCCCAAAACACCAAAACCAAGAACTCGCCGTCCACGCCCCAAACATAAGGCCACCCCAAGCCCGAGATATCCCAAGATACCTCAGACCACACCAGGTAAATGTGGTTATTGGCTCCTGTAGCTCCTCACTGAATGTGACAGAAGTGGTAGTTGCCATTAAGAGTGAAGGCTCATGCCACAGGAAGCAGCTGCCACCAGCATGGCGCTCTGGCCAATCCCTGGGAATTGGCATGCTGCTTTCATGAGGAATTCTGTGAGAATTTTATATGTTTGTTTTCTCTGACATTCAATTATACTTTGCTCTTTGATTATAAGTTGGAAAAACATCTATTTCGTGTATTTGATTCAAGAGCCACACATTTAATTAAATGCCTCCTTAGTGTCTGTAGACTTAGTTGAGCAAAGAAATACCTGATTCATATATCATAAATAGAAATAAAGAATGGGAGCAACAGAAAGTAGTCACTGTTAGACACAAGTAAAAAAATGTATATATGGGCTATTAATGTGGACTGGAATTTTTAGCTTTTATAGATATACCAGCAAGAATGGGCCTAAGTCCTGTGAATGGAAAGCTGAAGGTACCATGTATGGGAAAGTTAGGAACTGGAAGTGCAGCCGATGGAGAAGGGCAATATTTGCTTACTTTAAAAATGATGCTATTTTGGAAAGTCCACAAAGAAGGTCACTGATGCCTAACTTCAGGGATTGCTTTGAGCCCGCCCATTGGCATGTCCTCCTATGCTTCCAAGCCAGGTCTTTTCTGTCTTGATAATGAAGAGATGCAGTAACAAGTCCCATGGACCAATGACCCTCCAGGTCTAGCTCTTTGTTTGCCTTTGCTCCGTCAAGGTCCTCATCGTTTCCCAAAGTGGACTCTCAACAGAATCAAGCATTGTCTGTTTTGGCTATCCTTCACTATTTTGGCTTAAATCTATCAATAGTTGTATTTCTCATGACTCCAGGATTTGCTTTCCAATATATAGACTTGCAAATTAGGCTTTCACATTAATTAATTAATGTGAATTAATTAATGTCTCATGATTGTTAGATATGACGTTATTACATGCATAGCATTTTTCTAAGCAGAGTTTTCTAGCACATTACCAGATAATATAAAAACAATCAAAACTTGTAGCTGACTCTGTAGAAAAACAAGCAAAATCGCCATTAACTGTATAAATGCTAAGGACAGAGCTGTGTCGTGCAAGCATCTGTGGACTCTTATGACGGAACTTTAAAGTTTTCGTTAGTTTTTGTTGTTGTTTTTGGCTATGGAACCAGTGCTAGACTAGAATTTTATGGGTTTTTCTCATGTGTTTGACATTTCTTATTTCAAATTGCTTCTGATCATCTCTCACAGCAGACTTGGGGCCCGTCACTCTGGAGCCGTCTTTAGGTAATGATTCTTTATCTTCTTCTGACAGTGCTTTTCTCTGTTCACCATTGAGCTTTGCCGTAGTTGCTGAGTGGATGATGCTGGCATCCCCTGTCGTCATCCAGTCCCAGGACTCATCTCAAAATATTTAAAGCCTTCATACGTTTTAACAGAAAGGGACCTTGACTTAATTCAAGGTGGCTATCTGATCCATGACCTGCCTTGAAATTGTGTCCCGTCAGCCTGAGTCTCTCTGAACGGCCGGGACCCCTGGCCTTCCCTTAGGCTTCTATAGTAGCTTCGGTGGTGCTGCAGCGAAACTTCTCTGAGAAGTTTGCTTTCTGCATTTTGAGTTACGTGTAGCTGTTTTTGTCTCTGCTGATGTTTTCAGAGACTTCTAAAATGCTCTAGTGAATCTCTAATTGTAGAACTTCCCCAGGCACAGTCGTGTTAAATTAAACACATCACTGTGGAGTTGGTTCAAAACCCAGCTAGAGTTGAATGTTGACTTACAACCGATTTGGGGTTAGAGATGTGCTCACGAAAATAGTGATAGCTCCTAACGCACGTTTCTTAAATGTAATTATATCTACTATTTTCATCTCTGAGGAATTCTCAATTATTAAAGAAAAACAGAGGGAAAATTTCAAACTCCCTAGAGACAGAATTTCTTATCACAAACTAAAACTAATATAGTTTTTTTATAAGCTTAGACAGAATACTTCAACCTAGGCATAGTTTATGAACTCATCAGCACCATGTTAATTCAAAATTTTCTTCCGTCAGCTTCAGCAACAACAAAAAAAGTCCGCCGTCCACGTCCCAAACCTAAAACCACACCCCATCCAGAAGTGCCTCAGGCAATATTGGGTAAATATGTAGTTTGTGATTTATTCTGCATTAGAAGGTATCGTATACACCTCTTTAGGGCAAAACTCCTGGTTTGCAAAGAGAATATCACAAGCATAAGCACTGTATACTTCCTTCTTAATAATACTATCTCTCAATGACAATTTTATTTATTTTTCTTACTCTGTGATTATATTCACATCTTAAAGATGAGGCTGCTTAGTCTAGTATTGAGCCAGGGCAATCTGTTCAAATCTATTACATTCATCAAGCTTTCACTCACTCTCCTAAGCCACCTCAGACCATGGCTTTAAAGGAGGAGATACATCTTATTTACCAATCAGTTGACAATGCAGCAGAACACAAAAGCTGCTCCTGCATAAACAGAAAGTAATGATGAAAGGCTGCATGTTCATACAAAATAAAATTAAGAAATAAAGAGTAAATAATTTGAGCATCCCAAATGCTACATATTAGAAGCTTTGTGAAAATTTAGATAAGAAAATATTCAAGATAATTATTAAGAAGTTAGCCAGAATTTGAAGGTTGAATGGATGAAGGACAGAGGCTCACACACAGAGAGCATATCAAACTTAACTTCCCAGACGGAGGATAATATATAGATGTTCTCCTGTCAGATCTGTTGGAGAGGCTCATAGAATGAATTGAAGAGACTGAGAATTAAAGAGATTAAAGTCTTCAAATTGACCCTGTGGGATTGAATGGTTCTCACTTCTGCACAAGATCAGGCTCTTTCTATTCATAGAACTAAAGATAACCCAACCCAATGATGACAAAAAAACTAAGAAATGGTTCTTCATCTTGTTAAATAACAGTGTGCTCCCCAAGGACTTCACCTCTTAATGGGTGTGGTTTCAACATCCTTACAGTTATAGGTATCCATATAGACAAACCATAGTGTGACCTCAATACTTCCTACTATTTCCCCTTTCCTTCTCATCCTCTGTCCCTGTTTCTCTCTGTCTGGTGCTAGCAAGACATGGGTCTAGCACATACTCAAGGAAGGATGTAAGCCTGTAGTTTATATAGTTTATGTAGTTTATATCAATGCCTGTAGTAACACAAAGTGTTAGTTTCAGGGCAGAATCACTGGGAATCGCCATCGAGTCTGTCACCTACATTGTGCTTATATCTGAACTGCTCATTGCATTGGGCGTTGATTACACTTTATAGTGGATGTATTTTCTGAGTTTGTCATTTATAAAAGTTCTGGGTGTCTTTCTATCTTTTTCTGATGAGTCAGATTTTTTGTATAGGTTCTCTTTTTAGTTAAACCCAGCAGTGGGATTCCAGAGTTGATCTCAACAAGGAGATGCTCAACAGAGTCCAAAGGATGTGACTAACCTCTAAATCAAATGAGTAGGTAGTGATTCTTTGGAGACATATTCAAAGATAAAAACTATATTCATTTTCTCCAGAGTTAAGAATATTAAAAAAATAACCTTGCAGCCCAAGAAACCTTGTTTTCACTGGTAAGATGAATTTCCTAATATTCCATGCATTCAAAATGTCTCAGATCTCTTTTTATTCTTTTGATCAGTTCCTGCTACAATCCTTGAACCAGTTATTAGAACTGAGGCTCCAGGGACGACGTTAGGTAATGATACACCATATCCTTCCACATCTGCATTTCCTACCCATTTCATCACCTTCATAACCACTGCTCTGACTTCACAAAGCTTCTGGTCATTCAACTGCCTAATGTTTGAATGTTAAAAGAGCAGCTTGTTTTTATGATAGCCAACTTATTGACAAAAGTGCATACACATATAGTGTACTATCACACCTTAGATTTGTTCTGTCTCTGCTTCTGTGTATCATGTTAATCACGTGCCCATTTTTGTTATGAGGGGTATCCATCTCTGTTCATGTCTGCAGGGGAATCTATGCACCATCTAGGCTGAGTTAATTTATGCAGCTCTTATGATGTGATAGCTTTTTTAAGCTCTAAATTTCTGCCTTTTAATTATCTGCATGCATTTGTTTGAGTTTTGTAATTTCAGGGAATGATAATACTTTGCTTTGATAAGAATGAACATAGAAAATGTACTCAAGGCTGGTTGATTGAAGTTATTAGGACTATCATCAGCATGAAATCACCCACACCTATTACTCTGCACACTGTAACTCTGTAAAGTTTTGGAACATCTCTTCATTCAGAATTCTTATGAGAAGCTATAGGAAATACACACACACACACACACACACACATATATATACCCTGACATATATATATGTATATGTATATGTATATATGTATATATATTTCCTATATATATATACACATACAATGTATATATGTATATTATACACACACACATATATATGTATATATAGTAGGGGGTTTTTGAGGTAGAGTTTCTCTGTTGTAACTCTGGCTGTCCTAGAACTCACTCTGGACACCAGGCTGGCCTCGAACTCACAAAGATCTGCCTACCTCTGCCTCTCAAGTGCTGGGATTAAAGGCATGTACCACCACCTGGCAGACATATGCTTGATATGTAGATTCATATTTCTTCATGAGTTTTATTTCTCAGATAAATGCAAGTGACATTCATAAATGCAAGGCACAATATCAAAACAGGGACAAATATTACAAAATTCAAAAAGGAAATGTCTTGAAGCTCAAGAAATCATAAGAAACATATTCCTAGTCACTGTGTTTAAAATCCAAAAATACTGTGTTAACTTGAGATTTTCTTCCTTCAGCTCCCAAAGTGCCTCAACAACCAGGCCATCCACATCCCAAACCTAAACCCACAAGGAGTCCTGCTGCACCTCAGACAGAACTGGGTAAATGTGTAGGGCCTGGGTTAAGAATTCTGGCAGCCCATCTAAGCAGGTCCCACGGGAAGTATAATGGCAACTGAGGGTCAGTAGCTCAGACAAGGGATAAGAGGAGATGATTTAATAGTAGAAGCCCTTATGCTCTCTGTGTTAGGATTTTTCTGTGATGGTTGTTTTTCTGGCAGTGCTAGTCATTATCAAGAGTTCGTGGTAAATATGTACATGCGTGAAACTTTTAAGAGAGCGAGTATATGTTTGTACCAGTTGAGGATGATTTCTTGGTTAGTGTAAAGTCCTGTGAGTCCTAGAAGACGTTCAGGGCAGGCAACAATAAGTGCTTTCTGTATTAGTGCTAGAGAATGGACACTTCAAACTTTGTAGAGCTTATGGTCTCTGCAGCATGTTTTGCTGTTGTTTGTTTTCCCCAACTATTTATAAATATAAAAGTGAATCTTATAAGGAAGATAACCTTGAGGGTAGGAGAAAGGGAAGTTCAGAAGGGCAGAGACTGCATAAGAGCCAGTGGAAGGAAACAGTTTTTATCTTTTGAGAAAGGCGAGGCTTCCATGAGTTGAGTGATTTTAATGAGGCTGCTGAAGCTAATGGGCTACAGGACAAGTGGAAAAGTTTTAAATGTCCAGCTTGGGAGCTTAGAGTCCATCAGAGAATCCATTTGTGGTCCCACTTTGGGTGTTGGACAACGATGCCTTGATGTGCCACAGATATGCCACAGACAGAGTGGCTGCCCCTTGTAACATGCTCTTAAGTATTAAAGTTGGATGTCTTTTCAGTAATGGATTTGGCCTAGATATTAATCAGTTTTGTTCACTATAACAAAAAGACTAGCACAGGGTACTTAGGAAGGAGAGGTTTATGCTGTTCAAATACCTGAATGTTCATATTTCAGTGGCACACCACAGGCTCTATCATAAAGGCTGTTCTCTCATTGTATCAACTCATGGCGTGGTGCTATGATAGATCTTCTGTACAAGATCTAGAAAATGATCATGTTTCAAACCAGGTGCGGAGAGGACTAGGAGAGCTAGGGTTTGTCTTTTACATTTATCCTCTCTAGAGATCTCAAAGGATCACACAGAATTACTGAGTGGTTGTGCAAGCTGGCTCCCGCCTTCAGAGACCTAAGAATTTCTCACTAGATCCCACCATCCAAATATACCACTACCTCCTAACAGTTCCTGTGGACTGGGCCTCAGAGGACACGGCCCATATTCAAACCATAGCTGTCTATTTGGGTACACTAAGTAGGCGCAGATCATAAGAGAGTGAGGACAACTTGAAGGCACTTTACATAAACTGTGTAGTGCCTACATAGGTTTTGATTCCTCTCCTAGGAGATCCATTGGCATCTAAGAGCAGAGACATTATGCTTTCTTAGTTCAGACACTTAACCACATGGTTTGATGTTTCAGACATGTTTCTATCCTGCTATAATTCCTTTCAAGTGAATATTGTAGGGTTTTATAAGTTTTAGTGTTTGGAGTGGACTATTTGCTTATTTTGTTTTTGTTATTTTGGGCCAGTTCCTACTCCAGTCTTTGAACCAGTTACTCCTTCAAAAGAGGATCCAGTGACCAAAATAGGTAATGATACTCCAAACTCGCAACAAATCCTTTCTCTGCTCATTATCAGATCCATCCCATGTTGCCACCCAATTACATTCTTCATTTTATTCGAATTGATGCTTAGAAGTACTTTCCTCTTGTTAGATACATAAGAAGCCATGGCATGGAGCTAGTTTGGGCTATTGGTCTGTCCCATAACTTGCTTTATAATATTTATATGTTACTTTACAGTTTGGGTTTAACCAAAATTCTTTAAGGCCAGTCTCATGTGTCATTGGTGTGTCTATCTCTGATTTGTGCAAATCAAGCTTTGGCAGGGAAGTTTCTTTTGTTTAGTAATATGTGGGCAATGTGATTTAGTAGATTAAATAGCATAAATATTATCAGATTAAGATTTTAAAGTAGTAAGCTCCATCCTTAATATGAATGAAGTCCCCTCCTTCCCCACCATAGTTTAAATGATTCTTAGCCATTTTAGTACGATTAGATAATTCTAGAAGAATTTTTTGAAAATACTAATCTTGATTTTTCTCAACTAATAGTTTCAATTGGTATATTTGTATTGCCTCCCCCAAAGTACCTTCAATAACAAAAGATAATAACTTAGTATGAGAAACAACTTTCATACATTGCCTGAAACTCAAGAAAGCTCACCAAGATTTGTAATACCTGAAGATTTTTTAAAATGTTGTTATATGCTGAGCCATAACTTTAAAATAACTTAAGTTTACCCCTTTTTATATCTAAAAATGTCTGAAAGAGCACAAACTTAAAACCACCCTAGTCTAGATTACTAGAAGGTCTCCTAAATAAACAAAAGGTTCTTTGGGATAAAGAGCATGCAGCCAGGCAATGGTCCCAAATATCACCTTGATATGGCTACCCCTAGAGAGGGGACTCCCGAGAGACTGATAGACGCTAACAGCTGGCAAAATCTTTACAATTGGAGGAGACACATGAGATCTTTCTTTTAACTAGGAGTGGTAGGAAAGATGTTTTATTTTTTAATCTGGAGCCTAATGGAATCACAAGAGGCTATTTTAGAAATGAGTGCTTGTATATTCTTAGCTTCAGAGCTTTTTATGCAATCATATTTTCATAAACCTGGTAGTTATTTTCTATTTTTAGTGTTAAAAAGTACAAGTTAGATTCTTACCTATTTCTTGCAAAATATTAGGAACATATGTAAGGGCATTGGTAAAAGTATCCTGAAGTTTTCCCTATTAGATTAAGATAAGCATTGTAACATGAGGACTTGTTTGCCTGCGGCACTGCAAAATGAGAACAGAGATGATGCCTGTCTGGGTTTTGGTGCCTAGCTACAGTTTGGCTAGTCTGGACAGAAGGATTGCTCTTAGCCTTGAATTTCACTAGGGCCGCCAGTCCACAATGTGACATATTGGGTACATAATCAACTGGGATCTATTCTTACAGCTTTGGAGGCTACAAGTCTAAGACCAAGGTGCCTCCAGGTCTAGTGTCCTCTGAGGCCTTTCCTTGGCTCACAAATGGCTACTTTGCCATGTTCTCACATGGCCTTTTTTCTATGTACATGAATACATACTTGTCTCTTCTTCTAATAAGAACATTTGACAAATTGGAGAGTCCCAAACTTATCATCCCTTAGTTACATCTTTAATCATTTTCTTTTCAAATACAGCCCACTTGGACTTACCCTTTCAGTATACAAATTGTGAAGATACAATTCAGTTCATAATACTCTTTTACCAGAAAATTAAAATTTCACACATATATATTATATATATAATATATTACATATTATATATATTATAATATAAATATTATATATTATAATAAAATATTATATTTTATATATTGAATATATATTATATATATATATATATTCAATGTTATTCTGGCAGATTCATTTTGAAATGAAATGCTGTGTCTGTTTATACATGTTTTTTTAAAGCTCATATTTGTTAATTCAGTTCCTGTTACAGACCTTGAACGAATTACAGACCTTGAAACACCTGTTGCTTTTAGAACCAAGGCCCCTGGAACAACACTAGGTAACAATGTTACTTGCCAAGTGCTTCTATTGCTCACTGTATAGTCAACTAAATTTCCATCCCCACGAGGTGACCTTTCCACCTTCCTAAGAAAGTATCTGTTGTCTTCTGCCATCTGCTGCAGAGTTCAAAGCATCTTACAGACTTGCTTCCTGTTGTGTTTATGAACGCTGAGCATGTTCTTAGTTCAAACATTAATGGCCATGTGAAACATTTGAAAGTGACATGTTGTCTTCACAGAACAGTGTTCTGTATGGCAGCTGAGGTTTAACCACAGTGGAGTGGCTGCCCAGCCAATAGTTGTGACTCTTATGCTCCTTGGTACACCTAAGTTTCTAAGTCTCTTTCTGAAAACTATTATATGGTATGTTTGCTTCTTTGTTGGTGATTTAAATAATGATATATCTTACTATAAATTTGGCAAATCGCAGATGACCCATCTGAAATGTTAAATTATAGGCCTCTACCTTAATATAATCCCAATCTTCCCTACCTTTCATTAAACGATTCTTTCTCAAATATTTTCCCCAAATGAGTATTTTATCTTCTTTCCTTGAATAAACAACTCAACCATGAACATGAATTTACTCCACATTACCATCAATGACAAAAAGAAAATATGCTTGTTTAAAAGAGTGAAAAATTCAAAATAATAGTGCAATTTCCTATACCTTTAAAAGAGTCTCTCTTCAGTATCTAAGGCCATAAGATCCAAAGTAACATGAAGCTTCTCTTTCTCTAGCTAGCAAAATATCACAAAGAACCCGCCGTCCACGACCCAGACCTAAAGCCACAGTGAGCCCTCAAGCACCTCAGACAAAACCTGGTAAATTGGGAGATCCATGGCTTCTGGGTGAGCCTGGTGGTCTGTCCCATCAGAGACTCAAAGCAATGCTGGTTGTAGGCAGTGCATTAAAATATTTTCCACTGTAGCATTTTCTATATTGACTAGATAATTTTAATAAATTCATTTATTAAAAACCTTGCAGAACATCATATTGACTTCTTTACTCAGGGTTGCTAAGAAGTTAAATCTAACAGCTATCACAACAAAAGTTTAATGTACTCTTAAAAAACGTTATTTCAGATAAACAGTTAATTATAGTTTTCCTTTGAGACAATTGATATTCTAGATATATACGTTATGTGTAAATGTTCTAACTTAAATATGCATTTTTACATCTCTTTGGCATATTGTGTTGTTTTTGGCCAGTTCCTGCTGTAGTCCTGGAACCTGTCACTCTTAGACCCGAGGCCCCAGTTACAACACTAGGTAATGTTACTAAGCTGTTTCTGTAAGAGCTTTCCTCCTTATTGTCACACCGAGAGTCTCATCTCACTTCATGTGGCTGCCGTGTCATTCTCTGTGGTCATTTAGTTATATCCATCTAAAAATTATGAAGACTTTATAATTATCTGCTTTTAAGATGGCGTACATAAAACTTCATTTATATGCCATGTTATCTGCCTACATGAAGCTGTGCCCTATTTTGCTTGAAGGGTGTTTTTGATACAGCTGTGTTTCAAACTTATCAGAAGTCTCAGCTACACAGAGAAGCCATTACCAATTTCATGGAGCTCGAAGGGCCTGAGGCACATTTACATTTCACTTTTTTCTGTTGGCAGAATTTTTTGTTGTTTTGTTTCTATTTAGCAAGTTTTTATTTTGATGATTACATAGAGAATATATCACACATATTGAAAGATTAAATTACAAACCACAGAGAGTGGAAATGTCCACTGTCCGTTCAGATTTAGGGATGGTTCCTATCCATTTTAGTTCCAGCTGAGTGACCTTATGAAACTTAGACAATAATTGCTAGTCTTTATGTCCATAATTAAATGGTAACTTTTGGCTTCGTAGAATTTCTTAAGATTGGAAAAAACTAGGTGATGAGAATGTGAAAACCAACCAGGTGACATCTTCTCGCCTTCCATGGCTTCCTGACACATGGAAATACAGAGTAATCCAATAATTTCTTCCTTTAGCTCCCAAAACATCACAGCGAAAACCTCGTCCGCATCCCAAACCAAAGCCTATGCCAAGCCCTGAAGTACCTGAGTCCAAGCCAGGTAAAGCATATGCACCCCATTACCCCATTTACACAATCCCAGCAGTGTGATCCGGCAGGGCCCTGGGAATTATCTGAGTGACTGAGAACCTCCAGTGTATCCCCATGAGAGCACGCTCAAGGTCTTAGGGATAATGATAGAGCAACCTCTCCTTTCCCATAAGGCCCCACTCCTCCTTTGCCTGTGGTGAAGGGACCCCAACAATTCATCATGCTCACACCTCAGTCTATTTCCAAATATGCATTCTAGGCAATGCCTCCACACTCCTTTTTGGATTATAAATTAGATAAAGGAAGACGAATGAGAAAATGGGTACCTGACTTAGATATGACCAGTTTTTAAGAAGTCAGCTGCTTGCTTGTCCAGTTGAACAACTTGTAAAAGTGGCATGTTGCTTGTAGAAACGATATTATGCTAGGAAGATTCATAGTGAAAGAAAGAGTTTGCTTTTCAAACATATAAGGCAAACAGCTGGTTTATTTTAATACCTTTACTTGGTTCCTACAACAGAACGTGAACCTGCGACACTCAGAACTGACACCTGGGTGACTACAAAAGGTAATAACATCGTGATCCTGGCTCTGTCCTCTCCCTTGCTGCTGCCAAATGCATGACATCAATGTCATAGTCACATGTCCATTTTCTGTGATGACATCATCCTTCTCCTTGCCATTCTATGAAAGTCTTCATCCTGAAAAATATTGAAAACTCTGGCTCTTCAAAGAACTCACCTCTTGTGAGACTCACCATAAAGCTAACTCGTGTCATCTGTGAGGCTCGCGACCATGTGAAATCTTTTTGTCACCGTGTGTGCGTCGGAGACTGTGACTCTCAAAAACAGTTTTTGTGGGTTTTAACAATTTCTACAGTACCGAGAAGTTTCCTTACTGTTCTGAAGTTCTCCTTGTTTAACTATTGGTTCATTCACTTTTACCATGCGACATTCGTTCTTTGATTGCATTTCAGTAAATTATATGTGCAGTCTTACTTTGACAAACTATCGAAGAATCCTGATCAGTCATCACTACCAGCCCCGTGTTTCAGCAGTGATTGTCTGTGTTTTTGTGTGAGAATGGTTCTCCCTATACAGGCCAGCCTCAAATTTTCTAAGTACCTCAATTGGGTCGTCTTTGAACTTGTGCACTTCCTGTGCTGGGATTTCACCCTTTTATTATATAAAACTTCTATTCTTGCTCTTCTAAAGATTGTAAAGAGAAACAATGGATTATAATCTGGGTGAAAGTTTTGAATTACAAAGTTGAAAAAAATCAAATTTTGCCTAAAATATGAGAAAATCTGATGTTTCACTAAATTTAGCACCATTTCCCCTCATAGCTTTTGAACTATAGACTCTGTAATAATTGAAGGTTTTCTTTCCTCAGCTCCTAAAACACCAAAACGGACCCGTCGTCCACGCCCCAAACCTAAAACCACACCAGCTCCTGAGGCGCCTCTAACTAAACCCGGTAAATTGAGTTTCTGGTCCCAGGGCTACTTATAGCAGCTATGGGGCAGCCATGAGGAAGTCCAGCGGTACAAGTATTAGCTCGTGGAGGTGAAGCACTGCGTGGCCTGCCCCTGCCAGCACTAGCATGTGTATAAGGAACAACGTTATGGTCCCGTGTGGCAGCTGAATTGCTTGTGCTCTCTGCATAAGTATCATCATACCTTATTTGTTACTATTGTTAATTGCATTCTTCTCTTAAAGACAAAATGTGGATGTCCTAGGTAGTGCAGTGATGGGAAAATTTGGTAAGAGCAGTTAAGGGACGCTCTTGACAGAATGACTCAGAAGTTTGGATCTAGCCCATAAAGCATCATCAGTGATCTTCCTGTCCATATAAAATACACTGTTTTTGTTAGGAGAGCGGAGAGCTGTTCCACTCAGTGCCACACTTATTAGATGCCTTTTATCCTGGTTCGCTGAGCACCTTCGTCACAAATGAGAGCTCAGCCCAATTCCACACCCGTGTTCTGCGGATGCACGCACCTCGCTCGCCATATGGTTGTCTGTATCTCCTACAGAAAAGCCGCCTGTCGTATCCTTGTTTAGACACGTTACTTTCTTAAAGCTTCCACACAAAAGCCTACGATCTGTGCAGCTTTGGAGCTTTGGTAAATGTTTAAAATTTCTGGGGCAGTCTTCAACAGTAGTTGGAATGAGGGACTCTACATATCTAGAGGAATATCACCTTGATCTTCTTAAGAAGTTTAGCACAAAGTATAGGCAGCAACTGAGTACTTCTTAAAGGAATGTTTACCTGGGTACAAGGTGACCAAATCGTCAAGTAGCAAGAATTAAATTTTAGAAAGTTCCTTAAATTTGCACTCTGCTTATTCCCATAAGGGTATACTACTGTATTACTGTCTTTCTTACATATGTTTATTTCATTGCTTTTAATTAGTTCCTGCTACAGGTCTTGAACCCGGTGCTCTTAGAACTGAAGCTCCTGCAACTGTGGGTAATGAGATTGTGTTTCCTTCCCATAGCAGTGTTTTCCCTGTCCTACCATCATATCACCAGCTCTGCATCTTAGGACCATTCCATCATCCCCTGTTGTCACTTTGTCGCACAGTCTGTATCTTGAAATGATCCTCCACTCTCTTGCAAGCTGTTGGTTGAATTCCTGAGCACTGTGCATGAACTAACTTGAGGACACCAAGCTGCTGTGTAACTAACTGTTCAACACCATGTCATGCGATAATGTGCACCTTTAAACAATGCTAAGACTTCATCTGCCATATTCACACTTCATATCCCTCGAAAATTTTGAAAATAAGCTTCTTTATTCAAAATGCTTTTTGGCATCCTAGAACGTTTGTGGTATGTTAGAACAGCAGTTTCAAGCAGTGATGATTTTAGTACATTGTCAAATGTAAAGATGTGTACTCTTAAAGTGTTCAAACACTAGGTTTCCAGGATAGAGACTCCTTCTCTAGCAGGTTCAATAGTCTTTTAAAATAAAGGACTACTTTGAGATTTTGAGGAGCACAGCACCTTTCGTCAGTTTCTCTTCATATCTTCCAGCAAATGGGCATTTAATTGTATAATTATCAAACAGCAGACTAAAAAAGAAGATCCTTTGTGTAGCTATCTCAGTTTCTGTAGAAGCGCAAGGAGATTGATAATGCTTTCTTTGGTGTAGTCAGAACATCTGTTGTGTAATGTATAAAAATGTCACCAGCAGAATTCCACAGTGGCGAGGGGGCAGGGAATTGAATGTCTACGAAGGGCATCTCATGCACCTGACGTAGCCGTGCATTGTGCCATCTTGCAAGTCTAAGTCGAGCGGCAGTGGGCACCTGGCCATGATTTAGCCAAATGTGGAAAAAACAAGTGTTTCTTTCCTTTTAGTTTTGAGGCTAAAGATTAATTCTTGAGGTTATCCTAAAGTGAGTTTTTAATTTGTCTTTGGTTTATTTTACTTCTCTCTACCCAGTTCTTGCCTCAGCCCTTGAACCTGTCACTCTTAGAACCAAGGCTCCTGAAACAGCATTAGGTAACGGCACTGTGTTCTGGGATGATCTTTTTCTTGCTTGTTTTCACACCCATTCCATTGTCATCCTAATTTCATTGTCATCTGCTTTATTAGATTGTCTTGCCATCTGCTGCTCTTCAATTTTATATACTAGTACTGCTTGAGACTATAAAAGGTTCTTAAAGTTGCCTCTTTTAAAAGCTACCTGTGGACCTAGAATATTACTATACTTGTCTTATTTGAATTTGTCATGTTTCTAGTAGTGTCTATATCTTACCTGGACAGAGCAAACTATGATAATACCATGGTACAATGGCTTCTCAGAAATGCTGAAAAATTTCAGTGTAGATCTAAAATCTGACTACTTGGAGTTTAGTTTTGTTAGAGATTGGAGATGTATAGCTCTCTTCATTCAATGACTTAATTTTATATACTAGTTTTCTTTCTTGAGAATCTTTGGTGATTAAAAAACTAACAAAATAGAAAACACTTTAATCCTAAAACCTACATGCCCCAAATATCAAGAAAAAAAGCTAAAATCCCCAGTCCTTGTATTCAAAATCAACAGCATGAAAATAATGTAAAGTTTCTTTCTTTAGCTCCTATCGTGCAGCGGACACGACGTCCACGCCCCAGACCTAAAACCACAGCAAGTACTGATGTATCTGAGTCCACGTCGGGTAAATGTGGGATGCCTGGTTTGAGTGCTAAGTCCTGGTAGTCTGTCCCAGATGGGTTCCAAAGTAATACCCACAATGGGAAGCTGATGTTCTCATGCTTTTTAAATAAGCCAAGGCATCGGGTACAGTTGACAGCTGCTCCCCTATGAAGAGCTTCCCGTAAGAGTAAAACTCGGTGAAAAATATTCCCCAAGTCACTTTGAGTCAAGTTCTTTTCTTTAAAGATGAGTCAATTGCAAGATTAGCATTAACCATTCATAGTTCTGTTTACTATATTAGCATTGAAACAGACAATCTGTTGTTGTAGCCTTGGTTACGTAAGCATATACTTTTTTTGGACTGTCAAGAAATATAACACACTACTTCCATTTTCTTTTTCATATATACTATCTAAGAAAATTTCAAAGCTGTCTTCCATGATGGTTATAACTAGAAAACCAGGTACCTAGGAATCTCTTCTGTGGACAGAATTAACTATGTATCCAAGCTCAAAGCTGTGACTATTTTCCACAACCATTGTGGCTACTGTGACCGACTTTTCAGAGATCATATGTTTGCTTCCTGTTAATTCTAGAGTTTAAAAACATGTTTGTCATCTGAACTCATGCTTTGAAAGAAAATTTAAGGCATTTTTGTGGATGTTACAGTTTTTATGTTCATCTGTTGCTTTTTATTAGTTTTTTCCTGGGCTTTGAACTTGATATTCATAGTACTGGGTCTCCAGAAACAACATTGGGTAATGATTTTTGTGATATTCAATGAATTTTTTTCTTGCTGGTTCAAATTCATCTGCTGTCATGCCAGCATTGTTCCCATTTATTAAGACTGTAGTTACAACACCACTTCATACTTTATAGTCAGTCATGGAAATGCAAGTGTCACCTTACTGTTATTTACCAACCATGCTTGGAGCCACTAAAAGATGTCAGTGTGCCAGGAAATTCTCATGGGAAACCAGAGGTCCAGATTGTTTCTCATTTTTTTGGTCGTTATATCTATAGAACTACAGTAATTAAGAGATATAAATTCCCTCTGAGCAACTTACTTTCCATAAAATCCATGTGTTACGCTTGTTAGTCTATTCTAAGTTATGAGGTATCCCTATTATCAATAAAATAAGTTGTAGCTTGGAAGCTCCAGACTCCTGCATCACTGATAAGCTTCTCCATGGTTTACTGATGGTTCTTGATCTTTGCTAAGTAGGGACCTATCTGGATATTCATGAGTATTAATATTCCTTTAATTAATACATGAACATTGTGGCTTGGGCTTCTAAGAGCAACCTTAGTGATAATCAGTAAAAAAATTAATAATTTCTTTCCAAGGAGGATGCTTCAAATCAGGAGTCAGGAATTTTAGTCTGCGAAGGGTTAGCCAGTGAAAGTTTCAGATTTGGTGGGCCATTCAGTCTTCATCACAACTGCTCACTTCTGCTGCTGTTGGTGAGACGCAACACGATTAGTGTGTGAATAGGCCCTGAATCACTTTGGTTCATGCTGCGTCCATGCTCCAGTAAGAGTTTGAGTTTCATATCTTTTTCACATTTTACATGTCATAAAATATTAGTCATCTTTCCTATTGTTTGATTTAAAAGAAAAAGATTCACAGGCTAACTTAAATCCTCTTGTTCCAGCTCCCACTGAACTGCAAACTCTTGTTTTGAAAACAGTGACCTCACCAAGCCTAGAAATGACGCAAATTCAATTTGGTAAATTGCTTGATTTATCTGTCTGGGTACACTAAAATTTCAGAAACATAACATAAATCCACAACATTGTGTGTTCAAATATGAAAATTCCTCTTTCCATGATTGTGTATTGATGTTCAATTAGTAATACATTATCTTCTATTATCCCATTGTATACAAAATATCTACCTTTGTTTCCTTGAGTTTACTCTGTATCTTTTGGAGAATGATCATGCAACTGATTAAGCAATCAGCAAAATCTTTGAGGGCTGATTACATTTCTTCTTGATTTCATCCACAGTTATAAGGGTTTGGTTCTATTAAGTTATAAGTTAAATAGGTGCTCAGCTACCTGAAAGAAAGCTATTTCATTTGTAACCACTGAAGAAAAGAAACATCATTTAGTAAAGATTTTTTTAAAGTTTCTTAAATATATAGAAAATCTTCTAAAATACTCTGTCTTTTAAATTACAAACAAAATTCAAATGTCAGTATTAGGAATACCGTTGCTAAGCTCTAAAACTAAGTTTTGAAAATTTGGATTTTTTAGCACTTTTTTAGCACATCCTTTAGTTAGATGAGACAACAGTTTGTTATTCTTCTTGATGATCAGTGTGTACTGATAGTGGCCAAAACAGTTATCATGTTGTGGATTCAACTCAGTTATTAGGGCTTCCTTTAGCATTCATGCTAATGTACTGGTCTTTATCAGAGCTGGGCAACTTGATCTCTTACCAGGTACCCAACATTCTCCTGAATAGTTAGTTTCTATAACTTACCTAATGTTTACAAATATACATTCTTGACCAGTTGTGCCATTGTTTCCTTTGATAGTTTCTGATGACATGGAATTGGTTGCATCTAGTACTGAATCATCACAGAAGACAATAGGTAAAAATGTTCCCATTGGGAAGCTTTTCCATCTCATTGCAAGATGCATTGTTGGATGTCATCATGCTTTGTGACATTTCATAGCCACCAGCTCCTGTGTCTTCTCTGTGCCTATCCAATGGGTCTTGAGAGCCATCATGCATATAGTTAACTTATACTGGCTAGCATCTGCTGTATTGCAGTGCAAGTTTCACAGTTTTCATAGTTTCCTCTCAGTGAACAAAATTTATCATTGCAAAATTCTGATTACTCTTTGTATATGTATACATGAATCTGTACATATATGCACATGCAATTTATCATTTTCATATAAATTTTAGGCTTCATCTTCATGTTACCAAAGGACTCAACCTATAACTTTTTCCTTACTAAAATATTTATGCAATAATATGTAACGAAGACTGGGCAGTGGTGGTGCAGGCCTTTAATCCCAGCAGTCAGAAGGTAGAGGCAGGAGGATCTCTGTGAGTTCGAGGCCAGCCTGATCTACAGAGTGAGTTCCAGGGCAGCCAGAGTTACAACAGAGAAACCCTGTCTTGAAAAACTGAGAGAGAGAGAGAGAGAGAGAATACGTGAAGAAGTAAAATTACCTACTCTAGGTAATAAATAATTGATGTAATAGACTGTGATAGTCATTTGTGTATCCATCTGTCTGTCTCTTTGTTTACCACATAGCAATCTTTATTACCTACCTTCATTTTAACTCTACTAAATTGAAGCAATTTTCATAATCTAGGTACTAACCTGAATTCAGGGTTCCATGACAACCTGATTTGAGATGCCCACCACTAACCAGCCTTTCGTGCTTCTTCCCCAGCACCAGATGAAACAAATTATGTAGATCCCACTACTAAAGAACCTCTCAGGCCAGAGGAGCCAAGGACAGAAAGTGGTAAAGGTTTTTATGCTATAATTCACTTATTCTGCTATTTAAACTATGGTACGTGACTGAACAAATTCGAAAAGCTTTACTTCCGACTCACCTACGAATCCACCTACCCACCCCCTTACTAGGGATCCACTTAGGGATTCATATTTATTCTGCATGTGCTTTAGCAATGAACTATATATACCAGCAGCTCTAATGCTCTTGGATTCTTAATATGATAGTTGATGGTCTCTGAAAAAAAAAAAATGTCCTATCTAGTAGTATCTGAAGATCAATGCATAATAACATTTGAAAGTCAGTTGTGGATAAAGTGTGAATTTCAGAGGGTTGATAATATGAAATGTGACTTCCCTACTTTTTGTCCTATGTAAAATGCTTATGCCTGTGTAATTATGACATCGATTCTTGAAAATGAGGTTGCTGATAGTCGAGAAACACTTGCGGAGCTGAGCATCTTACGGTTTTTGAACGCATTCTCCTTTGTTTTGATGCAGCTGTGGAATCTTTTACACATGTGTTTGAGCTTCCCGAGACCACGCTAGGTAATGACCCCCTCCGAGCTCAGACACGCGCTCTCTGTCTCCGTCGCACTCTGTCGTCACCGCGTCATCGCCTGAGCGTCTCAGTGTCGTCCTCATCGTGAAGTCATGTACCCCTTGCTTTCTCTGTCATTGGAGTTTCTTCCTGGGTATCCCTAGTCGTAATCATTTTCCAAAAATGTCTTCTCATGTAGTATTCTGATCTTCGTCTCTTTCTGTTCTTATGTCAACCAAACTATTAAATATAAAATAAAGCATTTTTCCTAATATTGTATATATTGCCAGCTCAGCACTATGTGACTGAGGACCATGATTGCCTTCAAACTTCCTGACCTAGAGATATACTTTCTATTAACAGTCCTTCCATTATGTCGACGTATAGCATGTTTGGCTCTTTGTTCTCTGTCATCCAAGTGGCAGTCTATACTTCTGAACTGGCTTGTTCAATTTTAAAGTTACCTTTCCCCTTCATAGTTCTTATTGAATATATCATTCGAGCATTGTTAAGGAGGTGAAGATTTTAGAAGCGATGATAGTGCTTAACTCAGAAGTATTTTCAAACCTGATATCTATCCTTTTTAATAAAAGGAGTCATGAAGAAGTATGGGAGTGCTGATTTCCTGCAATCGAACTGTTTTCTTATTTTTGACATCTGTTTGTCACCATCCTGACTGTTGTCTGTAATCTGAATGTGTGTAGCACTACAGTAACCCCACACAATTTCCTTCAATTACCATAGAAACGTCACCTCTGCCTTCCCAATCTATAATCCTACCCAGACCAGATGAGCCTCAGACTGAACCTGGTAAATGCACTATTTTGTATTTCGTAAGTAAGGTGAGTGACAACATGACCCGTCCATCAGAAACCCTGGCTTTCATTCCATTCAAATTTTGATGGGTGAGCCTGCCTTTCTGGCATGACATATCTCTCTCTCTCTCTCTCTCTCTCTCTCTCTCTCTCTCTCTCTCTCTCTCTCTCTTTCTCTCTCTTTCTCAAATGGCAATGTGTAAACTTTATCATAATGTGAAAAATACCTCTCCACTACTCTCCAAGTCTTTAGTTCAGGAAATAGAATTGTTGGGAAGGAAAAGCATGTATATTCTATTCTATTTTAAAGTATATGTAAATTTATTTGGATTACTTTATCATTAAGATAGCTTGCTCATGTTTGAAATTATACAATACTGACAGAAACAGATTTTGCTGTGTAGTCCCCATAAAGGGGTATTGGTTGGTCTCCTGTCATTATCCGGAACGCCCCCCAACCCCCGCACTGTCCACTCCTTTCCAGCATTTCACTCTGTGCTTTTCCCAGGTATTAGAGAAACTGTGATCATACTATTAGTCATCAAGGTTTCCTTGATGGTGGATTTTGATTTGTATGAAAACAAATCCCCTGCAGAGAAAATACATGTTTGCAGTACCAACAGGTTTCCATGGAATAGGAGTTAACCATAAATGGGCCCAAGCTTCTGTTCTGATTGTCACTGAACTATTTTTAAGCCAGCTGTGGTGTTCCTGTCTGGAACACCAGCTTTCTGTGAGGCTGAAGCAGGAAGATTGCTATGAGTTCAAGACCAACCTCAGCTACATATTGTGATGCTGTCTCAAACCCTTTTCCTCCCAAAAAAAACGATTTTATATGGTTCTATTTCCAAAGGAGATATGATATTAATTTTGGCCATTATATTCTGAAATGCTTATTAAATAATGTTACCTAATAAATGGTACAGTTTAATTTTTTTTTTACTCAAATTCTACAGGAATGGAATCTGTTTCATATCAGTTACAACTGCCATTGCCAAAATTTCTTTCAGTAGCCCTAATAACAAATTGTTGAATGTATATTTGTTTATACTACCTGTGATTTTTTTTTTTTGCTTTCATTTTTGTTTTGTTTTTGTTTTATGATACAGGTTTACCATGTAGCTGAGTTTGGCCCAGAGCTAATGATCCTCTTGCCTCAACCTCCCTAGTACTGGAATAGTAGGCATATATCCAATGTCTGGCCATGTCACTGATGACATTTCTTGGAATTGCTTCTCAATGCATGCCTTTGTCTTCACATGGTCTTTTGTGTCCTGGGAAAGCAAATAGCACATCAGTTAGGACCTCAGCAGGAAAAGAGACTGAACCGTGATATAACTAATAAGCTCAAATCATTATTTTCAGGATTAGAAAGCTTCTTAAACATCAGGTTTGGTGGAGAATGTATCTATTGACCCTGACTAGCTAATGGTGCTTAAACCATCAGGTTATTAAGCCAAAGTAATTTTTCATGTATCTTAGTATTTATCTCTTTACAGGCCAGAGAAGTGCACTGAAACCACTGTGTACCTTTTATATTTTTATTTATTACCAGGAAGAAGTCCGCCCTGCAGATTTAGCACAAGCTAACAGTTTATTGTTAGTGAATTCATCTTAAAGGTTCTGAAACTACATATTACTAACATCATTTTGTTTGGTTTTTAAATCAAACTTCCAATGCTGAATAATTCTTATTTTCAGCAATGTTTTTCTTAAGGTGTTGAAAACCACATGGCACTGGAGAGTCCATCTTGTGTGTTCTGATTTTCTGTATTCCAAATACATTTGGTTCCACTGAAGGACATTTTCTCAGAGGCTGCAGTCCTGGACCTGATGATTCCTTTCCTTTGTGGGGATATATTCTTCATTTTCTCACTAAAGGAAAAAAAATGAGTTTTATACCAAATGCTCTAGAACCTTCTTCAGAGTCTCCCAGTGAAGGATAATGCTCTGCAGAGCAGTACCTTTGGTGTGCAAATTTTCTTCCCAAGTATAACCAGAAAAATTGTGCTTTGTTTATTGGTAAGATTATTTATTCCATTAGACTTGCTATTCAAATCATTGTTTGGATTTTATAGTGGTAATTTTTTATTTAGAAAAATACTGCATGTATTCAGAGGATACATCTGGATATTCATGCTGACATGTGGGTTAGTAATGAGATAACTTTGTTATTGTGTATTTCATTTTTATCCTACTTAAAAAGTATTTGAATAGAGATTTCTAAAATTCCAGAGGCTCTGTTTTGCAAGCTGAATATTTGAGGTGTATTTAATCTCCTTCTTTTTTCCTGTGTCAGTAATTTTCCTCTTAGTTGTAGTTCTCTGTGGTTTTTGACAGCAATTGTTGACTTTGTCTTCAGTTACTCAGCAAATACCTTCACATTTCCAGAAAATATGTAATTCTTGAAAGAGTCAAGGGCTCCAAATCTGTGATCCTGTGTCTTTCTTTTAGCTCCCAGGCAGACACCCAGTACTGCTCCCAAGCTCAAAACAACGCCACGCCCAAGAATCCCACAAAAACAGCCAGGTAAATACAAAGTAGCTTCTAAAACTTGAAGTTTGGTGTTTCTCGGTTACAGCAAATTAAGTTTTTCTAAGCTGTTGTCAAATAAGGTTCTCTTTCTTTGGTAACCTAATATATTTATCATTATTTCTGGACTTAATAAGAAGGAATATTACTGGGAGAGTTTAATCCATGAAGCTTTCCCAGTGTCTCATTATTTCAGATGGGAATGGCCATGAGCAAGATTTCTTAGAAGAGCCACTTACTCCCCTTTCCCTACAATTTTAGAGCATCTTTCTGATCCATCTACTAACCCAGAATGTGCTCCCACCACCCTGCCAATCACCCAACTTGAAGGAGCACTGCAGGGGTCATGACCAACTCTAGTCCACACCAGGGTTCCTTAGTCTCCACAAAAGAAGGATAAACAATGGGAAAGTTATGGCAAATGAATGCAATAGTTCATTCTTCTAGGGGACCTGATATGGCACAGTTTTTACGCTTTAATAACATGCATAAACATACCTTTTGTATGATCATGTGCTTCTTTTAATAATAAAAGGATAGAGGAATTAGAAATTAGGAAAAATAGGAATTTGAAAAAGCAAAAATAACAATGTGCACATTGGGGAAAAATATAAGGCTCTCTCCAGACAAAGACTTTACTCTAGCTAAAATAGCAAAGCTGCAGGATTGCTTCTCTAACAGAATGCAGGTGTCAAGCATATATCAAAAGGGAACCAATGCAAAAGTGTTCATCCCCTCCAAGCTGCAGGTCTTTAATTTTCAAGGTTAATTTTAGTGAGTAGTCTTAACACAATGGTTTATTAATGAATAGCTAATTTTACGTCTGTATGCTTACTATTAAAAGGGAGGCAGGTACTCAGTGGTGAATTATCTATTTGTTTTTTTAATCTTCCAAACTTACTGTCTAGACTCTTTGCTTCTGATCTTAACTGTGGCTCTGTCTCCATGGGAAGGTCAGTTTAAACAAGAATAATATTTTTAAGATATGTCTACAGTAAACATGAGTAGTCCTCACACATGTTAGGACTTGAAGGTCAGTAAAACTGTTACAATTACTTTAGAGCTGAGATGGCAGTGTCCCTCTCCCAGCCAGTCCAGGAATTGATTTGAGTTTAACTATTAGGTCAAATAGTATTATTAATGAGAGGCTTTTTTAACCATACAGTAAAGATGAGAAAGGGGCAAAGCAGTGAAGGAGCTCCAATTCCTAGCAAGGGGCTAGGAACCTTGTCGAACTGGCAGTGTCCATTGTCTGGATTATTGGATCCCAAAATAGCACTAATCTGAGTCCGGCTCCCAAAAAATTATCTGAAGTACAGCTACCAATTAAACCAGGAAAGGAACCCTGCTTGTCACAATGGTAACAGAATTGATAAAAGAAAATATTTATCAACATCATTAGTTTTGTTCCAGGTGGTAATTCTGGACTTCTACCAGGAAAAACTTAAATAATTTTAGGATCCCTGTTATTGTTTTAGGTATGGTCTCTAACATTTGATTCTGTTTCATATTATTCATTTAAAGAAAATCGATTAAAGAGACCAATCTATGTTTTACATCTCACTAATAATTAAAACTCTGCCCTACTTTGTGTATTATTGAATCTCTTCATATAAATTACCAAACTTTATTGTGACAATAATACCTACTGTTTTTAAAGATTTTATTTATTTTTATTTTATGTGCATTGGTATTTTTCCTTCATGTATGTCTGTGAGAGAGTGTCAGATCCTCTGGAACTGGAGTTACACACAGTTGTGAACTGCCATGTGGGTGCTGTGAATTGAACCCAGGTTCTCTGGAAGAGCAACTAGTGCTCTTAACTGCTGAGCCATTCTTCAGTCTAGGACAATAATATTTTTAAAATGTAAGTATATGAAGGTACTAACGCAACATTTCCCCAAAAGAATTGGAAATTTTAAATCACAGTGAAGATACTTAGGATATTGAGATATGCAAAGTCATGGTAAAATGCTTAATGATTAATTAAGAAATAATAATTAGTAAATAAAACAGGGATAAAATGTCAAAAAGCTTATAATAACTGTTATTAAATTTGTTGGTATGAAATTAAGATCTAACTATAAAATTGAATAGTTATTAAAATTACATGGGGAAAATCTGTCAAGGTTTTATTGAATATACAACATAGGACAAGAGTACTAGAGAAGGATAAATGGAAATTTTAAAACAAAACTGATGATAAACTAAGAAGTAGTAGGAGTTTAAGACTTCAAGGCTATAAATTCTGATTATTAAGTTAATTAAAGGGGATATAAACTACTAGGAAAAATTTATTAATGATTTTATCCTTTTGAAGAATACCTTGTATCAAATAAATTTCAGTACAGTAAATTAGGATATTGTTATAATTTCCCATTATTAAACTATAAATTTTAAATTATATCTTTAACCAACACAAGATATACAAGCTCAGAATGAATAGAACCAACACAGTTCACTATACTCTAACTCTGGAATGCTGGCAGACTACAAGGAAAAAAGTTCCTGGTTTTGTTCTAATTGAGGCAGCTTCCTGTCCATCAGCCTCTCTGGTGAACAGCAGCTGCAACCCAAATGCCTTTGACCTTGTCAGTAGAATTTAACAATAAGGGAAGACTAACTGTGAAAATCAGTATGTGAAGTATTATTCTTAAAAAATAGACCCAAATAATACATAAGGCTTTTTATAGCCTTTCAAGGATGCACGCACGTGCACGTAAGTATCATGAAACACGGCTTTTTTACACTTGCATTTATTTACTTAGTGTGTGTGCATCTGTACACGTGTGTGCCGCTGCACAAATGTGAAGGTCAGAGGAAAGCTTTAGGAACTTGTTTCTTCCCTTCCACCATGTCAGTTCTGAATATCAAACTCAGGTCGTGAGGTTTGATGGCAGGACCCTTTACTTTCCGAACCACCTTGCCAGCCCCACAGAATGTTTGAAAGATAAATATTCAGATCTTGGTTTCTCCTCTGTTGCATTGAATACCATACATTTGCAGAAGAGAGCACAATGTGTATATTGTCAGTTGACCATATGTCTTCTAACACTACTGTATATCTCAGTACACAACACAATACTGTTTGTCCACCACTCCTTTAAGTATAAACTTTCGTTACAGGTAGGCTATCTTCCTTGAAATTTTAACATAAAGTATATATGTGAATTAAATTATAAAATTCATATTAGTATTTGGTTCTTCAGGGCAAAATAGAGCTTAAAATTTGGAACAAATCAACACCATTTTATAAATCAATAAAGTTCTGTGTTTGTAGGTGATAATGAACTCAAATTTAATTTTATACTTAGAGACATTACAGCCATCAAAATTAGAGGTATGACTAGTTTTGTAGAATTAAAATAAAGTGGAAAACAGGCTGCAGTCAGCTCCTTTAATGGCCAGTTTCTAGAGCTCCTGGGGAAGTTGAAAAAACTTTAGGGTAGCACAGTTACCACAGCATTTTGAGTTTCAGATTTGGTTCTCACACTCAGCCTGTAAGCGTTTTTATTTCCAGATAACAATAAGGAGCCCATACAAAATCTAATCCAAAGAAAGCCCAGAATCTGGGCGTAGTCGACTGTAACTCTCAGTTCTAGTATTTACAGTGACCCTAGCCATCATCTCAAGTCAAGCAAGCATATCCAGAAAGAAAAAGAGACCCTATATTATCTCAATTCCTGTCTCCTCTGACATGAAAAATTTTAAATCTCTTTTTCCTGATGATTTGTCAACTTCTGTGATTTCTCGGACTTCATTTAAAAAACGAAACAAAACAGGAATCTTCATTGTATTTCTATGTAATCTATTTCTAAATCTTATACTTAATTTTCTGCCTGTCTCTGTGTTGCTACTCCCTTGTTTTTATTAGAGTTCAAGCTTATTCACTGCCAGGCCTGATGTGAAGGCATGACTACAAAAGAAGGAACCCAAATGACTCATGATCTGAGTTCTCTCTTTCAGTTCCTAAGGGATCCCAGCACACTACTTCAAAACCCAAAATGCCACCAAGTCCAGAAGTGGCAGACACTACGCCTGGTAAATATCTTATTCTGTGCTTAAGTTACATGTACTCTGTTGTCCCCCGCACACGCACTGAAGCATGAGAGTGAGGCATGGGAGACTGATTGAATTCTACCTCCATTGTGCAGTTCAGGGGTTGGTAATCTGTTTGTTTTGTTTTTATAGGTGTCTCAAGAATTCTCTAGTTGTACATGTAGTAAAACAGTTATTACGATGAAGAGGTAGAGAATTGTGCCAAGCACGGAATATTTTTCCTAAAACTAAAGTTTGTTGTTTGTTTTATTTTTAGTGTTTTTTGCTGGGGTTGCTAGAACATTGGAATAATTTTACAGTTGGGGGCACGGGGGAAGGAACTCATGGAGAGAGAAATATGAACTAATGAAGAAAACTGTAGGATCAGTTGGCTGAGTATAACTCAGTAGTAGAGTATTTGGCTAAGGTATCCACAGCCCTAGGTTCAGTCCCCAGTACTGAAAAAAGAGTCACATATTTTTGACTGAACATGACAGTCTCAGTGCTTGGGAGCTGGAGATAAAAGGGTCAGGAATTCTAAGTCAGCCACAACTACATGGCGAGTTTGAGACCAGTCTGGACTACATGGAACCCTGTGTCAAAAACTCCCCAAACAAGCTAATTAGGATAGGAATACACAACAGAAGCCAACATGCCATAGAAGAGATGGAAGAGGTGACGCTGTAGCATAAAGAAAGCCGAGGTAAAGTCTTCAGCAGGGGTGGGGTCCTGGCCCCTCTCATGTTGGGTGTGAAGCCACAAAGCTAGAACAGAGAAATAGGGAATCTTGAGGCAAAAAGCCCATAGAGTCTAAATGTTCTGTGTTTCTAAGAGAGGCGGTCTGGTTGCAGCCCACAGCCGGGGTAAACCCTCTTACAGACCGTTTTCTACCAGCTTTCTCAAACAGCTCTTTGGAGTTTTAAAATTAACTCTAGTGAAGCATTCATGCACACGCATTTTACAGTTATCCCCATGTGAGATTACTCATTCCTACCCAGAAGTGCCTTTTGATAGTTAAATTTTCTTTATAGTGATCCAATTTGCCTAAGAAGATGGTTCCTGTAATCGGATAGTTTATATAAGTGGTAAATTGGTTAATATAATTATATATAGTAACAATATACTACAGGTAAATAAAGGAAATGAAAACTGTTGCCTCAAGTTATCATCATCATTTACGCTGATGAAATGCCCTCAGCATGAAAGACAGGTTTTAGGGATTCTAATCTTACTTGATTTAATGTGGGGATGAAAGCCACAAAGGAGAAAATTTAGAGTTGCAGTGGATCACGCAGGATCATGATTCACGGGCCTTTCCTGGACATCGTTCAGCTGCTTTCCTTTCCGCTGATTTCACCCGCATTAGAAAGTTTGCCCTGCGGTCTGTTAAATCACCACCTCGTGCTAAAAGGGGAAGTGCCAGCACTAGCAGCTGGAATCCCCATCAGCTTCTTCTAAACTCTCCAGTGAGCTGAAGCAGCAGCAGCTAATGTGTTTACAGTATGCAGGGTTTGTTAGTAGCACATCTTTCCCTCCTTAATCCCAGCTCTTCTCTGTCTAGCCTAGTGCTGTAACTAATAAGCATTTATAGATGGCTGTCTTGTGAGCATCTTCATGGCCTTTGCAGAGATAAACCAAAGCACCTTCTCCTTCTGACTCCAACTAAGCATTTAGTTTGATTTAATTGGGAATGTATTCCCCAAAACACCAAACGGAAAAGGGGAAAAATCTGGAGTTTCTTCAGCGTTGTGAACTACTGATCCTTTCCTGTATTATTAAAAAAAAAAAAAAGAAAGAAAGAAAAAAACAAACAAAAAACTTTCAAAATTCCCTATTTTCCTTTAAACTCATGAACATTCTAATTGAATAAAGTTTTTTCTTTGTTTGAGTCTCATGCTGTAGCCTCAGCCGGCCTAGAACCCACTGGCCTGGAACTCAGAGCCCTTCTTGCCTCTCTGCCTCTGTGGTGCTGGGATTAAGGGAATGCGCTAGCACACGTAGTTGGAGTAAAGTCTTTTTTCAACTATTGGTGTACTAAATTCCACAGCTGTAATTGAACCCACCCTATCCTGCGGTAAGAACAGGTGTGGCGTGTGTGTTAAACCGTCCCTCTATCCCCAACCAAAGCGGAGGATTTCCATTCTAGACAATCCGTTTAAGTGGTGTCTAGCTGCCTTAAGCTTTGGAAGGGTAATTCACCGCCATTGTGAGACAGAGTTCCTGCCTGAATCCTAACTTTTAAGTTCTAGTAGGATACAAGAAAATCACCTTGCCTACAAAAAAAGACACTATTCCTACAAATCCTCAGTGTGGGAGGAAAGCATTAAAAGATTAGGCCTTGCCAGGTGACGGTGGTAGTACACACCTTTAATCCTAGCACTCAGGAGGCAGAGGCAGGCAGATCTCTGTGAGTTCAAAGCCAGCCTCAACTACAGAGTGAGTTTCAGGACAGTCAGAGTTACAACAGAGAAATCCTGTCTCGAAAACCAAAAAGAAAAAAGAAAAAAAGAAAGTAGACCTAGACAGGGCCTCGCTGTAGGGAACTAAGTTGAAGAAGCACCCTGCCCTTGGGTAAGGTTGTGCCTTAGAGATCTAATATGAGCAACAGGAAATCACCCTGGTATTTCCCGCAGTAAGAAGACAGTCAGTGGCCAATCTGTTTCATTTTGTGAACATAGAACACAAGCATTCAAACTACTGTGTGTCAGATTAGTGTGACCCTGTCTATTGTTCTGCTAAAATTATCTTAATAATCTCATATGTCAGGCATGCATAACACCTGATATACAAGAAGCCATGCCACTAAGGAAGGCAGACGTTGGGAGTAGCATTTGTTTAGCATTTATTCTGTGCTGACCACATTCATAAACTTCGCACGCAGCTTCGTCTAATAACAAGGCAGTTCCATTCATTTTATTTTCTTTCCTCAATAATTTTTTAAGTGCCTGCATTGAAATTGTGCCCCCCCTCGGTTACTCCAGATTTTTGTCTTTTGTCATAGTCTGTGAACCATTTATTTGCTTATCTAACATATTTTCTCCTATAAGAATTTTAGTGAGTATCAAATGGCAGCTACCACTTCAGCTCACAAACTTTCTTTGTGAAAGTTTTGAAAACGACCTTAAGGGAAACCTCCTTCCCTGTGCCACGGCACCCATTTCCTATTCTGTTTTTCCTTTTCCTTTTCTTTTTTTAAGGGAGGCTTCAACATGAAATATGACCAAATTTACATCTGTTTACTGTCACCACACCCTCCTCCAGGAAGTCATAGCTTCCATTTCGAAAGAATGATCATTCTCTCTAAAGCTTTGGTCTCTAGCCGTTGTATCCTTCATGCTTTAGGGATTTTACCCCTGAGGATTACGTTCATTCATCCAGTAGTATACAGTGTTTTATAATCTTTTTCTTTCAGTTCCAAAAGAAGAACAACTTTCCCATAAACCAGACCCAGAGGTTTCTCACAGTGAAACTGGTAAAAAAAAAATTTAATTTTTCTAGTTAGAAAGTATATTTCTATTTTAATATCCTGATGTAAATACATAGTTTAAGGGTCATGACATAAAAAGTATGGTTATGAAATATGTTTCCTTGGGTGAAGTTTAGTATTACAACCCTCTTAAAAGGTTTTTTTTTTTTTTCTGGTTAAATAGAGAAAGAATACTACAATAATTTTGTTCACTTTGGAAATGTTTTTCCTGAAGAGGAGGCCATGCTGAAATTATAAAACTTAATTATTAGCTGAGATAACTGTTTTACACTCTTTTATGGGTTTATTTTAAGCAAAAACAAATGGCTGCCTATTCACTCATATTTTTTTTTTTTTTTATCAAAATGATGGTTGGCGAATGAAATAAAGATTTAGTTAACTAAATTCCTTGAGTAGAATCTAGTAGAGCTTTCTCATATTATGATTCTTAAAGGATATTCAGGTTTTTAAATAGCTGTACCAAAAACAGAAATAATTTGACTTTGCTGTAGTAACTTTTGTAAGTGTTTCTTTGGTTTGCTTTTGGGATAGTTCTGCCTCCTGGCGCCTCTGGAGTTCAGCCACTGAAGACAACCATAGGTAATGTTTTTCTAATATTAACCAACTTGCTTACTTTCTTTGTTACATCAAGATCACAGGTGTTTCTCAAATGATTGCTAACTGAAAAGTCACCTCTTCTCCGTGCGTTTCATGATGTCATTCTCACTGTGACCGCTCTTTCCAATAAAGAGAAGCACGGTTTCAGTGCTGAAAGGTTTTGCTCTGGAGACCAGCCCAGGATGGCTCATTACCGAGCTGTGCTTGTCTACCTCGCACATCTCCATGATTCCACATTCCCGGTTCCCTGTCTAGTTAATATTCCTGCTGCTTTAATGGTTCTCAGCTGTGACGCTGCAGCACATTAGCATATGTCAAAGGTCAAAAGATGGAGCAAGAAGCTAATGTGGGTCAAAACACAAAAGCTGCCAGTGATTTGATTGTCCAGCTAAACCAGAGCTCAAAAAGATTATCACAACAGTTTTGTAATCCTTTCTTCTGTGGGGTGATGGGTAGAGAGAGAGAGCTACAGTCAGGTCAGGAAGGTACCCTGACCACACTCTATCATGGCCAGGTCTCCTATGCTGTGGGTCAAACAGAATATCATTTATTGTGTATCCTGGTAGAAAACGGATAAGAACCACTATGCTCATGTCTCATTGTCCTTCTCCCAAAAGTCCTGTACACATTAACTTTCCTTTCACCACTCACCAGATGTTTTCATGAAGGCATCTCCTGCGATACCCTTCAGGTTTATTGCTGTCTTTGATTTAAAAGCTTACCAACTTAGTACTTTTCTTTTGCAGCACCTTTAGAGACACGGGACATTCCTTTCATACCTGTGATTTCACCACGACCTAGTCAGGAGGAACTACAAACCACCCTGGGTAAATTGTGTTATTTTGCTCCACACATGCCTTAGCTTTTAAGGATTGCCCTTACTTAAAGTTATATGCTTATTTTATCCAACTTTTACATTGTGTGATTTTTCAATATAAGAGCATTTCCAAGCATCTTGGCAGTCAAGTTTCAAGTGTAGTCAGCTCTACTGAAAATGTGAGGTGTTTTTCTCGTTAGCCCTCAAATGGTTAAGCATAGTAACTATTTCCATAGCATTTGTATCGGTTTAGACCACAGGTGATCTAGAGACAATTTAAGATATAATAGGATACCCACAGAGTTTGTAGTTTGCCTGCCGAAAGACCATGGGTTAGACAAGAAAGTGGTTGGTATGGTCTGGACCATACTGTGGAAATACACGTGCTGAGTCATGACCGGACATGATGGGAAGTTTCCGGCTCATGCTTGTTGGCTCTCAGCCCTTTCCTTGCTACATCCTACAGAGTCATTCCATTCCGTAGCCTTATTTTCCTCCTTAAGTAAATCCATCACCGTGTGTGTGTGTGTGTGTGTGTGTGTGTGTGTGTGTGTGTGTGTGTGTGTGTACATGCATGCACATGTATGGGTGTGTGTCTGTGTAAAAGATTTTTAAAATGTATTTTAAATATAACAGTTTTTCTTCTAAATGGGGGTGTGGGTTTGGCTGTCTTTTTGCCGTCTGAGTCTGGGCTCTCGAATGGTGCTGTTACTTTCCTCACTGGCAACTTAACTCTGCCCTACATTTCTGGCTGCTAGATTTCTAACTTATAATGTTTTTAAACCTCAGTTAGCTCATAAGGTTAGGAAGAATAGGAAAGGAAAGAGAAATCTTTACAGCTCTTTTCTGGCTGTCTTAATCTGGGGAACTGAACTAACCCACCCTGGTTCAGTTTCTCCCAGCATAGCAATTACTGAGAAGATCTAAATTGTAACTTTTCTAAAATCCCAGTTAGTTCATTTCACCTGAGCCTTATTTCTGCCTGCATCCCTATCAGCCTTATTTATGTCCATTTCTCCTATTATCAGTTTTTGTGATCTCTCTTATTTTGTCCTGGAGCAACTGTGCTGTAACTTTGCTGTAACTCTAACTCTGTTGTTCCAACTGTCAGTGTCTCTTTTATATACATCCCTCCAAGCTGTTCCCAGAAGTCCAAGTGGCATGCAACCACAAGGGGGAAGGGGTTTTTCCTTGGCAAAGCTTCACTCTACATGCATGTATATGTGCAGGTATGCCCGTGCAGGCCTCTATCTGTGTTGAAGTAACTAAACACATTTTAAAATGAAGTCCACCTTGAAGACAAAAATATAAATGGAATGAGCAAATATACTATAATGATTACCAATATATATCATTCTAGCCTATGTCTGTGAAGTCATGAAATGGTAAAGTTAAAATTAGTTTACAAAAATTGCCACAGAATATACCAACCATCTAATTTCCCCTCCTCATTTTTTTAAAATGCTTCTTGGTTTATTGAAGAAAAAATCATCACCTGCTAGCTATCACAAACCCCTCTCCAGAAAATTGAATCAAAAGAATAAACTGGGGCAGTGGAGAAAAAGGGGTCAGTATTACTACCAACAGCTATTTCCTTGATCTCTAAGGCAGTAGAGTAAATAGTATATTTTGCTTTGTCATTATGTAATAATTTCAGGATAATACAAAGGTAGTACTTTCTTTGCCAATAACCTCATAATCAGCTGTCTTGGTCCCCTAGCTCAGGGGCAGGACACTTGCCTGGCATATATGATGGGTTCATTCCCCAGTGTAGTAAAACCAAAAATCAAGGTGAAATGATCTTGAACTCAAAGCTGTTGTGCAAGTCCTTATAATAATCACTTAAAATAATAAGAAAACAAAGATAAGAAGTCATTAACATATGCATTCACTTTAAGTTATTAGAAGGGTAGAGAATAGCTTGAGTTACTATTTTTTTGCCTTTGCTCTGTTGTGCTCACAGTGATAGTTATTTTAAACAAGGCACCCTACTGTGTTTTTTCCCTAGAAGAGACAGACCAGTCTACCCAAGAGCTCTTCACAACTAAGAGTCCACGGACAACTGAATTGGCAAAGACAACTCAGGGTAATGCTATTTCTCCACTGTTAAAGAGAACTTTTTCTTTATTTTCCTTTAATCAAGAAAGAAATTTTGCTTTCAGATGGTATTTCCTCGCTACAGTGAGCTACTTGACTATTTTCATAGTAAAGATGAAGAACCTCAGGCGAATTGAATGTCATTTGTATACACAGCTTCTTTGGTTGGTGCTCCGAATGTGTTGTTGGCTGCAGGATGCTGATAATTAATCTCAAAAGCCCCTAGGTTTTTTTTCCCTTGCTGAATCTTCATGAGTCTGATTTTCATACCCGGTAAAGAAGGAAGACCTCTATCATCTTCCTTTCCTTTCCCTTCCTCTCCTCTCCCCCTTTTCTTTTCTCTCATCTCCCTGACTGGAATGTGAGCTCAGCAAAGCTATTAATGAGAAAAATCATTTTTAAAATGTTGAGAGTGTTTAAACATTTAGGAATGCATTCCCTGTGATGTTCTGTCTCTGGGGAAATGAACTTACCTGCATAATCCTTCGTCTTCATTTTCAGAAGTTTTTCTGTTACAGTTTCTGACCTACTTGGGGATAACCACTTGCTGATTTCTAATGCTGTAGTGGTTTGTTTTCCTTTTGTTATGCTGTTTGATCCTTTCTGCTCATTTGTGTTAAATGGTAGAAAGCCAGTGGAAATAAAATGAAACAAAAACAAACCTTTTAAAGGAGCTGGAAGACAGATAACCTTGTTCTGTCCATCCATTATCAATTCTAATTTGAGGGAGAACATTGATGACTCAAGTCTGAATTAACAAGAGCCTAGTGTGGTGACATGCTTGCAATCCCAGCATTTGGGAGTCAGGACAGGAGACTGGTGAGTTCAAGGCCAGCCTGGGAAAAATAAAAAGGGCAAAATAAAGAGAAAGGGGGAGGGGGGAGAGACAAGGGGAGAGAGAGAGAGAGAGAAGCAAGAAAGAGAGAGAGGGAAAGAAAAGTAATAAGTAATAGCAAGGAAAATGATAGCAATAGAACACATCTCATTCGAAGGCAGATGCTTGTCAGCAGAGCAAGCGCCTGAGCAACCCTAATGGGTGAGTGTGGTACAACACTCACCTCTAAATCTTGTTTGTTTGGTTTAACGGGTTCATTTTAAATTTTCCATTTCAAAGTTTATTAAGTTGCATTTGTTAGCATCTTATTTATTTACAAATATTCAGAGACATGAGAAGCACCCCAGCGGTCTCCTCATGCTCCCGTTGGCAGCTTCATCCATTGGTGATGCACAGTCACCTGTGTTATGGCTCTATTTTTGCATTTTTTTTGTTTTTTTTTTTCTCTCTTTTGTGCAGATCACTGTACTGTCTTGAATGACAGCATCATCCTCATGCTAGAACTATGTACCTCTTCAACAAAATACGCAGATACTTATAATGAGGACACATAAAAATTCAGCTCAGTTTGTGTTTCCAAGTGAGAAAAAAATATTTCAACTTTTGAAGGTTTCGTGGATTCTGGGATGAAGGGTAAAAGATGATAGGCTTGTGCTTTCCTTATTTTGGTAGCATTAAATGGGAATGCCAACATTGTGTTAACGATTTTTTTAATTCCTTCTACAACAATTTTACTAGATAGGAACTTTATAGTTACACCGGGTTACATGAAGGAACTTGTATCATGGTCTGAACTGTCTTAGCACTATCGTATAATATACTATAGTCTTTTTCTTGTGTCCACATAATTCTTAGTTTAAGCATCAGCTCTGTTATCCTAGAATTTATGCTCTCCTGGCTTTGTTTAGGCTCACTAGGATGCAGTTGCATGAGATAGCAAACAGTATCTAGGAGGGAACTCATCTTCAGGGAGAAGAGGAACACCCACAAACCGGTGCCTTCCAAGAGCCCTGATTAGAAGCAAAGGGAGGGGGCAGCTTTGATGAAGATAAGATGTGGGTTACCAGGGCCCTCCTATTAAGCTGTGCCTGAGCTGTGAGATACTCCGGTCCATCTGGGACTTTGGGGTTTGTTTAATGCCAGCCCTCATACCAACAGAGGGGACTAGAGGCAGAGATGAAATCACTCCTCCTGATGCTCTCTAACCATGTGTGTACCACTGATGCATGCGTCTATGGGATCTCAAATCCTCTGCAGCGGTACTCCTAGGACCACAGAAGAACCGTGCTATTAGATTCTCCAACATATTTGTGGCAGCCTTGCTCCCATGTCTACTAAGACAATTCTTACACAGCGTGCTATAATTTAGACTCATTTCTCTCTGCCTTCTACTTCTGTTTCTATGTGTATTTATTTTGTATGTGCTTGGGCATGATCAGAAGGCATTTATCACAATTCCATGGCACTTGTATGGAGGCCAGAGGACACCATAACGGAGTTGGTCCTCTCCTCCCATCACATGGATTCTGGGGACCAGCTTGTCAGGCTCAGCCGAATTTTTACCCACTGAATCATTCCTAAGTGCCCAGCTTTCTCCTTTTAGCACATTGTAGCAATCTGCTTTTATGCAGTCCTGATTATTTCACTTTCAGCTCTTGATTGCTTCTCCATTTGGAACTGGGCACAGCACAGTTATGTGATAGAAATATATTTATTTATTTCTGATGTTGTTTTTATATTCTTTATTTTTAATATTTTTAGAAGTTTTTTTTTTAATAGATGTGAACTATCTTTAAATTTTTGTGTTACTAGCCACCTCCGAAACATGTGGCAGTGATGTTTATGCAGGTACATAATCACAAAGCTCCTTTCTTTGTCTTTTTAGGTTGAACGTTAGAGCAATTTTCTCAAGGCTGCATGCTGTTGGGTGATGAGCTGTCTGAGTTCCTCACAGCCTAAAGTTAAAATTTCCTCCAGCTCTTTAAGTTCTTCCTAAAAAAACTCGAACCAAAGCTCTTAGACCCTGGTGTTGAAGTGATGGAGGCAGTGCTGGCTATGTCTGCACTCTGCTCTGACGTCCTTCCTATGCAACGTTCAAAAATTCCTGTGTTTTCTATGATGAGGGGAAAAAGAACCATGATCCTTTTAGTTCTCTTCAGCCAAAGCAACCAGATCTTCAAAGGGATTTACATGCAAAGTAGAACTGGGTTCAAATGACTGGCACTTTTACCACTCTCAAAGAAAATCAAAGGGAACCATTTGCAAATCATCATGAGACATTTTTGGCTCTGTGGGCATCAGTGCTTTATAACAGCTCTTCTGTTCAGTGTGGTTAGTACCCTTGGAGTTAGGTCCCTAGAGGATGTCAGTCTGCCTCTCTTGTTAGCCTGCAGTATGGCAAAATCCTGCTCATCAAAGACTTCACACTGGAAGCTTCTAAGTGAGAGCTACGTCAAAAACTATTTCACAGATGTTATTTTTTTTTTTAAGCTGCCAGGCAAGACATTGCTCATTTATGGTTAATGAATGTCCACTCGAGATCTGAGCAAGACTATTAAATGATGTAACATTTGTGTAGTGTACAAGAAAAAGAAAATTCTGGCAGTAGCTCCAGCATTACCAAGAGAGTTGGTGGCAGGAAGCCATGTGTTGTATGCTGTGTGCAAAGAACAGAGACTGACAGATGCAGGAGGAGTGGATATGTAAACACTTTAAGAAGCAAAAATAGTTCTGTGTCTTCTCCCAAGTTTACCTGCAATGGTCGTTCATGTATTGATTCAGCAAGGTTTCGTCACTACTCCTTTATGTGTGGCCCCATATAGCAGGAGGTAGCATGATAGTTTTAGGGTTCCTTGCTCACTAGTCCTCGACAGATGGGAATCACTTTCGCTCCTCGATATAGCAGTCATGGTTGACAGTGAATACTTACTAATTTCAGTGTTCATAAGCAAAGACAATTTGATAGAAGCCACCTGTTACCATTATTTTTCTTAGCTATCTAAGTTTTTCTTTTTTCTTTTAACTCTTAAGATTTTTTTTTTTTTTTGAAAAGTAATGTTCCACAGTACAGTAGCTCCTTATTGAGAAGGCTGGATGGGTGGATAGATAGATGGATGGGTGGATAGATGGATGGATGGATAGATGGCTGGCTATGTAGATGGCTGGCTGGGTTATATATTTATCATGTTATACAACCATCTGATAAGATTAATACTTTTGGCAAGCATGGACTAAATGATTGGGTTCTTAATATTACAAATGGCCTACCTCATTCTATGTGTACCTCTACTTTTCAGCCACAAATATTTCCACTTATTTTATCTTCTTCTTGCATGAAGTAGGTAATGAATAACTGGCAATTTCAATGTTCTTTCTACCTCTATGTGAAGTGTACTAGTTATTGGTCCCTAGGATAACAAAGGTCAATTGGCCGGTCTTTGGAGTACTAGTTACTGGGTATAAAGTATGTCTTCTATTTCAGCACCACACAGATTACACACAACCCCTGTGAGGCCCAGAATACCTGAAAAACCACATGCCAGGCCTGGTAAGAGCTTTTCTTTCTCTGATGACCTATGAAATCAGCAGGCAGGGGAAGCTACAGCATGGAGTCGAAACAGGCACATTTCCCAAGAAGGAGGGATCCAAGACATATACCCTGAAGTTGAAATAAAAGGAACACAAAATTCCTATCCTTGTAGATAACTGAAGGGATTAATTCATTGATGAGATGAGACTTGAAGGTTTTTCATGGGTGTTCAGATTCACAGACCTCTGTGGAACTTAGCAAATAAAAATATTTTAATGAGGCTTATTCATAAGTCCCACACACCTTAAATTTTTTATGACAATTTCAAATGGTATTTTTTTGTTTTTGTCTTGGGGAAAAATGGCCTCATCCCAGTAAAAGAGAGCTTTTATTTTCAAAGAGAGTAGTTTTACTTTGATACTTTCTGTCATCAAAAGAAACATTTCTCACCTCAAAAGAATAAAGGACATGGTTTATTCTGGAGCTAAAATTATGAGTGGCCATGATCCAGAACATATATTCTGCTATTCCCCAAAATAATATTACAATGAGGAAGTAGTTTCATGAACTTATCGTACCAGAACAAAGAAAGTTATAAATCAAGACATTTTTAAAACATATTGGTAGAAACGTCAGAAAGACAGAGTTACAGGAAGCTGAGGAATGTCTCTTACAGGCCTCAGACGTGACAACATTCTGAGCTTTTGCTTTGGTGGAATTAGCAGTCTTCTTAGCTAATACATTCTAAAGAGTTCGTCTGTTAGTTACAGGACTCCCACGGGGTGGACAAGGCATGGGTATGTAGGGGCTAAAGAGAGCCTAAAATGAATTGTAATTAGGCTCTGGACCTGCAACATTCCCACCTCTCCACATCACTGTGGCTCTAATCCATCAGTCTTTGCTGACCAAGATTCCTTCTAGGAATTCTTATTCACACCTCAAAGGATAAAAATACTTATGAACAAAAACAACATTGTAGTTCTGTATTGAAAGATACTTCATACTTACCAAATCAGTGAAGGTTTGTAATTCTGCCCTCTTTGGAATTTAAGGAAAGCTTAGCTGTTCAGTGTAAGTTATTCATGTGCTAAGGCACAAGTATTTTAGCACCAGCTAAAGCCTTTCCAGTGTTTTCTGTCTTTTTCCATTTTGATTCTAAGTATTCTTAAGGTACTAAGTGAGGAAAGTCACTCACAAAAGTTTGGGCTTTATGAATGTATCTCCAGGTGTGAGAGAGAAAGGAGACAATGTTTTTATATTCTTTTAATATTATATATGTAGTAATCAGTATTGTATATATAGCTAGAGTGAGGTCATCTAGGGTTGCAGGAATGGATTCTTTTCCTACACCACTTTAAAGAATAAAAAGGCAGGAAAGGCAGGGTCTCATCACTCAGCCAGATCTGTAGAAAGCACAAGGTAACCATGTACACAGAGGCAGAGTCTGCAGATGGGATGGGAACCCAGAGATGGAATCTGAGGAGGGAGTCTGTCTGGGAATGGAATGAGTTCCCCTTCTCCCTGGGAATTGGCTGGTTTGGGCTAGTGTCTGTCATGGGAAGAGAGAAGCAGGAAGTCAGCTATCTTAAAGGTCTACCCAAAAAATATAGTAATCTATCTAGAGCTTTTGTTCTCTTCCTGCCTGGTGGGGATATGTCCTAGTCCTTCATATGGAGAGCCAGTATTTTGGGTATAATCTCCTACTCCTGATGGTAATTAGATAGGGAAATCTATTGCAAGGTATTTCCATATAACTTTGAGTTAAAAAGAAATCAGCCCTTAATATATGACTGATGGAACATTTCTGTAAAACAAAGAAATAGTAATGGTTGGCAATGACTGCGTGCTTACCATGTGTCCGATGAGGTATGTTTGAGGAAACTGAGGCTGAGGGGAATCAGAAAGGGAATTAATAGACAGGCAATCTTGCTCCAGAGCTTATGCATATAAGTACACTCAGTGTTTAGTTTTCTAGAGAACAGAAAAGAGGTTTATATGGTGGTATCATGGTTCAGTGCTCAGCAGGGGATGTGTACAAGGATTATTGTAATTAAACAGTATCTAGAGACTTCTACAAAAGGACCTCCAATTTACGAGTTATTAGTGGTGTGGTTTTGACGTAAAATACATTTCATGACTTGGTTTTTCACTAGACTTACTGTAATCCTGATATTCCTTCAGTTCTATTTTGGAATGTGTCTAATGGCACAGGAAGCAAGGTAACATATTTCCCACTGAGAAGTAGAAATTCCTTTGCTACTTACTTTTTTCAAAAACAAATATCGGAGCCCAGTGACCGCCTCAGAACAGATTTCAGATGTTTTCTTCAACCTCATTTTTTTTTTCACTTTCATTCTCACGGATGAAAGTTGGTGACTTTCATAGCAGGGTGTGTTTTCAGTACTCTGGGCCATGTGTGCTTTCTGAGCTGTCATTACCTTACTGCCTAGTTAAATGACCTTCAGTTCTCGGAGAAGTCTTGTTCTCCGTGACTGCAAACTTTTAATAAGGAAATGTGTAACCTTGGTAATCCCCACTTTGTTGTAGTTCTGAACAAAACAACCGCAAGACCCGGTAAACCCAAACCCAGTAGGATGCCCCACAGAAATGGAGCAGCAAAAGGTAATAGTCACACGTGAACTTCTCTTTCGTTGCATCAAAACTAATGGCTGTCTCTCTCATATAATTTTGTTGTGTTCACACATCACTTTCTTTGTTTCTGAGTTATGGAAAGTATTTGTAAAATTGGAATTTAAAGTTTTAAGTAATTTCAAAGTCAACTTCAAATGTCCCTAAAAATGTTGGGAAAGAATTTTTTACTTTTCTAAACCCAGTCTACTAAATTGGCTACCATATATAGTCCTATTTCTCAAAAATTTTGATTAAACACGAATTACAGAATGAAAATAGTAAAAATAGTTATTTCCCCTTATTTCAAACCACTTTCTAGGCACAGGCTGGTCTTTGTAATTGCTTGGTTCTCCCCTTTATAATCTCTCACAGGGGCCATCACAGCTTCCTGCAAGGCCTTTATCTGCTAGCGGCTGCAATGTAGAATTCGAATCAGAAGAAACAGGCTTAATTCAACACAGTTAACAACTTGCCACGCTGGCTAAAGTCCTGTTAAAGTTCATAAACCATTCTGGTCAGATGACACAGCCCTAACTTCCTTTGAGTTATAGGACTAGACCTAATAGTTCAAATGCCCAAGTTATTTATCCATGGACAAATGGGGCTGCATTGTTCCTTGAGATATTTTGAATATAACTCATGTGTTTATGTAGGCAAGAGTGCATAAAAATTAGAATGTATTTAATGCATATATTTTATGTTCAATCAGCTCCAGGTAAGAAAAAGATGTAATATTTTAAGTTAATCTAAAAATCATTTAGAATGAGTTTCCTGTACTTTTACTTGAGTATTATGGTACCTGAAATTATGGAAATTTAGTTATTTTCAGACCAAATGAAAGAGACAGGAAAAGCAAGAAAGCAAGAAGGCAAAGTGCCTTCCTGTGATGACCAATTTCATTCATTCTTCCTGGCTGTAGCTTTAGCAGTGCATAGTTTCTCAGACTGGTAAAGACAATCTGGCTCTAACAAGAGCTGTCTTCTCTCAGATCCTCTTGGGAGAAATTTAAGTTCACATGTTTAACATTCAAATGATTCCTCGGAGGTTGCATAAGTAAAAATAGAAATTAGGTATAAACGGAGCAAATAAACAGCAAAAAATGAAAGTTGCTGTGGTCCTGTTTGAGAGCTGTTGTTTTCAGCATAATCAAACTCAAACATGATTCTTTCTAGGACAATGAGAATCATCCAAAGACGGTAAATAGCATATACATTAGCTTATTAACAATATGCATTTTCTAGGTCCATTTTTAAACCAGTACCTGTCATTACTATTTTGCATACATAAGTCATCTCTGTCCAAAATGGTTTGGGGAAGACAAGTGCTTCTGTGCTGTAGCAGACTTCTGGGAGGAGGTGGTCTAGTAGGGTGTCCTTCCCCCCTTGTTTCTCTCCCAGTGTCCAACCAAAATTCAGCTGCTTGTTCTTTGTTATGCTCTCAGTCTACCGAGATCTTCTCTCTAGGATCATCTTGATATTTATCTCAGGTAGTAAGGTCAGCAGACAGCATCTGGCACCATCACTTTGACGGTCAGTCTTAGCTGAATGCTGCCTTGAATATTTATTTTGTAACACCATTGTAGAAACTTGATTTGCATTGTGTGGATTGGTTTTTCTTTATTTTAAGGTTAGAAAGTAACCTACAGAGGCTGCAATTTTATTTTGTTACCTTTATTTATTTGTATTATGTGGGAGTATGCACAAGAGCATGTCCCTGTGCATGTATAGGAATGAGAGGATAATCTGCAGAAATCAGTCTTCTCTTTCAACCATGTGGTTCCTGGATACAGAACTCAGGTCCTCACCGTGGAATCATAAGTCATTTTTGCACTATTTTGTTTTTTTTGTGGTTTCTGAACATAGATATCACAGTAAGGTGTTCCACACATTAGAAATTTCTAAGTTGAAAAGTTGTGAGAGAGAAACAGCACAGTTTACAAAGCTAAAAATGTTTATTGCCTGACTCTTTAGAGAAGAGACTTGTCAGCCTGATCCAGGACACTCTGACTTCTCTAGGAAGATGACAAGTACTGAGCTGATTAGTTGTCCAGCCATCACTTTTGAAGGCTGCTTACATGCCAGGCAAAGTATAATTCTGAAGCTGTCTTGGAGCATGTGATCTGGCAGACTGCTATACAGCTGAATCTCAGACTCTTCTCTCTATATCTTAATGAGTAAACTATACCTTACTGTCCCTACTTGGAGTGAGCCTTAAGGAAAAACTAGTCTCCTCTAGGTAAGGTATGCGTTTTTCTACGAAGTGGCTAAATCTTCCAGGCTGTTGGCTCATTGCTTGTGAAATTTGAGGTAGGTGCTAAGATTTGGGGACAAAGCACAGAGAACAAGTCCTCTATAAATATCACCCCCTTTCATCACAGGAGGTAGAGTCACTGATTCATTGAAGATAGATTTCCAGTGATACAGTTGGAAATCAACATGCTCCAAATTGTCATTTCATCTTGGACAAGAAATCACAAGTGATGAATTATGTAAATCAGTAGACTTCTGGAGAACTCCCATGTGGCAGCGGTAGGCCATGCTGAGATTCGGGTGTTGGTGCCTCCAGACCCAACTGCCCTGTAGCATATGTGCTAATTAATTCTGTCTGAGAGAAAATAACTCAGCTCACAGCCTGGGCTGAATTGCCCGATTGCGTGCCAGTTCCACAGGAGCCATTCTCTACAGCTTCTCTCATACTCATCTTTTTTCTTTTCTCCTCGTACTGATTCTGCATTGCCTTTATCCTTATTGCCTCCTTCTGACTCAGAGCAGAGAGTTCACTGGTTTACCAGAGCCTGAGGCTTCATTGCCTGTCTCCAACTCTCTCAACTGAGCACCAGAGGTACTGTTTGCAGGGCTCTTTCCAAAGCTTCCAGATACCATTTTCAGGGTCAGATGTGCTGTTGAGCTAGAGATCACAATGATGTACTGCCTTTATCTCTACTTGTATAGAAAGCAACTGGGAAATTTCTAATTTCCTCTAATATATTCTCCGTCCCCTTTGCTTGACCCATATCCATCCCTTCCTCCCCCCTTCTCCCTAATCTCCAACTCACTTCCACCTTCAGGCACTTACCTGCACTCACCCTGGGGTTAGTGGATCTGCATTTGTCCCATGGGAACTGCTGAAAGCATGCAACTAATTTGTTTTCTAATGCCATGCACTGGTATAATTCATAGTTTTGGCTAGATGCTTGACAGCCAAACTCTCATACAGGGTGGTACTTCAGCCTTTTCAGGAGATGGAGTATATAGGACTCTAGTCACTTAGAGTCATAGTGAGGAGTTAAGGAGAAGGAGCCAAGAGGAGGACTTAGTGTTGAGAAAGAGGCTTTGGAGCTGAGAACACATGAGTCCGAGTCCCAGCATTTCCTAGTTGTGAGATCTTGGGAAACTTGTGTAGTTTTACTGGCCTTGGAGCTCCTTGTTTGTGGTTCTTGGATGCTATCTCCCACACAGCTGCTTTGTAATGCTCAAATCAAGTAATTAATATGCAGAATGCATCTTAGAAATAAATAATTTGTCATTGAAGGATAGAAATATTTGGAGAAAGACTAAGAAGATCTATTCAAGAAACACTGAGCCTACTGGCATTCTAGGGTGTGTGTGTGTGTGTGTGTGTGTGTGTGTGTGTGTTACCTTTAAGAAATAATGGTAAATGAAACCTCACCAAGCAAAGTTATCTATGCCCATATGTTATTCACCAAATAATCAATCATGTGACCCATTTCCCTGACCCCCATGGTACAAATAATCCTAGGGCACAGAACAGCTTTTTTAGACCAAAATTTCAAAGCTTTCCACATTCCTCTAAAAATCAAGATGGCTAGTTATATTACAGCAACAAACCCATTCTATGGTGCCAGCTTCTTTTTAGGTATTTTCTGTTGCTGAAATAAAACACCACAACCAAAGTCAAATTAAGAAAATGTTCATTTGGACTTATGGTTCCAGAGGGCTAGATGTCCATAGAGGTGGGGAAGGCATGGAGACAGAAGCAGGAAGCTGAGAGGTCACATCTCAATCACTCACAGGAAATGCAGAATACAGGAAGTATGGCAAGGCTATAAACCCCCAAAACTCAGCCCCTCCCAGTGATGTCCTTCTTTCATCAAGGCTCTACTTACTTAAAAGTTTTATAACTTCCCCAGACAGCACCACCAACAGGACCCAAACATTCAAATACAGGAGCTAATTCAAACCACAAGCAAAACTTTTATATTTGATCAGTATCTGCCTTCACATTAAATGTGTTTAAGTAATGTCCTTTTACCTTTTCTGGGACATAACAGTAAAACCGGAGTTGTTGGCATGTAGTCACTGTGGTTATCATTATTAATGTACTAACTGGCATAGTAAACATGGTTTCTTAGCTTGAATATAAAAACTGCAGTCAGACCATCAGCATATGGATTCTTGTTAGGAAGATTATTTCTGAAGTGATATTTCCTATGTAGATTCCAAAAATTGTTTCTGTTCTTAATAAAAATTGTCAGAGCCAGGCATGGTAGCATACATCTTTAACAATCCCTGCACTTAGGAAGCAGAGGTAAGTAAATTTCTTGAGTTTGAGGCCAGCATGGTCTACTTAGTGAATTCCAGGCTACCCAAAGCTGTGTAGTAAGACCCCATCTGAAAAAAACAAACATACAACAACAAAAACACAAAGCAACCTGATAAAAAAAAAAACCCATCAGGCACATCAGGAAAGATTATTTTGTAGTATGATCACAGAAAAGGGCCAGAAAGATTGTAAGAGCCAGAGGAATGGAATATCTTCTGTGAGACTGCATCTCCTAGAAATATCCAGGAAGACATCCATGAAGTCTCATCAACATGACTGGCTCAAACAAGACCTGAACAAGGATGACATCAATAAATATGCCTACATAGAAGGGTAAAATCTCACAGGACACCAATTCTAGACAAAGAACTACAAGCAACTGAGAAATATTGAAAGTGAGAGAGTTTTCCCCAGGGGAGTGCTGCCCCCTCTCCATTGGTTATTTAATACCAAAGTGTCATCTCTGGCTGTAACAAATAGATGGGCAGGTTGTATTTATATATTTAGGAATATATATACATATATATATTTAGGAGGGTGTGTGTATCATGTATGTGTGTGTGTGTGTGTGTGTGTGTGTGTGTGTGACAAAAGAAGAAAGAGGCCAGAGACCATAAATTGAGAGAGATCAAGGTGGGGGTATGGAATACATGAGAGGAGCTGAAAGGAAGAAATGGGAAATGATGTAATTATATTTTAATTTCAAAAACTAAAAATTTTAAAAGTAAAGCAAAGATGATTTTTAAAAAGTAATAGTAAAACAAAACTAAGGTAAGACAAAACTAATTCCCTACATCCTAGGAAAGCTGTTCAAAACCTATCCTAGGTAATTAGGTGAATGGCCAGATAACCCTTGTCTGAGGAAGATAGGAGAGAAAAATATTACACAGAGAAATTTTGAATTGGTTTCTTCCAAACAACAACTTGGGGTTCTAGGCCAATCCAAAACTATTTGACAAATCCCAAAGATAAAGGCCCAGTTTGTAGCCTCAATAATCCAATAGACCAGTCCTGCACAAGGGTATTTTTAAAGCCAGTTCAATAAGCATAAACCTAACCACACTGGATTTCTGAGGTTTTTTTATGGGCATTGTGGAGTTGGAGGAAAATTATCTTTTTAACCACAAAATGTACCCATAAAGACTGGGCAGAAGGTGACAATTCGCCCTTGGTAAGATCTGTCTGGTGAAGCAATACCTCCCAGGCAGCCAGTGCAGGATGAATGCCATGGAAAATTATGACAAAACCAAAAACCACAGCCCAGTACCAGCTCTACTGAGAAAATAGAACCAATGAATGTAGGATTTTTAGTATTTTTATATCTGGATAGCAGAAGACAAAATGGGCATGAAAGCACTGGTGTGTGTATGCTCTGTAGATAAACACACATTTTCTCTGACAACTCTATCAAGTGTCCATGACAAAGAACATTTAGCAAAATTTTACTATAGTTATTCCTGTTGTCTCTGCTCCTAGGAACCAAGCAAGTGCCCAAGCCACCAAGTACTGGTAGAAATATGTCAGTGGACTCACAGGCCACAAAAAAACCAGGTAAGGAGTAAGATGTGGACTGGCCAGCACCTCAGCTCTGACATTGCCACAGTAACAGCTGTGGTAGATGACGAACAGCCTCTGCATGTGTGTGAGAACCAACCACGTCAGCAGCAAATACAGGCCACTAGAGAAGCTTTCCAAAGGCTATCTTTGGGGAAAGAAAGTACAAATTAAATTCTGTTAAAACTCTTTGGATGGGCACGAACTTAATGATTGCTTCCTACAATATTCTGAGGAGTTGCAATGGACAAGAGGAACAAAACCTCTGGGTTTTAGATTTTTTTTTCAAGTTTCACTCTTGTGTGACTTATTATAATACACTTGTCCCGAAATGATTTATGTTCCCGTTTTAAGAGTATGTAATAGACATATGAAGCTGGAAATTCAGTCTCTCTGCTTTTTAAAGGTTGCTATGAGAGCAGTTCTCAGAATCAATGTTTCTATCACCCAAGCAAGCACGTAGGCAGCCTCTCTCCTCACCCTCCACTAGCTTTCTCTACCTCTTTCTTCTTTGTCTTCCCTCCTAGTAGCCTCGAAAATACTTACAGAGATAAGGCATTTTCCTGGATGGAGAACACTTCTTGATTATTTAAAAATCAACATAAATAATGTAAATAAAGAAGTTTTAAGTTACAACAGCTTAAAGTTTGAGCTAAGGTGGGCCGCTCCAGACACCTTGAGCTTTTCCAATCTTCCTGCAAATTAGACTTCATTTTGCAAACTATAAAAAAAAATGCTACTTTCCTCTGCTCATTAGGCAAGCAAGGTATAAAATTGTACCATTTCTTGGGCTGATAGCCCTGCGTTAGAGGTTGCGGGTAGGAGAGCAAAGTGAGTGGTAAAATGGCTCCGAGTCATGCCCCCCTAGCTAGGAAATCCATGACCCATTATATCTGCTTCACAGTGACTCTGTTCCCCACAGTCACCAGACTCTTGCTGATGCCAATGAGAGCTACTTTGATATAAGTATTTGAAAAGTTCCAATGCTATTAAATTATAATTACGTATTAGTGTTGGGGGAATACAGCAAAACACCCATAGAAATATATAGGCTCAACAATTCAATGTTGAAATGGTAAAAGGAATTACAGGCTCAGAACCAAAAGCCATTGTAATGATAAAGTTCATCAGTTCTTCTGTTGAGTCTCTAGGGAAAAGATGATAAATTCTCTAAGTACAATCTTCTAAAACACAGCTATGCATATATATTTTATCTAAAATTACAGGAGATGATTTATATATGCTAATGTGATTCATTATCCATGAATATATGACCAGCATAAATTTAGAGGAATCCACTATATATTACTCATACTTTTCTATAAAATATAAAATCTCTTAGCATCCAACTGCTACTTTGCTGTTTATGAAAGCCTATTTATCTAAAACTAATCTTTAGGTAGTAAATACTGACTTTTTCTATCATCTCTCTTAGCCACAATCCCAGGGACTCGTCACCCACCTAGACCTATGCCTCCACAGAGAAAACCTTTACCACCAAATAATGTCACTGGAAAGCCAGGAAGTGCAGGTATGTCTATGGTTTACCTCTCTCTCTCTCTCTCTCTCTCTCTCTCTCTCTCTCTCTCTCTCTCTCCATGATTGCATTTTACCAACCAACTCAACCCTTCTTGGTATGCTAGTTTAGGCAATATGGAAGCCACTGGCATGTGTGACAGATGTGTGTCACAAGCTTATGTTGGCCATGAATACCGGATGCTGATAACTACAGCTTTGAGGATTAAAATACTGAGTGGGTAGAGCAGCAGTTCTCAGCCTTCCGAATACTCCGTCTCTTTAATACAATTCTTCATGCTATGGTGAGCCCAAGCATAAAATTATTTTTGTTGCTACTTCATAACTGTACTTGTGCTACAGTTATGAATTCTAATGTAAATATCTGATATGCAGATGACCAAAGGGATCATGACCCACAGGTTGAGAACCACTGGGGCAGAGAAAAAGGAACCATTCTTCCATATCTAGGCCAGTTTGCTTCTGAAATATTTGCATGCTTGGAGCCTAGAGAGAAGCTGACTTAGCTTTCAACAGTGCATGATTTCAGAGTCAAAGTAAGAGATGCTACACATTGCCACCACTTTAGAGATAGTAGATAGTATGACATCTTGCCATTGACTTCACCTTTGTGCCATTGCAAGTGTTATGGTGCTTGGGGGAGGAATCTGAGCTGTCAAGCTATTCCTTACTTCTGTGTCTAGGTAAGATGCTGGGTCTTAGCATCTCTACTATGTTCTATGTGGTCCTTACTATATAACTCTGGTCCATCAAAAAAAAAAAAAAAAGAACAAATGGTTTTGTACTATTTGTATTCTTGTCTTCTTTGAATAGCTTGTGAATTCTGGAATGATAGTCCTCGGTATATTCTCTCTGAAATCCCAGAAGCCAGTTGAGTGCTTAGAGCATAGAGGAAATCTAACAGGAGTAACTGAATGAATATATGAATGAAATTAGGAACAGTGAAAACTGATTCAATTTAAAGCAAAGCCCTACCTCACTTCCATTTAGGGACTCCTGTCCTGGGAGCTGCTATCATTCCTCCCATTCCACATCTCAATTTCCTAGATATGTGGTGTGTGGGAACTGGATAAAAGTATCAAAGATACGTGAGAGATGAAAAGCGGAGAGGGTTTCTGTGAAGGGAGTGGGTGTTTTTCCCAGTGTCTAGGAGCCTTGAACTGTGCTTCTTGCTCTTTTTTCAGTAAAGGGCAGTCAAAGGCCTCATGAGGAGACCAGGCTTTTCTCATTAATCGTAATGTGAAGCAGCTCTGGCATGAGTACCACTTGCTGATGAGTCACTGTGATGCCTGCATGTGCCATGGGAACCCAGGGGACCACCCCTGCAGGAGTTCCCTGGGTGAGGCTGTGTGTCTGCAGCTACAGTTCACTGGTCTTGAGTTTTGGCTTATAATGTCCTGTTCTCCTCTGTCAGAAATGTAGCTTTGGCATAGCCTGTCTACCCCTCAGCCCAAGGAAGAGCCATAAACACATCCTATTTCTGAGATCAGCTCTGGTCACTCCTCTCCACACCCTACCATCCTTCTCTGAGAGAAAATGGCTTCACTTCAAAGCCTTGCATCTAGCAAGCACAGTGGTACAAGTGGCACAAGCTCTGGTGATTGGGGAACCCACTGGATGTCTGGGACTACTCAGGGGCTCTCTCACAAGTGCCTGTGAACAGTTCCCATATGGCATCTACCATTGTTGCCTATTTCCAAATCTACTGAGGCCTCTGAGTACCATTTTTCTTGCCAGGGTGAGAATATTGTCCCCACTTCCTTCCGGCTCTGCCAATTCTGAAAAGCACAACTTCTCTTGGTTTAACTTGTCAGATTATTGTGTTCCACTCCCTTCAGGGCCAAGGGCCTGAGTCTCTGGAGGAAAAACAGAGGTCCATCTACCTGACTCAGCCTTGATTACATACTAGTCCAAAGTCTTTAAGTCCAACGAGTATCCCTTGATTAGTAAGGGCTTCTAAGAAGGGCTGAGAAGGGCTTCTTTTCCTATGACAAATATAAATCCCACACTATACCCCTCTTACTCTACTCACAGCTCAGTCTTGCTTGGCCCATGAGATGAATCCATTTTTAGAGACTGATAAGTAATGTAGGCATAAAGGAGCTGAATATAGCAACTCAGAGGAGCACTGCTCTGGCTACCAGAACCACAGACATTGCTCTGGGGATCTTTGTCCTTCTCTGGCTGTCTCCATGTCTGCCAGTCCATCTCCAAGCAAGGCCATTCCATCTTCTTGACTTCTCTCACAGCTGACCAAATGGCTAGAGTGAAAGTCTGGTCACTCTTTTGTGTCATTTCTCTATTGGAAATATTTTCATGGTCTTTATTACATTAAAATAGCACCTATAACAATACTACTCAAGTTCTTCCATGATCTGCCCATCCTTGACCCTCCATGCTTAGCTGGGACTGGGCCTTCCCTTCCTTCAACAGCATATTTTCTGATCTGATCCATAGACTGAAGCTCTTTCCTTTTCCTCCTGATCATTTCTTTTATTGGCACTTCCATGAAGACAGTCTTCACCGCTGACACCCAATTTCCCCATAGACATACCCACTCTGTCTCTCTGTCCCTTCTGTGACCTTATGTAGTTCTTTCACAATATCTGTGATGTTTCAATATCCTTGGCTTAGACATCTATCTCTATCAAGAACCAGGTCTTGTTTGCTCTCCAAGCTCGGCTGATAGTGCCAAGCCACATGGTAAGTGCTTAATAAACGTTTATTGAATAAATAAATGGAAAACTTGGCTCTGCTCCTATAAAGGCTTACTGCTTTGGTTCTGTATTACAGGAATCATTTCCTCAGGCCGAATAACTTCCCCACCCCTGAAGGCAACACTCAAACCTTTTGGAACAGCCTCACACAGACCAGACATAGAAAAAAAGCAACCAACTGCTCCTGTTTCCGAAGAAGATTTTGGTTAGTGTTGGTTCTCAGTACTTAGCTATAAGATGCTAAAATGTTTCAAATTAGGGCAAAGAAAATCTCAGTTTAGGGCCTTCTATTATCATTATTTTAGGAATATGTGTCTTTTCAAGTTTAGAGCAATTTTTATTGTCAACCTTTTGTTATAGAATATGCCTCATTCCTTGGTATACATAGAATTGCCAAGTTTTTTTTTATGGTTTGTTTTTATGCAGACTACCCAAATCTACTAAATCACCTGATACTACTACAAATATTTTAACTTACTGATGAGTATTAGCTTACTGGTTATAATTTATAGTCTACTATTATTACACTCCAGAATGCCTTGCTGCAAAGCATAATCAAAGGCCTTTTTGTTTTGGATAAAAGCAAATGTATTATGAGAATAGTAAAGGCAATCAAACTCAAACCGTTTATCTAGGAGGAGTATTGATTGGCTTTCATCTCTACTGCTTTTGTCGATGTATTGTGAACTTTTCTTTATCTTTCACCAAGATTTTCGTTATTTTTTCATTCTCAGGTAGTACAACTGACTTTAGCTCAAGCCCAACAAAAGAAACTGACCACCTTGGGAAGCCCAGATTCACAGGTATGACTGGCTCTGCGTTTCATATTTTGTTGGGACTGTTCTGGTAGGCAGATCAGTCAAGTATTTACTGTGTAAATACTGTAGGAGCTTACTACAACATGAAATTTTCAGGTCTCTGCCAAATTCCACAGAGTTGGTGGTGGCTTCAACAATGGGAATTTCTTTTTCTCATCATTCTGGAGGCAAGGATTCTGAGATTGGCTTCTCTTTCCTTGGCTTGCTGATGGCTACCTCCTCACTCTGTGGTCATGTGACCTGTGCACAGTGCCTGTGGGTCCCTTGTGTCTCCTAAGAACTCCAGGCTGAACAGGACAAGGCTTCACACAAGTTCTTCTATCTCCTCGTTCCTACTTGAAGTTTTGTCAGTTTCTCTCTTTCCATATTTAAGTCTGTTGAGGTACAAGCTTAAACCACTGATGACTGTGATAAATTACTGATTGGCTGATCTTTGCATTCATTATGCAAGGTGTTTCGTATTCCTGATGGCCATCTTTACTCTGAAACCTCATCTTTGATATTATATACCCAGCCATGCTTTCTGTGCATTGCTGTCATTTTTCTCACCTCTTGTTTTTAACCAATAATTTTCATATTCACACTGTGTGTTTTTTAGACACCAGTGTTGGGTCTGACTTTTCTTACCTAATCTTAAAATCTCTGTATTTTGTTTGTAATTTATGGAACTTTTCAAATGATTTCTTATACTTTCAGGGGTAACTCTTCTTCTTGCTATTTGTGTTCTAATTATCTATTCTTTGCTCCTCTTTTTTTGCCTTTTAGTGTATGATTCCATTTGTGTCTTGTTCTTTGTGACTCCTTTTAATCCTGATTTTTCTCATTATGAATAATATTTTCTTGTGAATTTTACCTTGCTGGGTGCTGGGTATTTTATTCCTAACATATTCTTGAGTTTTGTCCTGGAGTACAAGTACAGAACTGCTTAGTCTTGTGAGCCTGGCTTTGTTCGGAACATTGTTTATTATGGTGCTCATTTCTACTGCCTGAGACTCATTACCTATAAATTATGAGGTAGGCACAAACTCCAAAGAGACCAAACAGCATCCAAAGAGACTAACACTAGGTGTATCTATCCTAGTGCCCTGGAGACAGGATTTAAGAGTTTCACGTCTGAGCCATTCTCAGCACTATTTTTGAATGTTTGCTCAGAATATGACACTGTAGTCCTCAAATAAATGATCAGATTTACTAGTTTACCTCCTCCATCTTTACAGAGTTCCAGTGTGCTAACTGTCCAGTTCTCTCTCTTCCCCACTCTTAGGCCCTTATGTGCGGTATATCCCGAAGCCTGAGGATAAGCCCTGTTCCATCACTGACTCCATCAGACGGTTCCCTACAGAGGAAGCCACAGAGGGCAACGCCACCAGCCCACCTCAGAACCCACCCACCAACCTCACTGTGGTCACTGTAGAAGGCTGCCCCTCATTTGTCATCTTGGACTGGGAAAAGCCACTAAATGACACTGTCACTGGTAAGGTCACGGCACAAGAATGTGATACTATGGTGGGAAGCTTTGATAGCACCTGGGCCAAATTGTGGCACAAAAATCACATCTGAGGATCAGGGTTCTGTTGTCCAAAGTCATGGGTGGAAACAAGGTCTTGGTCTTTATTATGGAATCCTAGTTAACTGAGAACTTTAAAGCTGTGTTCCTTCCACCCAACTCAGATTTCTTCACAGTTTGAAAATACAGTCTTAGCATTTTACCAAGAAAATTACTGAAAGATATGTGAAGACTTGACACCTCTGATAATATTTAAGATAGTTTCTTTTCACCAACCAACTCAATTTCTAAACTGGATGTGAATTTCCAAACAGGCTAAAAATTGTTTCAACTAACTTTGGAGAAATTGAAAAAAAAAAAAAAAAAAATATATATATATATATATATATATATATATATATATATATATATATATATATATATACATATACACTAACCCAATTTCTCTATAAATGGTCATGGAAAATAAGAAAACTGGAGTCATTCTTTGACTTGGTTAATTTGTTTGGTACACTTTGATTCTATATATAGAAAAGCAGGGTCAAGCAAGAAATGAGAGGAATAATAGAGCAACAGCTGGGATTTCTAGAAGACACAGTACCTAGTCAGCTGAAGTCCATGGGATGGCTACTGGCTGGCCCCTGCCAAGCCCCTGTTGCAGGGAATAGACTAAGCAGATGCCTGGAGTAGTCAGGAGCACTATAGAGGCCAGGGTGAGGCCAAGGAGACTCAAGAACCTTCCAGAAAATATTTGCTATTGTGCATAAAGGGGAACAAAGCAATTGCCTCTCCTCTCCAAAACCATGTGACTGAGCAACTCCCCATAGAAATTATAGTTGCTGAATTGTCACATTTCATAAGTCTTCCTTTCTCATGAAAGACAGTCTCTGTTCTGAGAACAAACCCATCACCACCTAGACTCCTAGGAATCTGCCTTGTCCTGCTTATTCCTTTAGGGCTGAGCTGGTAGATACTGCTATCTCAATTCCTAAATATCAATCAGCCTTTCAGCATTGATTGGATCGACATATATTAAAACAAACCACAACTCTTGACTATACACTCTGCTAATAAGGAGTTCTAGTTTCCTGAAACCAAACAATAAACCAAATTTTGTTTGCCCTGAAGATGTGGCTATCAAGTTGAGGTTATTCACTCTGGTATACCTAATTATCTAGCACATCTTCATCTGGGTATCTGACTTAAGAATTAAAACTGTGAATTCCCTTTTTAAATCTGTAATCATTTTCAAGTTACATAAATTTTTAGTTGTAACAAGTCATGAGTAGAGTAGACTTTATACACCTAACCAACTGTCTTCATAATTATTTTCTTGCTAGATTCTAATGAGCTGCTTGGGGTCTTTCACAATTAAAATTTTCATGGCCAAGGATCACATCTAGCTCTTCAGCGACAATTCCACATGTAGCCATTGTTCTCTTAGTCTATATTTAAGCATAAGACCATCTCTCCTAATGATCTGCTCCACAAATTCTATGTTTAATGCTAGCGTTACATAAAATACCACTTGATTTCAGATGGCATTATCTATCAGCTATCAGCTCAGATAGTGCAGACAGCAATACTTATAATTCTCAAGTGAAGCAGGGAAACAAGTTAACAAGTCTGTCAGATTCTCATATTCGACAGTCTTTCCCTGTTGATGAGTGAGCACTGCAAGTTCATTGGCACCTGCCTTTAAGGGAAATTCACACAGACTTTAAGGTTGTAGTTTTTATTTAATACAAAGAAAATTATCCAGGGAGCATAACTTAAGTTAAGGATTATGTTCAAAATCCAGTTCTACAGCTCCAAACAACAAAGGGGTTTTATTATTTAGTTAACTTGCTGCTGATGCAGTTTTAAGGTCAGATTTGTTGTAGCAGGACACCATACTCCATGCCCCTCCCCCACAACAAGATAAAAAGAAACATGGCTTCCACTCAAGCACTGTCCCTTATACAATGCTTTCTCTCCACTGGCCTTTCTATCAGTGGCAAAACTGTAAGCTGTGTATCCAAAGCAATAGCCAGCAGATCATCAGTTTTTACCAGTTATTAGGCCTTCTTCTGCTCTGGTAAAGCAGGAATGGTTAATACGCCATTCCCTTCCCCAAATGCTTTGAGAGCCTCTGCCATCTGGCGACTGAAAATTGCTAAAAGATGAGATCATGATGTCTTGGGGCTGGAGAATGGCTCAGCTGTTAAGAGCACATCCTGTTCATTCAGAGCACATGACTTTGGTTCCCAGCACCCATGTTGGGCAGTTCACAGTCACCTGGAACTACAGCTCCAGGAGATCCAACGCCCTCTCCTGGACTTCACGGGCACCTGCACTCACATGTGCATACCACCCACACACATATACACATAATTAAAAATCTGCTTCTTAAAGATTATAATGTCTCTAGAACTTCAGTGAATCTGTCACCTCTATGGGAGTGCCTCTAGCATGCTGTTAGCCTCAGGAACAATTAAATCAACTGAGACATAGTGCAAGTGTCTGCTTTTTTTCCTTCCATTTCCAGAGTATGAAGTCATATCCAAAGAAAACGGGTCATTCAGTGGGAAGAACAAATCCATTCAAATTACGAATCAAACCTTTTCTACAGTAGAAAATCTGAAGCCAAATACAAGGTAAGGCCCGGTGTATTCCAGGTGAATTCCAAGAGTGCAGAAACTGTAGCCACAACAAAGGGACACAATGATGGAGGATCTTGTTTTAATTCTGGGTTTCTTTAATGTGATTTTAGATACACATTTTCAAAATATTCTTGTTATTAGAGACAGAAGAGCTAATTAGATGGCCTTAAAATTAATAATTTAAATGGCAAAATAAAATAAAAATAGGCCATTAATAGCAAACATTGATTTTTAAATATCAAAATTTTGAAAAGTCTGTGAACTAGAGAGAATTGGGGTGTACACAACATAAACTAAATATGAGGACTCTGCTCTGATGCTGGAAAGAGAAGGGCAAGGAATGCAAATGCAGATAAAAATATTATTTAAAATAGCTACCTACTGGTCCCAGGTTGTTTTAGTTACAGTTCTATTGCTGTGTTGAGACACTATGACCAAAGCAACTTACTTAAGGAAGGATTTAACTGAGGGCTGGCTTACAGTTTCAGAGGGTTAGTCATGTCCATTGTGGTGGGACGCATGATGGCAGGCAGGCAGGCAGATGCTAGAGCAGTAACTGAAAGCTTATATCTTATCAGCAAGGAGGCAGAGAGCACAAGACTGGGCCTGGTGTGAGCTCTTGAAACCACAGAGCCTACCCCCAGTGACACACCTTCCACAAGTCCATACCTCTCAGACAAGGCCATACCTACTAATTCTTTCCAAGCTGTTCCACTAACTGAGGTCCACACTTATGTGAGCATGTGGGAGCCATTCTCATTCAAACCACCACCTTTGCTTCGGGACTAAAAAGGAGAGCAGAATTATGATTAATTACACATTTTACTGATTATACATTAGCATGAGGTCATTCATATTTCAGTGTAGTTTTATGATTTCTTTTCAGCCTAAAACATCTTGTTAATTAATTTTATTATAGAAGAGGCCCTCACACATTTCTGATTCTTTTCTTACACTTCATCATCTTCTGTTGGCTGGGTTGAGTAGGGCATTGATAGCAACATGAGAATAAGCCTGATCTCTTTCTATCTTCTGTTTACTAGGTTGAGTAGGTTATTGATAGTGACATGAATGAGTACAACCTCTCTCCATCTTCTGTTGACTGGGTTGAGCAGGGTATTGATAGTAACATGAGAGCAAACCTGACCCTTCTCCATCATCTTCTGTTGACTAGGTTTGTCAGAGTATTGATAGTGACATGAGAAGGAGCCTTTTTTTTTTTGACTTTGGTAGTAGGGACATTCTTCCAATTGTTTTAGAGGAAAAGAAACAACTAGTTAATCAAGGTTAACTATGTATAAACTTTAGTCCTTTACTGCAGTAAAAAAAATATTTCTTCCACAAATAAGACTTTTTAAAATGTTCTGTTTTGGGCTGAAACATGGAAAAATTTTCAACTTTTACTTTCATGAAAAGCTTAAATGAGCCAAAATAAGCATATTTTTCAGTTAAAGCATTGCTGATCTTGATTCTGTTTTCTTAGCAAGATTGAGAGAAGGAAAACCCATTTTTACCATAAGAGATTTTAAGGAAAGAACTTTAAAAATCATTTCATTGGACCTTTTTAATATGTAGATTTATGCTTGCAAAACTTAGTTTTTCTCTTGAGTTGCCTGTTTTCTTATCCTGTTTAATAATGTGAGTGGTGCTGTATACCATATTCATGGAAAGGCTTCTACTTTGTAAATGTACACTGTGCTCCTTTTCTGAATCGAGCTGTCCTCACAGCTTTCTCACACTGCGCATATTAGCTTGTGATCTAAATGTAGAACAGTTTCTCTAGGGACATTTGAAGCCCCGTTTGTTTGCTGAAGCTTCTCATTTCCATTTAACTAATGTCTATTAAGTGCTGACAGTGTGTTCAGTAATGTGTTGGAGCTGCAAATCTGAACCAATGTGCTGTCTGCCTCTGAGCATAAGATCAGCAGGAAGGTTAATCAGGAAATATTCTACACAGAGTAGCAAGAGTTCTGGTACCCTTTGGGGTGCTGGTGGAGGCCAGGGGACCAGTATTCCACAAGGCCTGGGAAAGGGAAAAGGTGAGGGTTGGGCTGGGGCTTGAAGGAAAAATAAAGCACCACATGGGTGATGGTGGTAGGGAAATAAGTGTCACAAAGAACACTGCACTGAATTTCTCCCAGGATTCCTTATTTGAATAACTGAAAGTGGCTTTGGAATTATTTATTATAGCTTTTAAATTTTTATTTATTTATCACATGACAAGGAGACACATCTAAGTACTAATAAATAAAAAATAAATAAATACATATAAATGACTATTAATAATTTTTCTATTATTTGACTTGATTTAAAAACATGGAATCTAAAAACTGAGAGTACCTATCAGCTAGTCTGTACACACCCCATTGGGTGGAGTAGAGGTTAGTGTTGAACAGTAAACCAGAGAGAAAGAAGTATAAAGGCAGAGATTAAAGATTCACAGATTGGTTTTGAGTTAGAAATTCTAAATGAACACTCATTATTCCAGAGGCTAAGCAACATAGACCACACATCCTTTTTCCTTTCACAGCCAGATTTTTCCTGCTTGTTCTTAGTTACTTAGCCATGCTTTAATCAGCTGTGCAGAAACTCAAAATTTTACTTGCAGTAAGGAGCCGAGTGGCTGTTTTCCTGATGGAGCGGGCTTGACTCCATACCTGGTGTCAGATGTTCCTGTCTTTAGGCTGGTACCTCACAGCCACAGCCTACTGCTGCAAGAGACTATGCTTTCAAATGTGCACAGGGACAGGAAGTCATCATGTACTTGCCTCACAAAAAAGGGAGACAAAGAAGTCTGCAGACAAATGCTGTTTCTTCCTTTGGAGAGAACCTATCTCACCTACTACCTCTAAACAAAGAATTGTGGATATTGATATTCATTGAATCGGTGGCTTAGTTACTTTTCTATTGCTATGAAGAGATAACCAAAGCAATTCACAGAAGAAAGAGTTTGTTGGGGCTTGTTTACAGTTTCAGAGGGCTAGAGTCCATGACCATCATGGCTATAAGCGTGGTAGCACACAAGCAGGCATGGCATGGCGCTGGAGCAGTAGCTGAGAGCTGACATCTTTATCCACAAGCAGGAAATAGAAAGTTAACCGGGAATGCCAGGAGTCTTTTTGAAACCTCAAAGTCCAATCCAGTGACACACCTCCTCCAAGGCCACATCTTGTAATCTTTCCTAAACAGTTCAATCAACTAGGGCTCAAACATTCAAATATGAGCCAATAGGAGCCATTCTCCTTCAACCACCACAATCAGTACTCCAGCCCACTCTCCAATACTTCCTATTTATTTATTTATTTATTTATTTATTTATTTATTTATTTATTTCCCATCAAGTCCTCCCCACCCCCTACCCTATTTCTGCAACTGGCTAAGAACAATAGTCCTTTCTCTTATAGGCAACATGTAGCTCATGTTGAACTGAAAAGGTTCAGAGTCTCTTTCTGAAAGTAAGCCACAGTATCTGTAAGACCACCAATTATACTTAATTCCACAAACAGGGGAACTGGTATAGGATATCTTAAATGATCAGTATGGCACCAGTACTGGTAGGGCCAGACAGTGTGGCTTAGCTGATCCCTCAGTGAGATAAACTAAGACTGGTCAGCCCATAGTGAATGGTCTCAGTCAGAAGCAGGTCTTCGACCCTGAATCTGCCTTCAGATAAACTGGTAAGTGCTTTTTGTTTAACATATTGATGCACTGGGCTCTTCCTGATGAACTAGCTGGCAGTACAAAAGGGTTCAGAATGAAAAGGCTCTTTAATCTCTCAGATCTGTTCCAAAAAGCCTACTTCTCTCCTCACTCTACTGAAAAACTAAAGAATCTGTTGTGTGTGTGCCAGAATTACATGTGGTCCAACAATTTCCTATGGAAAATGAACTCTGGTAATTAAGATAATTCAAATTCACCACATCTGTTCAAGTACTTTTATTTACAACTGTATCTCAAGAGAATTCTGAATTCTCAAGACTAAAGTCTGGCAGTGTGATTGTTTGGGACTCCTGATTATGTTGAGTTGGTAAAACATTGGCACTGATGGTTAGCTGAAACACAGACAATGACTTCTTATAAACTGTGAATCTGGCTCAAAGAAACAGATGTGTGGACTAGCCATTATGCCAGGATCATAGTATTTAATGTGAAATTCAGGTTTCTGCAAATTCTGTATTTACTTTCAACACCATCTATGGACCTGATAGAGAGAGTAAAACAAGGTGCCATCGTATTTTAGTTAGCTTTAGTGTAGGTGTGGATAACAGACAAGTAATTCCTTCCTTGTTAAAGAAAGAAATCGAGATGGTTGCTCAGCTAGTAACTTTTCATCAGGCAAAGGGACAGCTCTCCAAGCATGGCTCTCCACTTGTCTGTAAAGAAAACAGTTCTGTGCTCATCACTGTATGCCTGTTATTATAGTTTCTTTGAATTCTTTGTATCTAGAAAGGTGGAGGAAAGTCACAGCAGCACTAGAGTTAGCAGTGAAGTCCAGCTCTGGAATGTCTCGTTTCTGACCCCGCCTCGAGAAATGGGAGACACGAGAAACTTCTCTTGAGACAGAACGGACAGCTGGGTTATGATTCCCACATAAGTCCTTGTTTTCCCTTCTGCCACTCCTGTTCCTTCCTTCCTTTCCTCCCTTCTCCCTGCTCCTTTTACTTTCTCTAACCCTTTCTTCCTTTTGAGACAGGCTGGCAGGTTGCCCAGGCTGGCCTCAAATTTGTGTTTCTGCCTCAGCTTCCTAAGTATCCCTAAGATTGCAGGTATGTGCCGTCAAGCAGGTTCTGTCTCTAACTGAGGCTTGTTTTGTGCTCCTCAATTACTCCACTCTGCCCCTAGCTCTTTACCTGTTTCCATTGCTGCACAATGATATTACACGTCACTGCACGTCCTGAAATGCTGTAGCTCTGCTCCTTGAGATGAGCTCACACAAACTTTCCTTACTGCCTTTTGAGTAGCCCTTATTTTTTCTTATTCAATTTTCCCAATCTCTTCCTCTGATAGAAAACCTCACCTAAATGGGTCTCTTCAAGGCTGCAGCAGTGGTAAAATGAGCCAACAGTCATACACCCAAACCAACAGCCAGCCAGAGTGTTTTTGTATAAAAAGTAGTTTTATAAGAAGTTTGCTTGAGTTTGAGAATTTTATTAACCTAACTTTTTTTTTAAACCAGTAGGTAGTTACACAACTAAAAAGTACATTAAACATTAAAAGACATAACTCAGCTCTAAGTTTGCCTAAACTGAAGGTGAAAGAGAAGGGACTGAGTGATGGGGTGTCTTTCCTCTGAAGCCTGAAGCTTCACCCCCACACCCACACTGCAGCGGATAGCTCCTAGAAAGCGGCATTCTGCCTTTGACAGACTAGCTCAGCAACTGCACACCATCCTTCCTGAAACCATTTTTTTCACTTTATTCCACTAATTGATACATTTTTAATTTATATTACAATTTTTACAGCTGTTCCCCAAACTATTAGTCTCAGATTTTACCCTCTTTTTTCCTTTCTTTTAAGGATAATTCTTAGAGTTTTCTAAGTTCTTCAATGCCACCACTCCTCTTTGTAGTTTCCTAAGAATAAAATATTGAAAACACTATGAAAAGGTGTTTGTAAGTCTACATATCTTTGTTTTCCTTTGATTCTATTGTTCTGGACATGGGCTTTAAACTAAAATGATAAAATTAAGACCTTCTAAAAGTTTTTCCACTCTTTCTCTTAGCTCTCAGTGCTGCTGTCAAGTTACAACACCATTCTGATTGTGCTCCTCGAGTACAGCCCATTCTCTGACTCAGTTTTTGGGCTGTTGTCATATAATGACATATAATGACCTTGGAACTATTTGCAATTTGTATGCTTTAATTCTTTTTCTTTTCTCACCTTGTTGGGCACAGAGTAAGTTTTGCTTTGTTTTTTGTTTGTATGCTTTAATCTGAAAACATTTTTAAGTTCTGGGAAATTTCTCACACAATATTTAGGACTGAACCATAGAGGTCAAGGTCACCAGAACATGGCCTACAGAATCAACTAAGCAGGGATCACAGGGTCTCAGAGAGACTGAGGTGGCAATCATGGAGCCTCTGCGGGTCTGTGCTAGGTTTGTTTGGCATATATGTTATTATGGCTATTAGCTTGGTGTTTTTATGGGATCCCTAACAGTAGGAATGGGTGGGTCTCTGACCCTTTTGCCTATTCTTGGGACCCTTTTCTTCCTATTGGGTTGCCTCATTCTGCCTTGATATGACGGTTTGTGCCTAGTCTTACCGTGTATCTTGTGCCTCATTTAGCTGATATCCCTGGGAGGCCTGTTCCCTTCTAAAGGGAAGCAGATTGGGAGTGAAGCTGGGAGAGAAGGGAAGTGGGAGGAATGGAGAGAGAGAAACTGAGGTTAGAATGTATGTACAAAAGAATAAATAAAGGAAAAGGAAGAAAAGGAAGACAGACAGAAAGAAAAGAAATCCCTATTTTATTGTTTCTGCAAGTTGGGTGCTCAACAGTATTTCAACTTTATTTTGTAACTTTTAGTTCTAGTATCTGTAGACTGTCAATTTTATCTTCTAAACCTCTATTTAGTTTCTATATTTACTCAAATAACTGACAATGTTTAGGTAGCACCCTATACTTACATAGTTACTATTTTCTGAGACATTACTATTAGAGGCATATGATGTCATTCATCTTGTGACAAAATGTGCTTTTTGGGAAAGATTTTTGCTACTACAAATACTTTTTTGTTTATATAGAGTTAATCAGCCAAAAATGTCATGTTGTTTAACTTAGTTTAAAATTATTTCTTCCAAATTTGTATAAAAAGTTGGAAAAAACCTTCAGAAAAAGTAGGTTATAAAAACCTGCTAGAAGTAGAGATCAAGTGTAGGCAAAAATGATGTGGAAAGGAACCCAGTGGTCAGATCTAGCCAGTGCATGGGGCTGGCTGGCAATGGGCTAGAATGGATGTGATGTGCACTTCCACTTGAATCAAACTGCAGATGTCTGTGAATTCCCCCCCCCCCCACTGCCTCCCATATTCAGGTCACTAGTTTTGTGGTGTTTTGTTATTTGGGGGATTGTTCTGAGGCCATAGACCTTAGGAAGACTGTAACCTCAGAAAACCCCATGTATGTGACCTAAGTAAATGGCACAGGTGTTTCCAGATCAGCATTTTTATATAGGTGTGTGTGATCATTTATATGCAAATGCATGTGCATATGTGCATGCTGGGGTGCAGTGTGGAGGGCAGAGAACAGCCTTGAGTCTTGCGCCCTGCTTTACACTTTAAGGTCTCTTTTGTTCTTTCCTGCTACATGGCTAGGCAAGCTGGCCTGTGAGTTTCTGGGGATTCTTGTCTTCACCTCCCATCCTGCGATAGAAGCACTGGATTACAGACTATATGCACTGTCCTCCAACCCCAACCCAGCCTGATAAGGGTCTGTGATTTGAACTCTGGTCCTCACAATTGCATGCACTAACTCTACCCACTGAGTCATCTCCCTAGCCCAACATTTTCTCAGGGTAAATGGCGCAGCACCTTACATCAGTTCTTCAGTTTTCTGAATGCTTTCACTTGCAGTTAAGAACTAAAAGGTATATTTTAATTCCTACTTCACAAATATTTCAAATTTAGAAAAATGAAGGAAGTATTACAATAGTTATGAGTTTGACTGTTCCGAGGTAAACATTTGATTAGTACCTCATGGTATGTTGTATTTTATATATGCAGAATAATCATGCACAGCACATAGCAGGGTCTTTAGAAAGTGGTTCCTATCATTTGAACACTGGAGTTTGTCATACTAGACTCTGACAGTGATTATCATTAGTTGAGAAGCTCACACCAAGGATCCTCTCTCCTTCTCTCTCTTTTTTTTTTCTAAGTGCCAACTGTACCAAACAGAACTTCTGTTTTTCACTTGCTTATGAAATATTTTGTGTGGTCTGAATTTTTACTTTGTTGCAAACTTCTCGAGGATAAAATTTATCTTCCAAAAACCTTGCACAGATCACAAAATACTATGTGCCCACGGAGCCCATTTTAAGATTGTAAGCCACTTTGCTGCTGAGTCCTCTGCAGAAAAGAAGTCAGTTTCAGGCATATGATACACTGCTTTCCTGCTATTTCTGAAGAGGACTTGCGGTGTATATATCTTGTGAATAAGATCCATCAACTACAATACAATTTAATGACTGGTTCTTAAAGATGGAGCCAAAGCAATTCCACTTTTTAAAAAAACACCTGGGCAGTATGAGCCTCTGAGTTGGAAGAGAGCAGTATCTCAGCTTTGTGCTCATGGTCTTAGGATAACAGTGGGCCCATTTTCTGGACATCATGGGTTCCTGTGATCATTATCAGACCTGAGTCCTGGGAGACATAATCGGCCTTGCAAAGAAACATTCTCATGTGCATCCATTCTTGCAAGTAGTTAGTATCTCTCAAAACCAGTGGCCACAGAACTCATCCCAGTAATTCACTCAAATTTCTACCAGTCTTTATTTTCAGTAGCAGAGGTGGGACAATAATTTGCATTTAAAGACTTCCCATCGCTATTCCTTCCGCTATGATTCAGATACCAGAATGAAGAACACTGAAGAACACCATTGAGATACTCCAGGTGGGGGTGACAGGGAACAAGAAAAAAACTATTTGACAAGTAAAGCAAAGAGAAGTTCCTTGTTGCAGGAATTAAATGTGGGTGACCACATATCTTTCCTATATATTCACTGTAAACCTGCCTGGTTATGTCTACCTTGTTTTTAAGATAGCCAACTTTTTGTTAATGTTTTTCTCATATGAAATATCAGACAAGATGTTTAGAAAATAAAACCTGAAATTGTCATAATTTCAAAAAGCATGAGTGAGTAGAGCAAGAGAATGTTGTTCCTTATATCCCTCAAAAATGCATTATTTCTCCTTACACAGCTATGAATTCCAGGTGAAACCTAAAAATCCACTTGGTGAAGGCCCTGCCAGCAACACGGTGGCATTCAGCACTGAATCAGGTAATCCCCTCAGCACTATTTCCCAATGTGGATGTGAAGGGACATAATGAGAAGTGTTTGCACAGGAGCTTATTTGAATCCCAGAGTTTCTTGGATTCTGAAAAGTCTGTGAGAAAAAGCAAACAGATGAAGGTACTTACCGGCACCACTGCTTTTCTTCATTTCAGCTTTATGTCAGGAAAGAAATTAAAATGAAAACCTGTAATCTATACCCAAGAATGTAGTGCATGAATGCTTCCCTGGATGCCCAAAATAACACTATAAGAAAAGGGAATTCATGAGTTCTATGAAACTATCTGCACATTCTGGTTTCAATTCCTTAATAAAATACATCTATATCTACAGAAAAATTCACATTTTAAACTATCATCATCATATCTTGGCAACTTTGCAATTAATAGTTTTTGTAGAATACTGAATGAGAAAACTTTTGAAATTGCAAGCTAGAGTAACAACCTATGCTCCAATCTACTCCAATCATGTGTAAAAGATGCAGGTAAGTACCTGAAGGATGATCAACAACCATTTCCAACTCAAAACAAACTTTCAGACTGTCTTTAGCAAAACTGCATCATTCTGCAAATAAGACCTAAGTATAAGCACCCATCTTCTTTACCATATCACTGTAATATTAGAATTTTAGCTAAACGGCTCTTTTGTGTTGTTTGTCCACAGCTGACCCAAGAGTGTACGAGCCGATTTCTGGTAAGTACCTATCTCAATGGGGACTATGACATATATTTCTAAGTTAGAACTTGAGCTAAGCATTTTTATACCTAGGGAGATAGAAGAAGGGGTATCACTCTTAAACACATTAACATTTAAAAACCATTAGGGAAGTGCTGAAATTTGCTTTCACTCATGTACTAGTTCACTCAAAATTTAATTTGGTCTCATTAAATTTTATACTATGTTGCAAAAAAAGAGCCCTAACGTTTCTACACTGAGCACTGCAGATACTAGTCCAATAGCTAAGATGGTGCTCTACGATTTATTTCATGACTAACAGACACTTATATTGGGGGTTGTTAAACCCTTTCAAATATTTACAGTATTAAAGAAATGAGGTATCAGCAAGTTGGCAATGGGCTTTGCTGTAAAGCTAATGGAACAGTTCTTCAGAGTTAAATACTGAACCCAAATCATGTGTTTTCCTCATGCAGCAGGAAGAGATGCCATCTGGACAGAAAGATCCTTTAATTCAGACTCTTACTCAGAATGTACAGGCAAACAGTATGTTAAAAGGACGTGGTATAAAAAATTTGTCGGAGTGCAGCTATGTAACTCTCTCAGATACAAGATTTATTTGAGTGACTCCCTTACAGGTATGTTCCAAACCTCTGCTCTCAAGAGATAGCCAGCAGTGTTCTATACCTTAGCCTTACTATGGAGAGTTTCAGACTCAGCACTTCACACACGTTTCCTTCAGAAAAGGATGTTGCAGAAACAGTTACAACAGTTAATCTTAGAAACAAAGACTTAAATATCTGCAATTTGGAGGCAGATAATGAAAATGCAATGTAAAACAGTGAAGCCACAATCAGCGTGAACGCGCAGGCAGGCACTTGCAGAGCCAGGCTCAGTACTGTCACAACCATCCAAGAATTAAACACCAACTACTAATCATAAAAGGAATGTGACATCCATAAGATGTCAGAAGGGCTCAACCCCCTCGCACTATCCTCATTTATAATGTCCTCTTCTATATTCAAATGGTGAAAAGACTTTGGTCTCAACAAAGACAGATGGATATTTGTTCTCTCATTCACCAGGCACTGTTCTGGTGCTGGTGGTAACAAAGCACCAAATGCCATATATCCCTGCTTTCAGACACATGAACTCTCCTTCCTTTTTATAGCAAGGAGAGACACAGTAAATATGTAAATTAAACAAGAATGTCACGCAGAGGCAAGACAATTTGTAAAAGGGTAAGACAGAATGGCTCAACAGAACTGTTAATAGAACAGTTTTAGGGGAGGTTTGTCTGCAGAAGTATCATGTCTGCTTAGAATAAACATTTTGACAACTAATGAATTATAGAAAAATCTAGGGATAAAGGATCTCTGGAGAGGCAGAAGGAAAGAAAGTGCAAAGGCCCAAGGCAAGACATACAGGCCAGTCCCACCAGGTTTGGCTGAAAGTAAAGGACAAGTTGTATTCTGAGTATAATGGGAGACTGCCGGAATTATAGAGAATTTGGAGTAATAATATTACTTGCATTTTTAAAAAAATCACATGTGATCTGAAAAGGGGAAGGAGAATATTAGGAGGTAAGAGTGCAAACAAAGACACCGGCTAGGAAACCTTTCTGTAGTTCAAGATGCTAGTTGCTTGTACCCTGAGGACTAAGGGAAAAGCAAAGCAAAGGCTATCCTTTGAAATAATTAATGATAGAATTGTCACACTAAAGAAAAAAAAACTGTTTCATTTCTGGTTTTTCAGGAAAGTTTTATAACATAGGAGATCAGAGAGGCCATGGAGAGGACCATTGCCAGTTTGTGGATTCATTTTTAGATGGCCGTACAGGACAGCAACTTACCTCTGACCAGTTACCCACCAAAGAAGGTATGCTTTCTGATTATCCTAAGTAGAAAGCTTTGCAGATTAGTACAGAAAGCAATCAGCTGACAGAGAAGGTTACAGAACTGCTACTCTATCACTAGGGAAAAAAGAAACTTAACTCTAGAGCTCAGCTCTAGAGAAATTAGACATATAAATCAATTATGAGGAAAAATCCTTTCCAAATTTATAGCATTCATGAACAGTTATCCATCATGATTTTAGTCATATAGAACGTACCTGATCTTTTGTTTTTTTGCTCCCTTAAAAATTGTTGAAAAAAAATTGTTTCTTCTATACGTGGAAAACATAGTACCTTCCCTTAAAAAAAAATAGCTGTATAGAAAACAGCTATATAGCTATAAAAAATAGCTCTCTCTCTCTCTCTCTCTCTATATATATATATATATACACATACACAAAAACACACACATATAATCAATTAAAATAAATCTAAGAAGCGAATATTCAGCAGCTTGCAAACGACATGTCAACAGTAGGCTGTGTAATGAGGAGTAAATTGTCCAACTCACTCAGGAAACACCAGGAGGTTCTTTAAGTACTTCTAATTATTTGTGGAAATTTTTAGTAACACATTCTGTCCATGGACACAAAATACCAAGTCTTTTAAAAGATGGCTCTATAAGATACTTGGACATAATGGGCTGCTGGAACTTTTCTGATAGTACCGACTTGCTAAGACTTCAAGTTCGGCAGCCATTGTACTTCCGGATAAACAGATACTTTATAGCTACTAGTTTTCTATTTTTCTATAATTTTTTTTATAATTTCTATAAAATTACTTTGCTTCACTCAGAAAAATCTTCAGCCACTAAACAGCCTTACATCTATGAATGGTGCAGGCAAAATTATGAAAGCTCTATTAAACTAAACTATCTTTTTTCTTAGGCTTTTTCCGAGCTGTTCGTCAGGAACCTGTCCAATTTGGAGAAATAGGTGGTCATACCCAAATCAATTATGTCCAGTGGTATGAATGTGGGACCACAATACCTGGAAAGTGGTAAATGCAGCAGAATTATTTCCAAAGTACTTCTGGTTCATTATCGCAAAAGGAAACAAAATAAGAACCCATTGGAAATACTATGGTATTTGTCATATTCATTCAAAGCTATTTTGTTTACTATGTGTAAAAAGTTGATATCTGACAGCAGTACTAGATGTTTATTATTAGAAAAGATTACTGAAAATATTTATCAGGTTTTACAAAGTCATTTTAAGAAAGCAAGATATTAACATTAATAGAGTAACATTTTTAGGGAAGCTGGCTCCCTATTCATGGTATTTTAAGAGATCATTTGTATATTATTTATCACATTGTTGTAATGTTTTCAGATACTTTTATAACAAAATTAACAACAAAAATCTTTAATATGCTTTATAAAAAGTATTTACTTTATTGATGTGTACGTGTTGTTGGTGAATTAATTCCATGAATCTCTACTTGGTTTAACTTATTGGATCAAATAATCTTTAGCATATACATGTGACAGAAAGTAGTTCTCATCTTTACTTAAACTTCAGCTTTTTAGGATAGGCAGATGGAGTCTGAATAGTTTTATATTTGTGCTAACATTTCCATAAGCTACCAGCAAATTACTGAAAAATCTGAATGTGTACAATTTTATTTCAGTCAGAAACAGCTGACAATCTGATATAATGTGTCAAATGGACAAACTTTTTTATGTACCCATATTATGTCTAAAAACACTTCCTCAAACTCTAAGTATTTTTTAATGGTTTTATGGTTCTATTCAAGCGATATGTAGAGATTGAGTGTGAGGTCAGCATGAAAAGATATTGCATGGTGAGTTGCTATTGTTTTATAGGATATATTATCTATTTATACGTAAGGCCATGAATGTATGTATCCAGAATGTTTTTGTGACACTGTTTACTCAAGCTGTAACAAAACTGACTCATTTTCAAGAACCAAGAATATTATTGCTTGCCCTGAAAAGACTTTCCTCTGTGTGTATCTTTTCAACATGCTTCAGTTTTATCAATGCTACATTTTATATTTTTCAAGCAAGTATAAACTCTGCAATAAAAAGATGTAGGTTTTTAAAAAAGAATGATTTTTAAGTGTTTTGGATAGTTTGCCAATATGTAAATATACTTTATCTCCATAAGAAAAATCAGAAAATTAAGAGCTACTGAACCCCTACTGTGTTTAAATTCTAAGCCAATTAAGTTTGTTATATGCATTTCTTTCCCTGAATGGAAAGCAATCTCATAAGCTTCACTTTCAGACCATATACCAATAAGAATTTCTATAAAATGACTATTTTCCTTTTTGTGTGAAATAATTAAATTACAAGACCACTATTGGATTCAATCACCTTTATTAGCCTATCAATGTTACATTTTATACATAATGTCTAGTCATCTTCTCAAAGGGCTCTATTTTTAGTACATCATGTTAATAGTAAATAGCCAAGGGTGATGGCTAAACCTTAGCCTAGCTTTTTAATATCCTCTGGGAAACTAGAAAGCCAATCATTTTACACACACGGAAGAGTAGTGTTCCAAAATAACTAGAAGGCTGCTACGATTTTAAGCAGAAAAGGAAACAATGTTCATTTTGGTCTTTTTTGAGTGTGTTTATATTCTGGCAAATTATATTTTCAATTAACAGCAACAATGATATCATAAAAAATGCTCTGCTTTTTAAATTTTTGAACTCCAATACAAATCAAAACAAAATAGGATTTTAGTCTTTCAGGAGGCAATTAGCTATCCTTAATGTAGCTGAACCTCCTTATCGATAACCGGGTCCAGGTTGGGTATAGCCCTGACCAAAAGGAGGACGGTTACGTGCATAAGGGTTATGCCCACTGGAAAGAGGGGTCATGGTACTTCCAGTAGATGGCGTAAAACCTGGTCTTGGTTGGTAAGCACCAGGTTGGCTTGGAGCCATTCCAGGCTGAGAGCCAGGGGGAACAGTATAATTAGCAGGTTGAGATGTTTGGGTAGTGTAAGTTTGTGGAGGATAAGTGCTCGCCTGGTACTGCTGTGGTGGTTGAGCAGGCAGTGGTTGTGGCTGACCAGAAAAGGCAGGAGCCGGTGCCTGAGAAGTTGGCTGTTGGCCATATCCCTGGAACTGCTGAGGTTGTTGGGGTCCAGTCTGCTGGCTGTAACTAGCTGAAAGAGCAAAATAAATAACATATATGTCTTGGTACTTTTGGTGAAAGTTTTCCAGAGAATTAGTCCTAATGCTATGGACCAAAAATGATTAAAAATTTAATAAATGTATCACAAACATCTATGTAGTGAGTCCAGCATAAAATATTTCAAGACCAAGTGGTTATAAAAATCCTATATTCTAAAATTCAAGTCACAATAAACATGTCTTTTTTATTACAATTGCTTTGAAACTAAATAACCCTTGAGCATATTCTCACTTGGACAGAATTCCTAGAATAGATGCTCAAATAAGTGAAAGAATTATGTTTTCTAGGAAGCCAAAAATCATAAAAGCAAATGAGTCATTAATTAGGTTTGGAGGGGAGGTGTATTTAACAGTACCACATGAAAATACATTACAGACGAGTACTTTTTAAAATGAAACAATACTACAAATACTCTTTTCATATAAATGAAGTGTTTTAAAGTTTATTCAAGAATAGTATCATTTTTACAGTTCTTAAAATCTTTTATATTTGATTTCTGATATTTTTGCCTTTACAACTCAAATTTTGGCTTAATATAGCATAACAAACAAAAAAAATATTGCCCCACAAAATCAGCATCTATATTCATTATTTACTAGGATATAATTAAAAATAAAATCTGCTTCACTGAAAACTTTTATTTCTACCATGAAACACACCTGCAGCTACTTGCAATGAAACCTCTCCATTGACTGGAATCCTGTCAGCATTAAATACCAGATACATAAGACAATTATTAAAATATGTACAACCCTGCATTTAGAAAAAAAAAAAGGATTGAATGAATTTGAGTATATTCTGAACTCACCTTGAACCTGGGTTCAAAATTTACTTATCAAAGAAACCTTTATGATATAGTCCATGAACAAAACTGGAAAAGGTCTGAGGGAAAACTGGCAAGCCAAAAATGTCAAGCGATCGGTCAATGTCACCACCAACCAGCACCACTAACAAGTCTCCATGCAGAGTAATTAGTTAGCTATTTCCACAGCTCTCAAAGTCAAGGAAATAGGACTAGGGGGATCAGAAATACAAAGGTAATTTGAAAAGCACTAAGTTTTACTCAGTGAAGACTCTGACTGAAACTTCTAAGAGGAAGCTTAGATATCAAGTATCTAAAACATTTTACTCATGGTATTTAAATATACTGAACTAAAATAAATTATAAGATCTTGAATCATGTAATTTCTCCTCTCTTCTATGCAAAGCTTAAAATGGTGTGTGTGCAGGTGTGTGCATATGCGTGCGAGAGCGCACCCACCCACAAATGCCAGAAGAGGGGATAGGATTTGCTGAAATTTCTGGTGGTTGTGAGCTGCCATCAACATGGGTGCAAACTGAGCTCAGTTACTCTGGAAGACAAGTGCTCTTAACTGCTGAGCCAACTCACCAGCCTCATAAAAACTTTCAAGTATTAACTTTACTGTAAGTTTTTTGGGAAACACCTTTATATTGAAAATGACTATATCATTTAAGAGGAAAATAACAAAAATAACTATCTTTTCATTCATCAACTGAAATCTGAACTTTTTGAAAACTGAATCAGAAAGCACCTAGATTCTTCACTGGTGCTCAGGAGAGGAAACAGCAGTAAATGGTACAATGCTTTTTCAGTAGCAGTCTACTGGGCCAGTAATCATATGTAGCAGTACTTCTCTATTACGACTATTCATCTCCATTGCTGCGCCCCCAAAATTCCCCAAAATGAATAATGTTAGGTGAAGATTATCACAAGTTGCAAGAAATGGATATTTTTAAAAATCAATAAATAGCTGTAACTAAGCCTAAAATTTTGACCACTCTAGTCTAGACTGGAGTCTATAAAATGGTGTAAGTCAGAGTCCTTCCTGTTCCTGCTCACTTACTGAATATCTGCATTTAGAACTCGTTTATAAAATGAATAGAACAATCAGTGGTCCTCACCCTGGCTATACATGACCTGTGATGCTTTTTAAAATACCAAAGCCCAAGCAAACCAATCAAAGTCATGAGGAATATGTTGAGATCATCTCCTAGGTCAGATGATGGCAGCCTATTGTTTCTATATAATTATATAATTTGTACCACATTTTTTTTTTAATTTAAAAGGACAGAACACTAAAAATGACAGTCCCTTTAAATTCATTCTGTTTTTTTTTTTTTAACATTTAGATCTAGCAACTATAAGGTAAAACTACTCTACAGCAAATACAATCCAAACAAGATTACTGTATGTGTAAAAATATATCAAACTTAATTACAAAATTTTGGAGTCTAGGCCAGCAATCAGCAACTGTCCGCACCAATAAAAAGATGAAGGTTCAGCCTCTTTTCCTATAAAGGGCCAGATAGTAAAAATTTAGGTTTTGTGGGTCACATTGCTTCTCTCACTGTTCCAACTAACTCACTCTACTCTGCCAGTATAGTGCCAAACTATAACAGCAATGGCAGCAAGGACAACCAAGAAACATAGAGGGTGACATATCCTAATAAACTTCCTTTACAAACCCAGGCAGTAGCAGTTTACACTATAGCTATATCTGCTATAGCTTTATATCTATAACCTGCTTATCTATACGCTATTAACTCTCATTAATAACACAAATCCCCCAAATAGAATTTTGTCAAGATTCAATTTGTAGAAATTATTTTAATGAGTACACATGGTGGATAGACACTATGGCATATTTGGGGAAGGTACCTAAATTAAAACTAAAGCAACACCAAAGAAAATCATCATATCAAATGCAGACAATCTTCAATGGGCAGATGGCAGAACTAAGAGAAAACACTCAAAGTCTATGGGAATGCTATCTAGCTACAAAAAAGCTCCTCAGGTGATTCGGACATGCCATGTGCTAGAATCCCCCGGGTCAGATGACGACTGTATCACCTCTGAGAGCACAGTTAAAACATGTAAATACTATTAGTTGCCTGAATTCCACTGTAAACAGTTTTATTTGTATGTTTTATTTCTGGTATTCTAGCATATTTTCAACAGGCTTAATTTAATTAATCTAAGTAATCTAAGTAACTTAGTTTTTATTAAGTCTACTTCGGCATTTGAAATTATTTTAGAGAGGTTAGATTGTTATTGTTAGTAAGAGAAAACTTTATAGTAAAACATTTATGGTACAGATTATTGCAGAATCATCTGTCACATTTGCTCACTGAAAAAAATGCTGATTTGATAAACCATAACAATTTAAATACAAATAAGTATTGCTTCCCCTAATAAGCAATTAACACCTATTATGACAATGTAAGTATTATAAATCAAGTATAAATCAAGTACTTAGAAGAAAGAATTTAAAATTTAAATGATTTAAAAAAATTAAAATTTAATGACTATAGAAACAGATCAAAAGCTGCAAACTAACTCCCTTCCAACACCTGCTCACCTGAATACTGAATTCCGTACTGCTGGGGAGCCTGAGGCTGCTGTGCACCGTAGCCAGCCTGCTGCTGATACTGTTGGTACATCTGACCTAGGAAAGAAAATACAGACAAAAAAAGGAAGCCATAAGCACACTGAATAATAATATACAATATGTTTGTTATCTTTTAAATGTCTATGAAGTCACGAATGAATAATTTAAGAAGGGTGATAGATAAACTGCTAGGAATATTACCTAGCAGCAAGTATTTATGTGATGTAACTCTAGTGACTACGGCTTCATAAACTCCAGAAAATGCATTTCATAGCTATATGCCATCAGGTTAGTAATCAGAGAAAACAGACAAATACAATGCCATGTAATCTTTTTACTGACACATTACCTACATAATTTTTTATATTATATCCTTAAATGTAAGATAAGCAATAGCTGCAAGGCATATAATTAGTACCACTCCAAAGTAAATGCACCAATGATACTAATATAATGCTGCTTGAAAAGGGTATACAGTTGCTAGAGAATATAGGTGGGAGACCATCTTCACGATATAAACTTTTATATTCTTAAAATTTTACGGATTTTAAAATTTGGCAATTAAAACAAAAAACCTAAAAAGACAATGTGAAATTCTGCTAAGCAAGCCTTACATATCATTCCTGCCCAATGACCTAACTCTCCTTCCAAATAGTAACCTACACCAGTGCAACAAGGACTCTTAGTTCACCTGACACAACTGTTACACTCTGTGTCCATCTAGACTCTGCATTCTGCTTCTGCCTCCTGTTTGAACCCACATCTGCTTCAGTTCTAGTTTGTTTTCAGTTCTGGCAGTTGTATCTTTGATGCAGAGTAAGATTAAAGTTGGTAGAGAAAAGACAGCCTAAGAATTCTTATCAAACCACTCTTCAGCAAGATACCAGGTGCTAGTCCTCGCGACTCATACTAATTCAATGAGCAAGCATGAAAAGTATCATCACAGAAGAGGACTCTAGTCACAGCTCATTTCAGGTTACAGTTCTAGTTTTAGTTTTAATGTAAATGTTAACTTCAATACTGGCTTTAGATGCTAAGAACTAATTTATGGTACTGACAATGCACCCATTATCACCAACTGACACTTTGGTACAATTGTTAGAGCGCCATCTGATGTTTCCTGTTTTAAAGTGGCCTGTGCACTTTTAAAGGTCCTAACATGTACAAGCAGTTAACAGAAATAATGTCATAATGTCAAGGGTTACTATAGAGATCAGAAAGGTCCTTGGCCATGCTCTCTACAGAATTCTATTTGTGAGGCTCCTTATTAGCTGATCTGAGATCCTTTAAACACACCAACCAGCTTCTTTAAATACTGAGCTTGCAATTTCTTCAGGATTAATGAGTTATCCTTGAAACTAGTTAGTCCAATTTTTCATTTTTTAATCAGTGAAAAACCATGAAAACCTAGAGATTAAATTACTTACCAAAGATACATTAATTTGAAAAGAAAAAAAAAAACTTAAAATGCACTGCTAACCAAATAAGCAATGTACATTATTTAACTAAAATCATGCCATCTCTATTAAAAATCTTTTTAAGTGACAAAAAACATACAATTTTTGGAGTGGAGAGTACGAAGTCATTTTTCCCAATCTTTCACTTTGTGTTTATATTATTAAAAATTTTTTGCATTCCTTTTTTCTTCTTTTCAATAGACGATGTATTATTTGGTTTTATGACACCAAATCACACCATGTCAGTAAATAAAAATTATTTTACATCTGTGTAGACAGTGGGACTACCTATGATGGATTGCCATTACCGATAATGCCTCAATAAATACTTCTGCACATGTCCCTACCCCACACATGGGCTCTGACTGCTATTTTACCTTCAATCTGACCTGCTTGTGTCTGTGCTCCTGTGTATGGAGGCTGCTGTGGCTGAACTGCCGGCGGGTGTGCTGCTGAGGAGGAAGAAGCAATGCTGTCAGGGGTTCCTGACCGATCTTCTGCAGGAGCGCTGGGCGGCCCTGGATGGTCAAGAAAAGTCAGTTAATTACCCTGTCCAAAGCCTTTTCCAAACAAGCACAATATTAAAAGCTCAGGTTAATGACAATCAAAAATAAAATCACTATGCAATAACCACATCACCAAGCATACACCATGCTTATGTGCTCTATATTTTCACATTTGCTCCAGTCTTTAGAATCCAAAGTCAAAGTTGGAAATCCTTCCCTACAATGTGTAAAATATTAAATTCCTAAGTCCTAACCTCCCCCTGTCAAAATCAAAATTCCTCTCTATAGTCAACCAAAAATAGTGCTGCTTTCTTAAACAGGTCTCTGCTGTCCGTAAACTCAATTTAATCTTTCATGTTATATTCAGAGATCCAAACCTTTCTCACATGTTTTTGTTTTAAAATGACCCATTGCATAGTTTCATGGGATATCTAATCATTTTTGTCGTTTATTTCATGTATCACCTTTCCTTCCACTCTATGATTAATTACATCAGTCACATACATAAATGACATCCTTTAAAACCTAGTTATAAATCTAATAAAATAGTGACTTTCCTTATGGCTTTTATTATGAACCACACTGATTTCTTCTTCGTATTTCTATACAGGTCCCACTTTCCTTAATTCTGAAAACTTTGGCCATGCTCTTGTTCTTTTCTGCTTCATAAGGCCTAGGATTCTACTTACACCTGTAGCTAATCAAATTCTGCCAGAATAGGTAAGAGAATCTGGATTCTTTGTACTGTTCTAGTACTGTGGCAGTTAACAAGTATATTGTGAAGGTAACTACAGATGTCTTACTCCTTTAAGTTATTTTAGCAAAAGAGTGATTTATACAGTTTTTGGAGCTAAATTACTTAGGCTGCATTGTCACGGCTAATAGTGGCTGCTGAATTTGGGCATGTTACTGAATCTCTTTCTGCGCCACAACTTTTTCAATTATGTGAAAAGCACACTAATTCTAACCTCAAGGTTACTTGGAAGGATTATAAGTTAAAGAGCTTACAGCAAAAAATCTTCTAAAAGCAATTACCACTTAGAAAGCTTGATTTAGAAACTATTATTAATAGGCTTTCCTTGAAAGCAGTCTCCAACTGCTCTACTGGTATGTCCTCAGAATTTATCATGGTTTAAATCAAGAATATTCATCAAAGACCAAGAACTAAGGCTGATGGACTTTTGAGAAGTGTCTGAAACAAAACTGCTTGGACCTAGTAACTGGATTAACCCATTGATGAACTGAACGACACTGCTGGGGTACTAGAAGGTGAAAAAAGGTAGTGAGTTCTTGAGCACACACTTTTAAGAATGTATCTTGTCCCTATACCTTTTCACTTGCTAGCTTGCTTCCTGAACACCATAAACAGCCGAGTCCGATACACGCTCAGTCCCTGTGGTGCTTTGCCTTTTAGGTCCAAGCTGATGGAGCCAATGAACTGAAATTTCTAGAGACCATGAACCAAAATACATCTCTTTCCCCTTAAGTTATTTTCTGGGTCACTCTGTCACTAAAAGAAAAGGCTGATATACAAACATTTTAGGCATATGGTTTGTCAGCTTATAGTCAAGTACTAAGATTCTACACTGGGTTATAGTAACAGGAATGATGACTACCAGATTAAAATGTTTGGTTTACCACCATTTTACTTGTACACACACACACTTCCCCTAGAGAAGATACTGCTCTTCTTTTCTCTCTTGTACACAGCTAATTACTGTTGTTCTTCTGGTGTTCTAACACTTCATTCTCTTCATTTCTACATTACTATGGTATTTCCTCTAGTAATCATATTATACCTGAAGAATTAAGAAAGTACTCTGGTTGTTGTCTATGTGAAGACAACTAAGTATATAAATCCACATGAAAAATGGTCTTCAAATAATAGAAATTACAATCATAATATTCTGGTCTGACATATAACATTCCATTCAAGTTTCAAGGGTGGTTTTTATATGGCATTTCCTAACACCTGAAGTAGCTGAAACATTAGTTCATATGTCAGTCCTCTACAAATTATGTTTTTCACATGTATCATTTGTTCATTTTTTGCCAAAAACAGGTAACATATTCAAATATCTCCTCAAAAATCTAACACAAATCTCCCCAGTGAATAATCCTATAAAAGTTTCCAAGAAAATCAAAATGAACAGAACAAATAAATTCTCTAACTGCTGAAAATGGCAAAGTAAAACTGTTAGGGAAACCTTTCCTCAGGTAGCAAAAAATTGAACAAAGCAGAGGAAAACAATTACTTAAAATAACTACTAGTCAATCAAATCTCACAGAAACCAGAAAAGAGTTTACCCCAGTAGAAATACAGTGAATTAAGAATTTCAAGACTTGACCTCTGTAGCTCCAATGGCAGAAAACCATCATGTTAACAACTTCATGGTTGGACAAGAAGCTGGAAATGAAGGATGAAACTCCCTGTCATTGTAGGGCTAATTATTTGCACTAAAATAACTATAAACTTTGCCCAAATCCTTAACTACTCTTTTGTTTGGGGAATGGGGGTGACTCCAAAACAGCTCAGAAAAAAAGAAGAAAAAAAAAAAAAAAGAAAGAAAGAAAGCAGCATTTACTACTGAAAAAGCAGGAAGTATAAGTCTATATAGATTAAGAATCTGCTGGAAGGGCAAAAACAAAGCTCTTAGAAAAAAACAATAAAAGCATCAAAAAATCACAAATCAATAAGATACACTAATGAAAATGCTCACTTTACAATGAAAAACTGCAAGACAGGTAAACAAGATAATCTGAAACATACTGACATATTGTGAGGTGGGAATAAAAACATGAAGTACTCGGCTATGAATGGATGAATAGGATCTCCTCTAAAAAAACAGAAATAATGTTGATGAAATGGTAGCCAAAAAATTAGAGGAAAGAATAAATCACAATACAAGTACTGATTTAAAGCTAAAAATTTATTCATTTAATTTTAAATTTCCTACGATAAGAAGAGATAGCAAGACTTATCGAATACAATTTAAATCTTATTTTTAAAAAAATCATATATATCTTTTTTAAAAAATAAAACACTTCTGCTTTTTAAAAAAAAAAATCTGAAAATATACCTTATAATAAAACTTTGTTGAAGCAAACAGTGATTATTCTTTAAGGTGGAAAGACAGTGCTTTGGACTGAAAGAGCAAAACAAATCTCTTCAGGGTGCTGAAGTCATGCATATCCCTAATTCCCTTATTTTATAGGATCCTAAATATGTAAAAAAGGAACTGGGTGAACCCTTAAAGCATAGTGTTTCACCATATCCAAGAAAGAAGGGAGATACCGGTGAGAGAGCAAAAGGAATTGACTTACCTGAAGCCTGGTCATCTGTTAATCCAAATGCTGACATGACATTTTTGCTGATTTCATCTTGGTTTTTCAGAGGATCAAAAGCTGACATACTTGCTGCCATAACTTGAGTAGACTGTTTTCCAGAAGAATCAGAAGCAGCAGCCTTTTCTTCCCTACCATCCACAGTATCTATATAAATAAAGGAGTAAACAAGTTTGTTTTATACTCAAAAGGCATAAAAAATATAAAACAAGAAAATATACATGTGTACAAAAACTGTCAGGAAAGTTAGAGTAAGAATTTGTGATTCATACTTTTTTTTTATATGTGTTTATGCTTCTGGAAAAATAGGTAAAAAGAAATACAAAATAAAGAACAGTTTTTCAGAAAGAATAATGGCCTCTCCCCTTTTAAAACTACTGGATTAAGCTGAGAACAGAGAGTGGTACATGCCCATAACACTGGCACTCAGAAAGGCTACAACAGAAGGAGGATCAAGAGTTTTAGGCTAGCCTGAGCTATACAGGAAAACTGTCTCAAAAGTGTAAGAAAAATGAGAAAAGGAGAAAGAAAATAAAACATTACTATAATTATTTTAAAAGCTTAACACAATCATTTTACATGTTACCTTTTTTTTGAGCCTGAGCTGGCTAGTTTTTATGTCAACTTGACACAAACTATAGTCATCTGAAAGGAGGGAGCCTCTATTGAAGAAACTGCCTCCCTAAAATCAAGCTGTAGGCAAGTTTGAGGGGTATTTTCCTTAATTAGTGATTGATGTGGGAGGGCCCAGCCCACTGTGGGTGATGCCACTCCTGGGATGCTGGTCCTAGGTTCTGTAAGAAAGCAGGTTGAGCAAGCCATAAGAAGTAAGTCAGTAAGCAGCACTTCTCCATGGCGTCTGGTTTGAGGTCCTGCCTTGGATTTTATCAATGGACTATGATTCAGGATATATAAGCCAAATAAACCCTTTCCTCCTCAAGCTACTTTTGGTCATAGTTTTTCATCACAGCAATAGCAACCCTAACTCATTCATGTGTGTGTGTGTGTGTGTGTGTGTGTGTTCACTGGCTAGCTAGACTAGCCTACCTAGTGAGGTTCAGGCCAATTAGAGACCTTGTCATAAAACAACAAGTAGAGGACATCTGAAGAATGACACCCAAGGCTATCTTCTGACCTCCAAATGCACAAGCACACACATGCTACACTTGTATGTACATCCATCTATATACAAATATGTACACAAAAACAAAAAAGGGCATAATTGAGAATAAGCAAACTGGTTTAATCTGAAACATATAAGCCTCTATCATAAAAGTGTCCAAGATCACATTAAAGTATTTCAGTCAGCAAATATTTATTGAGCATTTACCATCAACACAATTCCAAATAGTTAAAAGAAGGAAAAAAATACAGAAAATGGTTTTATTTAAAATCTAACCAAATTTTAAAAAGTAAAGCAAGGAGTTGAGTGTAAAGCTTATAAGAGCCTGGGTCTGACCCTCAAAGAAGACGTACTTCTTTGGAACACACTAAGGAGCACAGAGGGACCCAGGGAAAGGGGGAGGAGGAGGAAGGAAGAGAAGAAGCAAACTTTCAAAACTATCCAGGAGCAAAAAGCAGTATCTGAGTCTAAAGGTTTCAAGAGTTATACCATGCTACTTTCCCACAGAAACTGTCTTTAAGACCCTTACATGTAGCTATCCTGATTCAATAAAAAGTTGTCATTTTGTGGTGACGCACACTTTTAATCCCAGCACTCGGGAGGCAGAGGCAGGAAGCTCTCTGAGTTCCAAGCCAGCCTGGTCTCCAGAGTGAGTGGAGAAGCCCTGTCTTGAAAAACCAACAAATAAATAAATAAATAAAATAAAGTTGAAGAAAATCTTTTTTTTTTTTTAAATCTACTTTCAACCAATGAAATACACTTTTAATTTCAGTCCATATTTTAAAATACATTTTGGTGCCTAAACTACATCAGCTCCAAATGTGTCAATAAGCCTTAAGTTATCTTTACTATTTATAAATAATACATGCCACCAATCAAATTAAAAAAAAAATGCCTTTTCTTTTGCATATTATTAAAAATTGTGTTTAAAATAAACTTTAATATACTGTTTTAAAGTACTAATCTAAAATTATTTTGCATCTGAAACTAGTAATTTTACTACATTAAAAAATCACAGTGAAATTACTTCAATTCCTAAATTTATTAATTATCACACTAAAAACAATTCATGAATCAAGAGGGTTTAAAAACTGACCTATTACATAAACTCTGAAGTTTGAGACTAATTGTAAAGAAACCATCACAGGACTGCTATTTACTTTATGCACTCATCTGTGCATTTATTTTTACAGTACTGGAGAATGAACCCAGAGCACTGCACATGTCAGGCAAGTACTCTACTACCAAGTTACTCCCTAGCCCTAGAGAGTACTTTAAAAAGGGATCCCAGGCTCTGTCCTCCCGTAGGGCCCTCCCACAGCTTTATGATGCAATCCAAGAAGTAATATCAAGTAATCTTGACAAACAGTTGTGGGAATGCTGGCATGTACAGAGGCAGAAGCACGAATAAAATATTAAGGATGTCATCTGATTCATACACACACACACAGCACAAAAACGAGAGACAAATTTGTTTAGAATAGAATAAAATAAACTCATAGTTTACCGTTTTCAGGAATACTGGTAGAAGGTCCTGGTTCTCCAGGTGGCTCTAAGCTATCCAATAAACGATTCACTTTATTTCGAAGTTCTATCAGTTCTCGACGAAGATATTTCACCTGACTTGATTCGAGGGGTCTTGGCTGGCCATTAACTAAAACACAATTATTAATCTGCTTAAATTTAGGAGATGAAACTTGAAAACATATACCATTAAAATAATACACACTAAGTAAAAATAAGCAGCAGAATCAAAAGTAGTTTTCATTCATTTATTTTAACTTGTCTGTGTATGGGGAGAATGCATGCTGGTGAGTGCTCTCATGGAGGCTAGAGATTGATACTGACAATTTTCCTCTACTATGACTTTTAACCTTACTTTTCCAAACAGGTCTCTCACTGAACCCACTTCTCACCAGCTGGCTAGACTGGCTGGTCAGCAAGGCCCTGGGATATGCCTGTCTCTTTCTATCCCAGTGCTGGAGTTACAGACATGTCACCACGCCCACTTTTTTACATGAGTGTTTACAGTTTACCGATCTGAACTCAGGTTCTCGGGCTTGTACACCAAGACCCTTACACAATGAAGCCCTATAGCTAGCCTGGAACTTACTCTGTTGCTATGTTGACCAGGCTGGCCTCAAACTCTGTCTGCCTCTACTTCTGAGGCACTCAGATTAAAGGCTTCTATTACCACACCACACCTTGGAATACTTTTTTTTTTGTTTTAAGGAAAAGACAATTGCTAACAGCTTATTTTCTGGAAAATAGGAACTAAGGAACTATCATCAGTCTTGATACTGACAAAAAAGGTTTCCTTCAAGAACTATAACATATATTAATACCTATAGAAAGCTCTATTTTAATGAAAATTACCAAATTGAATTGAAGTTATTTTAATAGAAAATTATGTAACTTCTAAATTATATTTTGTATAATATTCTTGAAATAAATCAAAAATACATTACTCTCTCTATATATAAATGTTAAGACAAAAGATCTGTTACTCATCTTGCCTATATCTGACTTATGAGAAAAAAAAAAAAAAGATACTCTCAAAAATAAGCTATCAAGCCAGGTGTGGTGATGCATTCATTTAATCCTAGCACTTAGAGGTAGAGACAAGAGGAATCTCTGAGATCATATAGACCAGCCTGGTCTACAAAGGAATCCAAGGCCAGTCAAGCCTACAAATTGAGACCTTATCTCAACAACAACAAAATGTAATCCATTAAGAAATTATGCAGAGCTTATGAATCAACATTGTCCTTCAAATCCATTGCTTCTAGAGGCATTATGTAAAACCACAAGTCAAGATTACTTAATAGTCATCAGTTTTTGCTTGTTTTGTTTTTTTTTTTAAGGAAGGCAACATTATCTTATTTAGTTGCCCATTTTCTCAAAATGACTTTGAATAGACTGAAAAAGAAAACCTACATTCAGTAACAAGAACTGTCACCACTGAGTTTATTGTTAAAAATAAAAGGGTTCCGAATGCCACCTCCAAGACAGGAATTCAAAATCCAGACTAAAATGCTTTATCCATTGCCAGTATGCATACATATAAACTCCTGATACACCTAATTAGGAAATTATGTGGAATCAACAGCTCTGGGAGACTGCTAGTTAAACATGTTTCAAACATCAAGATATAGATGGTTGATACACCTGTATCAACTAATCATTGGATTTCACTGGGTATTACTGATTTTCCAAAGCTTGAGATAAAAAGCACCTCTGTAAGACAGGCCTCAGTGCTAAAATCTAGCTAGCATCATACTCACATGCAGGCTGTGATGTCCTGTTGAACATAAACATTTTCAAAGAACATCAACCTCAGAAAAACTCACTCTATGACCATGGTAAGTCAAGAAATAAACAAGACCACTCTACAATCATGTCAAAACACTATCCAAACTGACAAAATAACCCTTTATCATGAACAATAGTAATAGCTACTACAGCTTTAAGCAATTCTAGCTACAACCTCAATTCACTTTTCTCACTTTCTAAATAACGTAAATTCAGTAAGGTAATTATAGAACCAGTCCTGCTTCCTGACAACATTCAATGCACAGCAAAGCTCTCTTTGAACAGTATCCAAAATCAGTCAACAAGCTCAAGCTCTATCCAAAATACCCTTTCCAACAGATTCTGGAAAACAGATCTGGTGTTAGTTCTTCATTCCTGCAGTCAGGCACTAAAGCCCATTTTTCCCAACTTTGTTACGTTCTTGGTAGCTTTTTCTGGAACATACTGACGTATCCCACCTGAATCTTCATATCCTGTTACTCATGTTACTAGCATTGACTAAATCCGCTATCATCTAATCACACTTGTGACTTTAAGCACCATACTTTCAATTACACTCAATGAAAGTTTGAATTCCCTATGTCATAATTTCATATTTTTACTAGAAAAATTTAAGGATTTCAAGCATGCAAAAAAATAAAGTTGATAAACACCTAATTTTGTTAAATTGTAACATTTTCCCATCCTTCCATCTGATAACTTAGACAATACTAAAATCTCTCAAGCTACTCAGAATTCAGTCCCAGGCATGGCACCACCTACAGTGAGGTAGGTAGGCCCTTCCACAGGAATCATTAACCAAAAAATGCCCCATACTCATGGCCAGTCTGATAGAGGAATTCTTCAAATGAGGTTCTCTCTTCCTAGGCACCTCTAGTTTAAGTCAATTTGACAAAAAAAGAACACAATGTAGTACATAATTACAGTTACTCATACATGTGCATAGCTTCTTTAGTTATATTTACCCTCCCCTCCTCCACTCCTTCCCATTCCTTTTTAACACTTTAACTTTCAAATTTCATATAATAATCTTTCAATATATCTCTTATGATAGAAATTTTTAATCTTTTTTTCAGCTCTAATAAAACATTGCTTTTGTATATGTACGCATGGAGGCCAGAAGTTGACTCTGGTTATCTTCTACCACTTGCTCTCAACTTCAGTTTTGGAACACAGTCTCTCACTTAAATTGGGATCCACCCTTTGGGCTAGACTTGATGGCTGGAGTCCTTGAGAGCTACCTCTCTCCACCTACTTAGTGCTGGTGTTACAAGCATACACTACCACATCCAGCTTTCATGTGGGTGCTGGGGATCCAAATAAGGGTCCTCATGATTATATGGAAAGGACTTTACCCATAGAGTCATCTCTGTAGCCCTTGAGACTGCCTCTAACTGGTATATGTGGCTGGCTATACATTTTGTCATTACTATCTTGTATTGTTTATTTCTCTGTACCTCTTTCTCCTCCTCACCTAACATGCCAAGTAGGTACACTTTATTTCCTTTTTATTTTTGTCCCATATACTAAGTAACTTTCAATGGTAATTCTTAAAATTACGTATGTATATGTCAGTGAAAAATTCTAAAGTTAAGAACAAACTTCTCAAACTAGTCCATAGAACTCTTTATTCCCATCATATCCTATTTTATATACAATTATTTCTGTTCTACTTGTTTTCCTACTCCTAGATCTATTATTGTTTTGAAGATTAGTGTGCATTTTGAAGATTTTGTTTATGTTTCATCATCTTTCTGAAGACCAACATTAAAAATTCTAACAAAGACCCATTAGTTTAGGCAATCTCTTTGAGAATGTTTTCGCTTCCACTTTTTACCGGAGTTTGACTACCTGATGCTATTTTTAGTTTGTTTTTCCCTTATTCATTTGAAATATCATGTGATATTTATCTGCCCGTTTCTATTACTAAATAATACAAACTAATTGCTTCACCAGCAATCAATTATATTCTTTCTGGCCGGTTTAAAAGATAATAACTTTGTATTACATACTTTCCAGTTTCATGATTATACATCTAGTTTTTTTTTTCCCAAGACTTATTAACCATGTCTCCTGAATCTAAAGCTTCATTTGTCTTATATAATCTTGAAAAATTTTTAGCTATATTTTAATATATTTATACTCTCCATTTTACCCTTAAAATTCTTGATATAAATGTGCATATTTCATTCTTGTCCACTCCTATTCTCTAACTCTGAAGGGTTATTTTGTGTGTATACTTTATTTTCTCAATTCTATTTTTCATTTCTAAAAATTAGCAAGCTTTTTTAAAAACTTAAATTATTCCTTCTTTTAAGTCCTTAATAACTTTTGCCACATATTTTGGAGACTATTTCTATTGACTGAAATTTCTTTCTTGCTACCAGTTATGTCCACTGCTTTTTGCTTACCCTTAAGGACTACTTTGTGTATCTTATAAATCTGATCACCACTAGTACTCTATAAGAAACACTATGACTTGGATTGAGATCCAAAAGTTTTTGTCTTTGCTTTCTCTTATTTTACAGTAATATGTAGGCTCTAAAGACGCAAAAGTACATAGATACTTAAGATTTCAACAGTAGATCTAAAAATCATGGTAATGAATTCTCAAAAAAACTTCACAAACCTCCAAGAGCTCATATCTTTCCTATATCAAGGATAAGAATATATATATACACACATATATGTATACACATACACACACACACACACATATATTTTAAAGAGTAGATCCTACTGAAGACCTAGGATCCTGGACCTATACCAAGGAGTCACAAAATGGTAGTTCTTACATAATGCAAAGTAAAATCTTCACCACTACCATCAAGAATACTCCAAGTTTTAGATTTTGGTATTCAAGTCTCTCAGTCTCTCAGTCTCTCTCTCACTTGTTTTCTTGTTCTCTTAAAGTTTTGGCCGTTTTCTTTTAAATATTTATTTTATGTATGTATATCTGTATGCTACGTGTTTGCCAATTGGTACCCATACAGATAACAAAAGCATGTTGGATCCCCAGAGCTGGAATTACAAGTGATTGTGAGCTGCCCAATATGAGTACTAGAAATGGAACTCTCGCCTTCTGGAAGAGCAGCAAGCACCCTTAACCACTAAGCCATCTCTACAGACCCACCTCTGCTTTCATTTTGTCATGACTCTGTCTTTCCTAGGCAAGCTGAACTGCAAACCTCCTCCCCCTCCCCCAAGCATTCTTTCGTTGTTTGGGGAAGAAGGGCAGGCTCAAAGAACCTCATCTTCCTTACCTCTGGCAAAAAGAGACATTGGGAAAAGAAATCCTCTACTAAAACTTTTAAATAGTTTTTGTTAACATTAAAAACAGCAAAACAAGTTGGGTGGTGGTAGCACACGCCTTTAATCCCAGCACTTGGCGGGAGGCAGAAGCATCTCTGTGATTTTGAGGCCAACCTGGTCTACAGAATGAGTTCCAGGACAGCCTGAGTTACAACAGAGAACCCCTCTCTCAGAAAAACAAAAAATAACAAACAACAAAAAAAACAAACAAAACAAAAAACCCTAATTCATATTTGCCATTCCTGAATGGAGGAAAAAATATAAATTTAAATCAATAGAACATGGCTGCAGTTCATCAAACACTAAGGTTCAGTATAATGTTAATTTTAAAAAACTTAAATCCTAAGAAACCATTCAAGAAAATACTCATAATCACAATCATGCTACTACTTTAACTCTGAAATTATTTCTATCATATCCAATAAACATTCTACCTGGCAAATTTATTATACCTAAAAAAAAAAAAAAAATCTAAGATTAAATTTGGCTTACATCTTTTTATCAGCATTATCTTTAGCTTATTTTTTCTTCCATGTTGGGACTAGAACCTGGATCCCTATGCATGCCAGGCAAGTACATTACTGAGCTATATCCAAGACCCATTGTTAGATTTTATTCCTTGAAAAATAGAACCAAACTTATATGCTAAACCCTCAGAAAAAGTAAAAACATGTTATACAGAAAGAAAATTACAAGTTATTACAAACCTTAGAGGTAGTTTGAACCCTGCAATTACTTCTAAATCTGACATCCAAGGCACTACTATTTGGGGTAACAAAAAAAATATAGAACTTAACACATTAATCTTCCCCAAACATTAAATAACCGAACAATGCCAAATTATGATGTTACAAAATTAAAACTATAGTATTCTTACTAGAGATTCCTAAGTTATATGTTATCTCAAAAACAAAACAATATTGTTTTGCCTGAATTAAACTTTTACCACTTTAATACATAAGAAAGTTTCAAGTAATTCAATCTCACCTGAATGCAAATATTTTAAGTATTTTAAAGCATTATTATGTAGTTCAGAGTCCTTAAAAGAAAAAAAACCAAAGCAGATAAAAATACATCAGGAAGTAAATTCATTATAAAGTTTGCTACTCACCAAATAATGTCAGTTTCAGGATTCTACTACACTGAATTGCAAAGGAAAGGTCAGAACTATCAAAAATTGTTATAAGATCTCCATCTGAAATTTAAAAGAAAAATAAATTCGGATTTTCAACACTAATAAACAGGTCATACAAAAAAACTAAAAACAAAATGTAAATTATAGAGCACAATGAAAATCTTCCGTAAGGATCAAATATCATTTAAGAAAGTTTTTGATTTTTAAAATACTAAATCATCTTTGTCTACCAATTTTACAAGCATTTATCATACACTGATAAGACAATGCAGGCAAAATTAAGCTGGGTGTGGCAGTGCATGCCTTTAAACCCAGGCACTGGGGAAGCAGAGGCAAGCGAATCTCTGAGTTCAAGGTTGGCCTGGTCTACAGATCAAGTTCTAAGACAGCCAGGGCTATACAGAGAAACCCTGTCTCGAAAATGAATCATACACATTAACTTGTAGTCCTAAGAGATATAGCACTATCACAAATTACTGGGTTAGACTGAAAAAATCTTTCCATTCTAAAATATTTAAGTAAATTTACCAAATAAGAAAACATGGATTCCCACAATTCAAATCCAACTTTTAATAAAATACACTGACACAAATCGAGGGGGAATTATATAAATCAGTAACTTAGAGCTGCAAAGAGAGTTTATATAGGACTCTTTAGTGAATCAGAGTGAAATCTTAGATCATTGGCCATGCTAAAGATGAAATCCAAAATTTTCTCCAGAAAAAATGTCTTTATGTAAATATAAATATATAAAAGAGTGCATACTGAAAACTAAGATCCCCTAGGACCCCAAGAAGAAAAATATTGTAGCTAGACTATCTACTGAATGTTTCAAAAGCATTCACAAAGCTAAGGGAAGGTATGGGATAAGGGGAACTAGTCACAAGTGTCAGTCAAGGTGTCTTCACAAAACTGGGTAAGTAGTTTTGTCCTGGGCACTCTACTAAACCAATTTTTTAAATTGTTAGACATGTTTACTTTGAACAAACATGTTAAGAATCAGGCATAACTAGGTACTTTGTAATTGTTTTTAGATCTTTATAAACAGACCGATACATGTATGCATACATATGTTTAATATATATGCCTAATAGTGCCTAATTCTTAGAGATTCTGCTCATAAACACACTTTAAAGAAAGTAACATATAGATGCAAAGAGTGAACCTTTCTGTAATAAGTTTTAGTCCTTTTTCTTTTCTAGAATCCCTTAATAGTAACAGATTGAGTATCTCTGTTGGAATATTATCTAACTTGCCTTCTCATCTAGTGGACAACACAGACAACCGTCTGAACAAATTAAACAATTTTTTAAAAACACTACAAAAAAAGGAAGAAAGGAAGGGAAGGAAGGATTACAATGTGGTAACTGGATATGGAGGACAAATTTCAGTGAGGAAGATATCCCAAAATGGGAGCCACAAACCAGACCCAACAGAACTACTACTGTTTTAGCAAGACAATAAACTATGCATGTCTTTTATATTTTTAAGTTGTCAAAAACCATGGTAGTATGACAGAGGTTTTCTGTGATACGAAAAGCTACTTATTATCTGATCCTTCACAGCTTGCTCACCTTTCCCTACATAAAGGGAGAAGAGATAGACAGTCATACAGTCAGTGTAAGATGTGCAAAGTGTGTGGTAAGAGTAGAGGGTCTTGAGTTAAATAATTATTAAAATTCTGAGTTGTGGCACGTGGTCAGTGGTAAAGCGCTTGCCTGGCCCCCAATCTAGTAATAAAAAAAAAGTTATACATTTTAAAAACAAATTTAGTTGTAAATTTAAGAAAAAGAAGAAATTCACTCAACTAAGGAATACATTTGAATGGCATAAATGGCAGAGTATTTTTGAACAGATGAGATTTACTCAAGAAAATAGGAAGAACATGACTAACTCTCAAAAATTAGTTTGGGTACTATTAGATCATATGTCAACAGAAAAGGAGAATTTACATAGGTTGGTACATGACCAACTTAGTTGATCACCAATTGATTTATGTGTAAGTTGTACAAAATAAGTGCCAAGGGATGAACAATTTCCATTTGTAGCTCAGCAAAGACATGTGACAGGGTACAGATATTCATCATCTCAAACCCTAGCAAGTAAAATCTCCTCATGTTCTTCACTCATCTACATGCTGGATGTTAATGTTCAGGGTAAGCCACAGGATTTCTAGAATGTTGAATCACTGAGAACATAAGGTTTCTATAATAATAGCGTCATGACTTAAAAGTCAGTCCTCAGAGAAAAGCAGCTGTTAGTGATAAGAAGAAAATCAGGAAAAGCAGTGTCAGAGATATTAAGAGAGGACAGTGTTTCATCAAGGACAGTGTAAGTAGTAGCAATGCTAAATGCTAAGCTCAAGATGAAACAGACTGAGGGTAGTATTAACAGTACAAATGACACTGGTAACCACCTACAAAGAAAATTTCAATAGTGATATTAACAAAGAAACCTGATTAAAAAGTTAAGCAGGAAATAAATGTAGCCTGAAACTATAATTCTACTATGTTTGATGAAATATTTGTCAAGCAAGATTTAGTGCTATAAAAAATAGTGTGGTCAAATGGGCCCAAGAGCATTGCAACAATAAGTTAACAGTGGATATCAGTATAATGCACAATGAAAACTCCTGCAACAAGGAACACATCTGGCCAGGTGTAGCAAGCCTCAAATTCCATGTCAGTCTTGGACTACATAGTGACACTCTGCTGAAGGAAGAGAAAAAAAATAAAGAGATAATGAGAGACACCTGCTTCTGGTTAAGCCAGCTTTCCCATATTTGAGAAATCCTTTTTCATTCAATACATAAGTGTGAGAATCCCTTTCGACTTTGGAAAATATATGTGGAAATTTGGGCAGGAGGAGAGAAATAAAGTATTTGTGAAAATGTCAGACACTCCTTTCTAAGTATAAATTATATTTTTAACTTGCATAGGAGTATATAAACTATACAAATATTAAATAAAAGAAAGCCACTCAAGGTTGGGGGTACTGGGAGATAGTCCATTGAAAAATGGTCAAAAGAACATATATATAATACTTATAGATTTTAAAAATCTAGCCTTAAAAATGCTCTTACCTTCATCCTTATACTTTATTGTAACTTCATCATTACTCAAGAGTTTTCCTCTGAATACTCGCTGCATCATTAGCACTAATTCATCATAAGTAATATCTTCATTATGAATGGGAATTCGTCGGATATCTTCCCCAAGTTGAGCTTTAATAATTAGCTTCCCACTTAGGTCCAACTGTCCGTTCATGATGGACTCCAGGATGCTCTTTATATACAACTCTAGGAAAAAAACTGATGAAAATAGTTTTGATGATTAAACAAAAAAACAAGTTGAAAGCAGAGTTATTAGAATGTTAACAAACTATACCCCTTAAGAAAGTGACTATGAAACCAAAAAAAAAAAGTTTGCCAGTGCACACCTTTAATCCCAGCACTATGGAGGCAGAGGCAGGTAGATCTCTGTGAGTTCAAGGCCAGCCTTGTCTACAGAGTGAGTTCCAAGAAAGGCTAGAGTTACCTCTGAACCTCTGAATGAGACAAAGAAACCCTGTCTCAAAAAACCAAAATAAGTAAATAAAAAACAATAAAAGAGAGTACCTGTCTCAGTGTTAACTTATGTTATAAATGGTCTGGAAGCATTTTATTACTAATAAAATTTCTATTATTATATATAGTATTATTTTATTCATATACTCAACTATTTAACTGACAATACCAATACTATCCGTCTAAAACTAATTCCTGATCTTCTAGCCCAAAGTTACTTGTCCTAAAGTTTCCACGTCTGTCAGTGACAACTATTTTCTTCTAGTAACAAGACGAAAAAGGCCTTGCAATTTCCTTTTCCTCACACCTTAACATCTAAAGTGGCAACATACTTGCCACCAACATCTTTAAAATATTTGGGGAATCCAAACAATTCAGTATCTTCACTATCATCAACTTAATCCAATTTAACATTTTGTCTGATTCATTTCAAAATGTCTCAAATGGTCTGCTTATTTACCTCCATCCACTTTCACCGAATTTTCAACAAACCACAGGTTTGTTCTCAAAGTCTAATGTCACTATGCTTGGAACCTTCCAATGGATTTCTATTAAAACAAAACAAAAACAAAAACAAAACCTTGGCATGGCCCAGCCTCTGGCCTACTATTTAACCACATTTCCTCTTCTTTCCCTTACATATGCTACACCAATGTTTAAGATCCTCTTCCAACTCAAGGCTTTGCATTTGCTGCATCCATTGCCTTGAACTCTTTTCAGACCCCTCATTGCAACCAGATTGCTAATTATGTGTCATCTTCTAGAGTCCTCCCCCAACAACCTAACTTAAAATGGTTCCTCAGAACTTATTCTCTCATCTTGCTTTATTTTTCTTCAAAGCATGAAATATTATGACATTATTTTTACTGCCCTCTCCACTATACAGAAGCTCCCCTTTTTTTTGGTACTCTTCCTACCATCTACAAGAAGCCTTGTATATGACAGTTATTCAAACAGGCAACAGCTACAGTTGCTAACTTGTAACTAATGTTAACCCAGGAAAGGCATGCATGAACATGAAATTAGAACCTATTTTTTCTAAATAAGATCTCAAGAGTATTTTTTCTATTATCCTATTTTGGAAGCTCAAAGAGAAAGGACAAATGAGTAATATTCTCCTGAGCTTTCTAACAAAACTATCCAAGATCAAGCTACATAATTCCATTAACATGTCAGCCTACATTAGCTCCAATCAGAGTGGGTATGTATGATCAGACTGCATTCCTTTATTTCTTAAAAAGATTTATTTTATTTTGAATTGTGTGCAGGTGACTCAGGTGGCCAGGGTGTTGATTGCCAGGAGCTAGAGCTGGTGGCTGTGAGCCAGATATGTGTGCTGGAACCTTAATTGGGTGCTCTGCAAGAGGAGTATATGCTCCTCACAGCTGAGCCACCTCCCCAGCCATGCATTCTTTATTTTTTTTAAAAAGAGAACTAAACGTGGGGCAGGCAAGATCAGGAGCTCAAGGTCAGCCTCAGCTATAAAGTTCAAGATCAGTCAAAGCTACTGAAGATTCTTTCAGTGAAAAAACAAAACAAAAAAAGAAAGGAAGGAAGGGAGGGAGGGAAAAAAAAAAGAAAGGGATGGGGTATAGATCAATGGTAAAGTGATTGCTTAGCATACATAAGGCTTTGGGTTCATCCTCTGGTACCACAAAAATTTAAAAAAAAATTAAAAGTGATAGAAGTAGCTACTTAATACTAGTTTGCTACAGAATTTTCCCTTCCTGGGTTTATTTTTCTTCTTATTACCTTATTTCAGGGTATTCAATATGATTGTCTTATGCCTATATAATTTTAAATTCTAAACACTTAGGCCTTCAGTATTTCAAATTACTACTGTAAAAGTGCATATTTAGGATCAAACAATGGGTTAATATTTTGTTCTCAAGGCCAAGTAATTCCTGAACATGTTTATCAAGCAATACAGAATGTTCACTCTTTCACCGGTTCCAAGTAAATGACCACTGAGAGCCAATTAAGCTGTACTAAACCTGCCATTTTCCTTTCAATCTTGAACTTTGACTACTGGCGGTTTCAGTTTCCTTCTCTAAACTGAATCTCCATTATAGTACTTCTCTGCAATTATTATGCCCTCCCTCCCCTTTAATGTGGAAAATCTACTAAATCACCAAACTATTCAACTTGAAAAGTTTTTAATGAATCCTAACTTATGTTATGATTACTAAATAAAAATCTCCCAACATTCCTCACATGAATGCCCCAGTCTTTCCGTCTAAATATCCCTTAAACGAAGTACACCTCTTCACCATCCTCTGGGAAGATTACATTTTCATTCGGAACTCTTTAATAAAATGGGGCATTAAACCTAAACACAACACGACAAGGCCAACGTAGAACAAAGTGAACTATGTTCTGCTATCTAGATGCCATGCTTATCTTAATGCACAAAGCACAGTATTTTGTTTTTCTTTATCAGACTCACAATGGACTTCTCATAAGGTCTGAGATGACCTGAAAACTCTATAGAACCAACTTTTTGCTTATTGGCCAAATTTGTTCTACGTCTTTAGGAAATATTTACAGACATCCACTATATCCCAGGCTCTGAAGTACAGTAACTTTAACAAAAGTGCCAATGAGCAAAAGCAATTGGACAAGAAAGCTGCAAGTCAGAGCCTGAGTCAAGCCATCTCACAGTACCTTCCTTACGTGGCCAAAGGGGCGCCTCAGATCAAGATATACTTTCAAGTAAGACAAAGTTCCAGCACAAATGTACTTGGTAATACGCCCTTTGATGAGAGAGGGAAGCACTCAGCTCCAGTGCACCTCAAGACTAACCTTACGTATCCATGGTTCCATGGGTGGGCCAGATTCACTGACTGTAAACTCCCTGCAGTCTTTGTTAAAAGACTTGTATAGTGATTCTAGGTAAATACAAAAGTATCACAATTGTTTCCTGTCTCAAGAGAAAACCTCATCCACACAGGTGTCAACTCTGGTCTCAATTTTCTCTAACAAGGTAGAGATTAACACGAATTAGTTCTTGAACTGCTGGTGAGATCCTTATGGCATTTTTGACCTGATTGTTGTCTTACTCCTTAAGTCTAGAAGTGACTTAACCACTAACGTGCCCACCATCCAGGAAGTTTTCTGATTACAGGGATAAACTGATGTGCCCAAAGACATAGAGCCTGCCCTCTAGACTAGGAGGTAAAAGGCGCAGGCTCCTCTTGCTTGCCCTCAGGGTAAGGCCCTTGTCAAATTTAGAAGCTTCTAAATTCGAACAGAATTCGAACACCGCCCAGTTTCAAATAAAAAACAAAAAACAAAAAAAAAAACCCAAAACACCTTGATTATTAACTAAACTGCAAAAGACTTCAAAATCTGTGTGACGTGTGACATGCACTGTAGCAAGCATAGTAACCATTTTTCTTGATAGCTATGCGAGCTCAAGTTCTTCCCCACGGTGTACTTTCTTCACAAGCAAAAGGAGAATTAACAGCTAAATCTGTATCCTCGTTGAGATCAAGTATCTACAATCTTTCCTACAGAGCCCAGAGACACAAACTTAGGAAAGTTAGGAATGGTCATCAGTAAAACTAGGTAGGGCCTCAAGGACACTAAACATGACAGTGTAGGACCGACTGGGGTACCTTTTTGTGACCCCAATCTATTTATTCTTCCGGGGGTCACGCTCCACCGTCCAAGCCACTCTCAGGGGCTAGGCACCAAACGTTCAGGGCCTCCTCAAGCTCCCCTCCTGTGCCTTGAATGATTCCCTCACTCTCCACCTTCCAAGCCGCTCTAGAGGGTGAGGCACCAAAAATCCCCAGGCCTCCATAGTTCTCTTTTCTCTACAGCGGATAACTAAGTTCCCTGGGCACGGAGGGATCCCGAACCCAGCATCAGCCGGCCCAACGCCCGCCAGGCCAGGCCGGGCCGGGCCGGGCCCGGCGCCCTCCCCTCCCCCCGCCGCCCCTCCCCCCGCCGTCCCGAGGCCTGCCCCGGCCCTCACACACACAGCCCCTTCCCAAGGGGCTCGGCCCCACCCGCCCGGCGCTGGGAGGTTTCAGAAGCCCTCCCGCCCTCCCGGGTCCCCCGGCCTCCTCAGGGAGCGGCCGCGCGCGGGGCTCCGGCGGCCGTACCCGCTTGCCGAGGCCGCCGCCTCCGCTGACCGGGCCGCCGCGAGGCTGCCGCGGACTCCGCAGTGTCGCAGGGAGGCTTCGGACACCGCTCCGCCGAGCGTCGCCCAGCTCGCAGACTGTGCAGGCCCGGCCAATCGCACACACCCAACAAGCCTAGCGAGAGCCTCGGTCCCGTACGTGGCAGGTGGGAGGAAGAGCTGGGGCGGGAGCAAAGGAAAAAAAAAAAAAAAAAAAAAAAAAAAAAACCTCTCCCGTCGCCACGCCTCGCGACGAACCGGGCAGCCCAGGGCGCAAGCGCGATGGACTGAGGCCCGGGGGCGGGCGCAGCCCGGACTGCGTCGGGTGAGCCGCCCGGCTTCCTCACTGGATGACCGGGTGTAGGAAGTGCGAGCTGAGGCGGGCACGCATGCGCAGGGTTACAAGCACTTCCGGTTTTCGTGCCTGCGAGGATCTCCTAGCTCGCCGTTGGGCGGGCCCGAGTCTGCGGTGCTGGACTTGTTCTGGGAACCTGGTGGAAGTGGGCGTCTGTCCAAACCGGGTTGGTTCTTGTTGATTTGTGACTGTCGTCGTCAGCGAGTCAGTCACATCTTGAAAAAACGAACCCCTCTCCCGCCTTCTTTCTACAAATCCTTCCGTTCATTCATTCACTTTTTGCGCTCCTACGCTGTGCTGACAGAGTGCTAGGGCTGCTGATGACTCAGTCCCCGAGCTAGGAGCTACCCAAAGGTTTAGCAAGGCCACGGCGTTTACAGGGCGCACCTGCAGGTGGAAAAGGCAAAACTCGGAAATTAAAACCAAGGACTCGAGAAGGCTTTTGGAGGATAAAGATGTGAACATACCCTACGCTCGCTTACGTTCATTTTTACCTAAGATGTCTGTTTTGAAGGTGCTTATTAAATGGTCAGCCTCAGACCGAACCCCGAAGTTTGGAGAGGTGCTTGAATGTGTTTTGTTACTATAAATGTTTTTTTTTTTTTTTTTAGTTGTATTTAATGCCTTTTCAACAGTTTCAGGGACTGGGAAGCAAGGAGCTGCTGATGGAATATTTTCTCTAGGAACTTCAATGCTTTCCATTTAAAACCGAATAGTACAGATTCAGAGAAATGTGTTGCTGTCAAATAATAGTGTTCTTCTGTCTTTCTGATGCCTTGGAGTCATTAAAGCCACACTTACATGCATAGAGGTAAAATTCCCTGAAAGAGGTGAGTTATATACCTCTGCCACTCTACCTAAAATTACGTCAGACTCCAGGACAAAAAGAATGTTTTTAAGAACAAATATACTCGTGCATTACCTTACTGAAGGTAATATTTTGTTGAGAATAATTTCAGCCTACTTTTAACAGTCACAAATTTCAGTGGTGGTAGGAAATACAAAGTTCGCTTTGCCTTGCTTATTCCTTTAGGGCATCTTGTGCTCTTTATCTCAAACCACAGAACTTGTAACTAGGATCCAAACTCCTTATCTCGAACACTCTCCTTCTCTGTTGCTGCCTCGTGAGTACTAGGGTAAAAAAAATCATCTTCGTTTATTATCACCAGGGTCCACAAAGTCTCAATTATTGTATTATGATTTCGTGGCAACTCATATCAAAGTCCAACAAATTGTAAAGGTCATACTTGTACATGTAGCAAAGCTCCCCTGAAGGAACAATGTAGATAGAAACTGTACCTTAGATCCCTGGGAATAGCTTGTAAGAGATAACAGCATCAGATCATGCCACTCTGCTAAACCCCTTCTCCTCCCACCCACATTCCACATCTGTAAGAGCTGGGCTGCAACTGAATTACTGTTTCTACCATGTGAAATAATTAACAAATCAAACCCTTAGAAGTTAACACTAGACATCTGCATATTGCTGTTGGCGTTGTAAAAATGGTTCAGCCACCGTAGAAAACAACTCATCTGTTGTTATTGTTTTAAAGTGTCTTTAAACAAAGTTTTAAAATAAAGTTCCATATACAATTATTCTGTGAACCAGCAACTCCATGCAGACATTAACCCAAAGAATTGTACAAATATATTGTAAAAGTTTGACTAATAATAGTCAAAACTAGATAAAATGTTTTCTTTTTACATGAAGAAACAAACGCAAAATATCTTCAGATGTGAATTTCAATGGATTAAGTTGACAGTAAAGACAGAGTTGGATGGGAATGAAAGCTGATAGGTAGAGCTTCTGTGTTCTTGACATGCTTGCAAGTGCATGTCTCCAAATGTTCACACATTGGAAGCTTACTTGCCAGTATGGTGGTGTGTGTGAGGAGGTTGGTACCAAGACTTTTAAGAGGCAAGGCCTCATTGGAGGCCCTTGGGTTCTTTTGGAAGCTGCCCTCAGAAGGGATTTTAATCCCTCGGAAGGGATTAAAGTTTTCTTCTGGAGATCTCTGAACTCTGGAAAGTCTGGGTTCAAACAAGCCCATTTCCAGAATTGCTAAAGACATGTTATTACCTTTCAACACATTTATCCAAGTCCTGAAAATTTATCTTAAGCAAATAATTTAAACGAGGGAAAATTATATCTGTAACCATTTATTCATAGCTTTTCCTACAATGCTAAATATTGAAATTAACTAAATAGACAATAGGAAAACAAATTAGTGAATCATGTCATATGCAATTATTATGAGGATTACATTAGTATGTAATGGTAAGTAAAACCACATATAATTTCATTTACTGTGAAAGTTATGACAAGGAATATGGAAAAGTAGACAATAGTTTAAAATTAAGGCATTATGGGCTTTGCTTTGATAAAAATATTTGTGAAGATGATTATTCAAAGTGTTTGATTTCACAATTCATATGTTCACAAATGCCTTTCTAAATAAATAAACATTGTTGTATCAGTTGACTGTAACCCAGCTGCCTGCAACCCCTTCATCGTGTTAGACCTCATCTTTGGAGACAGAAACTGAAAGCAGTATGATCACTGTGATTGATCATTGTGTTCCACAGAAAGAGTCCCAGAAATTGGACTGGTATCAGATGCTACTTTTGATATCACTTTCTCAATTGTTTACAGTTGAGCTGTTTATAGCTCTTCTAAATGAAGCAACAAGCTTGAGAATGATCACCGTTTGTTACTGACAAAACAGAAAAAAAAAAAAAGAAGCAAGATAAACTTAAAGGTAAGAAAAAAAGCAAGCCTAATTGGCAGTTGGACAGTGAACTTTCAACTGTCAGTTAAGATGCAGGCAAGAAAACCCAGAGGTCAGATGATTTGTTTCCCTTGACACTGCAAAAAAGCAGTCAGGAACTGTTATCACACAAAGGTAACCAGAAAATGTGGAAAAGCAGGAGCTGCTCACATGCAACAGCATGAAAATCAATTCTGATTCTTCCTTATAACAGATTTTATTTTCTTTATGTCATGCTTCACATTCCTGTAATTTCCTCTTATTCTACTTTCCCTGTGGATAACCCCATTCAAACACAATTCAGGCAAGGAAGATGATTGATCAGCCTTAGACTGCTCATTTCCCAGCAGATGAGGTAGACCTTTAAATATTGCTGTCAGACATTCTTCATGATGCTTAATAAGAACCTGTCAACCAAATCATCCCTAATCTCTCCTTCACAGTGGATACTTGACCCAGGCTACACCAACATTCTCTAACACAATGTACATGTTTTGGGTAGGACATACCAGTTCTAGGCCTGCTTGTCCTCTCCTCATCTTTCCCTGCCTGTTGTACTTTATTGCAGAGGGCTTCCTGTGCTCCATAGACTCCTGTCTCTGTTGGCTTTTTTGCTGGTTGCATCCAATGGGAGACATTCTGTGAAGCTGTGGAGTAGGAACAGGTAGAAACCAAGGTTCTTCTCTACCCTTTTTCTAGTGAAAGCTGGTTGACTATGTCTCCAGCCCATACCACCAAGAGCTGTTTTCCAGCCCTAGCTCATATCTTCATGTTTCATTCTTCATGTCTCTGGCTCTTGGCAGCAGACTTCATTTTGACTGAGCCTTTAAGTACCATAAAATGAAGTGTCTGTCTCAGAGTCCCTCTATTTTAAACACCTCTGCTTTCTGTTGGGACAGTAAGTAGAATTAAAGCCCAATAAGATTTGGCTTGTGCTTTGCCAAGAGGAATTAAATCTCTCTTCTTATTAGATCTTAAGGCTGTAGGGTTGGGAGTGCCAATTAATAGCCACGTTAGAGAACAATGACAAAACCTCACAGAGACAGGAAGTGGAATTCTGACACATCATTACTATTCTTTGTTTTAACTGGACCTGGAATTAATATTACCATGCATTGATTTCATGTCTCAAGCCAGGGCACTTGAAAGTTTAAAACAGCTGTTTCTCATGTATAAGTCAAGATCACAAACAAAACCTGGGATTGGCCCAGGAAAAGTGGAACATAGAAATGTTATCTGAAGCTAATTTGGACCTTGGACTTGACATTAATTAAGCCAGTAAATTCCCTTTAACTGTTAACCTAAAATTGAGTTAGATTTGTATCACCAGACTTTAAGACTGCTGACTAGCACCTATGATAAAGGTTCAAACCTAAGGAATGATTTCCTAGTAATGGTATTTCAGGACTTCATTCTTCATGTGAATTAGTCTCCACAATTTCATGTGGACCCTACAGGTTTAAAGCAACGTTATATGGAATTTCAGTCAGTATACACCAAAGATTTGGGGGCGGGGGGGGGGGAGTAACAACTATGACCACCAAGGAAAAAAAAATCCATCCTGGGGCTGAATATAGCTTTTTGGTGATTTTTCTCACATTTACAGGATTTTACTTAAGGGATATTTTCATCTCATCAAATTTTGAGTCAATCATATTTTATCATTTTTCCATCTGTCCGGTCCATATCTAGGTGTAGCATTATAATACCTGCCAAGAGTACTGGCCTTTCAGAATTGCTTTTCTTATGTACTTTCTTCTCTTTACTTTTCATACTTGCCCATAAGGTCTCATTTATATTAAAGATCAAGTAAAATTGTCTTCGCTTGCCTAGAAATCTCATCCAATTGTCATTTGTAACCATTTCTATAAGAATGCACATTCTTTGGAAAATAGTTAGAGGCTTTGCATTTAAGACCACTGGCTGCTCTTCCAGAAGACTCAGGTTTGCTTCCTAGCACCCACATATCTGCTTACAATTGTCTGTAACTTCAGTCCCACGGGTCTGACCTCTCTTCTGGCCTCCATATGTTCTACATGCACATGGTGTACAAACATACATGCAGACCAAAACAAAAACAAACCAATACACACTTAAAACATGAAGAAGAATGCAATTTTTAGGGATGGTGAGAAGAATGTGCCAAGCTTACATGAAGTTTGTTAGTTCCTTAGTTCATACACTCAAACCAGCTGCCTGGATTATGACAAAACAAAAAAGCAACAATCTAAAGAGTGTATGTCCGAAGTCTAGAGTTATACTCCCCAGTCCAGTGGAAGCCATTCATAATTCAAGGGCTTGAAGTTTTATGAATATCTAGAGTTTCTAAAAGTCATATATGTGATTATGACTATGTTTTCATTTTCTGTGTCCCAGTCTCACTATATAAGTAAAAGCATATATATATAGATATATATATATATATATAGTGTGTATGTATGTATATGTATATATATACTCCACATATATACCAGTGAATATATATAAACACATATATACCAATTAATATATATATTTACGTGTGTGTGTGTGTGTGTGTGTGTGTGTATGAAGTAAATAACCAGAAGCTTTTAATAATCTACTGAGTCATCCCTCTACCCATCTCTTAAAAAGCTGATTTTTCTGGTCACAAAACACTTTTTTAAACAAAAAGTATCTTTTCTTAGAGGTGAAACTGATTGCCAACTTCTTTATTGCCAAAACTATGACGTATTCAAGCAACTCTCTGTACTTATCAGGAGTCATTTTGCTCTAGAATTTAATTTCCTTTCTTATGTCTTTTTTTGGTAAATTATAAAAGAATCTGCTGTAAGTTCTATATGATTGCCAAAGTGTGTCATGCAGACTTAGTGACATAACAATGGTCATGTTGAATACTGTGTGGGATTCTTGAATTGACTCACATAATAATCTGTTGAAAACACACACACACACACACACACACACACCCTACCAAATCCATTATCCCCATGATAATAAACTGCAAAGTTTAACATGAATTCAAGAAGATATTCTAGAAGAACTAGAGAATAACATAAACAGATACAATTCTTATGAACTGGATAGAAAGGAAGATTGTAGGTAACAGTCTTGTTAGGCACTTGAGTTTGCTTGGTCAGTTTCAAGCGACTGATGTTTCCTCAGTCACTACAGATGGATCTAGTAGCTTAAATCGTTCATGTAGGGTTGGGATGGACCTAAGCATGTTGTACATCCTCACACGCAGTCTCAGAGGGGTCATTGAAGGCAATGGCTTCACTCTGTCAAAGGATGATGACATTGACTTCAACACTTCGGAAGCTTTAGTTTGAAATACTTTTGTTCGAACAGTGTAGAGGATGAATATTTGCAATCCCTGAAGAGAGAATTAAAGTTTCATATTAGGTAACTGCTGCAGTACAGAATGAAGAGATATTATTTCACCCTTCCATTGTAGCTGCTGTGCAACTGGAGTTTGAAGTTGCTGTACATTTGCATGTCCTTTCCATATACACATGCTGCATGAAATGTATATTTAGAAGACCAAAGTCCATGTCCTGGCTTGCCATTCCTGCTGTGAAAATCTGCTCTTTCCGTAATCTTTACTATCTTCAGTTTCTAAAGGTGGAAGAGTTGCTAGGGGATACTCAGTTCTTCTTCTGGTTCCAACATTCTATGATTCCATTTCTCAGAGATTTAGTAACATAGCTGGAATCTTATATACTCGATAATTTCTTAACAACAAATTAAAAACCCTGGTAGTCATTGCTTTTCTGCATTTTACATATAGAGTTGAGATGTTTATAAGACATTAAGTCACAAAAGGCTGGGCAGTATTTTCTACTTGTCATTCAATTGTCATTGACTGAAGTCAATGTTTGATCCTTCTCATTTAGTTCTCACATCAACTCTATAAACTAAGCCTTGCTTTCTCCAATTTGTAGATGTGGAAACTGAAATTCAGATGAATTAAGCAATTTGCCCAAGATTACCCATCCACTATGAGTAGAGCTTGGAACTAAATTACAGCATTTTGGGTTTTGATCTTCCTTCTTTATTCACTATATGGTGTTGTCTTTTACTTGTAACTATAACAGGAATGTATTACCCAGCATATGTTTCTAAGAAGCCTTTCTTAATTCTTCATGTACATTATTTAAGGAAATAAGCTATTAAATATTTTTTGTAGCCAGGCTGATAATATTGCGTCAATGTCTGTTACTTGATTCTGACAATGTACTATAGTCATAGAAGATACTGTCACAGGGGAATACTGGTCAAAGAATAAGTTTTGTTTTCCCTCAGTTTGTTTGTGCATTATGGTAGTATAAGATATTATTTTTGGACTAGAAAGATGGCTCAGCAGTTAAGAGTATTCATCGCTTTTCCAGGGGACCTTAGTTTGATTCTCAGCACCCACATCATGGTTCATAACCATCTGTAACTCCAGTTCCAGGGAATTCAACACCTTCTTCATAGACACCAATCATGTATTTGGTGCACAGACATATGTGTAGGCAAAACACTCATGAAATTTTTTTTTAAATTCTAGATGTTATTAATAGAAATAGAATTTGGTAATAGGTACTTGAGAACTTTGTAGTATTCTGCAACTTTAAGTAATCTAAAATGCATTCAAAATTATTGTTTAAAGGAAGTAGAGTAACAATGATGAAAGTTAATTAATTTTGCATCAACTCAGACTTTTCTCTATAGCATGAGATTTTAGTAACTATAGAATTCCAATGGTGGGGGGGGTTTGTCAATAATTAGATTTGTCCAAATCAAACAAATTTGGAGCTCATGTTCATTCAGTTCATTTTAGTCCATACTTAAAAACAAATTATCAGCCAGCAAATTCTTCAATAATGCTTATTCACAATCTACTAAAATGATTACTCACAAAAAATACTATCACTGATGATTAGTTAAAACAAAGAAGTCAAAGTAATCGGACAATCTAATAAGATACCTTGAATTATTTTAACATGGAGGGTTATGTATAATAAAATTCAGTTAGCACAAATATCAAATATAATTTAAATAATTAATATTTTAGGAGAAAATGTTGACGATATCAATTACATAGTAAATTTTAAATCATACCAATAAAATTAGGAGGCAATAAACAATTACACTATGTTAATAGCATTCTTTTTCTCAGGCTATAGCTCAGAAGTAACTGTGTTTGCCTAGCAAGTAAGATGCCCTGGGTCAGATTCCCAACACTGAAAAAAGATGCTCTCGCACATACTACTTTTAAAAGAGGGTGGTGGGATCAGCACATACTGTTTTACTCTGAAAACTGAAAGTTGAATATTATAGTAATCACTGATAAACAAGAATTGTAGGTAATAGACTTAAAATATAATAAGTGTTCAAAATAATTAGAGAAAGTTATACTTAAAAGGTCATGTTATTTATGTAGCAAATTATATAAAATTAAGGAGATGGTGGTAGATGCACATGACAAAAGATGGTAGAATGAGAGCAAATGCATTAGTCTCACGTTCTTAACATATCTTGCTTTCTCGTCTTCCTTTCTCATGTGTGAATGTGTGGGTGCATACTACCACACTGTATGTGTGGAGGCCAGAGGACAGCTTCTGGGAGTCAGTTCTCTCCACCATGCAGGTTCCAGGGATTGAACTTAGGTCATTCAGGTTGGGAGCAGGTACCTTTAACTTGAAGAACCATATGGCCAGCCTATGCTCTTTGTTTCTGAGACAAAGTCTTATGTAGCCCATCCTGCCCTGAGACTCAAAGATCCTCCTGCCACGGCCTCCTACACCTAACAAATTTTCTTAACTAATTTTTTAACTAAATAGTTAAAAGTTGTTTTTAACAAAACGAAAAAACATCAAAATATGTGAGTGCAAAAATATGATCAGGAAGCTTAAAAAACAAGACTAGGTGTTGGAGAAGATGGTCCAGTGGGTATGAATGCTTGCTGTTCAAATATGAGGACCTGAGTTTTGGTCTCAGTACTCACATAAAAATCTAGGCATGTCCATGCCTGTGCCAATAACCCCAGACTGGGGGAGGGGAGAGTAAAAGAGTAATCCTGGGACATGCTGGTCACCAGCCTAGCTCCAGTTCAGTGAGAGATCCTGTCTCAAGAGGAATGAGGTAGAAAATGATAGAGCAGGACACTCAAGGCCCTGTCTGGCCTCTGCACACACACAGAATGCACATATTCATACACATTTACACATAAACTAAAGGGAAAAAACAGCGTTGACAGAGGAGATAAATGTGATAAAACACAAAAGAGAGACAGTTTTAGTTTTAGTCCAAGTCAATTATTTACCAAGCCAGTTTTCAATAGGAAAATAACATGCAGATTTGCTCTGTTGTACTGAGTATAATACGCAAGAAACATTCAAAATTACTACAAAGAAATGGTAAAATATGACCCCCCAAAACAGCAGTGAATAGAGAGTGTCTGGAATGACCAAGCCAGGTGTTAGATTTAATAGACAATCATGGAAACACTATTACAATGTACTTTAAACTGTGGCAGAAATGTGCTTATGATGAGGGAAAGGTTATGTCATGTCAACAGAATTTAAGAGAATAAATCAGATCAAAGTTCTTAAATTGAGTGAGTTTAATACCTGGAACAAGAAGTACTAAATAAGTTTAACAGCAGAATAGAGGCAACCACAGACAAATGAATGATTCTGAAGATAAGTACCTAAAGTGTACTTCTTGCTAGCGTGACCACTAGCATGAAGACTGAGGGAAATGAACAGCTCTCTGTGTTCTGTGGGGCAGTACTATCAGGGCGAGCTGATTCTCAGGAGGAGGAGAAAGAGGCAAGGCAGAAAAAAAAAATGGTGAAAAACATAAACGCTTCTAACAGTTCAGCAATCCCCAAGAATGCATGCAAAGAAAGTAATAGCTGTGTGCACCACAGTAAAATACTGAATGTTAACGCTAAATAGAAAATCCTGATGCAAGCAGAAAGAAAAACTCATTCATGTGCAGTGGAACAGTATGAATGGCTAGGGATGTCTCATTAGGAAATGTAGCACTGTGTAAAATTACTCCTCTAAAATGCTAACAGGAGAAAATAAAATAATATATTTGTTTTTTAGTTAAAAGAAAATACTTGGTCACCAAAGAAGCCATAAATTTCAAGGAATACTAAATACCTTTAGGCTGAAGGGAAATGATACCATATGACACTTAGATCTTCAGAAAGGGCCCTGGAAATGGTTCACATGTAGCCAAATATAAAGTTTTCCCTTTTAATTACTTAAAACGTGTATGTATACTTAAGGAAAAATAATAATACTGCTCTGGGGGTTTTATTGTGCAGGAACATGTAGGACAGAAGATGGCAGCACCAGGGGAGAAGAGGTAACAAGCAGATTTCTGTCGTTGTGAGGCCCTTAGATTTTCCTGAGTGTTGTAAAATATTAATTTTAAGTTCCTTATGAAAAGTGACAAAGGTTTCCTATATTCATGAACTTATCCCCAAATGTAAAATGGTATCGATTACTGGGAATTAATAGAGTAAAAATGGAGTAATAATGATAATAAATACACTATACTCAAAGGTGGGGAGCAAAGGGGGAGCAGGGGAATAAGAACAAATGACCACAAAAGACAAATTGTGAAATGGCAGCTCACATCAGTGAGTACATTAGATCCAAATGAGCCACATAATCTAATAAAGTGATGGAGACTGTCACAATAGATAAAACGGTAACACCTACGTGTTTGTTGCCTACATGATATAGGCTTTAAATGTAAAGTGACAGAGGTTCATAGCAAACGTGTACACGCGCGCGCACACACACACAGACACACACACGCATGTGATCATATAACCAATGGACATAACAAGACGTTAATAAAGTATTCCTTATGACAAAAAGTGCTATCAAAAATGAAAAGGTGTCTGAGAGTAAACGATGAAAGGGCTAATTTGTCTAGAAAATACAATAATCATAAATATATATCATGAGGATGAATGTTTGTTCAGTCTTCACTCAAAACACATGAAGCAAAAACTGACAGAAAGGGGAGAAAAGGGAACAAATAGACTCAAAGTCCTTGGTGGAGATTTCTAGCATTCTTCACTAAGCAATCGAACGAACCAGATGAAAATATTGGTCAGAACAGAAAATCCCCATTGAGCTAGCTATCTTTGACTCAAATGGTATCTTAAAACTTCATACCCAGCAATTATAGAATAAGCAGGTTTTCTCAAGGTGAAGGTTTTGCTTCTGGGCCCGTGAGATGGCTCAGAGGGCGAGGTGATCTCCAAGTCTCAGGATCTAATCTTTATCCACAGGACCCACATGGTGGGAGGAGAGAACTGCCTTTTGCATGTTGTGCTTTGACCACCACACACATGTGCCATGGCGTACATGGCCCTATGCTACTACTAATGAATGCAATTTAAAAATAACAAAAAAAAAAAAAGCATAAATTCTGGGCCTAAATCCAATCTTAACACTTTTTTTTTTTTTTGAATTTGAAAGAAAAATTTGGGAAACCCAGAGTTCCAAGTTCAAGGAATAACAACCATTGCCCATACCAACCATAGTAAACTCATTGCATGGGAGAGAAAAACCAAAAACAAAAACGAACAAACAAACAAAACAGAAGCCTGATGAAGTATCTTTTACTCAGAGAAGAAGAATTATGTGCCAACCCAATGGAGACCTTATTCTGTGACCTCTGGGCCAGAAAGGGGCACAGAAAGCTTTTGTTTGTCTCATGACGTCTTTTAAAAAGAGATACCCCTAAAAGCAACTAAACAAAGATCTTCAGGAATTTTACAGGGAGGAGACATCGGTCCAGAGTGATGCTATCTACAGTGCCATGCGTTCTACTTTCAGACAATCTGTACCATACCTGAGTAGTGTTGAAAAGACAGAATATATAGCTGAAAACAATCCTGGCGTCATCATTATTAATTAGCATAGCATATGCAAAAATCCAAGTAACTCCAAAAACAACAGCAATAGATAATGTGCTGAGAATCTTCTTTACGGATGATACCTTTTTTGTGCTACATGAGAAAGAGAGGAAAAAAAGGTGTATTAGGCTTCTACTTACTAAAGTCCTCACTACTACCTCTATTTAGCTTGCATGTTCAGCTGCCCATAAACTTTGCTCAGTTAACAATGTTGTGACATATCTTGTGTCACTTGTGAAGAAAATGTGATTCAACTACCCATTTTAAAATACTGCAATACCTGTTTCAAAGCTCAGGCAAATCATTCCTTTGATACTACATGGGGAATTTCATAAGGAATCAACTTTTTTTTTGAATGAGGTTTTGATTGATTATTACTAAAAGATCAGCTAGTGCTGAATTCTGTTCTGTAAGGAGGTTGGGTACCTGGGAATTTCTTGAGCGTTGGGATGATCTGAAAATAAGGTATGTAGAAGCAGACTGATCCTCTCTCTAATGAGAAGTCTGTGTCCCCAGAATCTGGTCGGGTTATGTGACTTATTACGGCCAGGGGAGCAAGCCAGAGACTGGAAAGCAATCAATCGCTCATGGAGTTTGCCTTCTGTGACTGCTCATGAGTACCCTAACAGAGACTAAACAAGAAAGGTCTCTTCAGGACCAGACCCCTGTGTCAACATACTCTCAAAAATACCCTTTCTTTCATTTTCAGTAAAACCATTGTAGTACAAAATGATTATGTTTGAAAATATTCCTGCTCATCATTTTAATCTTTTACATATGTGCTCAGACACATTGAACTATGCCCAAAACATGTCTACTAACTTTTCGAAGTATGAATTGCCACATCCCCTATGTAAATATGTATATGCCCACTGAATAAAATCCCCATGCTTCCTTAGTTCAGGGAGATTGGAACTTATTCTCCTGCTCTCCCTGCTGGTCATACATTTTTTTCCCCCACTTCTTTATGTCTTTTGACTCTGCACTCACTAAAATGTGAACCCATTGTATTAGTTTACAATAGCACTATATTAAAATGTTTGAGCTGGGGTAATAGAGGGTTAAAAAAAAAAAACTACGTGGAGCACAAATAAGCTTCTCCAACTGAAAAATTGCCACCCAAGACCAACCAACAATTAACTCTTTGCCACCAACCACATATGGAAGGGAGCCATTCCTGGCTCGCCTATCAGCCTTGATCCTGCCTAGCCTAAACAATTAGCCAGCCAGCGTGCAATCCCATGGCAAACAATAATTTGTCATCCCATGACAGACAATAATTTGTCATTCTAAGCTCTTAAGTTTTGAAATGATTTGAAAGAGAATAAGCTAAAATAAATTTTGCATCTTTCTCATTGCTATTAGTCCAATTTAAAAACCATGGGCTGTCAGTCAAAATTGAGAAATACAAATTGGATTGGTGTCTGTGACCCAAAATTATGATGTTTTAGATACAAGAAATATATAATATACAATTAGACTAAGTCCCTCTTTCACCAAAGTCCCTCCCCCCAATATTAATAAAACACATGTTTTAATGTTTGGCATGAATAATATTTTCTCCGTATAGTCTTTAAATAAAAGCTATTAACCAGGTATGAAATGTAAAACTTTGATTTGTGGAGCACATATTTAAGAATATATTCTCATAAAAGATGGTGATTTTCATTTATCTATCCTCACTAAGTAGATCTACTTGTGGACTTAGTGTAAGTTCACAGATGTCCTGATGGTAAGGAATGGTCAGAGTCTTGAATTCAGCCTCAGCTCATAGCTTCTTCTACACAATGTTTGGCCCAGTTCATGCTGTGGACTTGGGGCAGGAGGTTGTAACATGTATGTGTTCAGTGGTTTCTGACCTTTGTCCAACCTAAAGCTCTTGCTGAAAGTAGAGGTAACAAGAACACCTACTGGGGCCAGAAAAGCTGTGTAAGGAGACACGCAGTTGGATGGGACATGGGAAGCCAGGGAATGTGGTCTTAGTGTCACCGAATATTCCAAGTTTTTCAAGAGAGAATCCATTTTTACATGAAATCTCCAAATTATATATACTTGCAATGAATTTTGAAAGGTTTGAAGCTACTGTGTAATTCAAGTACTGCAGAGAGTTATTTTCAAATTGAAAATGTGGATGCCAGAACCTCCCTCCTTACAGTCCTCTTATATCTTCAAGTATTCAAATTTTGTTTCCTGAATTTGGGGCATTCAGAGAGGAAATATTTTTCTTGAAACCATAAAGGTTTAATTTTTGCTTGGGCCCACATGACGTGGAAATGTGTTATATAATGCTGTGTACTACCCTGGACTACTGAGGTTAGAAGAGAAGGTGAGAACATCCAGCTTCTCAGTCAAAGTTCATTAGCAAATCTCTCCTAGACACCACACGCCTTGTGCAGACTTTAAAAACTTCTGCGGGGATCTGGGGCTCTTTGAGGTGCTGTGTTATATACGCATTAGACGTTCCTGACAGATTCGCGTTCCTGGAGAATCTCACCTTGTCAAGTTCTGGTTGTTCTTCCATAGAACTTTGACTGTGATTATGATAAATATAACAACATTGATGATGAGGATAATGGTTACTGGGATGATGAATGACCACAAAAATGGACTTTTTACATAATTGTTGCTCTTTGGAATGGCCAGCCAGCAGCTGTAGAGGGAAACAGATTACTTTAGCAGACTAAGAAAAGCACAAATACCAATGCTGTTTGCTGTTAACATTATTCACATTCATGGAACTAAAGTCCATGTTAATAATATCCCTTGGCATCTTACACATCTGAGGTCATGTTCAAGAATTCATTGCATTAGAAATGTTGCTTCTGCCACAGTTTTCTATGTGTCAGTATGGGCCAGTAGAAGACAAATGGGCTTTTGAGTCAGACAGACCGGAACTACTTACTAATATCATTGCTTTCATTGCAGGGAGATGAAACCCAGGACTTGGGGCATGCTAGGTAAGAGCTCTACTACTGGATTATACTCCATTGTGATTTGAATCAGAAATGTGATTTGAATCAGAGGCTCATGTATTGCATTTGGCTCCCAGTTGGTGGCACTGTTCAGGAAGGTTATGGAACTTTTAGGAGGCAGCGCCTTGCAGGAGGAAGTGCATCCCTGGAGGTGGGCTTTGTGGTTGGATAGCCTGGTTTACTTCTTGTTCTCTCTCCTTTCTGTGTGTCCTAGCTCCACTTCATGACTCCCAGAGGGGCCTCATGGCCCTGTTGTTATGTCTTCTCAGGGGGACTGTATCCCCTCTGGAGGAACAGTAAACTAAAACCTTTCTTTCCTAAGCTGCTTTTTAAGGGCATTCTATCACAGCAACAAACAAAGTAACTAACACATGTACTCCACAGTCCTGAGTTTAAATGTTACCTCCTGTCACTTATGAAGTATATAACTTTAGGCAAGCTATTATTTTTATTTTACTCTTGGATATCTAGTTTATCATGGCTCGTAATATAAAAGGTACAAATGCCTTTGTAGGACAATATTTCCAGCTCCAAATTTTACCAATGTCTCTGATGTATCCTTACAGATTTAGGCTATATAAACTAGTAAATACACATTTTCCTTCAATTTTTTAAAACAAATCACACCATTCAATAAATGCTTCTAATACTCACTTTGCGTATCTTGGAGATCATTAGAGATTATGGACCTCCATTAATTAAGTAAAGCATTGTACTTGTTACTCTGTTACTTTGATATTCTATAGCTTTGTTTCCTATTGGTAGTCCCCCCACCCCTCTCTCTGTGTGCACTTGTGTGTACAGGTGCATGTGCACATATGTGGTTATGTCTGTGGAGGACAAAGGACAACCATGAGTATTTCCTGAGATAGCATCTATGCCTTGGCCAGAGCTGACTGAATTAGCTAGACTGACCAATGAGCCTTAGGGATGTGCCTGCCTCAACTTCCCAGACCCTGGGATTACAGGTATGTGCCACCATGTATGCCTCTTTACCTACATGTTTGGGACCAGCACTCGGTCATCATGCTTACATGGCCAGCATTTTCCAACTGAACTAACTTCCCCAGCCCCTTGATAGACATTTAAAAATGTAATTGCTAAAAATAATTTTCAAAAAGTTATTTAACTCCATTATGCTTCTGTTTGTTTGTTTGTATTTGTAAGTTGTTTGTCACGATTTTTGTTTTTGGTGAATGAGGTTTAGGTGGGCTTTGCATTTTCCATTTCTAATCAAAGTAGAAAATGATGTGGCCGTGTCATTTTAGTATTTTTGAAATGTTTAATTTATTCATTTAAAAACATTTAGAGAGATCATTCTATATTCCAGACTGTATTTTAGACACAAAAAGTTATCAGTAAATAAAGGTCCATAATTTAGTAAGCTATTATTTTGGTTTAGCGATGTAGATAAAAAAATAAGATTGAAAATATGCCAGATGGTGACAAGCATCGTAGATAAAAAGTAAACTGAACAATGAGTATTTAGAAATTGCTATATGTATGCCTTTGCCTGGGGGGGGGGGTTCAATTTAATAGAGTGGTTGGGGGGAAGTCTCATAGGGAGCAATAATACTTGAGCAAAGACCTGAAGTTGATTAAGGGGAAGGTGTTCTAAGCAGAGCCTGCATCATGTTCAAAGATCCTGAGAAGACAGCTTTAGACAGAGAGAGGCTAGTGTGGCTCAAAACTTTAAGTGCAAGAGGTTTGTGGAAAGATCTAAGCTACTTGGGAGCTTTGTGGGTAATTGCTTACATTCTGGATGAGGTGGAGAGACACAAAATGATCTGTTTCAGGTTCAGAGAGTATTACTCCAGATGGAGGGATGAGAGCAGGACTTGAGCAAAGTAGGAAACCATCTAGGAGGTGATTGTACTCCGAGGGGTGCACAATAGGAGGGATATTAAGAAACAGCCTGGTAGCAGATTATTTAAAAGCAAGGAGGAAGACTAGAATGAAGGTGCATACTTGCACACTCAGGACTTGGGAGGTAGAGGCAGAAAGACCTGGACTTCCAGGAAAGGCCATTTACAAAAATAACCAGGGACTGGAGAGGTGGCTGAGCAGTTGAGAGCTGCTCTTGCAGGGGACCAGGGCTCAGTTCTCAGCAACCACACTATACATCTTCCAACCTTCTGTAACCCCGCTCCAAGGAATCCAGCACTTTCTTCTGGCCTCTACACGTATCTGCACACATTGTAGACAATGCATCGGCATCCAAAATACTGTCTGGCATGTACACATAGACATATGCACATATAGATTTAAAGAAAGACCTAAACATTAAAAAATAGCCAGAGACCCCACCTGACTTGAACCTGTGCAGGAACTGTGCATGCTGCCACAAAATCAGTTTTCTCCAATAGAGTCTCACTGGGCCAGGCCCCTGCCCAGGAGTAGTTGGACAACACAAAACAAACTCATTTTTTGCTTATTGGTCCTTTCTTTGTTTGCTTTTATTTTGCATTTTTTATTTGTGTGCGTGTTTCTTGTTTTTTTTTGTTGTTGTTGTTTTGTTTTGTTGTTATTTCTTGTGAGAGAGATGGGGAGAGAGGGAGAAAAAGAGAAGGAGAGGGAGAGAGAGAAAGAACATAAAGTTGAGTGGGTGGGCAGGGAGGTGGGGAGGATCTAGGAGGAGTTTGGAGAAGAATAAAACATGATAAAATACATCACATGAATTTTTTTCCAGTAAAAACGTAACCCCATAATTAACACCAACCCTTACCCTCCAGAGAGTATGAGCAACCTATCTGATGACAATGTAGGAAGTGAGGTAGTGTATCAAGAGGAGTGTAGCCTGCCCTGGATTTGCTCCTGAACTAGGCTCTTGTAGAGGGAACAAGTTAGGAACCTGGGTCAGGGCCCACAGGTCAGATAAATAGAACTGGGGTCAGTGAAGTAGAACACAAGACATCAAGGAAGTACTAGTGGAAGGATAAATCAGGGAAGCCACAACAATCCCTCCTCTTGCTCAACAGATGAAGAAATGTGACCTTTGAGGGCACCTGTGTATGGCAGAAGGAAGTAGGGCAATCTGGACGATCGTGTTACACATCCTTTCCTCTCCACCCATCTGTAATTATCAGTGGCCTAGGGCCGTCCTCTGCATCTAAGACTGTGCTCAGGAAAGGGCCTACTATCAATTATTGATAGCTCAGTGTGAATAAACATAAGCAAACTGGATCCTCTCTCATGAAAGCTTTTATAGAAATGGGTCTAGCTCTATGCTTGGGTCATAGTCAGAAATGAATAATGGGATGAAAGCAAATTACCTCTCCCATGAGATATTTGCTTCTTTTATTCCTAACTGTGAAATTTACATTTTAAAACTCAAAACGATATTGAAATTTAATTAAACAGAAAGTCTAGGGTGTGAAAGCCAGCCAGGCGATCAGCCCTCCACTACACAGCAGGTATGATCAGCAAGCCTCATCAGGTGAGTCCTTTGACATCATAGTCTTCTCTGGGATGTTGGAGTACCATTATGACAATATGGTTTTCAGGTGAGTTGGCTTACCGCTTGAAGTGGAATTGGGGGATAAGAACGGTGGAGTGGCACAAGAGAAGGAAGGATAAAGTACAGGGTGAAAGAAATAAAAGTAAAGTGTGGAACCTCGTTACAGCTCAGCTCAGCTTTCTTCCCACATGAAAAACAAACACCATGCAGTCAGGTGCTTCCAATGTGAGCAGCTGATTATTCATGCTGGCAAGGATTTGTGGTACATGATACATTACCATGAAACAGCCATTATAATCATATTTAACATGGTGAGTTCATCTGAGTGATACATGGAGAGTGTTTTGTGGACTCTTAAATGTTTTCAGGGTTGATTGACACCCCTGTATAGCAAACTCTGAACAAAATCACTGTAACTGCTATCCACGCTCTAGATGAGGGAACTAAGACACAGGGTTAGTAAGAATCATAACTATTATGCTGTATGATTTTTCTGACTAACTAAAATAATGTAATTTTTATGATAAACTTCAGATTTATGAGGTCAAATAGTGGATACTTTCTTTTCAGGAATTATAGGAAATTTCTGTGTCATCATGTCTAAAATAAGATGTATATTTTGAGAACATAAGATACCCATTACAAAATATGGCATTTATAAAGCGAGACTTGGAGACACTTGGAAACTGTATCAATGAATGCATATACTTTTATGTCGAATAAGTCTAAAGAGATACGACTTACATTTCCTCTTGCCGATAGTCTAACTCCCAGTATGCCTTGTGCGCACTCTGGGCATAAATAATCCCCACCGTTACACCTACGACTACAGCTGGAACTCCTGAGTGATAAAAGGAAGCAAGGAGTTAATACTTTATCCAAGATAGAAATTAATTATAAAAGACTTCGAGTAAATTATACATGTGACCTCTTTAGATGTATTCTTTTTCCTCTTTGGGCAATATGCTGACTGATCAGCAATAGTAGATTAAAAAAAAATAGAATTTTTCTCTGTTCTCTTTTTATTTTTAGTATTGTCTCTATGTATCAATCCTATCTGATTTCTCATTTTTTTAAAATCTCTGATCACAATGTTCATTATCAAATGTGCAAATCCCTCTCTTATTTGAATGATGTGAATTTAAGTATCACTGAGACAACTCTTTTTCTTTGCTGGGATACAATGCAATTTTCAATTATTTTTTCTTAACTAGCCACTCTGATTACTTTCCCTGAAACACTTCTGTCAAAGCAGCTAGGAGACTAACTGCATTTTTCTAAAACTAGCATAAATGATTAAAGAGATGCTTAAAAATTAACTTAATTTAGCTTATAATATGTCCAGTACACCTGTCTTGATCCTTCTCTCCCTGGAGAATAAGCTGCTAAATAGAAATAGTTCTCAGTGATTCTTATATTTTTGTCTCCCTTACCTTGAATGACTAGCCTTCCAATGGGTGTTGGTTTACATTAAACAATTGCAACAAAGTGAAATTTCTAAGTAAATATTGATGAAAATACCTACCCCATCCAACCAAGGAGATGACGACAATGAAATGCGGAGGGAGAGGCTTCATGGTTCTAATCAGAAGGAAATAGAGCTGTGTAGCACTGAGTCCATTCCAGGTAAATGTCACCAACAGAAAATAGTGCAGTAAGGCAGCAATGGCCGTGCATGAGGGATTCGGGGTGTCGATGATGTCTCTTAGAGGTATTTCATTATTGTTAGAGTTAATGTTGATGTTACTGTCACTTATCTTTAAGTTCTTATTAGAGTTTTCAATTCCAAACACAAAGAGGAGGTTAAAAATCAGCATCGATGTACACAAACTGACCAATACCCAGGTAACTGAGGTTTTTCTGATTTTCCTAAAAATAAGAAAGTTAAAAGTAATATGAAAAACTAAGTGAAAACAAAGCAAAGCAACTGCAAAACAAACAAACAAAGCCAACCAAACAAACAAAAACCCCACAATCCCTAGGGCTGGAAATGTGGTTCAGTCACAGCAGACAGAGTGTCAGTTCCCAGTAGTCTCATGGTTTCACAGCTCTCTGTAACTCCAGTTCCAGGGGCCTCGATACCCTCTTCTGGCCTCCGTGGGCACTGCATGCATGTAGTGTACTTACCATACATTCAGGCAAAACGCGCATACACACAAAAAATAAAAATAACAAAATGAACAAAATTTTTAAAAATCCCCAGAGAAACTATGAGAGAATAAGTAAATGTCACTGCTCAATATAAATCCAGTTCATGGCCTGATGAGCTTGCTGGTAAATCTTTCTTCTCTCACTTACTTCAAACAAGAGTACTCGGCTTTTATTTCTACAAAACAGCAAACTGAGCAAACGATTGAGGTATCACTGTATTTCAGTTAAAAATAAAATTATAGCTAGTGCCCAGTGAACCATAATTCCTAGTATTTATTCCCTAAATAGTCCCATCCCAGGCCTGCCCTTGCCTTGATTTAACCAAAAGAACGTAAGAGAACGCTGACAGCCAAGACAGATTTATCCATTGGGTACAATAATGCTTGAGATTCCCTCATACTTTCATGACCCTTATCAAAGTTCAACTAGAAGAAAAAAAATAGAAGCCTAGGTCCATAGGTGTTATACTTATTTTATATCAGTAGACATTAAGGTTTTGTTTTGTTAATTTTGAATTTTCTTTTAATTTTTGTTTATTTTTTTGTGGAGGAAAGTCCCACAAAATCAAAGGCGTCTTGAGTCTGCAAAAGTCACAGCATAGTTTTCTTGGCACTTTCTTGCTGTGCTCCTTGGAGTTCTCACCCACCATATAGAAAGTCCAGCTATCCTGCTAAAAAAACCACACAGAAGAGCTCTGGGTCTATGTACATAGAGAAAGATCCAGCTATTCTGACACCCTAAAGGATCCTCTGGAGGACTCATCCTAGATACTATCTGACCACCATCTTCCGGGAGAGTTCAGCAAGACCAGAGGAGCCCCAGTAAGTCCTAGGCTTGTGAGAGATGATAAACTGCTTTACAACATTGAGCTTGGGTATCTGCAAGCATATACAAAGGCTACGCAGAAGAGCCTGTATGTGGTATTTTCTACCTCAAAATAGAAGATTACACATTAATGGATAGATCTGTGCTTGAATATAGAGAAAAGTCTCATGTTCATAGCTATGATTTATTTATTTTTCAAATGATTTGTAAATTTGAAATTAAAGTCAAATATAATCCATTAAAAATATAATGTTGTACTGGGTGGTAGTGGCACACACCTTAACTCCCAGCACTCAGGAGGCAGAGGCAGGTTTATCTCTGTGAGTTCACAGCCAGCCTGATCTACAGAGTGAGTTCCAGGATAGCTAGAGTTACAGCAGAGAAACCCTGTCTCAAAAAAACAAACAAAACAAAACAAATATATAATGATGTAATATATTTAAAAGAAAATTGTAGGGTATTTTGTTTATGGTTCATTTTAAGAGTGAGTCTCTATGAATCTGTAAAGTTAGACAAAAGTGTTTTAAATTTGTTTCATATTGCTGCTACTATTTTTTTTTTATTGAGTAGACTGATGATTACTACCTTTTTAACCTGTACAGAACATAGGCACAAATCTTTTCTGTAAGACTGCTTAGAACATTCTTTCCATAAAGTATCTCTGAAGGACAGGAATTCCGGGAGCCATAGTTTGATAAAATCTTGCTGACTGCTAAATGATCAAGATGCTCTGAATTGTCCTTTTAACACAAAATATGCTCAAAAACTGTTCCAGCACACGTTGACCTCTGACCTCCATGTACATGCAGTGGCATGCTCCCTACAAAAATACATTTTTGTTTGTTTGCTTTTTCGAGACAAGTTTTCTCTGTTGTAACTCTGGCTGTCCTGGAACTTTCTCTGTAGACCAGAAAGGCCTCAAACTCACCGAGACCACCTACCTCTGCCTTCTGAGTGCAGTGTTGGCATTAAAGGCATGTGCCACCATCGCCCACAAAATAAATTGTTTAAATGTAATAAAAAGTAACATCAATTATAACCTCTGTCTAGCTTTGATCATAAAATATGATCTACATGGAGAACAAGAATTTTTCAAATAGCCTTATCCTTACAGTATTTCTGCATTATCTATATTATTATTATATGGGGATTTATACAAGAACAAAGAAAAATAATTCAAGATAAAAAATTTCAACAAAATGTCTTTTTTTTAGGTTATGTATTCTTCTGAAATTTAGTGGCATATATGATTGCTAAGTTGGGGTAGAAAATTATTAAGGAAAGAAAATTATCTAATAACAAATAGGGAGAATGGCATTTTAGAAAAGATGAAAAAATAGTTATACAGTAACTATGAATCATTCTTAGAAAAGTGTTTATCAGCACAACTACAATGATGGAACAAAAGCAAATGAAAGGGCAAGCTAGTAGTTACATGGCATAAACTTTGACTCCAATACTCTTGTCACAATCTCTAACTATATATTTCACTTTGTACATATTTGAACTCATTTACTCCCTGAGAATGTAAATTCCCCAAAGATGGGAATTTAACCTGTTTTTCTTATAGTTTAATATTTAGCTTCTGGCATGGTGCTTGGTAATAGTAAACAGTCAATCAAAAATATCAATAAGTCACCTTAAAAGACCCATTTCATGTTAAAAACAAAGGAAAAAGTAGTTCTACTCTGGCGAAATGACAAGATCAAGGATGGAACAGAGAAACTGGAGAATGAGCCCAGTCATTTTGCTGTGATCAAAATGAGAACGTGACTAGAGTCCAATGAAAACATGGCAAAACGGCATAAGGAGCTCACTGTGGCTTTTTATTAGTGCATAGAGAAGAAACACAGGAAACATAAAAGAGTAGGAGATCATCAGTGCAATCATGTTCTAATATGGATCCCTGTAGACACCAGGATCACTGTGTGGCAGAGAATTGGAAAACAGAAGGATATCATATACTCTCAAATTCACACTGTATGACTCACCTGTTATTTACACAAAGTGAACTGTAATGATATTGAAATCTCAAAGTTACCCATTTAAACAGTACCAAAACTTACAACCAACAACTGCCAGACCGTTACCGTGTACTTCTTTGTGGTATTACATTGAAAAGACTCAATGACATGGTACTTACTCTAAAAATCTCCTTGAACCTAGTCATGAGAAGAATGTCAATCAAATCCTAAATTGAGAAGCAGTCTTCAAAATAATTAACCTGGACATTTCAAAGACTTTAAAGTTATAAGTGACCAAAATAAACAAAAACCAAAAAGTGATTATTATAGCCTCGAGGTGACTAAAGTATCATGGTAGTAAATGAATTCGGAAAAATATACCCAGCTGTAATAGACTCCTGGGTGAATTGAAGTATTTGTACATTGCATAATTTTAATTTTCTGAGATAAAATTTCCAGAGTGAGGATAATTATACAATGTTCTATAAGAGAATGTTGTTGTTCTCTAGAGACACACAATAGAAGAATTTAAAGACGATAGTCTTATGTACAGCTTATTTTTGAATTTTCAGGGAAAAGGTTAAAAAACATAAAATATTAATAATTGGACTGTGTAGTTGGGGTTTACAAAGGTATCCAGTTTTTCTATTTCTGCTTTTCTATGGATTTGTTAAGTAAAACAACATGGAAATTATAAATAAAGATACCTTTATAATTAAAATCTGGCTTCACACATCTAAGATATGATTGGGGAAATGATTCTGGAGAAAGGATGAGTTGGTTCATCTTGAGAAACTTGAGTGAGAGAGGAGAATCAGATTGGAACATTCACTAGATCCATTTATTCCATAGTTAAAGACTTTTATATGGGACAAGTATGGTGCTGAGCCCCGGGAGCCAGCGGTAAAAGAGAAAACAAACCACAGTGACAAGGGAGACAGAGGGGGCCCTTGTCTTCATAAACTGCCCTGCTTCCTGGAACAACAGCAAAAACCCAATGATACATTAGATCTTCAGTGGAAAAATAAAGTGAAAGGAAATATGTTTATAGGTACTTATTTAAAATTTAAAGTAAGATTTTTTTTCTTGAAAACAAAAAGATATGAAATCAAATGACTTTTAAAATTTCACCATTTGAAAACTTTACATATTTTAAAATTATTTTAAAACTTTGTTTTTCAGTAATGTTTTCTTCTTTTGCAACCCAAATTGCCAGACATGTTCCCTTCCACATTAAGACTTGCAGGACTTATGGATTATGGGCTCATGCTTATTTTTCTGTCAAAGCTAACATCTTATTTGTAATTATGTATTTACTTGTCGCTATATCTCAGCCTCCGTGGGATTGTGTCCTCTGTAAAATGAGTGTGCTGAATGAGTTTCCTTCTAGTTTAGAGAAACTAAATTCTGCTATGAATGTGCCCAGTAAGTTACATCAGGATAGCAGTTTCTCCGATGAAAAGCACCTTTCCCCCTTACCTGGTAACAATCTGGAATATGATTGTTAGAACCAGACCAGCAATGGACAGGGCACAGCCAATGTTGGACAATATGTCTAGGGATTTAGGATACTGATAATCCTTTTTGAAACTCTGAAAAAATAATTTGACATAGATTTGTAAATAATCTGGCCCAAGCATTTAAAAATTATTAATGTAAGTCAGTACCATGGAATTACATTGGATAAAATAACCAACTAGATGCCAAATATGCCTTCTTTTATAAACCCATATATATATAATTTATTTACATGTATATGTCTGTGTAAATTTATGTCACATGTGTGTGGGTACCTATGGAGACCAGAAGAGGATGTGTCAGAAACCCTGGAATTGCATGTAATAGGCTGTTGTAAGCCATTGATATGGGTGCTAGGAACCAAACTCACAAATATTCTTAACTGCTGAGTCATCTCTCCAGCCCCTAAACTTTAATATATTCTTTATGAGATATTCTTAATACTAATTAATTTTTAATTGATCATTTTATTAATAATTCATCTCATTAATAAAATGTTTTATAAATATAAAGTTATGTTCATTATTTTTATAAAGAGTAATTTCATGTTTTATTATAAATAAAATAAGTTTATTAATATCAATAATTAATTAATATCTTAATATTCTTTAAAATAATAATTAATATATTAACATTGTGAATATATTCTTTAAGATAATTATTATATTGATATCCTTGACATATATTCTTAAAAATAAAATATATATCTTAAGTAAATTCCTATAACCTAACCCCCTGCAGGATCCACTGGGACAATGGAAGGGCAGAACACCATGCTAAAGGGGGTACCCATGACCAATACTTCAGGGCAGGCCAGGAACTAGAGACTGGATAGTCAGGAGAGGACATCTAAAGTTATCCTGCATTTCTCGTAAATCAGTACCTAGCACATTCTTCATCAGAGAGGCTTCCTCTGGCAGCTCATGGGAGCAGATACAGAGACACAGAGGCAAATAAAGTACAGAGCTTGGGGAACCCCACCTAAGAGGTAGAGGAGGGACTATGGGGATCAGAGGGATTGAGGACACTAGGAGAACAAACCCCAGGGAGCCAACTGACCAGCACTCTTAGGAACTTACAGAGCCTGAAGCAGCAGACAGGAAACCAGCTGGGTCCCCCAGCTGTGTCTTGAGGTTGCCTGGCATGGTGCTCTTGCAGAACTCATGCAGACTGGAATGGGGGAGGAGAGTGTCTCTGAACCTTTCTCCTGCCCTTAATACCCTTCTCCCCCTGCTGGATTGCCTAATCTACCTTTGAAGTAGGGAATTGTGCCTGACCCTGTTCCATCTTGTGCTGTGTTTGAGCAATAACCCTGGGAGGACTGCTCTTTCTTGGGGAGAGGCAGGGTGGGGGTGAGAAGATGGGGGGGAGTAGATCTGGGGGAGAGGGGAGAGGAGTTGGAGGGAGTGAAGGGTGGGGAAGAAGGGTGTTGGGATGTACTATATGAGAGAAGAAAAAGTTTCAAGTGTGAAACTTTAAAAAAAAAAATTTTACTAATATTAATAATTAACAACTATTTAATATCTTCCCCTAATAATATTCCATTCTAACTTTCCACACATCTCCTCACCCCCTCACATATCCAAGCTAACACTTTCGCTTTATAAGAATAGGTTCTGGAAATGGAATGTAGAGACCTCCTGAAAGTAGGCAGCCTAAGAGGCACCTATGTCAGATCTGGCCCCTGCCCTTGTGCGGGGAAGCTTGACAGTTAGCAGGCTTGAGGAAGGGAGGATGAACCTATAGGGAAAACCGAAAGAATTCAGGAGCTATTCCTTTCCCACTTATCAGTAACAACAGCAACTTGGACAGTTGCAATGGAAGAAACTTCCAGGAATTGAAGTATCCTGCGCATGGGCAAGTATGTATTGTAACTGTTCCTCTGGGTAAGGACCTCACTCTCAGACAGCTTGTCCAGTGGACCATGCCAACTTCTCTTCCACAAGTGTGCCTAAACACAGTGCTAAGGTAAATTAGTCTGTTTCTACCTTGAGAACACATTGTAAAAAATATCAACAGCAAAATCGCTGTGACTTTCTTTCTAGCCCATTCCTTTTTAGACCTGTCATCCCACTCCCAGTGTTTTCCATTTTATCTGATTTACGTAAATTATACCTCAAAATTATCCCTTGTCAGTGTACCCTAGATATGTATTAAAGGGAAATCCTTGCTTGGAAAGAGCTTGTTTTGCGCATCCTTACCATCAATACTGCAAAATTGGTCGTGTGGTTGCAGCTGCAACCGAGGAACCCTGTCACACTCTCGTTTTTCTGGCAGCCGTGTGTGTCCCAGTCCTGCGTTTCAAACTTCCAGTAGACACAGGCATAGGAGTGAAGCTGAAATTCTCTTTTGTTGTACTGTGAGTTCATGAGACAATAAAAATTTCTGATATATTCAATGCTTAGTTGGATAGAAAAAACTAATAGGATAAAGTAGTACTGCTGCACTATATATTAAGCATTAGTACATTCCTTATTGAGGGAATAAGCAGAATGGGGGAAAGATAAGGGCATAAAAAATTAGATGTAGTGGCATACAGCTAGAATTACCCGACTCGTGAAGATGAGGAAGGAGGACTGCTCTAAGTTTATGGTCAGCCAGAGCTATATATTGAGAGTTTGTCTCAAAAACAAAATAAACAACCAACCAACTAACAAACCAAAGAAAATATATAAGGATATAAATCAAAGTAATTGACTTTCTATTTCTATTCTGACAAACTACAGTTTTATTAGAAACTTAGAAAATTAGATAAGATTTAAATGATTACTTCAAAATATTTTTCAAAGAGACTTTCTGTAGAGTTCTTTTATCCAAACCATCTCTAGTTTTGTGATTAAGAGGAGCCAGAGTTTTTATTTCCATTCATGGGAGAACTCACCGTGGGATTAAACAACATTTGCACAGAAACATTCAGGTCCGGATCTTGGACACTTGCGTTTATTTTGCCTGAGATAATTTTTTGACTAAAATTTGATGTAGCAGTGAATGTTTTTGACTGGAAAAACTTGCTGTTTTGATACACTACAAAACCACATGGCTCTTTACCTGTGAAGAAAAAAGATGTTAAAATCAATAGATACACCCTGTAGTAAGCAAAAACAAAATTTTGTGTCATTGTGAAACTTCATATTTGAGTAAGGTACAGTGAAAAATATCTCACTTACTGAGCTTTTACTTAATTGCAATATAGTGAGGTGATACTACACTAGCATATATATCCTTGTTGTCCACAGCTATTGGTTCATAACTACCTGCACAATGTAAGCCACAGGAACTAGACTGTCTCTTTTTGGAGCTGGTTATCAGGACACTCTCCAACCTTTCTGATCTGGTAAACCATAAGATTCCACCTAAATAAACATCTTACCCCTTGTCCAAGAGGCAGCGGTGCTTCACAGAGTTGAAGAGGAGTGTCAACACAAGGTTTGTTGAGTTTCCCTATTCCATTTGTGAGCATTAGATCATATTCTCTGTCTGATCACATATACACATGCTTGTATATGCTTCAATTATCCCTATGCAATGGAGTCTCCATGGAAAGAAGGAAGTCCAGGGGGCTTTGGAATAGCAGAGCGTGTTGAAGTTCCTGAGTGTGGTATGCTCCTAGAAGGGGCATAGAAACACTGCCCCCTTTACTCATACTTCACCCTGTGCTTATTTTCATACATGTCCTTTGTAATATCCTTTGCAATGAGCCAGTAAATTTATCTACCCGAGTTATGTGAGTTGCTAAAGCAAATTGAAATTGAAGATAAAGTAGACAAAATGATTAATAAGCTTGGCGTCCGTATGTATTTATGTGCATGTATAATTTTATTTGTAGATAAAAAAGTATATATTGAAAAATCTTTTTAAATGTCTGTGAAGTTATTGGAGAACTGACCATCATCAGGTCACGGAATTGATAGCTGTTGGGAGTGGAAGAGTCAGTTTTCTTTCAGGGCGTGTGGCCCCTTGTAGCTGGACCATTTCCCAGTGGATGTTCACACACCCAAGAGTGTATGGGCAGCACAAATTGGACTTGATGGATTAAAAAAGCAGATGAGGACACAAAGTTGGACAGGTCAGGAAGTTGGGAGGCGTTAAGGGAGAGGTGTATATAATCAAAATATATTATATGAAATTCTCAAAGAATTAATTAAAAAATAAAATTATTATTCATTTTGTAAAATAAACCCATCTAAGACAGTTTTTGATCACAATGCAACAAAACTACACATGCAATAAAAGAACAGCAGTAAAATTTCTCCTTATGGCTATTGTTTGGTCAATTCTCCATGTTATTTTCAATTATTTTTGTTTTTACGTTTTACTGTGTTTTTAAGAGAACAGAGAATTAAAACATTTTAGGGGATTGGTGCTTTTTATTATTGTGAAAATATGTTTAAAGGTTATTAGGGTAGTTGGGGAAATGTTGATCAAAGAATACAAAATTTTTATTGGGTAAGACAATGATGTTTATAAGATGTATTGTTCAAATGGTGACTATAGTTAGTAATAGTATGTTATGCCTTAGAAACGGGCTAAGACAGGGGAAAATGAGTGTTTTCACCACAAAAGGCTAATTCTGTGAGGTAACGTGGATGTTGATTACTTAGAAAAGTTGCTCTGCAGTATATTTATATTTCAAACATATATAAATATATTTATATATAATTTATATATAGTAATATTTATATATTTATATAGCATTCATATATTTATTCACATATTTATGTATAATATTAATATAAATATATAAATAATATATATATAAATATAAATATATAAATATATATATAAATATATAAATATATAACTAACCTTATCTGTAATTTAAAAAGCTTTCTCTTTTCATTTGATGTAGACCCATTTCTTCATAATGTTTTAAACCATTTAAGAAAAATTTCTTATTTGTGTACAAATAAGAAAATGAGAAATTAGATCCTCACTTTTCACCAAAGACAAACTAAATTCTAGATATTCTAGGTACACTGAAACCTAAATGTGAACACAAACACTGAAAACGTTTAAGAGAAAATGAAAGAGTACCATGGTAATCTTATGACAGAGACAGAGTTCTTAAAGAAACTCACAAAGGGTCTCAGGGTGCAGCTCATGCTGGTGCACTTGCTTAGTATGCACGTGGCCCTGGGTTCAGTCTCCAGTTCTCCAAAGAAGCAAAGGACCAATTATGGAGCAAATGTAGGCAAGTTGGATATACTGACACATTATAAATAGAAATTTTGGGATGGCTCAAACCACAAAAATTTAAGAAACAGATACCTTCAGACTGAAGGGAAGATATTCTCAACTAAGTAAAGAGAAAAGAATTCAGAATTCCTTCCATCTAGCTTCCTTTGCCTTTATTTTATTTCTGTGTTTCTTCAGCTGGGTGATTTAAACATTTTTTTCCTAAATCAAAATCCATAAAACCTTTCTGATTGACAAAAGAAGAGCAAACAGATATTTGAATCAGTAAGTCACGGAATAGGAAATCTGAATGTTTAACAAATACAAATAAAAATAAAGGACAAAAAATATAAAATAATAAAGCACCATGATCCTTCAAGGTACAAAGGAAAGTAAAAGTATGTGTTTCATACTTAGCAGGTAGGCAACAGCTAATAAGACTAAAAATATACCTGGATAAAAGTCCAAAAGAGAGTACTCAGATAAAAATGCATGGTGCCATTTATGTACATACATAAAATATCCTCAATTACACAATATTTCCTTTTCTGTATATAAATATGCAACAACATTTCAAAGACAAGCATGATGCAAACATATGCCAATGTTAGGAAAATGATAGGCCAGGTGCACGACTGTGATACTTGTTGAAAGCATTAAGACCTGAACTACACACAGTAGGCCCATCATATCCACAGTTTCTACACAGCAATTGTGAATTTAAAATATTTTAATTGCATCTGTATTTGACATGTACAGATATTTTTCTCATTATTTCTTGCATTACACAACATAGACACTATGGCACATGTGAATTTAGTAGGTATATTAAGTTACATAGAGGGTGATTTAAAGTGTATGGGAGGATAGATATAGGTCAGAACAAAAGAGTACAGCATTTGCATAAGGAATTTGAGCTTCCCAAGATTTTGGTGTGTTAATAAAGTCCTGAGGACAATCCCCCATGGATACCAAATCAGAAAGTTTTGATATCCATTTATCATTCTTGTATGTGCATAGCCACTAGTTATTTATATATATATATATATATATATATATATATATATATACACACACACACACACATATATATATGTATATATGTATATATACACACATATATATATGAGTAAATATATACATATATAAGTAAATATATACATATATAAATAAATATATACATATATAAATAAACATACATACATATATATAAATATATACATATATAAACACATACATACATGTATAAATATACATATACATATAAATAAATAAATATATGCACATTCACACATATAAAATATATACATATACATAAATATATACATATGTGTGCATATTTATTATATTTATTATTATAATAATGTATATTTATTATATACATTTTACATAATATACATAAATAATGTATATTTATTATATTATATTTATTATATGCATATTTATACATATATATTTACATATATATTTAATTATATATATGTAAACTGTCTATATATGAAGGATTTTAAAACCAAATAAAAATGCAAAAGAACATAAATAATAATCTTCTCTGCTCTCTCAAAGCTATGGGCAAAGCAAATAGGAGAAAACTTCTATAGCATATCAAATCCATGATAGTTCATCCCCCCCTCTTCTCTGTACTACAAAGAATGCACTCTTTTTTTAAATTAGTACTTTGGCATACAAGATTTTTGTTGTTGCTGTTACTGTTGTGAAAGGAAAAGTCAGCTTCCTTAGGCTTTGAGTATACCACTTTTTCAAGATGAAGGGCACATGCGGGACTGTGAGGTGCCCAGTGAAAGTTATAGATGAGATAACATGGGTGGTACTACTAAATGAAAATTGTCCCAAATACATGATCAGTTCCAAGTGTACATCTGCACGATGCTTCTGAGTGTGAGAGTGTCGTGCCATGAGGAAACATGCACACCGTTTGTGACTGAGCCTTCCTACGAACAGAAATATAAGGAGCACTGTGAAACTTAGAGTTTCATGGAGACGCAGCTTTGTGTGCCTGGCACTAACACTCCAATCTGTTGCTCTCCAATGTGTGTTTGAAATGAAGATGCATTCTCTGTGGCCTGAAATTGTAGCATTGAGATTACTGTAATATATTAGAGCCTAAAGACACTCAATAAAATTATTAGATGTAAAACAAAGGAAGGATTATTCTTCTCTTAATGGATTTTAAGTTAGTGATTCTTGAATTTGAGTATTTTTAAAACAATGCAAAAAAAAATAAAAAGGCTTGAGACATACTTTCCCCAGTGTTAAGCAAGATCTGAAGTTCAGTCTGTCCATCTGGATTAAGTCCTACATCTTGATTAATAGATATTGCACCAGGAACTAGAAAGCCACTCGATCCTATAAGTACAGGGAAAGTAAAATATTAAATATCTGAATTCTGGAGGACCTTGAATTGTTTGTGATTGGCAATGAAGTTCTCTTTACTGTTACGAGCACAGGAGTCAAACAGCTTACCTTTCTGTACAGAGAAGAGAACACTTGAATTTTTGTCTCGAGTAACTGACCGGATTGCTATGTTGGGTTCCACCACTCCTGCACCACCCAGAGAAAAGGAGTAGTTCTCTATTTCCTCAATAAGACTGCATAGAATGAAACATAATAACTCAACATTTTTTCATAAACTCAGAGATGTGTTGACTTCCTCATTGCATTAGGAAACGCATGAACACACAAGCCATGTAGTTACAGTCACAGTGACAAGACATATATATATATATATATATATATATGCATATATTTCTCTTTTTCAGCATCTTACTTTATCACATGTACGTTTTAAATGTTATGACGGTCATCCTCAAGCTTTGTGCCCCCAGTGCACTAGCATATCTTGCAGGCAGGACAGTCTTGTAGGTCAAAGGGTTTGGGGTAGTTTGGTGTTTATGTTTCTCCTTTGATAGTGTGTAGGGTGCCTTCCTGTACCAAAGATGATAACATATAGGTGTCTTAGGCTCTATGTATACACCAACTCAACTTCTCTATGTTCAGTGAGTTTTGTAGGTATTGTCTTCAGCAATGGGGCCTTGCCTTTAGTTTGTGGAGAGGAACCTATAATCTTGGCAACAGCCTGGATTGTTTGAATGTTCCCATGAAACCACTTGGGCAACAACTCAACTATATAACCTATTCGTGGCACTGGAAGCTTCATTTGGTGGCAAGAATTTGGGGGAGTAATCAACCAATATCTGATTAACTTAAGGCCCACTTCACAAGATCGAACTCATATCTGACATTGCTTGGGTGACCAAGAGAGACAAGATAGCCCAGAGACTTGGGGTAAAACCAAATACTACTGGTCTAAAAATAAACAAACAGAAAAATGTAACAATAAAATGACTGCTAATGACATTCTGCTGTGGTCATAGATCAGTGTCTTGCTCAGCCATCATTAGGGACGGTTCCTTCTGCAGCAGATGGGAACAAATACAGAGACCTACAGACAAATGTTGAGAGGGAGGGGAGAGAGAGAGAGAGGAGAGAGAGAGAGAGAGAGAGAGAGAGGGAGAGAGGGAACATGAACACGTGTGGAATGTGTAGTGCTGTGTTATGTTTGTGGAGGTCAGAGGACTGCCTGTGGGAGTTGGTTTTATACTTCTACAGTGTGGCATCTGAGAAGCAAATTCAGCTTGTCCATCTTGATGGCAAGTGCCTTTACTCCCTGAGCCACCTCACTGTTTCTGTAGTTAGTAGTGATTGTCAAGTTGATTAGATCTGGAACCAACTAAAAGACAGGCTCCTCTGTGAAGACCTATGAGGGTATTTCCAGGAAGAACTAACCAAAGGAAATAAGACTTTCTAGAGTGGGCAGCTCCTTTTGGAGGTGGCCCGGATAGGAAGAGGTCAGAGGAAAAGCAGTTGCTGCTTGCTCACTGCTTCACGTAGCTGGAGAATGTATCTATTTTGTTGCTGCTGCCATGTTGTGTTGACACTGGAACCCAACTTCTGAGGCCTTCCAGGTGAACTGAAGACCAGCAGTTCTCCAGGAATCTTTCAGGCCTTCTGTAGGACAACTGAGGCATCCAACCTTACAGACTGAGCAGCTACTGACTTCTCAGCCTCTATAGTATGTACATAGCCATTAGTGTACCCTCCAACCCATATTGTGTAAGTCAATAAATACCAATTTTGTAACAGATTCATTCTGTCAGTTCTGCTCCTCTAGCCAGCCCCAATATATTTTTATGATGAAACAATATAGAATTATGGTGTGCATGTATAGATATTCATATATTTTAAGATGTTTTAAGATAGTAAATGATAATAGATTAATATATTATGTAATTATATGTTAACAAAATAATAAAGGTAAATAATTTCAAAGAATTTGTTAATTGTGTATTTTCTCATTTTTTCTGTAATAAGCATACCTAAGTGTAAAAGGGAGTTTAAAATAGTGCGTTTTAATGAGTGGCCTCCGTGAATAAGAATATGATTATTTTGGTATAAATATATAATCAAAAGTAATCAGGAGCATAGACTTAACAAGAGAAAGCAAAGGAAGGAATTGGATTTCTTTTTCTTTTTTGATGTAGCTGTAGGAAAACTGAAAAAAGCTTATCAATTCTTGGGAAGAGAGAGCTGAGGTATGGGCTGGGGGCTGACAGTGTGGCGCATCCTGTTGCCAGCTCTTCTCTGCAGCTCTGGGCATTGAGAAGGGCATTGGAAGAGCACCTTCTTCATGTGGAGGTCACTGTTTTGAGCACACCAAACCCAGGCTAAGAAACAAACTGTAATCTGAATCATCCCAGTTACTTTTTCTTGTAGGCCTTGACCACCCCTGGAACCAAGAGGTAGCATATTCCCTTCCATGTAAGAAGAAGATCAAGTGGGAAGTCAAGGGTTTTCCTCGGAATTCCCAAAGCATCAGGCAGTTATTGCACCGGCAGTTATTCACCCCTGAGAGAAATAGATGTCTACTCATACTTTAACCTAAGAAAATAAGTGGTACTTCCTTAAGACTTTCTTTCCAAACTGCAATTGTTGCTTACTTGGAAAACAAATTCTCATTATCCATCTCAGCAGCTTTTATGAAAACATCATCACTGGCATCCAGAATCTGACTCACTGTGGTTATTGCAATTATTTTTGCCTGTAAGGGAGAAGGCAAATCACAGAAGAAATGTGTCATACTTTATCATTACTAATATCATGGGGAATTATCATGGTAGTAAATAGCATCGTTAGCACTATAATCCAAAAGCAAGTATTTTTTAATTAAAATTTCAGTTTAAGACCTATATAAGATGAAAGAAAGAACCTACATAAGAAGGAAAAATAAAAATGAAGCTGGTGAATTAGGAGATTTAGGTCTTTGAATTTGACTTCATAATAAGATCACTCACAGAGCCCATTTCTACTCATAAACTCAAAATAGTGAGTGCTTGGATAAAGGAGACACATTTTTTTTTTCTACAGGGCTACCTGTCCAAATTTCACAGCCCAATACTTAGTGTAATTTATCAGTTTCACTTACATAACTATTGCTAAAATTATCTTTAGTTTCTTGTAATTGAAAACTCATGAGTATGTCAGAGAGATGGTCTCTTGACATTGTTCCTATTTATCTTTACCAACTAATTTTTCTATAAACTTTACATTTGGAAGAGCATATTCTTCTCTTTGAATTCCATCTCCCATTAACTTGGTACTTAAGGACTACTTCTCAAAGGATCTTTGGTAATTAAATCAATTTTGGAAAGAAAGCATTTAAAAGGCATGCAAGTAAGGAGGCATGCTGATATACTTCATATTGATAGCTTACATCCTTCTTGACCAATGCAAAAACATAATTGTTGTCAAAGACTGAGTGTATTTCTTGTTTTTACATTTCAGAATTTAGCAAGCCATGATATTAGACCTCGGCTTAGGGTTTTCTAGAAAGCCATAGAACAAACTGTGAATATGGTTGGCACAAAGAGATCAGAGCTTAAGGCATTTTTCAGACAAGTGTTTAGGAAAACAGTTTATTTAGGATAGAACAGGCAGTGTCACAGACTAATATACTTGGTAAACTGTATATAAAAAAATAAAAGAGACTTGTTCATTTCAGGACATGCTGGAATTTTAAATATAAAAACCATCATCATGGTGATTCCAGAGGAAGATGGTTAGAAAAGGAATTATTTTTCAATTTATGTGAGCATCTCCTAGAAAGTGTACTCTGCCCAATGACCTTTAACCTAAACCTCACCCAAATCAGATAAGGAATAGCATTCAGGATGCCCACTGCCCCCTTCTAGCGTATCAGGAATCAAAGTTTCTCACATGCTCATCAAACACTGTCAATAGACTACATTCCCAAACTACTCTTAAGTTTTAAAATCTTGAGTTTTACCTCATTGTCAACGTTCTTGGTAGTATTGAAGATCTGTCCAATCACTTTGGTCGCAGAAGTGATGTCCTCAGGAGTTAATTTACTGGCATCAGCTGTTAAGACCTGGGCTTCTGCAGACATATTCTTAGATACATTTTTGGCGTTGTCTATCTGTTTAAAAGTTTTTTTTTTTTTTCAAAAAGTCTAAACATCGGAACAACTATTCTTAAACATTTTTGCAAATGACTGCAGGTGAATGAGCTGAAATTTAGTTGAGACTTGAACTCCTGAGCATCACACCCACTCAATATTTCTTGTTTACTTTTTTCTTCGTGTAAACAATAGAGTTCACAAAGTCCAGGGATTTTTCTCCTTCTCCACTACATGCTTGGATTATATTTAAGAATAACAAACTGCTATAATGTTGCTGCTTAGCTGGGGTCAACATACGTGGGTGGAATGAACTTAGTTTTACACTAGATGGCACCATCACTTCAAAAATCAAACCAGTGCTCACTTGTACAGTCAAAGATACATTCTATCAGCAGACAGAACTGTCCAATTCAACAGTCATGTGCTCAGCACTTTGTTTGTTGTCTTATGATACATACATGTCATACAAAACACATAATAATAATAATAATAGTAATAATAATATGTCAAACAAAGCACGTAATAGGAAACGGTTCTGTAAGCTGAGCTCCCTCATATCACTTAAAGACTTAGAGAAGTTTAGAAGCTGGCCCCAAGTTCACACAGCTTGGAAGCTGCAGAGTTGAGAATCAAATACTGGTCTCTCTGATTGCAAAATCTGCACTTTTTCCCATTCCCAACCCACCCACACCCTGCCTATCTATGACTAGGGGTTGGTGTGGTTCACTGTAGATTTAAAGTTCAACAGCAACTTTGTTAATGCTTGGCGATGGTATCTGGCCAAAGCATTTTACTCCTCAGAGCTGTACTTTCCCTCATCTATAATAATATTCATCTGTGGTATTTAAAAATTAAATATGATTTAGAAAACTTAGTAATGTATATAAAATGTTTTAAATGGTACAGACAAATACCCAATTAACCAAAGTTGTGTTTACATTTGTTTTTTGGAGTTACAATGATACAGAATCAAATTACTCAGTATGAACAACATATTGATTTTTAAAAAATCTTTCCTCATATGCTATGACATTCAAATGTGCTGTAGTTTCATGATTCTGGACAGCAGCAAACCACAGCTTCCAGTCATCCACAAGATAATGAAGGAAAACAACTGGCAACTTGGGCTAGAGAGATGGCTCAATGGTTAAGAGCACATATTGCTCTTCCAGAGGGTCTGAGTTCAAGCTCCAGCACCTGCATCAGGTGGCTCACAGCTGCCTGCAACTCCAGCTCCAGAGGCATCTGGCCTCTTCAAGCCCATGCACACATATGCACAGACGAACACAATCAAGAAAATAATAAAAAATGTTTGAAAACATTAGAGTATGCTGTGTTGGTCAACCGTGAAGTTGAGTAGATTAGGTGAAGTAAATACATTTAAATTTTCGGTGGGCTTGTTGTGCCTTAATTCCATCTTATGTGCAGGACCATCTGTATTTGGGAGCAGTAAATACTCATCAATTGGTGTACTAGCTATAATTACCTTTAGTATGGAAATAGTATCCAACTCAGAAAATGTAACATACCTACATTCAGAAGTACCTACATCAAGAGCTTCTTCCTCTCCTTGCATGATCATACAAGTTAGCACTTCCATGCATGCTCAATTGCCTATATCCTTAGTCAGTACAATTTAATATGACTGGAAACATATATAGCCATAAACCCTTCTTATTTTGCTAGCTCATGGATACAGCCCTGAGACTAGTATCAATCTGGCTTTGTCTGTGTCTAAGTGTTATTATTCACACATCTTTCCATCCATTTCAATGGAGAAGACTACCTTTGGCTTCTGAAACCCAGGGTTTCCATTCAGTCAAAACGTGAACAATGTACAAATATAAGGCGATTGAAAATATTTTCTAGGCTACTATTTGCTGAAATGTACTGAATTAAAAAGTCAACATTAAACAGGTAACCAACTTTAAGCAAATAAGAATGGTTTCGCTGACTGGTTTTATGACTTAGAATTTTAGAGTTTTTAAAGCATTGATTTGACCATCAGGAATCTGAAGACCAAAGGTTGGCCTAGACTCAGAACATCCTCCAATTGTCCATCGGATGGGGCAGAAAGCATACCTGCATTTCAGTGACTGCAGAGTTATATTGCAATTTCCTATTGTTGCATTTTGTAATTCCATCTCCCCATACTCAGAAAAACTGCACAGCCGAGTTGCTCTAGGATTGCCCGCTTTAATAAAAAGGGAAAGGGGAGAAAAGTATATAAAGACAGGCACAGCAATCACTGCATGCATGTTCCATGCCAACATGACTCTGCTGCTTCCCCAGAACAGGATGTGACATCGATTCATCCATGACTGATGTTGACCAGTAGAGTGTGGTAGAGGTACATGACACCCAGCACCAGCACCCAGCACCCAGCACCCAGCACCTGAGCCTCAAAACAGCCCCTCAGTTTCAGGCTCCACCCTTTTAGGATGTTAGATTGCTATCCAGAGGCACCATATGAGGAAGCGCATCCAACTACTGGAAGGCAGGGCACATGGTGCTGAGTTGAGCTGCTGTAACCAGCAGTAGCATGCACGTTCCTCACATGAACACGCTAGCCGCCACAACCAACCTGTAGAACTTTGAGAAACCTAAAACACTGTTGTTTTAGGTCAAGAATTTGTTTATTTTAATGCTCAGTAATAGAAAAGTGAACCAATTGCTATAGTATTCTAGGCAATCGTCTTGATTTTTAAAACTAGGGTTTGTACAAAGACCAGTTGCTATTTGCTTCCTTCTTTGTCTTCAAAAAAGATTCTAACACATAGGCATGAAATGACTTTGAACTAACACAATGAAGGTATGCCAAGCCGAGACCAGAACCACTATGAAAAATTCCTAAATAGCTATGAAATTATATGTTGATCTTTTATCTCTATCCAAATCTGGGAAACTCCTCAAAGACAAAGAATTTCAGAGTATTGCTGCAACTTCAGATGCTATGTTGGCTGTCCATAAAGCATTTCTTTGGGCTGTTTTATTTCCTCAGATTATCCTCTGAACTTTCTACCACACTGTCCTCCAATAACTAATCATTACATAGTGTCTATAGATAAAGACATAATTAGGGGGACAGCTGATCACAGGTGAAATTTCTTCTCAGGATCATATTACAGCAGCTGCTTTTTGAGAAATGATGAGAAATATTGATATCAGAAATTTCTTTAATAACACTTAAAATAGAAGGTTGGAGTTTTCATCAATTTATGGGACGACTCCACCTCTACTGCAAGACAGAATGCAAAGCTCTAACACACAGCACGTATACCTTTTAAGCAGCTAAAAACATCAAGTGTACCTCTTTCACGATTCAAAGAATTATGAATATCTTTACTCAAACATTATTGAAGTGCATTGTGATCACTAGTTATATAAAATGAAACAATTAAAAAGAATTCTTAACGTGGAATTAAAAGTGAATTTATTAACAGTTGAAAATATACATATGTATAATCTTTAAGATGATATGGACTCAGTCTGAAATTCCAAGGCGTTTATAATAAATGTTTTCATAATGTTTTCTCAAAAATCAAATAAATGTCAAATAAAATATGATAATGTGACTCTCTTGCCCCCCAAAATCAAACAGCTGTGATGATCTGTGATGATTCATGAATATATTATTGACAGTTACTTTTCCCAATTCATAGCACACAGTTATGTTTTGTAAGTTGTATGTGGCTTAAAAAATTATGAAAGCTTTAAGGTATATACAGTATAGAAAATAAATGCAGAAGCCATCGATGTGCACACTATCCAGTGTGGTATAGTCTATAAAATATGCATAGTAAGGATGAATCTGTTGAAGCTCCCCTTTTGCTCCCTGAGATCTAAATCAAGAGGCTTGCGTTGATCAAGTTTTATGTCAGCTTGACATAAGCTTTAGTTATCTGTGAGAAAAGAGCCACAATTGAGGAAATGTTCCCATAAGATCAGGCTGTAGGCAGGCTTGTAGGGCATTTTATTAATTAGTTATTGATGGGGAAAGGCCCAGCCCATTGCGGGTAGTGCCATCCTATAGGCTGTGGTCCTGGATTCTATAAGAATGTAGGCTGAGAAAGTCATGAGGAGCAAGCCAGCAACACTCCCTCATGGCCTCTGTATCAGCTCCTGCTTATAGGTTCCTGCCCTGCTTGAGGTCCTGCCCTCATTTCTTTTGACTTTGAACTGTTATATGAAACTGTAAGTGAAATAAACCTTTTCCTTCTCAAGCTGCTTTTGGTCATGGTGTTTCATTACATCAATAGTAACCCTAGCTAAGAGAAAGTTGGGAAGGGCATATATTAAGAGTAGGATGAGTCATGGATACATGAGCAATTACTTAGAATAAGTAAAGAAAGGATATAGGAAGGGGCAATTCCTACGGAGTATTTAGAATTTCAGTGTGGTCTGGATATACACAAAAGTGGATATCTAAATAAAATGTGAAATTCTCCTCACTGTGTTTTTTGTTGTTGTTGTTGTTTTGTTTTCTCAAGTTTCTCTGTTGTAACTCTGGCTGTCCTGGAACTCACTCTGTAGACCAGGCTGGCCTCAAACTCACAGAGATTCACCTGCTTCTGCCTCCTGAGTCCTGGGATTAAAGGCATGAGCCACTGCTGCCTGGCTCTACCAAACATTTTTATAAATGATTTAAAAGTGACTGAGTTCTTGAGGCATCCAGTTCTGTAAGAAATGAGGGCTTCCAGCAAACTCAATAAGATACAAATGAATGCAACCTAAATGTAAAACATTTAGATAGAGTTACATTACCAAATAGGCTCTAGTTATTAGGAAGGAGCTCTAAGGATGTATAAAGTCCTCACTCAGAAGATATTACCCAATGTGGTACTGAAATAAGCCATCAACCTTCTGGATCCTGTCTGAAAGCATACTAGAAACAGAACATATTATTCCCCTTAATTCTTGGAATGCTTCAATGCACATAGGATTGATATACTAATGAAAGTATCATGCAACTAGAAATGTGCCAAGATGAGTAACCAAAATGACCAAGGAAATATAAGAACTACAGACAACAGACCTGCTCCATTCTGTCTCTACTTGGCAAGACAGAGTCTGAAAGAAGGTACAGAAGGAATCTGTAGTATGTGTTGCCTTAAAATAATGTAGACAAATGATACAACTCAAAGAAGAAATATTCGCCTGAACAAATCCTATGGGACAGAGCCAACTAGAGAGAAATTTCCTATTAAATAAGGATAAGGAGGAGTTCACCAATAACTGATCCATGCTAAGGTTTTTAGAGAAATTATGATTCTATGCAGTTCTGTGTTAAACTTCTAACACTGGCAGTAGAGCTAGCCAAACCCTTCCTTGCTGTCTCATCCACAGACCTAACAGTAATTGGAGGGATGATAGTTATGACTCAGTCTAACAATTCATGTGCTGGGATTTCAGGGAAAACACATACCATTCGCAGTGCCCGGACCACATGTTTGCAAAGAAGGTCCATATCTGCCCACTGGAATTCTGGCAAAGGTAAAGGTCTCATAGGTACTATTTTCACAGAAATTAGCTGTAATTAAAACAAATTTCTTTCGTTATAAATTGTATATTTTTTATTTTTGAAATTTGAAACCAGATAAAAGATGAAGTTCAGAACTTTTGCGTGTAATTTAAAGAAGACTCATGGAGTCAACTGGCTGGTTCATGAGTTTCCACACTTTCTATTTGGTTAAATTTCTGCCATTAGAATATATATAAATATAAACAAATTTCAGTTGAAATGTACACCATACAGACTTGGGTTACAGGAAAGGTGTGAGTACTAACACACTAGCAAAAATTATGTATTGATTAGTTAGAATCAAGAGAATTGAAAACTATAATCTATGGTGGCAAAGGACTTCATGAGAATTTGGATAAAAGCAAAAAGGCTAAGATCATGGCTGGGTGGAATGTATTAGCTGGAAGGAATATAGACAATCAATGGGAGTGCGGTGGGGTGGGGTGGGGACTCTGCATGACAAGCCAGAAGCATGAGAATGAAAAATGTTGGGAAGTACACTTGATCCAATACAGCTTGAACTGGGATTCTGACACATCATTTATTGAAGTCAAACCATAAATATAATAACTCAAGGGAAAGGAAGAACTTATTTGATTAAGCATATGTGATTAGATAGGAAGACTCATTCTGATTTTAAAAAATTAAATATGTTAAAACTCTGCATTTGAAATAGATTCAAATGGCATATAATCCCTGGAAAGGACCTGAGGAAACCATATTGTTAGTTGCCTTATTTAAGGCTGGAGCCAAAGGAAAATTATACCTGTGAGTTATAGAAAAAAGTAACATTTGGAAAATGGACAAAGTGTCTCAACCATATAGAGCCTAAGAAGAAAACATGACTTTGTTTATTGAGGAAAAAATCTCACATTTTTAGCATTTATAATTTTTTTCATATATGTGTGTGTGTACTTGTGTTTTACTATTGTTTGACAGTTAATATAATAGAAATAATAAATTTCTCTATTATCCCCCCTCTTCTAAAACCCTTTCCCCCAATAATTCTTCCTCCTATTTTTATGCCTCCCTTTGTGTTTGATCCACTGAATTTAATTAGAGCATCTTGCCCAAAGCATGAGTGGGAGGTTATTTACTGGATTAAGGGCAAATTTGTCAGTGAATACACCACTGAAGAAGTTCATGCCTTCTCCCATGACAACTATTAACTCACAATAGTCTCTTGTAGAGGGAGTGGGATCTCATGAGAGCCTCCACCATCCATGATGAAATGTTGACAGACCAGTTTTGTACAGGTCTTGTGAAGATAACCACAGCTGTAGTGATCATCATAATGCTTATTGTGTATATAGTCTTTAATAAAGCATTCAGAAATTCTGCTGATGTTCTTATTATTAGCAAAAAGATTCACCTATAAATCACCATGGTACCAGTCAAGAAACTTACCAATTGTACATCTCAGTCCTCTCCACTCTTCAGTACAAATGCATCTGCCATTTTGCCAGGTTCCACCATTCCTGCAGAACTGTACAGGGGTGTTCGACACCGAAACAGATACTCCTGAAGAAACAGTAAACAACAGAATAGTATGGAAACTTGTCAGTTAGTTTCTCTTTTCAAGTTCATAGCTATTTAATTTATATATGCAAAACCAGATTGTTATTGCTGAGAACTATCCTTTATAATATCCTCATCAATATGTGACATTATGAATACCAAAAAGACATATCTAAAAGACAGACCTTCCAATGAAAATCCTTTGAGAAAGAGAAAATCATATAGAGTAGAGATAGATAGATAGATAGAGATAGAGAGAGATGATAGACCAAGTTACCAGCACTCAGACTTCCATTTGCAGACTCCAAATACTATCTGAATACTACGCCTAGTAATTTTATGTCAACTTGACACAGGATAGTCATCTGAGAGGAAGAAACCCCAATTGAGAAAATGTCTCCATAAGACTGGGCTGTAAGCAAGCCTGTAGAGCATTTCTTAATTAGTGATTGATGGCAAGGCCCAGCCCATTGTTGGTGTTGGCCCCCCTGGGTGAGCAAGCAGCAGGGAGCAAGCCAGTAAGTAAGCAGCATCTCTTCATGGCCTCTGCATCAGCTCCTGCTTGAGTCTTGAGGACAAGCTGTGTGTGCTGCAGAGGGCAGAGCCAGAGAACTGACCCAAGTACTTTGGAGGATCCCAGAAGATCCTGAGTAAATTCCAGATAATTGGACATTGATAATGTTTTTCTGCTGTCCAAAGACATTGTGAAAAGCTTGATAGATATTTGATTTCATTTGGTTCTGTGCATTAGAAACTCTTGTGATTGTTCCTCTTGTAAATAGTTTTGCTAGTATAGTGTTAAATTGTGTCCTAAAGGTAAAGCACACATTTTTATGCAGAAAAGGGGAAATGTTGGGGAAGTTTATTTTTAGTTATGTTTGAAATTGTTTTATGCACTGTTGGGTGAGGGGCTATCCTAAGTCTAGGGCATTCTGTATTGTTTGTTATTGTTGTATTGTTGGATAAATGTCTAATTGCTAACGATCTGCATGTACTATTAGTAGAATAGTGAGGAATTCTGAATCAATAAGACACCTGAGCTCAGATACTCAGGATTGAACTGTTGAGTACAGCTCTGCCCATGACAGTGATTCCCTCTGCTGAGGTCTGGCAGGGTTTGCAGTTATGAATATGCCTCCATCTCTTCCTTGCTGAGCTGCCCCACAACAGCCATACTACTTCCTTTCTTGTTCATCTCCACCGCACATTAATATAAACATTCACAATATATAAAAAACATTTTACAAACTCAAAAAGTCCTTCAGTCTTACAAATTTAAACACCTTAAAAAATTATCTCTTTAAAAATATCCAATCCCTTTTAAAATGCCACATTCTGTAAAACTCCAACCCTGCCCCTTTTATTAAAGTTTAAAGTCTCTCAACTGTGGGATCCTATAAAATCAAAAATAGATTAAGTACTTTCTTACTTCAAGAGGGAGGAATTAAAACACTTTAAAAGTTCAGTCTCTTAAAAAACAGTCTCTTTTGAAATCCAAAGTCTATTAACTTTTGGCTCTTATAAAATAAAAAATAACTTAAGTACCTTCTTATTTCAAGAGGGAAGAACCAGGGCACAGTAAGAATCAAACCAAGCTTCAACTGGGAAAATAACTCAGTATCCAGTGTCTGGGACTCACATAAGTTCTTCTGGACTCTCCCATAGGGCTTGGATAGCCATCCATAGCCAGTGGCACTTATTTTTTAAGTTTAGACTGGCTCCACTCCAGTTTCTGCTGTTCTCAGTGGTCATCCCACGGTACTGGCATCTCCAAAATATTGGGGTATCCTGCTGTAACTGAGCTGCACTCTTATTAATAGACTCTCCTGGTTTCTCTTCAAGGTGTCAAGCCTCAACTTCTTTGCATGACCTCTTTAATCCTAGACCTTCACTGAGGCTGCCCCTTCACCAGTGTCCTCTCCTGGACTTTCACAGTGCCGAGTCTCAGCTATTTTCCATGACCCCTTCGTGTCTTCAAAGCCAATCCACCTGTGAGACTCTTACAGGTGACTAAGTCCAGCTGCCAGCATGAGGTGCAACCTCAGCCACCTTTGGAACACAGCTTCTGTGTGCTGACTCTGAGGAAACACTTCCCAGAAGATTTCACCTCATCTCTTCTTACTCACTGCTAATTTTTCAGCCCCAGACAACCAATATCGATTAGCCCAGCAAAGCAAAGTTTTCATTTCAGTGTTTCTAACATCTTGTTAATCACAGCCAATTCTTCAGCTCCCGCTAACCAGAACCACAGATTCACTACTCAAACAATGCAATGGCCCCAACAGAGTCTGTAAGTGACTCTCAGACTTCCCTCTGGAACTTCACAAGCCAGGCCTCCATCGTCTGCATTTCTCTTCCAAGTTCCCACAGAACACCTCACCAAGCTTTGAACCCTCGATGGCTTTTCTAGCCTAACAGTCCAAAGTCCTTCCATGATCCTCCCCAAAAAGCATGGTCAAGCCTCTTACAGCAATACCTGTAACACCGCTTTCCTGGTACCAATTTCTGTCTTAGTTGGGATTACTACTGCTATGAGAAAACACTATGATGAAAGACAACTAACTTAGGAAAAGGTTTATTTTAGTCACAGTTCCACGTAACAGTTCATTATCAAAAGCAGCGATGGCAGGAGTTCAAGTAGGGTAGGAACCTGGAGGCAGGTACTGATGTAGAAGCCACAGAGCAATATTGCTACTGACTTGTTCCTCATGGCTTAGTCAGCCTGCTTTCTTATAGAACCTAGGACCACCAGTCCAGGGGTGTACCCACTTACAATGGGCTGGGCCCTTTCTCATCAATCACTAATTAAGAAAATGCTTTACAGGCATTTTCTCAGTTGAGGTTCCCTCCTCAAATGAGTTTTATGTCAAGTTGACATAAAACTAGTCAGGGCATTCCTTTAAAATAGTTGTAAATAAAATCAATATCCCAGGAATGAAAATTTTGTTTAAAAATATAACATCAGTTAATAAATCTATCATCTTATCATATGACAAAATAAACAGAAAATCTTAAATGCAGGGAGCAAAAAGTCCCACAGAATAAAAGTAAAAGTCCTAGCAAATAAATACTAAAAGATAATTTCCTCAAACTGAAAAAAATCACCTATGAAGAATCTACTTCAATATATTACTATAACATTTAATGCCATTCTCTGAAGTTTCACAGAAAAAAAATTTAATATAAGTGTGCTAGTCACTTCTAATGAAGATAGCCTTCAATGCTGGTCAGTACGGTAGAGAGCAAAATGAAAAGGTATAAAATTTAGAAAGAACAAAATAGTTATAACACTTGTACATCATCAAATTTATTGAAAATCTTAAGGCATATCAAAAATCCATGAAAATTAATAAGCAAATTAAGAAAGTTTTCATGATGCAAAAAATATTTATTTCAACATATTAGTACAAATAATTGGAAAATAATTTACATTTACATTAGCATAAAAATTATCAAAATCTTGGAAATAATAAGATATTAATATCAATATTAAGAGAATTTTAAATATCTAAGTAAATGGAGATATAAATAAATGGCAAAAGGCTCATTAGCTAAGTTTTCTTCTCCAGTTGACACAGTTAGAATCTAAAACAAAGGGGCTGGAAAGATGGCTCAGTAGTTTGGTTAAGGGCACATCTTGCTCTTTCATGGGACCCAAGTTTGCTACCCAGCACCTACATCAGGCAGCTCACAACTCTCTGTAACTACTGCTTCAGGGGATCAAACACCCTCTTCTGATCTCTGTGAGTATCTGCATACATGTAGTGGCACATGTGTACATGTGCACACACAGAGATACATACACACACACACACATGCATAGATATAAAAAATCTAAAACATTTTTTCTGTAAGGATTCATGAGCTGGTTTTAAATTTTTATAGTAATGGGAAAGTCTGAAAACAGGAATGAGTTTTTAGAAGATGAACATGATTTAATAATTGCATTACTAGTTTATGATATAAAAAGTTGCAAATATAAAGATTGAGCAGAGTCAGCATAAAGACAAAGACATCAATAAAATAAAAAGTTCAAAATAGATAAAATAAGGCTGATGATGTAGTTTAGTGGTAAAATGTTTACTTAACATGTGTAATGTCCTGGATTTGGCCCCAGAACCACATGTAAGTTAAAAGTCAAAAAGATAAATCAGTTGATCTTTTATATATTTGCTAAAGCTACTAATTGAGAAATTTTTTTCATTTACAAATGGAAATGTTCTGACCTAACTAGTTGAACATATCACCCTTAAAACTCACTGTAATAGGGATCCACACACTGCAAACAAAGCTAAAACCTTAAGGCTTTCAAAATAAAATATAGGGGTGTGTGTTTGTAACTTTGGGACATACAAGTGTTTTTGAAAGGCAAAAATAGTACTTACTATAAAAATTATAAAATGTATTTAACTAGATTAAAAACTGCAGCTCTTCAAAATGTATTTTTCCAAAAAATTGTAATTTATAAAGCACATATATTCACAATAAGAGTACAAATCACACAGGTTTTTTTAATGGACAAAAGAGTTGAACAGACAATCTGTAAACAAAAGTCATATAGACAGCCATTAGCACGGAGGTTTCTCTGCATTTTATCATTAGAGAAACAAGACTACAGGGGAATACAGCTCCACACCCACTAACATAAATAAGTGAACCCATAGAGAGGACTAGAGTTCATACTCAGACCACTCAAGAATAGCCAGGTGCTTTTCAGTGGAGAAACGCTATTTTTTTCAACAAAGGTTGCAGGATATCTAGAAACAAAGGAATAAAAGTAGGATTTTGAGATTTCAAAAATTATTTCAGAGCAGATCAGAAACTCAGTGTAATTTTCATTATACTAATAGAAGAAAATATTAGGGCCCTGGGGAACAGCAATGAATTTTTAGATACTCTATGAAGATCACAGTTCACTGAAGTGTGTGTATGTGTGTGAGACTTCAAAATAATTCTGTGACATTGTTGTTCTTCCTCCCTGTCATTTCCAGTGCTGCCACATTGAATACAATCTGTGACATTTTCACACATTTTCACAAAACTGCATAGTCAATTATTTTTAACTTTAAAAAAATGACCTATTGTAGTTTTGCTGTGTGTTGTTAGCATGTGCGTGTGTGAACATGTGTGTAGGTCAGAGGACAACTTGTGGGGGAAACTAGTTTTTTATTAATTTATTTATTCTTACAGAGGCAATTCCATTTGACTCAGCTTAGATATTTTTGGAGGTAAAGTTTTCTGTGATATTTGCTTTAGATTTTGTTTAAACACAATTTCTCTGCATTGGGTTGTCTTTCTTTCGTCATATACTGTTGAATTACTGGCTTTTCTGTTATTAACCACTTTAAGAATGTATTACTTAAATTCATCCTTTCAAATAACTCATTTTTTATCTAACTAATGTTTACTCCCATTCTTTTGATTTTCAGTCCACTAATTTATCACCAAGCACACTTGTTTTAGAATTTGCTATTTCTTTTCTTAATGTCTAAAGCTCAAATGATTTCTGGGTAAGATGGTGAAGTATGTTCTGTCCCTGTGTGAACCAGTGAAAGAAGGTCACAATAAGTAAAGATAGATTTCATCTGAAAAAGGGAAATAGAAGAAAATAAAACTTTAGCAAGCCGTGAAGGGAAATGAATGGATTCCGGAAAACACGGGTGGGGTAGGGGTGGGGAAGACATGCATTGTGGAGAATTAAGCTAAAAACAGTCTCAGTGCTGGCATGGGAGCAGAAACAAGCTGCTTTCAGAAAGTAAGATCCCATGGAGACAAGCTCACAGGCCTATAGCCTCAGGAGGATCAGGAGTATAAGGTCATCCCAGCCTACATTAACTACTTGCCTACTTGGGCTACATGAGATCCTACAAATCCACCACCATAACAGAGATGTTAATGATAAGAGTTATTTAATGTTCCTGTGGCATAGAGAACAGAAATTTCATAATCTCCTTTTTATGGTTGAGAGGAGAGTTCAGGTGTCACACTAGTGGCTGGGTCCAATTTCCCCATTACATAGTCTTGTCCCATGCCTTCTGTCCCCATGTATACACCAAACCACGACCTCAAGAGTTTATGGCAGTGCTTACTCATCCTTGTGATATCAAGTCTTAGTTTACAGTGTTTCTGCACCCTGAGACTTCCCTTAGGAATAAAAGCCTATTGATGTGTTTAAATATCTGGTTATAATTTGTAGACATTTAATAAGCAGGAATACACATCTATCCACGCCTAGTCATTCTGCCTTTTAATTACAAGATTACAATTAAGGAATATTCTGAATCAAGGTCATAGCTCATGTCTCTAGGTCTCAGAACCTTGCTAATGAAAAGAAGGTTAGCAAGTGTTTGCTGAATGGCTTCTCTGTCATTGCATTCTAGTCAAAGACTTCTCGTTCAAGCTGGAACAGAACTCCTTCTCTTTTATGGTATGTTTAGCTCTGTGTACTACCCACTTCAGACTCTTAGCCTCTAAAGTACATAAATGACACAAAATGTTGCCCAAAGTAATGCCAGCATCTTTAAAGCTCAATAATATATATTGATATAAATAGAAGAAATGATATTGATATTGAGATAAAGTAGTTTGTTCATATAATTACTTTTATGGTTGTAGACTCAAAAACGAGACATTATGCTGGCCATGTTTAGGAAAATATATCCATTGTGGGAAAAGAAAGAAACCCTGAAAGATATTTATAAATAAAACGCCAAGTATATATTTTGATAAGATAAAGGTTGTTCAATATTAACTACTTGGTTAACATTTCCAGTAACTGTAATAAATATTTTAATAATCTTCTTCTGCTAGTGAAGGAGCACAAATATTGAAACGCAAATATTCTGCGGTTGTTCTTGGAACTCTTTCTGTTTCTCTTTTCAGCTAGGCAATTTAACTTAATGATTAAACCCACTGCAGAGTTTTGGTGTGATAACTTGAGTCTCAATCCAAAGGTCCAGTGTGGGCCAATGGTAGCCATTCAAGGTATAATTCAAGGAGTGGATGAAACTGTGCTCAGTACTGAATGACAAAAACTTCATAAATTAGCAAATAGTTTCCCCTATGGATCGAGTGCTTCCATGATACAGGATATCATCTTAAATCTTCAAATGCATTGACTCAGTGAATTCTCAAAATAGTCCCATGGGGAAGAATTTATTATCACTCTCACAAGAGAGGGGAAACTGAGGCACAGATATATCGACGAATGTGCCCAATCACTTAGTAAGCAGTCATGTTGAGATTTAAAGCAAGGCAATCTGGCTCCAGTGGTTTCTTCCTCCTTATGAAAACACAGTCCTAAACCCTGAATTCTGAAGGGACCTTTAACAGCTTGTCATTGGAGTCTGACCGAGACTGATGGTCATATCCAAAAACACCGAATGCCTGGAAATCCAGGAACAATTCAGTAAACCAAGAGTCTTGCTTCTCAGTTTAAGACAATGACTTTTGAAATGGGATCGATGGACATCACTGATTCTTATGTTAAGATAACCCAGATATCTGTCACTCAGTCACATGTACAGCAAAACTCTTTTCCTTGTCATAGATAATTTTATATTTAAAAATATTTAGGGCGTGAACATGTGAGAAAACAGGAATGGGGAAGAAGGAATAGGAAAGATATTTGTAACTAAGCAGGCAGTGGTGGCGCACATCTGCTTTTAGTCCCAGCACTAAAAGAGGCAGAGGCAGGAGGATCTCTGTGAGTTCGAGGTCAGCCTGGTCTACAGAGTGAGTTCCGGGACAGCCAGAGTTACAACAGAGAAACCCTGTCTCAAAAAGGCAAAACTAAAAACAAAAACAAAAACAAAACAAAACAAAAAATAAAAAGAGATTTGTAACTGGAGTATTGAAACTGAACCCCACCCCAGTCACCTAAAATACATTTTACTCTATTCATAAAATACTTCTCTAGACTTTTTTTTTTTTAACACTTAGATTGTTCTAGTGTCCCAGGATCAGTTGCAGGAGTTAGATTTATTATTGAGTTTGATTCTGCAGGAAGTATGCAGTTAAGTAAAAGGAAAGAAAGACAAGTGTCTGTGGGCAGATTATTTTCTGAGCAGCAATAAACTCACCTTGCTTTTTCCTTATGACATACATTGTCTACTGAGTGAGAATTATGAGTGCAATAAAGCCTGACCCTGGGCGTAAGAGTATATAAACCTTCTTGCTAGGTCAATGAGCATGTCTGTCCTGGAGTAGGGAAGGAAGGTTATGTCTGGAGTAGAGAAGAAATGGTAGCAGGGAATTCTTAGAGCCAGAAGAACTGTAAGATACAGTTATATAAGGCATTGCCACTGTATATTGAGGTTGAGATACTGACTCATTAACAAAAAGTTAAAGAAAACATCATTTCCCCATTGTATTGTGAATGTCTGGCTGTGCTTATATTAGGATTAGTTCAAGCTGGTCATTGTCAAAGGAAAGAAATGCAATGTCTTTTACTTTCAACATCGAGTATGATGGGACTTAAAGCCATGCTGCATCTTGCATTGCAAGCCTCTTGCTGTTAGAAAGATGAAGCTAACAGAGATAGATCTCTTTCGTCTATCCTTTATGGAAGACATTAAACATTTTTTATAAACACCCATTGTGAAAGGGCCATGGTTCTGGAAGTACACAGATTTCTTCCAATATGAATGCACCCTGCCAAGACTGCTGATCATATAGGTAAGTGAGAGGCTATATGTAATTGGAAAGATCTTAATGAAGCCTCGAGTCCAATAGTCATATGCCATGTGGCTTAAAGTCCTAGAAAACAAAAAATAATGTCTCTCTTTAAACATCCAAACTTCCATTTCTCTTACTATTTTGAAAGAACTCAGGAAGATTTGGTAACTTTGTTGTGTCATTTCTGAATACAACTATTTGAGAATTCTTCATCCATGCTATGGACTGAACACGTCCTCTCAAAATTCATACATTGAAATTGAGTTCCCAATATAAATGGTAAAGTTTTTAAAAGGTGATTAGTTCATGAAGGTAGAGCTTTCATGAGGGATTAATGTCATTGGGGGAGGAAGAGACCAGAGTTCTCCCTTTACGTCACATAAGATACTTTAAGAAGACATCTCAGAACTAAGAGGCAGACCTTCAGTAGACACTGAAGCTGATGCTCCCTTTTCTTCACACTCCCTGGACCCCGTAACTGTGAGAAAAAAAGATATCTGTTTTGTATAAAGTACCTAGTTATAGTATTTTGTTATACTCACCCTAATGGACTAAAGCCACCTTATAGATTTAGTAAGATTTATTTATTTGTCTCGGTAACTGAAACCTAATTGTAGGGAATCTGGAAGCTTTCTAAGTCAGGCCTCTGTTCTCTTCAACCAGTAAATAGATATGAAGCAATTATCAGTAATAAGAACCATGACAAAAAAAAATACATGTAAAAGGGGCGGGAGATGAACACCTGGATTAGATTGATAGAAAAAAATCTTCATGAATGGTGACATTCAGTCAATGACTTGGGCTATCAAAGGACTTGTTTGTGTGAAATGGGGTGAAGGCAACTGTAGGTAAACTAACACCACAGGCTAGAATCCAAGTCTAGAACTCCTTTTGAGAATTGAAGACGCTATCAATGCAATTGCAAGATTTCCTTGCCCAAAGAAGTGCCAAATGGGTGGGAGTTATGTGTCAGAGAGCATAGATAATATATTGCAAATGGATAGGAGTTGTGTGTCAGAAAACCACATTATCAAATATATCAAATCACTATTATTTAATGACTCCATTGCTGTCATATAAAAATGACACACTACTCCAGCAACCCCGAAAGGACTCTTAGCTACTCTTGTACAACATCGTCAACTTTACCAGAGCCTTAATCGGTAGTGACCTTTAAATGAGAGACATAGTCCAGAAATAAAAGCAGGACTTTTAAAAGTTCCACATGCTCATAGAAGATCATTGATATTCTATAGACTACTTCTTGAAGTGCTTCTTTGACATTTAAACCAATGGTTCACTTTTTAACAAAAGGAACTTAAACTTAGAATAATTAGAGTTGATTTGATTTGTAACTTGCTTGATGGCTATTATGAATTTGCCTTTCCACTGAAGATAGGCAGTGACCAGGATGAAAACAACTAAAACATTAAGTTTCTTTTGCTGTTCTGAATTAGAAGATCAGAGCAGACAAACTATGATGCTGCAAAATTGGAGGAAGTCCTTTACAATCTACCAGACAACAGCAAAAGCGTGGCAGTTACTACATTGGCAGAGATGTAGCGATACCATTGAAGAACACCTTGGAACTAAAGCACGACTCCTAATTTATACTCCACTGACTGTATTAATACAGGAGAATCATGAGCTGGAAGACAGCAGACTTTCCAAAGAAGGCTGAAGAACACTCTGATTGTTGTGCTTACCGCACCACTGTGACCTGGGATTTTTCACTGTTTGTTGTCACAAGAAAAAGAGGTGAATTAATTTCCTTCAGTTTCCTCTGTGTCTTTAATGACAAAAGTGCCATAATGACGCAGGTTCAAATCCACAGCCAGTACTGGACATCTATATGGGTATAAAATGTTCTGTCACCCTCAGTTTCTCCATTTGCAACCCAAACAAATATTTTTTTTGTTATTGTCAGAATTAAGTGAGATAAGACACGTGAAGTTCTGAGTGTGCTATCTTGGTCATACTAAGAGTTTTTGAAGTTGTAAGGTATATAAAAAAATAAATATAAAAATCAATACTCCCTCTGTAAAAAAAACAAAACAAAACACTTTTTATTGACATTTTTTTCTTCAAATAGTCTTATTTTTCTCAGGATGACCTTGAACTCCCATCAATCCTCCAGCTTCAGCCTCCTGAATGCTGATTTTGTGTGAGCCTCTATGCCTAGCCATAGAGGTTTTTCTGTTTCTTCTCTTTTTCACAAAGAAATTACCATTTTTCATTATAATATATTATGTTTATGTGAAATGAATTTTGAATACAATAAATTAATTTAGACACAATGAATATGTGCTTCTGCATGTTTTTTTTCTAAATATGGCAATCATAGTTAGCCAGGCAGGGACTATCATGCCTGTCAAACCAGCACTTGGGAGACATAAGCAGGAGGATGACTGTGAGTTTGAGGTCAAGCCTAGGATACATATCGTGAGTTCCAGGACAGCCTGAACTATAAAGTAAGCTCTCAAAAACAAACAAAAAGGGCATTCACAGTTCAGTTTCTCTGAGATATGCATAAACTCTCTCTCTCTATGAAAAAAAGTTATTTAAGAACAGTTTATAACTAAGTAAGGGACTAAAGAGAAAACACTCTATAGTGGCATTAAATGAGAGGCAGAGAATGAAACAAATGAGAGGGAAAGAGACAGAATTCCCAGAAGAGACAAATTGAAAGCCATGAAATAAAAAGAACAGAATCAAATAGATATAAACAGAACTAAACAAAAATTAACAGAACTGAAGCACAGTCCAAATAAAGCTTATAAGGCAAGCAGCAACAGCAAACAGTATCAGCCTTCATCCTTTTGGCTTTTTTAAAGATAGTCATAACCCTCTAATTTTTTATTGGCTTTAACCCAAAGCTGAAGAATATCCCTTATATAAAGAAAAACTAACACCAAGGACAAAGCTAGTCTTTCTGAGAAGCTAGTACGTGACTACTCTGAGAAACAGAACTTTTATTACCCTTTGTACTTCCTCCAAAGGCCTTAGCCCTCAGACAGCTCAGAGGTGTGCCTCACACTTAGGCAACTCTCCCTAAGCCTTGAGTATCATGCACTTTCTGTCCCCTATTCTGGACTCTTCCTTGTATTGCTATTGTATTTTGTTCTTGTCATGGTTTGATTTCACTGTGCTAGTTATGACTCATGCTTTCCCTTTTAAAACAGATGTCATTACAAATAGAGCAAGAAGGAAAAAAAATTCTCAAACACATAACCTTTAAATGAGATCTTACACGTTGAGTGAGCCTAACATCCAGAAAAACTCTTTATGGTTTTTTTAAGCCTGAATTAAAGTATTTTACAAACATTAAATTTTTTTTTTTAAATTTTATTCTTTTGTCTTGCTTAATTTAGTCCCTTACCCTAGTTCTCTAAGTGCTGTCAACACAGTAGTCTCTGAATTCTATTCTTTCTGGGTGGGCTAGGGATGGCTCCATCCCAGGCTACCTCTTCAGCAGCAGCCAATATGGATGGTTTGTTCTCAGCATGGGAGTCTGCAGCCTGGCACCAATGGACGGCAGTCCCCTGCCCCCCACAAGGGAAGGCTGCCCCTCCTGCTGGCATCAGTTGCCTCTACTCATCCAGGTTCACATGTTCTGCACATTAACTTTGAACCCCTTTACAGTGAATCTCCAGCAGCCAAGGATGCAGCATGAGAATCATTGAGAATGAATTTTTGAGATCTCGAGGGCTTTATTTTAACCCCATACACACAACGGGGCTTCTCTTCCCATTTCCCACATGCTCTCTGCAACACAGCAGGGGGACAAACACATGCTGAATCAGCAGGAATGGACCCTTTAAACTCATCTTAACCTTTTCAACTTTAATTTTCTACCTGTAAGTAGGAAATGTACATAAACCTAAGTTCATTTTACACACAATTCTAGTTCTAACATCTCTAAACTTCCTTCCTGAGATGAATTTCTAGTCCATACAAGATTGCTTGGGAGTCTATGCTCACAGCTATTTATCTTTCTAGGATTTAGCTAAATAAACTCAAATACACATTGTTAATAATTTCTACTACTACTCATTCTATCAACTAGGAATTAAAAATAGCACAAAGAAGTCAACTCAAAACTCACTACTCACCCTGCTTATTCACACACACACACTTTTATATATATAGCAGTCCACTGGCCATCAACCGACTGCTGTCTTAAACTTCATAAGTGGCATTGTAGAAGGCAGCCATCACCCGGACATGGTAATTCCCAGCACCAATATATCAGATGGCAGAGTCAGAGGTTCAGTGCCTCCCCCCCCTCCTCAGCAGGACATGACAGGGTGACATTACCTCTTTGGATCCTGACTGCCATCCTCCAGATGCCCAGTCCCAAAATGACGCCTGTCAGCAGCCCACACATGATGGCCACCAGCACCCGGACATTACAGATATGGCAGGAACCCATGGTGAAGCCAAACCACTGCCCAACTCAGTGCAGAACAGCTAGTTGCCCCTTAACTCAAGAAATGTAACCAGAGACGGTTACAAAACATGAAAAGAATTCTTCCTCTGAGTGGTCGATCTGGCAGGTGTTCTCATAGTTTAAGAGTTTTAAAGTTAACTCAGCACAGTATAGTTGCAATCATGGACTGGAAGGAGGGCGTCTGCTTGTAGTGTGCTCAGGCACACAAAGGAGGGAGATCATTAGAATAGCCACTGGGATCTCAGATAAGGAAACTAACTCAGGGCAATAAAGAAGAAGGGGGAGAGATTAGCCTAGAGGGTCAAAGGGCGAATATCCAGACAAGAAAGAGCGAAGGGAGGAGGCAAGCAAGAAGACAAGGAGGAAGTCAGGAGGGCAGTGGATCCTCCTGGCTATCTAAAGCTCTGATTTCTGTGCTTGGGTTTTAAAAGAGTCCAGCATGTGTTTCAGGATGTTCAAACACCCTCTCGTAGAAACGAAGTATGTTCTCAATGAGATGATAAACCGCACATACAAGTGGCCACCTACGATTCCACTGCTTACATTTCCTTAAGGAGCGCACATTCTAACAGCTGCAATTGGTGAGCGAGCTTATTGACTTGGGACAGATTATAAAAAGCTCTAAGACCTAGAATTACAACCCACCTTCTATGGGTTAAATTTTGACTCCACGTTCATGTGTTGGAGTTCCAACACAAACCACCCACAACGTGGCCCCGATTTAAAATAAGCTAGCGACAGAAATAATTGTGTTAAATGAAGTGAGTAGACCGGGACTTATTCCAATATGGTTGGTGTCTTTATAAGAGAAAATCTGGATGCATATGTGCAGAGTGACACTGTATGAAAAGACACAGAGATAAGACAACCAACTGCAAAGAAAGGCTATAAAGAAAGGCTTAGAGCAGAGTCTTCAGAAAGTCCTGAGCATGATGACATCTTGATTTAAAACTTCAGGCTTACCGAATGTAAGAATACGATTCTCTTATTTAAGCCACACGGTCTGTAGTACTTTGTTACTGCAATCTTAGGAAAGAAATCCTACTTCAGAACATCTACAAGCTGCTATCTCTAGGCTGCTGCAGTGGTGACTCCTAGGAGCCAGCATTGCTCTTCCCTGTGCCTCTCTAGTCTCTAAGAAGTCATTAATGAGCACGCAGGACTTGGAAGCTCTGATCCTGGGAGATGAAGCAATGCTTGGATCCTCCCTTGATTCTTAAACCCACAATGATGATTAAGAGTCTTCAACGTGTCAGAATTGCCACAGGCAGGGACAAAACATTCATAGGCTTTTTGTTGAGAAACAAGGGTGTAACCCCTGATAACACAGATCAAAACTGTTAAAATGAAAGATAACAAAATGCAATCGCTACAGAACCCTCTTCTGGGAGTATTAAGCCCAGATTTATAAAATAAATTTTACATTTAAACTGACAATCTGTTTACCCCTCAAAATTACATATTATCTCTTAATTCTCAACAATTCTTACTTTTTAAAGTACAACTTTGGAGGGATATTAACATAAAGTTTTAATTTCACCTCATACAGCTTTCTAAAAATGCATTAATATAATCAGAAAATAAAGAATTTGGTGATCAATACAGAAGAAATACAAACAAATGAATCCATGTTTATTATCTGTTTGTTGTGCGTATATTATAATATTCTTTATAAATATATATATATAAATATATATATATAAATAATATATTTATTCTTACGTGTCTGTCTTATCTACCAAAAATTGCTAAAGAAGGGTACATAAAAAATTCTTCATGGAAATCCAAAGGATCTGAGGTACAGGTAACTTAGAAATTCTTTATACCTTTTCTGTGGTATGTATGTACTTTCAACTTGTATCACATTGTATTACTTTTTCAATATTAAAAATGGTAATGCTCAGTATGTTAAAAGCTAAGAAGATGAATTAGTGCCTACTAAACAGATAATACATCAAGCACATACGTTTCGTGTCGTTACCTCATTTGTTTCATAACACAAGGCTTTCCCAAGGGTAGAAGCAAGGCTGACATAGAGATGACGTCAGGATGCGCTCCATGGGTAAGGAATATTAGCAATACCAGGTCACACAAAGTTAAACAGTGCTCTGAATGGAATATCCTGGAGCCTTCAACATGGGCATATGCATTGCACATTGCCAAGTTCCCACTGTTTCTTAGCCACAGAACTCTCGTCTCAAGAAGACTCTCTCAGAGATGTCATGCTTCAGAATATGCCATGGAAACGCTGCTGTGTGTAAAAGTGGGTGAATACTGCTGAGGAGGCCAGCTAAAGAAATTAATTGTGGAACCCATGGTTACCCTACCAGGAAGACAGGTTTTTTTCTTTGCAAGATTGCACACATTTTGAAGGGAGGGGAGCCCCCCAATGGCTGGAAAACTGATGTTGGTGCTACATAGATATTTTCTTACCCCAATCAGTGGAACCCTGGGATGCTATAATACTCATAGCTTCCTATAACTTTGTCTCTTCGGCCACATCATGAGTTTATAAGTCTGCCCTCTTATTTGATAAGAACACTAGACATTTGTGGGATGGAAACATAAATCCTAGGCATAGAAACTCAGATGTTTATATTTATATAAAGACATGAATCACTGTCATTAAAAATACATCGTCTAAACGGTCACTTTCGTGGTTTGGATATGATGCATTCCTTCCCTCAAGTTCACTTATTACGAGGTTGGTCGCCAGATGGTGGCACTATTTTGGCAGGTTCTGAAAACATTAGGGGATAGAGTCAGCCAGAAGAAATAGGTCACAGGAACATGGCCTTAGGAGCTATGTCGGACCCCCTCTCCTCCTCGGTCTCTCTTTTTCTATCTCTCCTGTCTTCTGTGAGGTAAAGGGGCTCCTCTATAACAAATTCTTGCTATCATGACACTCTCCCCAAAACACATGGAAAAAAAAACAAACAAACAAAAAACATGGACTCCTTCAGAAGCTATAAACCAAACTACATTTTTCCTCCTTTAGTTTGCATTTGCTGGAGATATCCTCACACAGGCTCCAAAGTCATTAACACAGCCACTGTTCTAAAATGCACATATCTCAAGTCAAGCAGACAAAGAAGAAAAAAGGTAAATGGGAAATAACTTATTTACTAATTTATTCTACTCAAAGCATACATTTTTATGAGCATGTGGATAAAAAAGAAAAAAAAAAGTGAGCCAGAAGGACAACATCCTTGTTCCCACACAGCTGCCACTCAGAGAGATTTGGGTTTGTGTTTATGCTGTTACTAATTTGCTTCACGGCCTCAAACAACTGACATAAAACCCAGGCCTCTTTGCCTTCATATTTTTAGTAGCCTCATTAGACCTCTCGTTTCTGTATATTTTAGTCATAAAGACTTTAGCTGAGCAAGAGCAAGGAAAGTGTTTTTCATGTAGGAAGAAGCACTGTGACTCAAAGTGGGTGTCGGGGAACAAGTAGCATAACAGCAGCAACTATTAAAGGGAGATCAGCTTAAGCTGCCACACCCAAAGCAAGGCGAAGAGGCATTCATGTGATGAGTGAGGCAGTATGGGAGGTCAGGGTCAAGTAGGAGAGACATTCACCCATGTGGGACGCCCAGTGTGGGAAGTCAGAGGTGGAAAAGGAAGAACAGATCAGCCTTCAGAGACCGAGGATCCCTTCACAGGTGACTCACTCAGCGTGGGGAGTCGGAGGCTGAGTTAAGTGAGGAGGCTCTCTGTAGAATGACAGACTTGACTAGGGCGCAAGCCGGGAAGAAGGGCACCCACACATAAATGTGGGTGGCAGAGAAGAGCCCACAGGGTGATAGGTCAAATGGGAAAGCACATAAACATGACTTTTGAGCTTCCTGAGCTGTGTAGGTTTTATTAACACCCTGAGTCTTGTGTCTCTCTTCCCTTCAGGAGAGGATGTTCAGATAAAATAGTTGTAAAACACGCTCTATCCTCTCATTTGTAGTTTTCTGGGGGAACTAATGCCAGGAATATTTTGAAAGACAAGAGACCCATAATGCCCAGAAAGATAAATAGGAGTATACTAAACATAGCCATCGAAGGAATCTGTGATCAAGAGAGCAGCTGTGTTAACTTGCTTTCTGTTGCTGTGCTAAGCACCATGACGAAACAGCAACATGGGGAGAAACAAGCTTTACTTTGGCTGACAGTTTCAGAGGGATGAGAGTCTATCATGATGGGACAGAGGTGTGGCAGCGAGTCACAGGCTTGGAAACAGAGACAGCTGGAAGAAGACGAGCACTTACATCTGAAATGCAAGCGCAAAGCAGAGAGAATGATCAGGAAGTGGGGCCAGACTATTTGCACGCACATTCTGTCCCCAGTGATGAACTTTCTCCAGCACGAGGCTCTTCCAAGCTTCAAGCTGCTACTTCCCCAAGTAGCAGCAGCAGCTGGATATCAAACACTCTATATGGGAGCCTATGGAAGGCATTTCTCCTTGAAACCACCACAGCAGGTCTATACAGCATCAAAGGGTGATGAATACCATGCAGAACTCAGCAATCAACTAATGATTTTTCCCTACAAGTGGGAACAACCTATCTGAGGACTGCTTTAATGACAACAGGGCAGATTGAGGAAGCTCATCAACTTGGTGGAACTATAAAACTGTATAAATGTTTGATCAAGCCAAATTTCCATATTGTTTTGCATAAAAGATGATGTATTTCATGTCTACAGATAAATCTGGGAGAAAGTATCCTTGATATTTATTGATTACCCCCAATGCCTTATTTCCCAGATCAGATACATGTTGTCTTTTGATATGTAAATCATTAAGGTTAAAAGTAATGTTGAAGTAGTAAGACTCTATATCAATACAAGTTGTGTATCTTCACTCAAAACACTTGAGGATATAAACTCAAGAACCTGGTGCTGGCAAAATCATATTCCCTTGGAAGGTGATAAGCAGAAATATGGTCCTTGCCTGTCTCTCAGCTTCTAGTGTTTTGCTGTCAGTTTTTGGTGTTCTTTGATTTTTGAGTTGTAGGCATATCATACTGAAATTAATCTTTATGATCATATGGTCTTCTCAGTCTCTTTCAGTTTCTTTCTTTCCCAGTGACATTCATCATATTGGATCAGTGGTTACCAATGAGTATGAGCTTTTTTGCTCTAACTACACAAGAATTACCAGACTTAAAACAAGGTGACATTCTGAGGTACATGGGTGGAGACTACTATGAAGTAGACGAAACCGGAAGAAAATTGAATCTATAAAAAAATTGCTCCAATGGGAACAAGGTGCAGTGCTCAGTAAGACTGTTGAGGACTTTTGTTCCTCATCAGCTTACATAGCACCAGAAGGCACCATGAAAGCTAACCAGCCACCATGGAGGAAACTTTCAGTTCAGTAACACCTTAAAATCTCTATGTCCTGTGACAAAAGTACCTCCAGCAAGAGAGTCCTACCATCAAGACAGGTGGTCAACCAAGAGTATAGGTAATATACTGTGGTGTTTGAGTGAACAGACTTAGTTGGGTTTAGGAAGCAACTTTTGCTTATGTGCTGTCTTTTCATACTCTACCACTAGAGGGCAGCATCCTTACCATTGTCATTTCCTCTGGAAATCCTGTTCTGTAGTATCTTGCAGTCTCACCATTTACCTATTGGGTAAACACATCAGAACATCAGATATAGAATGAATTAAAGACATTACTTGCACTGGGTGTAACTTGATGTTACAATTCTTTCATAAGTCCCTGGCTTTGATCACCAACTCTACTAGAACAAACACTTCTTAAGGGGTGGGAAGTGGAAAATGTACCATGTGGTGGAAAGATGACACACGCATCCCTGTCCTTACATCCCTCTCCTGAACCTCCAGCTCAAATGCCAGAGAATTCTAAGCTAGCTGGTGGCTTTCCCACCCAAGAGGATGCTATGAGATTAACAAGTGTACCTAAGTCGCAACTGAACCATCGTAACGTACTCCTTACCTCTGAAGTGGAGAGACTTCTGCTTCCGATGTGAGATACTCCTGAGTCCATGACACTGAGAACTGATTTGGGTTTTGTTTGTTTGTTTGTTCTGTTTTTTCAAAGCAGAGTTTCTCTGCTGTAACTCTGGCTATCCTGGAACTCACTCTGTAGACCAGACCGGCCTTGAACGTACTGCCGCCTGAATGCTGGTATTAAAATGCTGGGCATGTGCCACCACTGCCCAGCTGGGGGTTCTTAAATAAAGACATAGGGGTGTTCGTAAATTGCCATGTGATGCTTAAAGTTACTTAAAGCAGACTCTGGAGGAAGAGAGACTCTTCCTTGTCTCAGGTCTAGCATGTTTAAGTGCCCTCTAAATCTCCCTGTCCTGGGGTACAATGAACCCTTAACTGTCTGGAAGGAAGGAAAATGGAAAACAGCTAAGGGCACCAAAACATTGCCCTTGAGAATGACAGAAGGGGAGAAACAATAGAATTGTCTATTCTAGCCCATCATATAAACAGCCTATGGCAGGGTGAGGAAGCAGAAGGTCATTGATAAGGAGAAACAAACAAACAAACAAACAAACCTCTGTTGGGAACTCCAGCTGACTTTCTCAATAAGGGTTCCCTGATGCATTTCTGTGGGCTCTTGTAAGATCCCTATTTAATAATGCCACCTTTGTTTGCTCTCAGTCAGGCCATTCCAGCTGTTTCTCTCGTATGTTGTCACCTGGCTTGATGTTTTGCAATGTATCTGCCGCCTTTGTCTATGTGACAGTATTTGTTCTTTTACTGTGCTTGTTAGATGCTTACTGAAGTCACACTTTCAAAACTGGAAAAATGGATATTGTATATCACTTTCTGGGCCATACAGAGCATAGCCTTTTAGAGGACATCTTTTTTTTTTTTTTTTTTTTTTTTTTTTTTACTATGACCATAAAGAGGATCCTTAGCTGCAACAGAGACAAAGAAGGATGGTCAACTTTAGCCCTATACAGAGTAGTGGTGACAAAGATCTTATTTCTAATGATAGATGACTAAAAAGCATGTGATCCAGTGTTGTCTTAGGCTCTGGGCTCTAGAGATAGGCACAGAAGAAGGCACTATGAGGTAGCAGGGGAGAAAGGTTTGGAACACAGCCTTAAAGAATCTTCAGAACTAAGCTGAGAGGTACAGGGTAGGAAGGGTGGTTTATACAAAGCAGGTATGGAAATAAAATGTTCAGTTTAGGTTGGGTGTATGATATAAGGCATTGCTGTAGATTGAATTACAAAGTAAGCTAAAGCAACTTAATGTCATTTAGCTCTTAGAGTCAAAGCTCTGAGTGTAGTCCTAGTGAATTTAGACTCTCTAAGAGACAAAGGGAACGTGGATCTATTTCCTATCAGGGAAGAGGTTGCTCCATCCTAAGTTGCTAAGGCCTTCTGTTAGCTTCATGAGCTTATTCCTGTATCCTTTGTACTCAAAGTATTTTGACTTCAGACACAATTATAAAACTGAGAATGGTTTTAGCTCCACATCTAGATGTTAATGTCAAATCAAATATCTCCCTCCCTTATAGGACATTCGAAAACAGGCTAGAAGACTCTGAGGAAAAGAGCCAGATAAGGAGCAACTTCTCACTTCCATTTTAATATTTGTTTAGTTATACACTCCTTTCCACATATAGCCTCAACAGGTATATGTAGACCCGGCTTCAATCCATTTAATATTAAAGGTACCGATATCTAGCCTTTGGATTGTTGGTTGAACTTGAAAGACAGTGCACTAAAAGTCATTAGGACATATCACCTTCATAGGTATGAAAAGCAAATGGTCCTATCAGATAGGAAACGTATGTGTGGAAAATGTAGGATAGCATTCAGAAGTTTTTATGCTTCAAAGATGGCACATTTAAGTCTCATATTTAAACATACATGTGTTAATTGGAATGATTTCCCACTCATCTTAACTCAAGGTGCTTTGTGTACTGCTTCATTCTAAGAAAATATTCTCTATGAGTCTCCAGGCTGACAGAGGACACTGGAGCAGCCAACACAAAAGATACAACTATACATCCCTTGACCTCCTGAGCATTTGACATCCATGGAGTAGGAGCTGAGGCTCTGAACCAGACTCTCCTTCTTGTAGTTCCTCTTGTCTTCTGGGCAGGGGTGAAAGGGGAAAGATCTCTTGCATAAATCTGTCTTCCAGAAGGGTTGTAACCTCTATTAATGGCTAAACAATAATGAATTCTCAAGTGATATGAAAGACTGCAGTGTTCCACCTGGATTGTACACTCCCTGTACACAGAAGGTTAGGTAGGACACACTTGCACAGAGGATTTGACACCCGGCACAGATAGCTTTCAGATTATGTTCGTGTTATGAAAGTTGCTGTCAAATATCCTGTCCTGTTTGTTATGCTTGGTTTTAATATCTCACAAGTGTTGCCTACCACAAACAAATTAATTTCTTCACAACAAGCCCGGTTTTGCATGGAAAGTCTTAGAATAAAGTACAGAAACAAAAGAATCACAACCGTAGTCTAAGACACATGCAGCGTTGTAGACATCTGTAACTTTCGAATAATTTTGTCCGTTAAGGTTTATCACCAGTGTACAAATGCATAATTGATTAACAAATTTAGGATCACAGTTCTACAAAATCTCACCGGGTCTATAATAATATTGGAAAAATCAGTAAGACTTAAAGTTTTCTAGCTTTATTTCCAAGTTTAACAAATTAGATCTGTAAAAACAATAAAGGCTTAGGAAAATTTGTCTGTTGGTCGAAATACTTAGATATGTAAAATATTTAGTTCACTGATACAAATGCACTTGAAAGTTTTAAAGAGACATCTAATCATTTAAATCTCGAAATAAAACACTCTTAAACTTGGGGGGTCCTAAATTTTCTGTGCTTAAAATTGGAGCGAGGGATCTTAGAAGTACCACTCTACCGTCCTTGCCTTGCCTGGGAAAGGCTCTGAGTTGGATCCCCACCCACACAATAATAAAATAAAATAAAAAGTAGATGTTTTCAAATTTAATTGAAAAGGACTCAGTTTTGAGTCTTTTTTTTTTAAGCGAGTGAGTCTAGAAGCCTAAGCATTCTGCCCACTAAAGAGCTCTTGAAAACACATATCCCTAACGCAGTACTGTCCTTTCGCTGACATTTACTTTAGGGAAATTCAGATTGTTGTACGTACGTCCTCTGTTCTTTTACTTTTCTTTATCCGGATTTAACAGAATACAAAATTTTGGGATATATTTTCCGTGTATATTAATCTTTCTTTTATCAATTCTATCAATCATTTACTCGCATTTGGGGGAGTTCCTTACGTCATTTTATTTCGGGTTTTCCCCACAACACAGTGATTGCTGCCTTGCCTTATTAATCCACATTCAAGGTAGAATGAGCACCTTCATAAGCTCCTATACTGATGAAGTGATGTGGGGAAGAGAAGCGCAGTCATGATCCGGCCCCATAGTTCAAGAAGCTGCAAGACGACGCCATTGCCAGGGCTGGGAAACTGGAGATCACCGAGGGCACTGACCGCTGTGCCACGCCAACAGCAAAGGCTGATTCAGTGAGCAACAACTCCCACCCCTCACGTTCCTCTCTGCACGCCCAGTGCATCGTTTCTGCTGACTGACTTGAAGGGTTTCTTCTTGCTTTATGAATATGTAGCATGAAATACGTGAAGGAAATACAGTAGAACTTCAGGAACTGAGTGTTCAGTTTCGTGACAGCTGAGACAAAGAATGAAAGCAAAGGGAGAATCCCCATCTCCATCCTGTCGTTGGTGAAGGCTTATTTTGGTACAGTCGAATCTTCTGGGGACACCATGATTTCACATAAAGATGGAGCATGGGTGCCATTTTTCCTCATAAAAAGACCTCTGCGGAGGGAACCACGGGTGCCCCTCACCAGTCTTTATTCCCCTTCCCTGATTTATCCCACCACCCCCTGCCCCGCTCATTGCCTCAGTCTGGAGTCTTATGTTTTACTTTGTTGTTGCCTGTTTCTCCCCCAGGCACGTGTGTCTGATGAAGACAGCAGCTTTGTTTCAGCATCACCCTATTCTTAGCTTACCGGATACTTCCGATCATCCGGAAACGGAAGAGGGAACACTTGTGCAATGAGCGACCCCATTTCTATTCACCCCATAGGCTGATAAGCAGAGTCTGGTTGCCTTTCCTCAGCCTGTGTTCTAGAGTAGAAAACCTTTGATATTTCTTTTTATGTTTGTCATTATTTTGGACAACTCACTGAAATATAATTTTTGACTAACCAAAATCTTTAAGATTCTATGAATAGACTGAGACTTCCTGGCACACGGTGAAGGGAATAAAATAAAAGATGGCTTGAGGTCAAGTCTTTTCATGCTATTCCAAAAATAGTGTTCATAGAACACAGCATCAATAGTATAACTACACAATTAGGAGAGTTTTTTTTCACGGACTGTGGAAAGACATTCATTCCCAAACTGATCTCAGACCCAGATGTTCTTCTGAGAACTTCCTGGGTTTTATCTTAATTATATTCTCTGTGTTCAAGCCCGGAGAAGTAGATATCTCTGCTCTCTCATAAACACAGTAGAGAATTTGCATCTATTGGCTTCCAAGCTCAATCTGGTCTGTGCTGGTTAGAGTCAGCAACCTCTGTCTCCACTAACTGAAGCTGATTGTTGACCTGTTCCTTTGAAAGTTAAATGTGACAGTCATAGAATGTTGTTGGACTAGAAAAGGGCCCTTAAATCTAGAACACACATGGGCAGAACACATGATCTCCAGAGGATCATGACACATTGGTACTTCACATGCCAGAGTGCACTGTGGTCTACTAACTCACTATTCAAGAGAGCTTTGGGCATCCACATCTGTCCTTTTAAATGAATATTCGCAGTACTTAGGCCTGAAGAATATACTCATCTCTCTCTTCAGAGCAGGTGTGATGCGTATATGATGGGACAGCTTCTGGGCTTTCTGGAGTTCTGGAATGCTAGGGGAACCTGGGTTTCACTGTCTATATTTCAGCTCTATGGGCACAGAGGCTGCATCACTGGTTACCGCTCAGGACTCCTGTGGCCTTTTTCTGTTATAGCAGAGACTAGCCTTTCTGTGTAACACCATATTAAGTTAGTTCTCCATTTGCTTCCATTTGAAATTCATAAAATGTGATAGTATGAAAAGGTCCCTACACCTAGTCAATCAATTTGATCCCTTTACTTTAGAGTGAAGAATCATGTTTTGGCTTTTTGCCTAAGGTCAAGTTTAGAGATAAAGATGTCTTAATTATGAGAAACATGGAGAGTAGTTAATGATAGAACCAGAATTATATGCATGATTTTTTTACTCACTACTGGGAGTTTCTTGGCCCATGTGACACAAGACTCTGACTTTTTACCCCAAGATTGTATAAGGTTTATTGTGTAATCCTTTATTTGTCTAACAGAGCAAATGACCTGGTGGCCATCCAAGGCTATGCTAATATCACAATGTCCCTCTCCTAGTCCCTGGCATCTTTGAAACCATGTGTCTCAATACCATTCCTTTTTGGATCATTCACAGGAAGACTTCTGGTCTACCTTAGGCATCAGGTTCTTCATAGATAAATGTCTTAAAGAAAGGGATTTCTGTACCTGCAGATTTCTCTGTCACACAGGGTGATTTTACTTCAATAGTAAAAATGAGAATTTGAGGGTTCTGTACCAAAGTGCATACATTCATTTATTTTTCATCATGGCAACAAGATAAACAAGTAAAATTCAACATTTAATGAATTACAAGTGGCAGCAAGGCCACAAATCTTGAATGTATTTATAAGGAAAATAAAACAAATAATTTTCATAGTACAGACATGAAACTATTTTGGAAAAATCATAATTACTCCTGAATATCATGGCATGCACAATATGCAAAGTGAATTTATCACCCAAAGTGCTTTCAAAGCTGGGAAGAAGGTATTTAAAGTCCAACACTTTAATAAAACTGGAAACATAAACAGCATGGAACCGGCCTCAGACAATTGTTCTCAGACAAAAGGTCAAGAAACAAAGTCAGAAACAAAGGCAACAAAAAAAGATGGTTTTTCTAGAAAGACTGGATGCCCATCAAAATCACACTTCTTCTTCTGATTCTTGCTCACGCTCAGCATTTTTCAGGAGTCCAACTTCTGAGGTGCAGACCTTTCTAAGTCTAGATTTAACTAACCTAGGGAAAAAGAAAATCATATGTGGTTATATATATATATATATGGTTATAAAAGTCAAAACTTTAGAGTAATATGCGTCTAAACTGTAACAAACTACAGATTATTCCTACAATGAACAGAGGGAATCCCAATGGGAAATGATTTATATTTAGCTTTGAGATACCTGATAATGTGTATAGACTACATCAAGGTCTAAGTAAATAGAAATTATGTTTCTCAGATGTATTATGAGATGGCTTAGTTTGAAGACAATTGATCATTTGTAAAAACAAGCATGAGACTCTATTGACTGTGACAATGTAAATGAAACTGATATTGTGGAGCATCTACATTGAACTCACAGTTACCTATATGTTGCAAAGATACTCCATTTCCTATAGGAAAGAACATGACCTTTCCCTAGAGTGACAGCCCCAGTGAAGGCATTTGTCAAGTCTGAGATGAATTCCTCTTCATGAAAAATTTCTTCAGCCTATTTACATTCTGAGTTTTACTTCTCTCTTCCTTTTTTATCTGATGAAGCCTTGGCCTTCTCTAGCCATACATAATATCATTCCTTGTGCTTCAGACCTCACACTTTACAAGAAGCTTTACAAGAGCTCCACTAACTCCATCCCATTTCCTGGCCTAATCCTAGCCAGAATCAGAAGTGATTCTAACCCATAGCATTGATGCATCTGACACATCATTGCTATTCGGAGCAATCCAACAGGAGATCACATCACTCGTCTGTGAATGGGGCTGTCGATTCTTCAGTCACTGCTGACTAACACTACCACCTCCAATAAACAGCAACTGAGCAGAATCGGTAACTTCTGTTGGCTCAACAGCCAAGAAAAACTGCACAGTTATTATCCTTGATCACTGGCTACCGATTTTATTCATATGTCCTGCATACTCCAAGCCACTACCTTTGTGAAAGGCTGATGCTCTGTAATAGATTAAAGGCTAGAGAGCATTTATTTCATATTTTTAAAAGCCCACATAGCACAACACCAATACATGTAAGATGAAAAGGATTAACCAATTGTTTTCATTTCTGAAGACTCATGTGTAAAACAAATACAACTTGTGGCTGCTTACTGGGAATGAAATGTTAACACAGATCCAGTTATTCCCACTATTTGCTGTCCTTTCTCTCTGAGTTGTATCTGTTGTTGCTGTAAGCCCCTATGCTCAGACGCATTCTGAGCTGTCAGTGTTAGAAGGTTCTAGGCATCTGTAGTTCTTGTGTAGAAATGGCCCCATGAGACAGGGTGAGAGGTAAGGTAATAAAAAGAAACTGCAGCCTGGCATGGTGGTGTGGGCTTTTAATCCCACCACTCAGGAGGCAGAGAAGGTGGATCTCTGTGAGTTTGTGGCCAGCCTTGTCTACATAGAAAGTTCTAGGCCAATCAGGACCACACAGTGAGACCTTGTCTTGAAATAAACAAAACAAACAAAACAAAATAAAAAACAAAACCCCTCAAAACAACAACCTCAGAACAACACCCCTCCTCCAATAAATAAATAAATACATACTCAGACACAATTGCTAGTTACTAGAATGGGAGAAATTTAGGGAATCAAGGTCAAGGTATGTCTCTGTTCTTGCTTCATGATCTTATCAACTAATGTGAAAGAGAGCAGAGCTGACACAAGGATTACTTCCAAGGATTATGGGCCTGGTGCATGAACAAGCCCTACCTTGTTCTCACAATGGCTCACATGACTCACTGTATGGAAACTCACCTGGAAATAGGCAGTGCTCCCTTACTCACAGACAAGGGCTATTGAAATGGTTATTTGCACTAGAGGTGTATGTATGGGACACATTACATAGACAACAAGATTTCCAAACAGGTAAGTTTCACCTATGAGCTTATGTCATTGAGACCACAGGCAGAAAATTGAATGAGGCAATCTTGAATCATTGTATTGAAAAATTGGGACATAGAGCCTCACGTTTCAAGGATTTGTGGAGGAGAATTCTGTAACTCATATGTGCTTGGGTGGCAGTCATTGTGCTGTGTCAAAATACCTGGATATAATTTAATGACATTTAATGACTTGTAGATAAGCAACTAATTCATAGTCAAACTAAAGGAGTCTTAAGACCATTTATTTTCAAATTTGGAACTGAATTACCCATGTGATCTCGCTGAAAGACAATACTGAATCTTTGTCCTATTTTAAAACTGTTGCTTAAATATATATCAAAATAGTTCAGGAAAAGTTGAACTTTTGATCTTATCATTTCAATATCAATATTAAAGGAAAAACATATAAAATATGATTTCCAAACAAGTGAAGACTGTATTTAAACACCTCTGAAACACAGATCTATTAAACATCTAACAAATGTTAAACTGAGCACTTACTATATGTCTGATAATATGCCAATAGGTGTGGGGATATGAAAATAGTTGTTTTCACATGGGGATTCAATCCAGCTGGCAGGAAGAACTAACACACAGGGGCTAGTAGTCAACACTGCAATTGGTATGTCACAATATTTAAAGCGTCTGGTGCGAACAACTGAAGCTCAGGAAATGCAGATCAATATGAAACAGGAATTATAGAAGGTTTCAAAGACAAGATGGGCATCTAGTGTGAATATGCCAGGTAGAGGGAACTATCTGGTCAAAGAGATTAGAATCACATGAGGTGGGGACTGGGAGAGCTTGAAAAATGAAACTCGGGTTTCTTGTTTCTAGGGACCTGTAAGTGGACAAGCCATTTAGTAGGCATCTGAAGGCTTTTGAAACAGGAAGAGACAGTAGTCTTCTGTTGGCTCTGGAGGGGAGCTGACACGAAGTAGAGTTTTTCCTTGCATCCAGGTACTGTTCCTGAAGACTGCCCAGCCCCTAAGAAGATGAGGCCCAGATGTCAGCCTAGAACAACAGGGGGAGAAAGCAAGACTCAGTAGCCCAACCAGCCTTAACAATGAGCTGATGTGCATGCTTGAGGGAGTGAAACAGAACCAATGGAAACAATCTGAAGGAGGAAGAAAGCATCTGCAGAGCAAAGTGAGCTGATCCAAAGCCCAGGAGGGATGTCTGGAAGCTGAACAAGGCAATAGTTCAAGACTTTCTTTGTCAGATTCCCCATGTCACAGCAGCTCCAGCATAAAGCTTAGAGGCTGAGGGCTAACCTGGAGCCCATGCCTAGAGAATGCAAAGCTGGTTCTGGTAGAAGTTGACAAACCATAGACCCTAGAAATAGCTACTGCATTCTAGGAATCTGGAGAACTTGCAAGGTGTACAGCACTAGCTACATATTAATATGTAGATTAATATTTAGATCAACTGAAATCAATACGGATTGTATCACGTTAGAAGCCGTCAGGAGCTAGTGTCCTCCATGCTGAACACTAGATACACATGACTACGGTGTATTTTGTGTTATTATATTATTACATTATATCTATATTATATTACATTCCGTTAAGTTATGTTACGTTATGTTATGTTACGTTACATTGCATTATATTATCTTATATAGTATTTTACTCAGTGTAGCACTTTGAAGTGTTAGAGTGTTAGAGTCTGCATTCCCAGTAACAGGATCATCTGAGCCCACAGTGCTTTGACACTAACACCCTGAGAGCCATGTTCAGCCTCTTTTCCTTCTTGATCATTACCTTTCAATTGTGAGGAATCTTCCTTGCTCTCCTTGTTCCCTCTGCTTCTTCTCCTCACTGTACTGTATTTTAATTATCTACCTCTCTCATTTAGTCCTGACTCCATGGAAGGATCTCCACCTCATATTTTTTTTTACCAAAATAGAAAGGAAATATACAAAATATACAAAATAGAAAGGAAGAGGAAAATTTTATGGACAAGAAGACAAGACCATTTTTGACATTTTACATCTTCAGGAATATAACATAAGTACATAATCTCATTCAGGTTCTATTATCTCTATTTAGTAAACAATAAAATTCAGACTTATTGTGGTTGAGGAATGAGACTGAGGTCATAGCCAATAGGCACTAGAACTAGGAATACTTGTTCTCAGCAATCTGTTGTCATTCTCCTGCTCAGAAAGTTACATAGAGATTCTTGTATAAAAGAATGCATGGTTCAACTTTTGTAAATATTAGAGTCTTATTTAATTTGACTTATTTACATTTTTCAAAAAATGGCCCTAAGGTAATCAAATGGGACAATTAAGAGCAGTAAGTGGAGTAAGTTAAGTAAGTAAGTTGAGAAAGTGGAGGTCTCACTGCACACAGGGAAACTGGTCATTCAGAAGAGAGGACAGCATATGTGAAGAGACAAAGGGTCCAGAGAGCATACTGCAGGATAAGGCATGGGTCAGAGGCACGGCAGCCACACCACTGAGCTACCACAACTTTAAGTCATATAGACCCTTTTGCCTGGCCATTTCTTCCTGTGGGGTAAGTTCCCAAAACCCTAGTCTGCCTTATGAGAAGGTAAGAACAAAATTTCCCCTTTGAATTTGATGTTCAACACCGTCAAGTTTTGACAGTCACATACCAAGGAATGGACCATCTATTTAAAAACTAACTTACCAAGTGATTAAAGCGTAAGTTACTCCAGTGATGAACAGGGCTGATGCATAGTGCCAACAAAAGCATATGGTGATAAACATTTTATTGTTATGGTCTGCCAGATTCCATGTATGACTTTCACTGAAGGGATACAAGACAAAAGCAATCTGCAATTTAAAACAAGTACACATTAAAATAACCAACCATATTTTCAAAGAAAGTTCATTTCAAAATGTTTGCTAACATGACTCCCAAAATCTGAGACATCACAAACACAACATCAGGCTTTTTTGTATGTTTCAGTGGTGTAGTCAATCTCCACCAAGGCATAGTTTTTAAGAATAAATCTAAGCATATTTAATTATCAAAATGTTAATAGTGGTCATGTCTGGCCTTGGGTTCACTTTCAGAAATCCCCGGAGCTCTACACTGCATAGCCTCACACTGGTGTTTCAAAGCTATACTGCAAAATGCTTTTACATCAACATAAAAAAGGAACCCACAGACAACGTTATGTTAAGTGGCAAAATGCTGGAGCTTTCTTCTCGAGATCAGATACAACACAAAGATATTTTATATTTTTACTTGAACATTGTATTGGAAGTGCTAGTCAGAAAAATAAAATACATTTATTTTGGAAGAGAAAGAGTAAAATAATCTATATTCACATAGAATCTGATCTCAAATATAGAAAATCATGAAGAACCCTCCTCCCAATTATTAAAGCTAATGAAGGAGTTTCACATATGTACAAATTGAAAATCAACACACAACCATCATATATATTTTTACACAAAAGTCGTGAAAACCCCACAAGGAGGTTTTTTAAGATGTGCTTAAACTAACACTGAGCAAAGTGAAGTACTCGAGAACAAAACTGGAAATATCAGTCCATGGTGGAACATTTGTCTAGTATGTACACGGTACTGACGTGGCTACCAGGCACCACACCCGTACATGCACACGTAAGTAAACACATGAACACTCACACATTGAGGAGCTTTAAAATTTATATGCCAGAAACTACATAACATTGATGAAAGAAATCAAGGAGAAAAGAAAATGGAAAACCATTTCAAGTTATGGATTAGATGTGTCAATGTTATTGAGATAGCAAAAACACCAGGACAACCTGCAGAACCAAAATAATAGAGAAAGCCAGCAGGCTTTCCCACAGACATTTATAAAAAGGTGATCATGAAAATTTATGTGGAATTGCATAGTATTTATCATTACCTTTTACAAAGCATGGAGAAAGGGGGCTGACGAGATGGCTCAGCATTTAAGAGCACTGGTTGCTCTTCCAGACGACCTGGGTTCAATTCCCAGTACCCACATGGCAGCTCACAACTGTAACTCCAGTTCCAGGGTATCTGATACCCTTGCACCAGTGCACATAAGATAAAATTAAATAGATTTTTTTTTTAAAGCATGGAGAAAGAACATCAAAGTTGTAGGACTCACACCTTTCAATTTTAAAACTTATTGCTTGCTTCTAGTAATCAAAACTACTGCACTGATATAATGATAGAAATACAGAGTAATGAAATAGAATTAAGGGGACCCAGAAATAAAAATACAAAATACAAAAAATATTCATGATCAACTGGATTTTAAGAGAGATGCTAGTCAAAAGGAAAGAATTATCTCTTCAAAAATGCTGGCACAACTGTGGAGATCTACATACATAAGAGTGCGTCTGCACGCCCATCTTACACCATATGTGAGATTAACTCAAAAGGTATCAAAAGACCTAAGTATGAGAAGAAACGCTACTTAAATCACTTAAGAAAATGTATAAAAACATTTCAAAACTCAATTTGATGATGATTCTGAAGGCAACATTAAGATTTCTGTCACAGTTAAAACTAAACCTTTTGACTTGGAAGGAATCCATCAAGAAAACAAAATGGCAACTCGCCACAGGGGAAAATATTTGTAAATCATACATCTGGTAAATGTGCAATGCTTAAAATATAAACTCAGCCAAAATTTCTGTTAATGGGCAAACGACTTCAAGAACCCATTGCTCTGGAAGAAGCAAATTGACAACTGATTACTAAGCACATGGTAAGAGGTGCGACACCATTAGTAAGTGGGGAAGACAAACCCAAATCATATATTCCACATGTCCCCACTAAGATAACAACCAATAAACAAAAAACCGACTTTTTTACTATATGGAGAAGTGGGGATCCTTGTACATGGCTGATAAACCTGCAAAATGGTGTAGGAATGAAGGAATAGTAGTGGCAGAACCTCAGGAAGGTTAAATATTGAGTTTCCCTATGACCTGGCAATTTTATGCTTACATGTTCAAACTATTCCAACAAAAATCCGCACAAAGATACTCTAAGCAACACATATGCCATAGTCATAATTGGAGGGAAAAAAGGAATAGCCAAATTATGGTATATCCATGCAATGAAATACTGATTAATCATGAAAGGACCATGCTACAACATGGATGAAACTTGAACGCATACAGAATAAAACGAAATGGTAGGTCATATAATTTATTATTTTTATCTAATACAAAAGAGCCAGAATGGGTAAATATTCATAGAGACAGCAGATTAGAGGTTCCAGACCCTGGGAGGAAGGGGAAGAGAGAGTGCAAGCTAAAGGATCTAGATTTGCCTTTTGGGGAGATGAAAGTATTTTAGAATTCATCTGAGGTGGTGTACACACAGCCTTCTGAAACCACTAAACATCACCGAATTGCCTAATTAAAATGGCTCATCCCATGTTCTGTGAATTTAACCCCAACAAGAAATAGATAATGTTTTATAGATACATATAGGATATAGATAGTAGATAGCAGGACAGGATCCTGCATTACTTAACTTTCCTGTCCCTAAAATCAATAACAAATGCATCTTATCTCCTGGAACATAAAGAAATCAGGAAAAGTTTCTTAGAAAGTATCTCGCTAGTTGTAACTAACATAATATTTTTTTTGGAAAAAAAATAAGGGCAACTGAACTGGTTGATAAATAAAGGGCATAGGACCAAGACAGAAAGAAACAAACCAAAAAGCTGAAAATGTAGACACTTTAGTGATATTTCTAGTACCGGCAACTAAAATGTTGCGCAGAGACTGTCAGTCTGTAATCTGTATTGTTCAGGATGTTTTGTTGCTGTTTGTTTACATTTTTTAATCCTTTTGGTTTTTGGGACAGGGTTCTCATGAACTACCCTGATTGACCCCATACTCCCAGCCTCTAGTGATCCTCTTACCCAAGCCAACCCAAGCAGCAAGGACACAGGCTACACTCCCATCTTGCCTGCTATAATCTGTGTTTAACGTTAGCTCGGTGTTACAGTTTGACAACACCAGCTTCTATCTTGGCTCTGATTGTTCAGATCACATCAGAATTCCTGCGATGAGAAGCTGCCTTTCGACTGAGGCCACCATCCTCTCATTGCCCAGGGTGGAAGGCTCTATAGTGAAAGATCACCAGTAGAAGAAAACAGACTTTGGAGACAGACACGCTTACTGGGAATCCTGCCTTTCAGCTGTTTTGAATATTGAGAAGTTACTGGCATCTATAAATTCCAGTCAGTAGTATGGGATACAATGAGTCTCCTTACTGGAATTATTTTTAAAACAAAGGATTATTGTAAAACTTAAGTGCATCGGTGAAGGTAAAGTGTAGCACCAGAGGGTTACCTTATGCATCAATACAGGCAATAGTTCTTTTTCTAACCATAGGTAACCTACAAATAGGAATAAATGGTTAAGACACAAACCTTAGCTTTTCCTGATTTGCTAACATTATTTGAAATTTCAACCAGAAATTAAACATATTCTTATCTTTATCATCCAGAAAATTGGATTGTTCAAAGATTTGGTCATCATCACTCATTTTAATAAAATCTTACAGAAAAGTAAAACAAGTATTCTAAAACAAAACAAAACAAAACAAAACTGAATGAAGCCCTTGATTTTATTTCTGACTTCAAACTTAAGAAGTTTGGAGAAGACTAGAGAAAACTTAGGACATTGTAAATGGAGCTTAATGGAAATTCTTGGGGGACTCAGGAGAAGAGGATGCTGATTGAGATATGGAGAGCCAAGGCTTTACTAATGAGGTCTCAGACATAACCGAACTGACTGTTGGACTATATGGAATAGAGGCCAAAAAATGAAGTGGATTTGATAAATAAATCCATTAAAATGGAGCCAAGTATATTGCACCATGACAATAGTAAACAGGTCCCAAGGCCTTTTGGGAATGGACATGACTCAGTCCTTTGGAGGATTATAAGTATAAAAAATGCCAACTCATTTCTGAGATTGTATATGGAAAGGGAAGATCTGAGCCACCATTATCGCACAGGAGTGCCAAGGGAATTGTTTCTCTGGAATTTCTTCTACTGCATTTGGTGATTTAGGAACAGAGGGGGTTGCTATAGCCATGGTCTAAGTAGGCCTGGCTACTGTTTAAACCAGAGGCATCAGACTTTTACAGCATCCACAGGACTCTGGTTTTGGATGCATAAAGTCATGTGGATATTAGCCAGCAAACCTTAAGGGATGAGACTGTTAAAGCCTTTGAAACTCCCCTCCTGCCATCAGAAAGGTCCTGGGTGCCAGACACAGGATTTATGTTTGGTTAGTTGGTTGTGGTCAAGCACTTTCAATACCATATTCTTCCACGGGGGGAAGGAAGGTGTTTACTTATAACATTCAATCTTGGGAGTGCATAACTATCTTTCTTATTTTATTTTTATTTTTAATGGAGCGCAGCTAAGAGTTTGCCTTCAGGAGACCATAGACTTCAAATTAGCCCCAATTATAGAACAACTCATACTTTGGAGAGTTTTGAAGGTGGGCCGGAATATTTTTAATTATTAGATGTTTATGAGCTTTCAGGGTTTTGAGAGGACTATTATGACTTAGATCCTGTGCCTTCCAAAAGCTAATATGTGCAAGCATAGCAGCACATTCAGTATTGTACCAGTAACCAAGAGCTTTACATCCTGATCCGAAGGCAGGCAGGCAGGGAGAGAGAGACCTAGTGTGGGCTTTTGAAACCTCAAAGCCCATGCCCAGTGACACACTTCCTCCAACAAGATCACACCTCCTAATTCTTCTAATCCTTTCAAACAGTTCTACTCCCTACTGAGTTTGTATATAGTTATGCACTAGCGTTGGCCATTTGAATGTAAAGTTTAATAGTAAAATCAAACTAGTATGTTTGTATGCTACAGCTTGAATACATGGCTCCTCAAGTTCCGTACGGTAAAGGCTTGTTCTCCATGGCGTCACTATTGGTAGGTCATCTAACCTTTAGTTTGGAGGCCTTAGGTCATTAGAGGCCTGTCCCTGAAGGAGACTGTAGAACCCTGGCCATTTCCTCTCTCTTTCAATTTCTAACCATCTGGTGAGTGGATACACTACACAAGTTCCCGCTGTGACGTGCTCACCACAGGCCTCAAAGCCAAAGGAACTAACAAATCATGAACCAGAACTTCGGAAACCACCTACCAAAATAGCAGTCCCCTCTCTTTAAATTGATCACCTCAGGCATTTTGATGCCATAACGGAAGATAGATAACACATAGAATCCTGAGCTGAGCAAAGAAGTTCAACACACAGTTCATACCAACATAAAGCTATGTCCCACAGGAAGTATTAGCACCCTTCAAAGAAAACACACTCTTCAATCACAATGCAATTAAAGTGGAAATGAACGATATTTAGAAAAGATGTGCTCTGAAACTAAAAAGTGTGTTCCCGGATGTAGGGCCACAACTCAGTGGTAGGTGGTAGGAAGTATTCCCACTGAGCACGAGGCTATGGTTCTAGTGTCCAGTGCCATACAAAAAATACCTACGTCACAAGAACTCAAAAACTAAAGATAAAAGCACACTAGAAATGCAACACAAATCCATACGAGTAAAACTTCCAGAGACTTCAAGAGATCAAGCTGATGGAAAACAATCACAGATACAACATACACAAAGAGCAGGACGTGTTCCAGGAGCCTGGCTTTATCCTCCAATGGCTCCTTGCTCTGAGCCAGAATCAGCAGGCTGCAGCTGAGCTCCTCTCTGGCAGGGTACTAATTCTACTTTTGACTCACAGAGTTTATGCCCTGCTTTTATCTGTTTGACTTGATGGACCTTTGATGTCTTCTAGCTATTTTTTGTTTCTCCTTTTTAAATTTCCTTTTTTTTAATTTTCTGTTTTTTAAAAACCACCTCACACATCTATCTTATCTGTCATTACTGTGTGTTCACAGCAGAGAAAATGCACTGAAGTGTAAGCTCACTGTGTCAGCTTGGCCGGAAATTATCTATTGAAAAAAAAAACATTTTTTGTTTTCACTACCTAACAGTATGCACACGGGAAACATTAGAACTCAGCGCACACTAATTTCCCACGTACCATCCTCTTTACTCCATTTAGGTTCCCTGTGGAGGGTCAATTCTCTGAGAAAGCTGGCTATAGTCAGCAATTAATCAGACCGATTGCTTTGTAGTGTTCTCTCTTTTGTCTTTTATATAGTTCTTGAGTTTATGACGCATTAGCTGTTCTAGCACTAGGAGCTACTTACAACTAGAACCACTGAAAAGGCTAAAGGCTTCAGTTTTGACAAAAAGCTAGTAGGCCTAAGTTTCACTCCCTGACAGGTACAGTGCGTTAAATATGAACTGAAAAACAATACTGAGAAGAACCGCAGGTACAGGGTTCCCAGCCAATCACCCTCGGCTGGGAATTCCCCTACGAGGGTGTGCCTCTTGCCAGCACCAATCAGTTTAAAGGTCAGCAACTGCTTATTTTGTGAACCAATGAAAATGCACCAAATACTCTGTACTTGACTTTGCCTCTAAAAATGCTCTAAAAACCCCTTGTGAGCAGTTTTCGGGGTTTCACTCCTTTTCTTGCTTCATAAAGTTGTGAATGTTGACCCTAGCGCGCATTTGCATCGATCTCAGTGGTCCTGGTGGTTTCTCGGGGGTCTTCACCCAGTGGGCACTTCACCATTAGCTCATAAAGGATAAGTGGATCCATAACAAAGGAATACACAACCTGCTTCCTCCACAGCTGTTCTGACAGTGTTGTCACTAGAACCACGAGGCCACTCCAAGAACATCAGTTCTCTGATGCTCATAGAAGGAAAGTATTAAGAGCAAATGCCTCATCAAGTAAGAAGAGAAACTACAGATAAGTGACACCAGGTATATTAGCCAGAAGTTCCAACTCACCTGCCAGAACCAAGTCCCTTGTAGTAATGTGAGAGTCGTCCACAGGAGCTCCACAACTACATTGTTCTTTGTGAGGAACTCTATGAAGGTAATCAGACCAGTCAAAAAGGTGACGAGGACCAGAAGCTGGTGCAGAAAAACATCCAGCATTTCCCGACCATGTGTATGGTTGTAGAAGATAAATGCTGGTAGAGGGGACAAAACTGTTAGTGTTTTATGATAAAACCAAAGGATTCCCTCTGCAACCCCTCTCCACAGAATTTTATACAGACATAACATCGCTCCGAAGAGCAAATCCCCACTGATTACCACAGCGATGTATTTTTTTTCCTTTGAGGAAAGTAAACACTGCCTTTTAGTAAAAGAAACTTTTAATTCTAAGCCCACTTTTCCCTTCTTCCAACCTTTGTTCTCTCTTCTAACATATCATAAAATTTTCAGCTGTTGTTCAAAGCAGCATCTGTGTAGGGTAATGACTAATCAGCACGAGTAGGGTGGAGAACTATAATCAATATGAACGTACAGTTAAATAAGCTGAAGTTAAAGTCTCTAAGGAATTCGGCAAACACATGAATTATAACGAATTACGGAAACTACATGCCACGTTTTAGCAATGTTTCTGTTTCTGATATTTGAAAGGCTTATTAGAGGTTGGTAGATGTTTCCTAATGTGAGTGGAAGCCCTATTTCAAGTATTTCATGTGCTATTACTCTGGACACCCAATATTCAACTGTGGTGTAGACAGATATCCCTGCCAATCAAGGTCACACACACACACACACACACACACACACACACAAACAAAAAGATATATTATAAAGCACCAGATTAATGCCCACTGATAGATAGGAAAAAAAAAATATTTCCCTCATACTTACACTCCACAAAGAAGGCATTTGATAACATTAACTTGCTTAAGCAAACTGGAAGTGAATTGGTAGTAAAACATAATATATTGGCTACACCCTGCAGCCCAAAGAAGAAGTACATGGTTGTGTGTTGCCAGCCCAGAAGTTGATTCCACTGGCCGTCTTTATACAAGGTCAAGTAGGGTCCTCCTGAAATAAACTGTTCCCCAGTTATACCTGCAGAAGAACATATCACAGTTTCAACAACCTTCTTACTAACTCTACTTAGTATATGTGAAGACATGGCAGCCTGTGCTTTCTCGTTGCTTGTTCTAAATGTATGACACTGATTCCTCCCTCTGCATTTTTCACTGAAAGCCTAGCAATAGTTATTTAGACTTGTTTCCAAAGTTCAGATGCTGGTTTGTATAACCAATTTTATCTAAATATAGACAAATGATCCAAGCAAATTGTTTCATATCTGTAACACTGATAATTTCAGCTCAATGATTGATTCTAATTTAATGTCAAAATCCTGGGTGTCTTGGAAGTTTGGATTTACAATATGTATCTTATAATGGATGAATAGTTTCTTTTTAAATATTGCATCCTGAGATGGCTTTTTAAATGTAAGGTATTTTCCTTGATTTCTGATGATATTGATAAAGAAATCTGCTTTTTCTCCAATTAAGAATAATAGAAATGGTTCATATGGACTCCACACTCAGTTAAACTATTCATGTAGACAGTTTTTTCTTAGAGATGCTGCCTCGTTACCATATAAAATGGGTAGGGAAATTCCTCTTTTTGGAAATTATTACTTTGTAGTTTATAACAGAATCCTGTAGACATGAATGAAAAGAATCAGTAAAATTAGAAGTGCTATCTTTCACAAAGGAGCCACGACAGCAGTATTGTAAAAATGCAGAGCCTTTTTATAGAATTTTCAATAGCAATGGAAAGTTATTGAAGTGTAAGTTACCTGGATTCTGTGTAACTCAGGAACAAGATGGATGTGCATGAAGCAAGATTTCCTTCAGCTCTGATTCTATTATTTTTCAACAATGATTTATTATTGATGATTTTCCATAATCATTTGGTTATTTTAATATAATCTACAAAATGGTTTCTTAAAATGTTTAATCTTTCAGGGATCAGGGGTACAACTTGTATCAAATTATTTTATAGACTCCAGCTTACGATACAAAAGAAAGTCACTTGACTGGATATGCAAATTAAATACTAGGACTCATTAAGTATTAGGTTTTTGTATAATTATGAAATATCACTTTCCTAAGATTAAATCCATTATAAACTATAATTGGGATAAGTATCAACAGACATATTAATAAAAATTCACTCTTATATTGATTTTTTTTTTTTTTTTTTGCTCATGAAATACTCAAAAGGAGAAAATGGAGCACAACCAAGAGCTGCTTACCGATTATAGCCATGAAAACTACGACAATTCCTTCCCAAATATCTGCTTGACTTAACGGTGTTTTGGAACTGAGGTTGTAGGTCCTTGTTTGCTTTTTGTAGACGTATTTCAGAATACACTTTATACTCCACCAAAAGCCCATGATAAAGAAGAAGGATCCGGGGAGAGCGTGGCCTTTGAAATTCCCCATGGCCTACAGGGATAAGACATAAACACTATACTTCTTAGAAACATCTCTTGTCCCCACAGAGTACATTGCTGTCTGATGATTATGAATATACTACTATATTCATACTGTACTACTATATCCTGCTATATTATTCTACTATAATAGTAACAATTCAAATAAAAAAAAATGAAAATTTGCATTTGTTTAACATCTACCATATATTAGGCACCATGTCAAGTGTTTTACACACCACCCTTAACCTAATTTTTGAAATATACCCAAAAATGAGAAATCAGTATTCAATTTTCAGCTGAGAAGTGGGTTTGGAGAAGTTAATTGACTTGCAGAAGTCTCATAATTGGCAAGAAAAACATTTCGATTTCTTTAAAACACAATATGCAATATGCCATACACTTGCCCTTTAAGCATAAAAGAAAGCAACATCAAAGTTTGGGAAAGTTTGTTTAATTTAAAAAGATGTGATACTGCCTATAGATTTTTAAGGAGATAATCTCAAAGGATCAAGAATCAAGACTATAGTGAAAACTGGTAGGATACAACAAATATTTGTGTGTTCTTCCATGTGCTTTCCACGTTTCTCATCCAGCTGGATTTAAACCATGTTTCTAATTCTGGCTAGTTGACAGAGCAAGGACTTGACATGGGTCACTTTCAAGCTGAGTCACTCATGTCTACTTGAATACTTTAGCTTTCTCTCCTCAGCTACTTTGGCATGATGTCTCTATTACACAAAGATGGGAAGCCAGCCTGATTCAGATTTTATAAAAAAAATACTATGAAGAAGAACCCTTTATTGATGTAGACCACTGAAAGTTTGAAGTTTACTTTTATAACAATATAGCCAGATGGACACCACTCCAAACCACACTGCAAATTTTGCTCACATTCTTGCTACACTTTGACTAATAAACGGAACTACCCTCGGATGTCTGTCAAGGGTATAAAACAGTCTTTAATAGTGTGAGTTTTTATTTCTTTAGGAAGTCCCTCTTTCAAACACATTTATTGTACGATCAACAGAACGGGGAAAGTAGAGTCCAAAATTATCCTGAAACCTAAGGGTAGGTAGATCCAAGCAAACTCACAAAACAGGATTTCATAATATGCCTAGTCTAGGAGACTAGAATCCTCGTTTCTTTAAAAGAGTCCTGAGCCTCAAAGTTTGGGTTACTCTCCTCCGTATCTCCAAACAAAAACCCAGAAGTCCATTTCATGCACCCTTGACTCACCTTCCAAGAGTCAGATCACATCTGCTTGGTAAATTATGCCTCACCCAAACAGGGAGGAGCCCGGCTCACCTTCTCAAGGCACTGCCACTTTAATAAATTCTGTATGTGATTAGTTATAGAGAATATATTCTTTTCTTTGACCTGAATGACTGTCACCGTGTTCTGAAAGCCCAAAAAAACAAGACAGTGGGGACTTTGAGAGATCAGGAACCTGAATCTATTCTATATCTTGAGGCCCTGAGCACATTAATAAAGTAAGACAATGTCAAAGAGAGGCATAGACAGTACAGTTGTTTTTAAGCTTTAGAATTGCCAACATATTGAACATACAAGTAAACTCTACTGTCTATGTGATAACACAAAATTTTAAAATCTAGTCCATCCTGAATATATAACTCAAGATCATACAGTCTTCTTGACTCAACTCCATGACAGGAGTGAGCCTATACACCTAAATACACTGGAATGTAATAAAGAATGTAATAGTAAGAAATCACAGGCTTTTTAAAATGGGTATCAGATAATTTCAGTGGGAAAGCAATTACTTTTCCCTAAGGACTAAGTGTGTTCTAGATATTCTAGGCGATAAACCAGTTCCTAATGTCCTTCCTAATTCAGATATAACATGATGTACTTTTAATCTGAAGCAATCTGATTGTTCAGATGGTACTATTTGTAAAAGACTCAGCAAAATAAGGACATAGCAATTATGATACTTCCCTGGCAAAAGGAACTAACAGACACAATCATTCCTAGCAATGAAAATGGCAATAATTTCACTTCACTTTCATGGAGAGAAAAATTGCCCACATCTTCAAATATATTACTTTGGCTTTTATCTTATAAAAACCATTATCCACTAATCTATCTGTTGTTTCCTGGTCTACAGGGAACCACTGATGTAACTTTTCCTTGTAAAATCCAAATATAGCAGTAGATTCTGATGAGTTCTAAACTCCAAGAGCAGGCATGATCTTTGAAGAACACAGGGCTCTTTTCTTTACTCACAAAGTAGAACTTGCCAGGTAGTCAGCAGTTATCATGGAGGGGGCAGATTACTAGGGTATAAATATAAAGAACTTTCCTCCTGATCTTCATGGATTCTATCTACAAGTTCAATCTCTGCCGTCCAGATATAGTTCATTCTAAAGTTCAGATTTTTCTCCCATCCAAAGAGAACTTCTACTCCTAATACTATCAAATACTATTCTTTTGGCTGAAGAGAGTCAAAAAACTTATATCCCTCTGGATCATTTTTGTTGACAACAAGACCACGCACACACACACACTTACTCAGCAACACTAAAAAGGAGATGTTTTTCAATCTTGAACTGAATAGACAATTGTAAAGCAGTTGTTGCAGCCACACAAACCATACAGTTGCCCTGTACATAGAAAGAAGAAAGAAGAGAAACTCAGTCAAGAATAAGAGAATTAACCATCTCCTTAGTAGAATCACAAACAGCTCATTTCAATATAAAGTGAATTATGAGAAAGAACACAAACTACACTTTTATTTTGAGCCACAATCAAAAAAGTATTTGCATCTTAACTATTGATTAGTATTTCTGGACACATCTGTAACTTACAGTACACTATAAAACATTTCTTGAACTTTACTTTGTTACTGGCCTCATTCAAAGAAAGTGAAACAGGCATAAGTCACTTTGAAATTTCTTGATCCTCCATCATTCCGTATCAGCACTTTATCTCCCCGATGTAAACTGTTTTGAAGGAATTTTCATAAATTATTCTTACCTTAACTCTGCTCAAAGTCAAGTCCCAGTCAATTGTCTTCTCTCCAGAAAGTATAATGTTTCCAGATTCCAAAAGGAAAAGCAGACACCGCCTGCCTCTGTACCTAACACTGCCTCCTCCTGTCTCTATGACACTAGCCCTATTTGCTTATCTTTCCAGCATGAAGTCAAGCAGTTAAGCTTCAGACTGCGTCACAAAGCATTTAAGGCAAAGGAACACACCCTTTTGAACATCCTGCCTCCCAACTACCAAGCTGCTACCATGAGCCACGTGTTACCTGCTCTGTGGGTCACGTGACCTCTCCTACGGGACATCAAGACACAAAGAAAACAAGAAAATTATAATTACAGCAATGATGTTCAAATGTGTTCTAGAAACTCGAAGGAGATAAACCAGTTCCTAATGTGCAGTGTCTCGAGAGAGAGATTGCCACATACGTGTCGCGACTGAATCACAGACCAATTGAACTTTAAATAAGAGGGAACGAAAACTACTGAAGGTTAGCAGTATAGCTCAAATAATTTGGAACACTACCCTAACCCACTACCTGTGTTGCACAAAAGCATCTCAGGTGCTCAGGGTGCCTACTGGACACTAGACACAGCTCCTACTGACACTAGAGAGGGAAAAACAGCAATATTTAAAGAACTATATTCCTTACAAACACGTTGATTACAAATTATGTGAGAATTAAGATGTGAGCACACCTAAACTGGTGACAAGTTTCCATCCAAGAAGGGTATATAGTGAGAGAGGTCCTTGTAAAACGGTGCAGTGAGTGAGTGACTCATGGTGAGCAGGGTCAGGGGAAAGGCAGCATTCTGATAGAGGGTAGAGACCTAAGGGGAGTTCTTAGGTACTATGGACAGAAATGTACATTAGTGTGGTCATCATAGAAAGCCATGGCTATATGATCTGGTAGTCCCATGCTATGTATATACTCAGAGGAAATGAAACAAAGTAAAATATAAATAATAAAAAAGCAAAAATAAAAAGTATGTAAAAGGACATCTTCACTCTTACATTGATTGCTGCCCTGTTCACCATAGCTAATGTAGGTCCCCACTCTCTCCTCCCTCAGTGGGTGTGCTCTAGAGAGCGTCTCCCCTCACCACCTGGTACCCCTTCCTCAACTGCTGCCGCACTGTCATCTGTGCTTCTAATGTGGAGCAAACCTGACCTTTCCCAGCAGCCTGGGCCCTCCTGCTGCCTGCTGCCTGTTAGGGCTGCTGCTTGGCTCCTTACCTACCCTGCTGGGACCCTGGGGCCTTGGCTGCCACCCACTGTGTCTGCCATGAGCCCCAAACAGCACTGAGGACCACTGGGGAGCTGGCACAATTCCCCTTTGTGGGAGTCTAGCTCTTCAAGGCCAGGGAAAATCTAGGGCTTGAGACACCCCCACCCAGTGCTTTCCCTTTGTAGGAAAGCTCCCCACTGTGACTACCAGAGATCCCACTACCAGTCAGATGTGGGATCCCCAAACCTGGCAGAGAGACGTAAAAGTGGCTCCAACTAACACATTTGGCCCTGGGTTGGGTCCCTCAGCCCCTCCCCTAGACTACAAAATAGGATAAAAAAATCCCACCAATCACAGGCCACCCTGGAAAGCTCCACCCCTCTCCTCCAAAATATCATATAAAGAGCTGCATTCTGCTTAGTAGGGAGAGCAGCTTTGGCTGCTGCCTTCCTCCAGAGTGGAGGCAGCCATGCACAATAAATCTCTTTTTGAGATTTGCTGCATGAAGCTGTCTTTGTCATCAGATTGAAGAAGCAAAAGAGTGAAGACCATCTCAGCTCAGCCAGGGATATTTCCCCTCAGAGATACAGCATCAGATAAACTTCTCCCTTAGGAGTGAAGCAAAGTTGAGCTGTTACATTATAACACTCCAGCTCAGCTTGGGACCCCTTCCCAACCTCAGAGCTGTGCGATCCCTGGGCTCCTGACTTCCAGGGTACCTTCCTGTCAGAAGTATATGGTTCCTGAGCTCTGAATGCCAGGATGACTTTAACTGGGGTCACCTTCCTCACCTCAAAGCTGTGTGGTCCCTGAGCTTCCAAATGCTGGTGCTTCCTTGGCTCCTGACTGCCAAGGCATCTTTTCATCTCCAACTGAGCTAGAAAAAGCTACAGCTAAACATAGAATCAACCTAACCACATACGAATGGATAAAGACGGGACATGAGAAATGACTCAGCAGTTAAGAGCACTTTCTGCTCTTGCAGAGGATCAGAGTTCAATTCCCAGAACCCACATCCAGCGGCTCATAACCACCTGTAATTCCAGTTTCAGGGGATCTGGGCTCTATGGGTATTGCATGCATGTGCACATACTGGCACAAATAAATAAATAAAGTAATAAATGAAAATGTTTATACACATATAAACAGTGAAATATTACTCAGCTGGTGAAAACAATCCAGTCATTTGCAACAACATGTATGAATCCAGATGACTTCACAATTCAAGGAACAAGATAGACACAGAAAGAAAAACACCATATGATTTCGCTTATTTGTGGAGTCTGAAGAAGTTGACCTCGTAGCAGTCGACTGTGAAATAGAAGTTACTAAAGGATTTAAAAGAGAAGGAAGAGGGATGCATGCAGGTGGAAGACTTGTCTGTGGGTACAAAGTTCCTTTTAGGTAAGAATATTTTCTGATCGTCTACTGTATAAAGAGAGAATAAATTCAACAATACTGTATTAAACATTTCAAGATAGCAAAAAAAAATGTTTTTGATATTGTGCCATAAGAAATGATAAGTATATGAGGTGATAGAGATGCAAAATTTTACTTTTATTCAATGGTTATATGGATCAAAACATTTCATGGCTCTTCATAAATATGTACAATTAGTGTTCAATTAAAAACAAAAATAATTTAGTATAGGAAGAAGGAGCTGGAGAGATGACTCAGCAGATAAAGGTGCCTATTGCCAAGCCTGGGTTTGATTCCAGGTACCCACATGGCAGATGGGAAGAACTGATTCCTGCACGTTGTCCTCCAACATCCACACATGCACTGTGGCACATACATCCATACCCACACACAAATAACCACAGTAAGGTGCTTTAAAAGTAATAGGAAGAATTACACAATAAGTTCAACTAGCCACATAATCTGATCTCAAGATCTCAAACTCCAATATTTCCAAATTTTATTGGGTAATTCTGCTTAGATTACTCAACCTCGATAATTCCTGGGAAAAATAAAGACAGTATACTCTTCTCTACATGGTGTAAATAGTAGCAAAGTAATATTTAAACACACTTATTGTAACTTACTTGAAAAGTTTAGTGGGAGTCCAAATAGCTCCACCCAACACCTCAAATGCTCAGGTCTTGGTTGTTCTGAATATAATTTCCATATCTTCTCAACCCTACTGTTCCCTCTCACAATGCTTACATGACTTTGTCCCACTTACTCCTGTTTACAGACAAATTCAGCATGTAGTTGATACCAAATGCATTTTCCTTTACAGATATATACAAGTAAACGAACATACCGAGGCTTATAACCTCAGCTACCTGGGAGGCTGAAGCAGGAAAGTTGTAAGTTCAAGGGCAACCTGCACAATTTAGCAAGACCCTTTTCTCAAAACAGAAAATAAAGCAAACAGGACAGATAGGACCAGAAGCACAGGTCAGTGGTAGAGCACATGCCTAGGCTGTAAGTTCAATATCAGTGCCAAAAACAAACAACAAAAATACAAGCAAAAGAACCCACACTGTCCTGGTTTTCTTTCCATTGCTATAACAAACACCACAGCCAAAGGAAGCCTGGGGAGAAACTGTTTACTTGGCTTATGCATCTCAATCACAGTTGATTATTGAGGGATGTCAGGGCAGGAAATTCAAGCAGGAACAGAGTCAGAAATCATGGAGAAACTGCTTACTGCTTTGCTTCCTAAGGCTTGCTCAGCCAGCTTTTTTTATACAACTCAGGACCACCTGCCCAGGGGTGGTACCTCCCACAGGGGGCTGAGCTGTCCCATATCAATCATTAAAACAAAGCCTTACAGAAATGCCTACAGGCCAATGTAATGGAGGCAATTCCTCAACTGAGATTACCTCTTACCAGGTATATCTAGTATTGTGTCAAGTTGACAAAAACCAACCAGCACAAAACCCAAATGAAAACACCAGCCTTGCCAGGCTGTACATTCCCACTTGGAAAGCTCTCTGTAATTTAAGAGGTATGCAGTCAGCCAGGCTGTGGTGGCGCATGATTTTAATCCCAGTACTCCAGAGGCAGAAGCAGGCGGATCTCTGTGAGTTCGAGGCCAGCCTGGTCTACAGAGTGAGGTCCAGGACAAGCAAAGTTACAACAGAGAAACCCTGTCTCGAACAAAAATAGCAACAACAGCAAATAATAGGAAGCCGTGCAGAGTATGATTTCTGCACAACTTTCTGTAAACTTAAAACTGCTCCAAAACAGTGTATTCATTTAAAAATAATAGCAAAAAGCACAAAATAGTAGGGCAGACATTTGCTACAGAACTCACATTCTGTATTATTTGCTGAAGGTCTCTTCCTTTTAAATAAAAGACACGTTTTTATTTTAAGTGTCTCTTGACAGAGTCTCACCCCACCCTAGACCCTTTCACTCTCCCTGAGGTCAACCATCGCTGTCCAGGTTTCTGTTCTGATGTATTTATTTGTTCTTTCACCAGTACACTGACCTGATTGTTGTGGTGGTGCTTCTTTCTTGCTTTATTTCCCCCCCATCTGATGCTGTGAATTAAACCTAGGGCTTCTGTAATCGCTCTGCAAGCACTGACCTCTATCCCCCAACACTGCAATGCCGTTTTGAAGTCAGTCGTATATATCTCTGTCTCTGTTCTCCTGTGACACTGAGTTTGCTATTGGGGGGTCATTTGCCTTTGTGCATAAACTTTGGAAGGAGAGTTTATACCTCCATATAGTAATTTCCTCAGAGTATGATTGCAGTTGCAGTGACTGTGAAGATCAAGTTTGGGAGACCTGACATTTAAACACTATCCATTATTTCCATGTATAAATATGGAATATTTTCCCTTTCTTTATGTTCTTGATTTATTTTCAAAAGTGTAGTTTTCTTCATGCATATCATAGCTATTTTAAACTTATGGGTATTTTTTTTCTCTCTCTCTCCCTCCCTCTCTTTCTCCTCTCCCATTCCTGCCTTTGCCTTCCTCCCTTGTGTTAATATTAATGCTACTGTGTTTCAACTACTAATTCCTAAGAACTTTAGCATGATTGGGGTATCCTTGTCTTGCTACCAAACCTTAGAAGATACCTTCGAAGAAAGTGTCTAGTTTTTGACCATTAAGCATGAGTCACTAGGACATTACCTGTAGGGTTTGTTTGAATATACTAAATCTAGTTGAGAGTGTTCCCTTTCTATATTTACTTTGCCTTCTGTTTGTTTTCAATTGTGAACACAAAAACATAAAGATCTACAAAGGTGGTTTCGAGTCAGATAATAGAAGACAGGCATGTTGAAAACCATGGCAAGAACTGTAGGGTGGACAATTAAGTAAAGAAGGACCCTTACATCTCAAAATACAAAAGTTTAGTTTCTCCTGCAAGACATCGAAGAAGAGGGTTTCCCTCAAGGGCTTCTGTAACATATTCTAGAGACACATAAATCTCACTCTCAGTTAACCTTGCCTTAAAGAGAGTCTGAATCCCTTGTAAGTCCCTAGAGGTTACAGACTCTTCATCAGTCTCTGAAACGTTTTCACGAAGACATGACTCCCCAGTTAGGATTATGCTCCTAGCTGGGAACATAGAAAAGGAATCTGCTAACTCTTGTTTATGGTAGAGACACAGACGTCTAGTAACTCCAAATAAGTTACTTTAAAAATAAATAAATAAAAGCGTCCAACAGCCAGTGATCACACCTGACTCACCAGTGTGGTGGACATGTATTTCTATAATATGGCTTCTGATGAAGGAGCTGAAGCTGTCGAGAGCTGTTGAAAACCTATGAGAACTTGGGGAAGTTCTTGGCATAGCTACAGAAAACATCGAGTAGATGTGTCCTCACAGGCTCGGCTTTCCTGATGACTCTTTACTGCTGATTGCCACCCTTTGTTCTCATACCTTTCTCTCATTATCCTTCCACTCCCAGTTTTTGGAAGGGCAGAAAAGAAACACCCACCATGGAAGCATCTCCTCAGCTTCCATTTTAAGCCCATTATGGCCTCCATGCTCCAGAAATGGATTTTGTCAAATCCTTGACTTTCATGAGAGAAAATTCCATTTTTTTCCAGAAAAGTACTTCTAAGGTTCTTTGAGAGGTGCATGTGGGGAAACTGGGACTTTTGTCTGTCTGCATATTTGCTCACACCCTCATTACTCCAACTATTGGCCCATGCTGTCAAAGATGTTCATTATAAAATTTTACAGTGCCAGGAATATTTCTAGCCACTGGTGACGTGAGACAGACAAGGTATGTCCTTAAAGAGTTAGAAGGCAAATGAGAATCATAGAACATTAACGCTTACAATGAAGTCCTTATTTTAGCAGTACCTGCACTACATGGGGGGTTGTCAGAGAGCAGACCCTCCTGTCCCTCCCTAGTCCTAGCATTCTGAGTCCTCATTTGAACCAGATGTCTGGATGGTTCACATGCACGCTAAAGACTGGAAAAACATTAGTGCAGGACAGGACTTCTCAGCAGCAACATTATTGACACTTTCAACTGGTTCATTCTTTGTTGTGGCGGTGGGCTCTAGTTCTATGCTGCCTAGTGTGTTGATTCCTGGTCTCTACATACGAGGTGTGGCTAGCATACTTCTTTAGTTGTGGCAACAATAAAAATACCTTCAGATATTGATAATATTCCCTGGAGGGCAAAACCATGCTTTATTTCCCAATTTAAAAAAAGTCTGCTCTAGGAAATCTTGGTTAAATCCTCTTAATATCAAAATATTTTCTCTTCTTTTTCTTAGGGAAAAAAAAAACCCACAAATTTGTCATTTATCATGTTGAAGTAAGTTTAACCAAGGTTGAGTGCACCTATTTTCAGAAATATAAAGCACACACCGTTAAAATGGCAAACAAACAAATGAGCCAAAACATTTGGAAGAATGTTTGTACCGTTCCCATGTGAAATATTTCACCCAGAAATCTTTAAGTTTGTGGTATAATAATGACTAGGGATCAAGATGAGCATGAAATTAAACGTATATCTCATATCAAGGCCTACTGATTGGCTGTCATCTCTGGCAATTATATTTGCACTAGCTACAACTATATTTTTTGTTTTTTGCTTTTTTTTTGCAATGGGCTATTGGGTATCATGATGTAGGTCTATCCTCAATCAACAGAAGTCAAGCATGGAGATGGAGCCTCATGTTCAAACCCAGTGAATGAAACACGAAGAGCCTCTATAAACAGAACCTGAGGCCAGTGTGGTATAACACTCAGTTATGGTTGGAACAGAGGGGCAAATTCAAGTAAATAACAGACTGTGGGACTCTTGGGCTGGAGAGTTGCAGAAGTCGAGGTCAAAAGTGCCCCCACCTCCTGGTGAAGTGGGCTGAGATGCTGGGGCAGCCTTTTCCTCTCCTAGTCCACGGAGGTCCCTAGCTAAAAAATATTAGTTATAACTTGCTTGCTTCATGGAAGCTAAAGGGACATGTTTACCTGTATTGTAGACGCATTCATCCAGTGGACGGGTCCCTTGCCTTCTCAGGCCTCAGGTGCGCCCTCCCTGCCATGCTAATTAAGGCTTCTCCACCCCAGGGAGAAACCCTACCCTCCCCGGGTAGATATTTAATCGGGGACAAGCCCTTTTAATAAATGAGTTTTGTGTCCACCAGATGCCGTCTCCAGAGCTTTCTTTATGGCTCTTCAATTTCTCAGGTCCGCGGGTGGACAGCTTCGCGAAAGGTCCCTGAACTGTGATTCCTAGCCAGCAAAACACATCCTAGACTGCTGCGGGTGGGATATCAGCCGCCGTGCGGCGGGACCCCGTGCGGGACCCAGAACACACATACACACAGAACCGACAACAGACCTCTGTTATTTATATGCATAAGGAAATTTGTTTCAGTTTTATTTTCAACAAGTGCTTTAAAAGATATACTCATGCTAGGACATACTAACTTCTTATTTTGACAAACGCCTATGACATGGTAACAAAGATGGTAACTCCCATTAGGGCTAAAATAATGCAAGCAGCAAAAATAGCCCAGGCTGAGCTTGAGGGAGTGGGGACTTTGGCTCCACTTTGAAGGTATGAACTGATCTCAGCTGTGTGGAAGGATGGAGCCTGTGGCAGGGTACATTCATGACAGGGGAGAGGTGAGCAGAATAGCCCTGCCCCTCCTACCCCCAGTGCTATAATTCTTTTATCTTTCCCAGGAGAGGCAGCTGGATTTACAGATGTTTGATAATTTATCTCAACTATCCAGAGCTGGTCATAGTAGAAGACAAGGAATCCATGGCTCCTAGATGCTCTCCACTGACCTAGTCTAGTTTCCTGTTGCTGGTTTGACATATTACAGCTCATATGTAGTGTCTTGCCCATTTGAGAGTCACAAGTCTGGATTGACCTCAGAGGCAAAGTTAGGTGTTGGCTGGGCCAAGGTCCCTCTGAAGGTTCTAAGGTAGAATTACCTTTCTTGCCTTTTCTCTTCCTCCTCCTGCATGCCTGAACTACCAGGCTTCTTCTGCCTTCCAGCCAGCAACATAGCATCTTCAATCCCACTCCATCCTGACCTCTATTCTCCGCTGATCTTATGTGACCTTGTGATTACATTGGGCCTCCTGAGTACCAGGTATTCTCTCCAAGCTTCAATGACATCTGCAGAACCTTTCTACCACAGAGACTAACCTATGCCTGGTTTCTAGAAATTAGGACGCCTCACCTTTGAAGGTCATTGTTCATCATAGTATAATGCCTTCAAGAAGATCTGTCACAAGGACATCTGACATTCAAAAAACAAATTATTTCAAACCTGACAAAAGCTAGGGGAGAAGAGAACAGGACTAGGAGCCTCTGCATACTGTTAGGTTTCAAATCATAGGAGGAGGGAACGGAAGATTGTCATCTGCTCCTCAGTACAAGCTGCCCATTAGGAACCCTTGAAGACCCTGTTAAAAACTGCAATGTAACATACCTATATTTTATTGGATACATGCACAAAATTCTCAACAATAAAGCCAAATTATTCCCCAATTACAAAGTTAAGGTCCCAATCTCCACAAATTCTTTTCAGTTAGACTGGCTGGGCTCAGGATGCACATTGTCAAGGTTTTCCAAGAGTACTGTCTGAAGCCTGAATTCTGGAATCAAGGCCCTTCCTGTACAAAAGCCTGCCGCACCATCGGCACATGGCTTGGGGAGCTTTATTTAACTGTGCCTTGTTTTCTTCTATGAAGTATAAGCGATGATATTAACGAAAGGACTTTATAAAGCCAAGATAACCAGACAGAACCTTCTTACCAGGCAGTGAATGATACCTGATGTGAGAAGTTGCTTCTAAAACTCCTCACATCTCTCCAGAGGGATGTCTAACTTTCCTCAGATGGGAAACAAGGAGATCTCTGATGCTGCTAAGGGGAAGATCAGGAGGTAGTGAGCACAAGCCTGCCCTGCCCGCCTCAGGCTGACTGAGACAGACTTCCGACATGTTCACCCCTGTGTGATGAGGGAGGAGAAGGATAGCTTTGGGAGCAGAGCTGTGGGGCTCTCCTCACACTGAAATGCAACTATCAGAAGGAAGAAGAAACCAGAATGGCTGTAGCTGCCAGTGGGAAAGTATGTGGGGTGTGTGGTTGGTCTGATAGTGATCAAGACTTAGTGGCAAGGGTAGAGATTCCCGGCCTCTATGTTTATGCAAAACATCTGGGAAGCTGTAACATCATCCAGTGACTCATCCTTGCTCTGAACCTATTAGATCTAAATCTCTGGGATAAATCTCAGAAATCAGTCTTTTATTTTCCTCCCTCCTCTGTCCCTCCCTCCCTTCCCCCCCCCTCTCTCTCTCTCTCTCTCTCTCTCTCTCTCCTGTAATTCTTTCCCTTTCTGCCCTCCATCCCATCCTTTCTTATGACTTTATTTTTTTTTTTGAAGTCTCCAATACTAATCAAAATTGAAACCACCTGGGCCCCTTTATTATCCTCCATATCTAAGCACGATTGTTCTTACCAAATGAAATACCATTTCAAAGTTGGAGACAGCTTGTGAATGCATTTGTGCATATAAACTGTTTGTTTGCATGCTATGTATTGTTAGTGTGTGTGTGTGTGTGTGTGTGTGTGTGTTTAAATCTTTCTAAAGACTCCTTTGGGAATGTATAGGTATGGTCTAAGATTCTATGTTCACCAAGCCTCCAGTGAAAACTACAAAAGGGGCAGCGCCAACCCTGCATCCCATTCCACGGCTTGAGATGATACGAGGGAAAGAAAGAAGGCTGAGTGCCCTTCCATTAATGCAGCTTTTTCTGAGTTTCCCTCTAACATACACCATTCAACTCCAGATACTCATATCAGAGCCACCAATTTACAAGACATGGTCAACTAATACATGTGGAAGCAGGGGTGGGGAGAACAGCATTTCTCCAATGTGTCGTGTGCAGACTTCTTGCAAAGGAAACCAAACCAGGGTACAGGTACACATGTTGCCTTAGACCAATATTATAAACTGCAAAACCAACACAAATCAACTAAACTCATTCAAATCAAGTATAATAGAAGATAATTCCTTTTAAAACAAACCACCTCATACAGTATGGCTATGACACCACTGTTAATATCATGCTATTAGAGCAGAATGCCTGAGAGCTCATCAATTAAAACCAACAGGAGTTTACTTGGGTTATGGGTCTTGAGACTAGGATTCTCAGAGGCAAGGAGCAATGTCTGCCCAGGCCATGATGTTGTGTCACAATATGGCAGAAAGGCAAGCAGTCATTTGCAAGGCAGAGAGCATAGGACAAGTTTATGACAAACTAATAGTAACCAACCAGGCCAATAGTATCGACATTAATCTGTTTGTGAGGTCTTAACCTAACTACCTCTTAAAGTTCCTGTCTCTCCTATTGTTACCATGGCAATTAAATTCACAGTGAGGGAACATTCAAACCACAAGAAGTATTGATGACTACACAGGATATGCCTTTTGGTCTAGAATATGTGTATTGCTATGTGATCCAACTTCACCTAGCTTTCTCTATTCAAACTAAAACCCACTGAAAGTTCATCGGCATATTGTGCCAGTTTCTTTCATCCTCCACTTTTAGAATTAAAGCAATGCTATTAGCCACCATCATGGTCATAAATATAAACAAGAATTCCAGCATAGATTATTGGCTAAATTCCAAAAACAAATGAATCTCGTCTACATGAGCCAGATATATGTGCTTATGACATTTCCTAGGGATATTAGGGATGGAAATTCAGAAGTAAGTTATTATATTAAAAAACTTGCACACATCCAACACTCAAAAAACACAGGAACATATCAACAGACTCCAGAATTGTGCCTAAATAGCTAATGAGGAAAAAAAAAAGTCTTCCTTATTGAAATTTATCAACTAACAAATGAGAAAAAATAATAGAATTCTAAATTTTATAAAGCCCAGATTAAATTAATATATGTGGTCAATACTAATGAAACCAAACATACAGAAGAGGAACAATCCAACAAGATACGCCTAAAATATTCCTGTAGAAAACAACAAAATCCATGTGACCTGGATTATCTTTGCGATAACCAATTTACCAGAAACCCAAGGACAAAGAAGCATGATAAATAATTCATGGAAAAGCAATTGGTCAAGTCTAGATGATGTAATACACTACAAAAAAACCCTGTTTTTTTTTTTAACAGGTAAATTATTGCTGTTTAAAGTAAAGACAGAAGCCATAGACCAAAAATGTCTCCTGAGTCATAACTATGATGTCAATGTATGGCCTTTATTTGGATACAACTTTACACAACAATAATTGAGGGTTTTTAATTTCATAAAGATGACAATAATATATATTTAATTTTTAAATTGCATTTTAATTGGAATATATTCATTGTGCATGACACCGGGCTTTTCATAAGGACATTTTAAGGCATGTATAAAATGTGCTTTGAGTACAGTTCTCTCTTCCGTTTCTCATGCCTCTCTCCCTTTAGTCTCTTTTGTTATCTTAGAAGCTTTGCTTTGCTTTCATAACACACACACACATACTATACACACAAACACTACACACACCACACACACACACACACACATACCTTACACACACAACCCACACATACATTCCATATACACCTACACACACACCATACACACACACCACACAAAGTCATATGCTCTTGCCTTCTAGCTCTCATTCCCTCTTCAACGTGAGAGGCTTAAGCAAAACTTCCTTTTAATGTCGCCCCACTGAATCTGTACTGGACTCTGTGACAAACGGATGGCGTCACGGGGGGAGAAAAAAGCCCATCCAATAAACAGGAGCTTCTGATTTCAGTGTTTTTGTTTTCTTTGCAAGCTGCTGAGCAGCAAACCTTTTTAACCCTTCGGATGGGGCAAGTGATGGAAGTCATTTCTGCATGTAGCTCTGCCCTTTGGTGACAGAACTCTAATGTGAATATTCGTTCAAAAGGGTCGTTTCTTTGTCTTTCTCATAATGTTTGCTATGATTTCTGAAGATACCACTGATCTTTTCACCAGATTTTTTTTTTAAAGATGTGAGGCCATTTCACTTATAAATTAAATAATTTGAAAAAAGTAGCTCTTCTTCTGAATAAGAGAGAAAGCATGTGTACGTGTGTAGTATGAAAATAAGACACAGATGTAAACTCTAGTTTCCTTAAGATCCAAGTTCAAACAAGAAAAGGTGAAGAGTTTCAGAGCCTGACAAGCTCCATGAAGACTGCTCTGTGTCCACTATAAAAGTGAGGGTTCTGATGAACCAGTGCTGTCTTCCAGCCTACATCCTTCCCTGTCCTATCATCCAACCCTTAAAGCCATTACTTTGACCCAAAGAAATCTCCACCTCTGATTTGATCTTTATCCCACGCAGTAAGTTTGCAAGCTCATAATAAAGTCTTCCGGTGAGTGAGAATGAGCCAAGGGAACAAAGAAGAATCAATGACTGCTTTAGGAACTGACTTTCAGGGCCGTGAACAAAAGCAAGACTCCCTGAGGCAATCCAACAGTCACCTTTATAGCCTTTGACACTGATCTGGTGTCCCAAGACAATGTGTCAATGCTCTGTGTAGACATCTAGGAAGTCACGTCTGCCTTGTAAGCACTCGTTGCCACTATGGGTATCCAAAGGCAGAGCAGTAGCGTTTAGCAATAGCAACAACAGCAAGAGAAGCACAGGATTCCAAGCCGGGGACTTATCTCAGTGGTAGAATCCTTGTCAGCACAGAGCCCTGGGTTTGATTCCCCAGTACCAACCGAACAAACAAAATCATAAAATACAGGCTATTCAGTGAAATTCCTATTTCACGTATTTTATGCAATTTTTAACGTCAGTATGTCCAGTATATTCCATGTATGATTCAAGCATGCTGTGTATTTTTTTTTTTTGAAACTCAGAATGGATTTCTAAATTGCAATAGTGCAGGGTGACTTCTCAGGCAGTACTTGGCATTTCCTACTCAGTATCCTAAGCTGACTTGACTATGATTACTGGGCATTTCCACATGTCTATTTGAATAGTTGCATTTTTTAATGAATCATACCCAGGCTATTTCTTATCACAAACTGCCCCCTTCTTTGCCTCTCCATACAATGAGACACTTTGTCTAAAATATTGCTGATTGCAACAGGTAACATGGTTATCCTTGTGCCAACGTGCCATTGCCAAAGGACACGTGAATTGGTACAAATATGTCTTTTTTATCAACTAATAAATACTGCAAGTATATCCCTGGATTGCAGAATGGGATGAGATAGGATCACAGAGATCTTCCGATATTAAACCCTCTATATAATATATATTAAGGCTAATATTCGCTAATAGTGATTCCCAATGCTTGTAAACTCTTCAGGACCGTCGGGACTCTGGCACCAGAGGCACGCATCATTGTTCTTTATTGGATCAAAACGAGTAGAATAACACCCAGCTTCCTAAACCATGATTTACAACGCCACATGGAGTCATGTAAGAGGACACAGAGGGTGTGAATAGTTGTTCAGAGTAAACATTTCGAATGTTTAACGACCAATAATTAATAAAAGCCAAGGTGTTTCTGGAAGCTCCTGTCTGTTACATCATAGGGTTTCATCTCATCCCTGTTCCTGAATAGACGATTTCTACACAGTCCCTGCTGACATGTGACTCAACACTGATGGAGACTGATTGAAACACTTCAGCCAAGATCCGTCGCTATCATTTGCTACGAATGACGATGAGTCTTTTCACTCTATATGCCAAGCTTTCTCTTACAGAAACGTGATAGTTTAAGCATAGAAAACAAAAACATGCCTATATTTTCTTACTGTTGTTTTGCTATGCGTTATTAATAATGAGTCTTTTTTCACTGTGGATGCAAAGTTTTCTCTTACAGAAACGAATAGCCTAAGTATGGAAAAACAAAGCCACTTTTATGTTTTCTTTCGGCCATTCCTCACCATGCAAGTATCAAATAACGACATATTTGAATTGGTATTGCGTCAGAATATTTGATTGTAAAAATTGTTGTTTGAGTTGCTGACTTGAGGTTCATAAAAATAACTATTACCTGACTTTTAACTTGGGATTAGGCAGAATTCCAACAATTAATGAGATGGTCCTAAATATACTCCTGCCATTTTATGTCAGGTATTCAGACAGAGTGGCATTCTCAGCCTTGACAATTATCAAATCAAGACATTGATTAACTTTGAAAAATGGTGAAGGTGTCCGGTGTCCCACCTGAGCTCATGGTAGACTCTGTCTACACACATGCGCTGCTGGTTTTGCAGGCATGCAGTGTAAGGAGTTACAGGATCACACTGGCTTCTTCCCGGTCTTTAAAGAGGGTCTGAGAGGCCAGGAGAAGTATGGCAGGATGGAAGTCCCTATAGGCGATCCGAGAAGCTAAGGCATGAAGCTCCGAGGATAAACCTGGGCTTCCACAGAGACTCTATGATGTTGAGCAGGAAAGGAGAGAAGAAGGCATGACTAGAAACTCAGGCTCCTATGTCCCCAGCCTCAAGCTTCACTTACAGTTCCTCATTGTCAGAAATGAAACCAAAAGTTAAAAAGGTCAGAGGCAATTGATACGCTAGCAGCTACATGACTTTGTGAAGTGTGGATCAGCAGCCTAGAGACAACTGAACCAAGACTGCAATAGCAGCAGCAGGCACACAAAGGTCCACTAAACACTCAACTCACTCCCCGGCATGTACCATAGATGGCCTACAGGACGAGAGGGACACTGACGCAGTCTCTGGAAGTTCAATCCAGCTCCACGGCACCACAATGCAGTGTGCCTATCCAGTGTTTTCAGCCAGCAGCACAAATATAAGGCAGTTGGACCACAGCTCAGTCCATGATAACTGATAGCAATCTAGAAGATTGCTAGATTCTAGACAGAAATCTAGAAGTCCCAGATGTAACTTTGTTCACTAGTATGTATGCACTGTGCCATTGATGCAAACGTAAGGTACGGATAAAGACTCACTATGAACCAGGCACTCATTAATACTTCATGTACAGTGTCTCATGCATCTGTGCAATTTTGAGGGGTGCAATCAGTCTCTCGGTATTAAAAGATAGAGAAATTAAATCTTAGGAAAAAAAATAACCTAGCAAAAAAGTTCTCAGGAGCTGGGATTTGAATCTGTCTAAAACCTGAGCTCTTGTGAACATCATTCAGCCATCCAAGGGAAGGAAGCGTCCTCAGCTTTTTGGGGACAAGGAGGATGCCAAAATGCCCAACCCATAAATTAACACAAGACAGGGGACAGCATGTACTGTCCTGTCTAGAAGGTGAGCTTTACCTGTCTGCTGAACCTCAGCTAAGGAAAATGGCTACAGGGCATGCTTCTCTATGCCTGTGAATAGAAGGGCAAATGAGAAAACATGAGTAAGCACAGTATCTCTCAATAGATTGATGCTCTGCCAGGAAGATGCTAAGAAAAGCTGTGGAGCAAGGAAAGTATGTGTTTCAACAAGACTGAGAGGACAGTCACACCCAGAGTATGAGAAGGGGAGAAAGAGGCTGCAGGTGAGGAAACTAGTTTGTAGATGCTCATTTCCGAGGCAAGGAGTCTAAGTCAGACCAGGGAGGTAAGAAGACAAAATAAAGGGACTAATACACGTGCTATCTACTGACCACTCTGAGGGAAGAACACACTGGTCTAGGAAGTTGCACCATTCAGGCTGAATGCTGCAGCAGCTCTGCATGAGAAGAAAGGGCAGTGCAAGTCCTGCCCCTGTTCCCAAGATCCTTGCCTCCTGACTTTCTCCTCACCAGAATGCAAGTTCCAGGAAGTCAGGGAGCCTCGGTAGTTCTGTCAGCCCCAAGGGTTTTCCCATTGATGAAGATAAGGATGTTGGGTGACTCAGGAGGTAACCTCCGGCAGGCTGTCTCTACTTTCCTCTGAGGAGAAAAGGCTCTTTCAAGGCTCAGTGCTAGTGAATCTTCCTCAGGAGGTTCAGGATGTTCTAAATTACATCATTCTGTTTTATACCCATAGAGCCTTATCTTCACAGTATGTATTCTAATGTGTTATAATGTGAAATTTTCAATGTCTCTATTTTAATTTTTAATTTCTTTAACTTCCGTTGTTTTTTCCAACATTCCTTTACAAGACTGGCAAGCCCAGTTGTATCCGTTTTCATTTCCACCGCAGAAGTCAGAATCACAGTACCCACGTGACACATCCCCTGTACAGCTCAGCTCCAGAATGCAAAGGGAAGATGAGGAGGATGAGGAGGATGAGGAGGAAATAAGAGGAAGAGGGTGGGTGCAGATTCTTCCTCTGTCCAAGAATCATGTCGTTGCAGAGTCTTTTCTGACTCTTTCTCAAAGATGAGATTCTCCCTTTTCTCTAGTCTGAAAGCAGTACCATTTATTTGTAGATTGTCTGTAAGTGGACTATAAACTTCTAGAAGAGGGAGAATATCTTATGATAAGAGAATGTCTCTCATCCTTGTATCCTCAGGATCCAACACTTCTTGAATGGGGTTATCTACTAAGTTAATGAATGAATGCTAAACTAATGAGATGCCCATACCTCCATTTAAAGGCAAGAATCACTCCATTGTACCACAGTGTCCAAAGAGCCAAAAGAAGACAGCAATAACTGCACCCTACTTAGAATGGTCATCCAGATGTGGGTCACCCCACTGTGAACAGAGAGTGTCAATAGAGTATCCCCACACCACCTTAAAGCACTCTACAGGAAACAGGTCCTACATTACTTAGAATGTAGCAAAGTTGAGAGCTCAGGAGTATGTGGAAGCCATGTGAAATATGGTAAGATAGGAAGGAACGATTCTAATTACAGTGTGGTCAGAGATCTGAGAGCTAGTCTGCTACCCTGGAGAGAAAAAAAAGGGACATGCAATGTTGTATCCTTCTGCTCCTCCCCTCCACCAGAGGCCTGATGTCAAAGGTCTCTAAGAATTGGTTATCATAAAAAGAACTTAGTTTTTCTTAACTCCAAACTTCATAGGAAAAGTGTCCACCCTCTGGAGTCAACATGAGGGGTTTTTATGAATGGAATTTATAGTTTTGCCTTAAGCTGTCTGTGTTATAACACCTTACCTTTGCTTCAGAACATTTATTTGCTCCTTGTGAGGAGAGTTGTACCAGAGGAAGTCTAAATCTTCCTTCCTGCGCCCCAGCAACAACCAGGTGAAGGTAGAGTGGAGGGATTTAATAAACAGACCTAAATATTATGTTAAAAATGAACTCACTCCTGGTCATAAATAACATCATATCCATGGATGCTATCACAGAGAGAGTTAGAAGTGGGCTGGAGAGGTGGCTCAATGGTTAAGAACACTTGCTGTTCTTGCAGAAGACCCAGGTTCAGTTCCCAACACCCACACGGCAGCTCACAACTACTTTTAATTTCAGCTCCAGGGGATCTGACAGCCTCTTCTGGCCTCATTGGACACCTGCACATGTGTGGTACACATATTCAGACACATACACACACGAGTTAATTAAATAAATCTTTTTTTTCTTGATTTTGATTTTTTGGAGACAGGATTTATCTATTGTAACTCTGGCTGTCCAGAAACTTACTCTTTAGACCAGGCTGGCCTCAAACTCACAGAGATCCACCTGCCTCTGCCTCCTGAGTGCTGGGATTAAAGGAGTGTGCCACTACCACCTGGAAATAAATATTTTTGAAAGAATTGGAGGATAGAGGCACTGAGTTAAGACTATAAGAGATGAATGGGCAACACCAATGAGTTGGGATTTTTAAAACAGATCTCCATTTAGGGTTGGCAATATGTATACGAGAGAGGCACGAAGAACTAGCCCATTCCTCTGTGGTACATAACCAAAACAAGAGCATATTGGGGTGTGTAGCCATGAAAGAGGGCTGGAATTAAACAGCAGATAGAACCTGCTGAAATCCAGACTTGGTATAACATCCGAAAAACACTATGTTCTAGCATCTACTACTCAACACCATGGTTGCTGGGCAAAATGGAGTTTCCTTTGGTAGGGGTGAGGATTAAAGAGAGACTACCAGTGTGAGAGGAAGCTGTTGGTCAGCTCTATTGACAAAAAGGTTGGCATCTTATGGGCTTACTGCCTTTATAGTTAAAATAAGACCAGTGTTCTACAGAGCAAGCCAACTTTAATGGAGTCTGTTGTATCTTCTGGTGAAGTCTCGGGGTGCTGAAGCTGAGAGTTGTTTGAAAAGGGTCCTACAGTTGAGCTGATCCTGTTTGGGTTGTGGGAGACAACACAGAGACCCACGCATATCCTCCTTTTAGGATCTCATGGATATTACCCTTCCTTACCTGAACAAGGAGCAGTTTAACAATATCTTGGCTCTAGGGAGTGACTAACCAAACCCTTGAGTTCCAAGGGTGTGGACAATAATGCTGGGGGAGGAGAAAGTGACACTGCCCTCTTTTGGCAAGTCATGGAACCAGCCCTCAACCTTGGGGCATGACCTCTTAAAGGTAGAACCCTCTTCTGTGCCCCATAACAGAAGATTCCCGGATAGAAGGTGGCAGATGCGTCAGTCATTGCTCCCCCACCTCCAACACAAAACTTTGTGGATTTATTGCCCATAAGTGCCTTCAAAAGGGCCTGGGGTGCTAGCTCTGGCCTGCTTCCCTGCCATAAAACAAAATACACACATACATAAATATATAAGGCACTCCACAATCTAGATCTGGCATAGCCCACATTCTGTGCTAACTCCTTCCACCCTGAAACTCAGTAAAGAAGAATTTCAAATTTGTTTCAGCTGCAACTCACTCCCACTTGACACTTGGTGGGTACTATGACTAAAAGAATGCAGGATGTGTGTGTGGGTAAATGAGCGTATGTGTGTGCACACGTGTAAGCCCCTGGCCAATACCCAAAGCACCCAGCCTAAAAGGAGCCTGAGAGAAGCCAAGCTCAGCAATCTGTCCCCCCTCATTTTTCATTGGTCCAGCATCTCAGCCAGGAGGGTTTTTTTTCCTTCTTTTTTATATGTTCTTTTTTATTTATTATTTTTTTTGTTTTCTTCCTTTCTGTTGTTGTTGATTATTTTATTTTATTTTATTTTGTTGCACTGGAGTTCACACCCAGTGTCCTGCATACACTGATCAGGTATGAAAAGAAAATGTTCAATATACAATATATCCCAGTGTGAAATTTTAATCAACAATCAAAGATTCAATCAACAAATAAAATGATAAAGGCTTGTGAAGGCATAACAGAAGAACACTTATATACTGTTGATGTGTGTGCAAGTCTGCACTGACACTAGAGATATTGAGATGGAGGTTCCTCAAAAGCAAGAATTTAACTACCAACTCACCCAGCTCTGCTAATACTGGGTACTTATAAAAGAGGTACTTGCATGCCCGTGTTTGCCAAGTGCTAATCAGAGCTAATCGGTGGGTCCTGTCAATAGATACATACAAATATTATAGATGCAATATGTCTGAGGAAGAAATCCAGCCATTTGCAAACACACACACACACACACACACACACACACACACACACACACACACGGATGTGGAGGAGGGCACTGCATTAAGTGAAATAAGTCAGAAACAGAAAAGGTGAGGGAGGTGTAAAGGAGAGAGGGAGGCAAGAGAAGAGAGGAGAGAGGAGGGTAGATGGGTGTGATCGGTGCAGAATGTGCATGTACAGAATATTGGTGAAGCCAATGCTTGTTGTCAATATGTTAACAATTGTAACAAATACACAAAAGGGATTCTATTGTGAACGGCCAAGTTGGTGGGATACAGTGGCTGTGGCATCAGGTGTGGTCTGACCTACAGCCTGGCAAGAGTAAGGGCTCTGAAACATCAGTGCAGGGCAAGGCAGAGTTCAGATGGAATGTGGGGCACTATAGTCTCACGTCATTAAAAATAACAAAATACACAAGAGTAAAGTCAAAGTCACCCAGAAAAAATAAAGCTCTGAAATGTAAACAACTTGAGCGACTGAGAATACATCTCCCACAAAACCCCGAGTGACAGACGAAGGTCAAAGCCAACCTTCAACCTTGGTCCAGCACATCCCACCTCCCTTCCTAGCTGCTCTAGGCCCAGGAGGAGCGGCTGGTGAGGACGGAAGTAGGGAGGGGTGGATGACGGGCTGATATCCTCAGGGAGACTGGGCACTCAAGCGTCAGCGTTCGCTTTCCCAATACTGTTTGCCTTTATCTTGATCATAAGTGAGACGCCAGTGTTTGACACCAGAAGATTGTTGGAGAGCAGCATCTGCCTCAGGAGGGGCTTAGAAAGGTGTTATGACCAAACTCCCAATCCACCCCAAACAACAAACCAGCATTTAAAAACCAACACCTCTCTTCTCTGTGTGAGCTGGTCACAAGGATATCATGCAATCATGAGCTGAAGGTGGTGACTCTGGTGATCCTAACTAATCTCTGAGCTACCTGTCAGAGCTTCTCTGGATGGCACCATTCTCTCCCTCTAGCCTTAGAGGGCAGCACCATACCAGACCCAGCTGGCACAGTGGGTTAAGGTAGACAGCCACAGGGCATGTGTGGTCATGCTCAAGCTGACTTGAGCTGTCACAGGTCCAGTCAGGAAGGTACCACAGCTGGAGAGGAAAGTGTGGCAGGAAGAAGAGCCTACAGTTCACCCATACTACATCCTACGTCAGCCAGAGACATACTTTCCCTGGTCTCCATGTATCCGCATTGCCAAAGGGGCCTGAGCACATGGCAGAAGGAATTTGGGTCCCAGCAGGGTCTCTGCCTCCTCCCATTCTAAGGTTGCCTGCACACCTGATCTATGACAACCTTTCTGTCACTGGACAGAGAAGGAAGTAGTTGCAGGACCTGGACACAACAGAGACTGGAGACAAACTCACCGAGAAGAGAATCCTGTCTCAGCTCATTCCAAGGGGCTGACAAAGATAAACAGAGTTAGCAAAGGAGAGTAAAACTGTATTTAGAGTAAGACTCCGAGGGTTCCGATCTTCCGGACTGGGGACAACATCTTGGCAACACTTTGATGGCCCCTGCCTTCACCCCACCCCACCTCACTCTGCTATCGTTTGCCATTCCTCTATAGTGCTAGCTCTATGCGGGGCCAACAGAGCCCATTCTCTCCTCATTCAATGGCACATCCCAGCTTCATCTCACCTGAGCCGCTAGCGGAACTTAAGAGCCGAGCACCACCTCGCCCCTGAAAAACGACTTCCCTTCTGCTTTCCTCTGTCTGGCCACTTCTTTTCCTGTGTCTCCTAAACTTCTAACTTCTCAAAACTGGGATTTCCGAGGGGAGTCCTCCTTTTAACCACTTTTTCTGCCTTTGCTCAGTTCTCCGATCTCCTGTTTCACAGCTTGGTTTCAAGTGGGCACTGCGCCATGTGCCCACTTCTCCCTATGCCTAACTTCAGGCCAGACCCTCACTGAACACTAAAGCTTCCACCCATCTGGGTTCTCTACCCAGGTGTCTAGCGTGCCTCTTAAACGGAGAATTGTTCAGAACGTAGCTCGGCACATAACTCATAACATACCCGACTAGGGAGGACCTGCTCACAGCAAAACTTTTAGTCACCCTTGACTCTGCATTGGCTCTAACCTCCCACATCGAACCCATCAAAAATCACTCTGCCTCCAAAAATACCCAGGATCGTGCCTGTTCTCAACACCTCCACTGCTACCACTCCTGCCCCGACTGCGATTATTACAACGGTCTCTGAGGCGGTTTGAATGATAATGGCTCCCACAGGCTCATATATTTAAAAGCTAGGTCTCTAGTTGGTGGAACACTTTTGGGAAGGATTACAAGGTGTGGTGGCCTTATTGGAGGAGGTGTGCCACCGGGGGTGGGCTTTGAGTTGTAAGAAACCTGTGATAGGCCCAGTCTTTTCCCCCTCTCTGCCATGGGCTTGTAGATCAGATGTAAGCTCCCAGCTACTGCCCTAACACCACACCTGCCTGCTCCTTGCCTTTCTCCAAACCATATTGGTCTTAGACTCGCCTTCTGAAACTGTAAGCAAGCCTCCAGTTAAAGGCTTCCTTTTATAAGTCACCTTGGTCATGGTGTCTCTTCACAGCAATAGAACAGTAGTAACTAAGACAATCTCCCAGCTGGACTCAACTTTGCCTTTGCCCTTGTCAGACTATTCTCAACACAGGGGCCAGTGCTGTTATGTAGACATGCAAGTCAGGCCCAAGTGCACACAAGGCCCCCCACTCCCCACCATGACCCCCATAAGCTACACCATCACTTCTTCAACATTCCCTAGTCAGATTCTCTACCACACCAGTCACACTGCCTTCCTGCTCCTCCTTCAACATGCCAGGCTTGCCTCCTCCCTCAGGCACCTGCAGCTCCTCCTGCCTGGATGCTCTTCCCTCTAAAGCTATGTTCACATGTAATCATCTCACCATATTTTAAAAGTTGCCTCAATACCTCACCCCTATACTGAATAATATGCTAAGTCATGGTGTTATTATATTCCACACCCTTTCCTTTATAAGAAATAATGCCCTATAAATCCTGTTTTATGAATGTAGTTTTTCCTTTTCCTCCTTGCTGCCAGATTCTTAGCATTCAGAACTAGCACTTACTAAATATTTCTAAATGAAAGCTCTGGATACATGGGTGGAGGAACGGTGAGGCAGATGGACAGATGGGTGGACAGATGGTGGGGGGAATGGATAGATAAAATGATAGGTGGATGAGTGGGTGGGGGATGGATGGATAAAATGACCGATGGATGGTTGATGGACGGAGGGATGACGGATGAATGGATGGGTGGGTGGGTGGGTGGATGACAGATGACTTGAAAGTGTGATGGAAACTTCGAGTGGGTGGCAGGCTTTACAGTTGTATTTTAAGATCCTTTATGGTCCCAGAAAGAGAAAATATCACAGAAATCAAAGCAAATCAAAGTCAACATTAAAGACATATACCTTTAATGTCTTCTCTGCCTAGCCAATAGCAATGGTACAATCTAGCATAAAATAAATGGTATTTCCACAGACTCATTAGAATTAGCTAGTTTCAGCTTTGCCTCAATTATCTGCAATCATCAGTAAGTCAACTAGCAAGATACATGTCCTTTGAGGAGCAAGCTTGGCAGCCATAGCTCTAATGCAGAAAAGGAGTTGCCAGACTCAGGGGAGCTAGATTTCAGTGTGATGCTACCACGTGACAGGCAGAGCAACAGGCTCTTTGCTTATATTGGTTCAGAAGATCCTTATAACGCCAAGAAGCTGATATCACACCCCTTTACAAGAACGGGAACTGAAGTCCAGAGCTTAAGTTACTTGCACAAGGTCTCAAATGCAAGGTCAGGTCTGCATTCAGACTATGTTTTACATAAATCAAAATTCTTAATTTTGTACATTGTTAAATGAAAAGTTAATTGACACACAGACCAACTGTTGACTGTCACAGTCCGAGTCTACCTTCTCAGACACTTATCTAGCTCGGCTTCAGTATATCAAGCACCTCTAACTAGCACAAGAGTGATAAGAACGGAGCAGCAGAAGTTGAGGCTTTGTTTTAAGGTAATGCTGAAAAGTTTCTGAAATAAAAGAAAAAAAAAGACTTCTCAGCTTACAATCTCTCACACACTGACTCACAGTTACACACACACATATTCACATGCACACACTCACCCCCCATACCTACCCCCAACTCACACACACACACACACACACACATTTACATATACACATTCACACAGATTCATACACACACATACACACTCAATCTCTGTGTATACCCAAAGCTAACTAATAAAATAGCTTAAACTTACTACAGTTTTACTTTTGCCCAAGTCCCCGAGAGTCCTGAGTGCTGAGGATGCACTGCATAGTAGCTATAGCCTGGCAGAGGCTACCACAACTCAACAAAAGTCTATTTCAGTAGCCTCAGTTAAACAGCATCACTAGCAACAGCGCCTCCCTCTGGACCCCATCAATTCTCTTTCCTTCCTCGCACTCACATGGACATTTCTCCATGGACATTTCACCTATTGCCAGTGGCCTTGACCCCAACTCATCCTACAGAAACCTGATCCATAGGGTTCTGCAATCAATTAATGTCATCAGACACACAGATCTGGTTGTCAATCTATTTATGCAGCTCCCAGTTTGCCAGAGGACACTGTGCTTTTCAGTCAAAAAACAAGAGTGAGCTGGTTAACACGTGCTTCTCCCCTAACAAAATAGTAATTACTCTCATTTGTTTTTACTCTCACTGAATTTGTCTCCAGATTAGTCATTTCTGTAACACTGTTGAACCAGCTCGCTTAGGTGCCTAGCATTAATCATAAAAACACAATTCTCCCAAGGGGATATTGCCCACCTATGGGTTTGCATCTCTCACCTAGACCAACCTACCAAGCCAACCACCTCATATTCATTCCAACCCAAGGAAAGAGATGAGATAAATACTTCACACTACACCTCCACCTGATCTGTAGGAGTAGAGATTAAGAAAACCCGGGAACAAATACTCAGAGTCAGGGATGCTGATTTCAGTATTTGGAGCTACCAATAAGACAAGATTAGTGGGGTGCATGTGGGATACACCTCTACACGAGAGAATGTCTTATCATGAAAAAGAATATTTAGAAAGTAATTTATTTTGTTTTTTTCAAGGTGTGTGTGTGTGTGTGCATGTAGAGGTCAGAAGATCCCCCTGAAGCTGGAGGTAATGCATATTGCCAACAACTGAATAATTCTGTTAGACACTCTAAATGAGTGTGCAATTGGTTCTAGAACAGGAAGCAGTCTCCAAAATCACATTTGAAAAGATTAATTCAATCAAGACCAAGGAGGAGGCAGCAGTCCCCATGATCATCAAAGAAACCACTTCCACTCCTTTGTCCTAATTTCTGCTCTGCTCATTCACAGTAAAGAAGAGCAGTTTATATCTGCAAATACTCCATGAACCTGTAAGAAAAAGGACAGCTGAGCTATAGGGACAGTAAAAGAAATGTCTGTTTGTGTGATTTGTTAAATAAAGCATGGGGCATAAGTGAAATTATGTCAAATAGTAAAAGGAAAATATCATCCTTCTAGCCAGTGATGTTTCCTGCAAACTTGCCTTTTCAGTCCTTACCACATTTCCTATCAAAATTATATTCCTTAGCCAAGTGCATCACTAAGTCCCATGACTCAACGTCTACAGTAATTGGTGAGGCACTGAAACATAGTTCTAAAGAAGTTCAGCACGAGAGCTGACATTTCCATGTTCACAGGGAGTATGAGGAGGTACCCCCCTCAAAGACTAAATTCCATGTCTGGATCAAGGACGCCTTAAAATCAAATTGGCCTCCTTCCATTCCTAACTTTTCAAAATCTTTAGCACTTAAGAAATTTAGTGGGAGAGAGGGAGTCCTTTTAATTTCGGGAAAACTAAGGAAGGCTCTCTAGAGTGGCATGCGAATTCTCCTTCAAGTCCAATACAAGATCTATACAAATGAAGAGGGCCATCAGTCAGAGACTTCATAATTTTGTGCAATTCTGTGTGAGTAGGACCTTCAGGAAGTTGCCAATGGACAATTACAGACTTGGGGAATGGTATGAGAATACAGGAAAGAGAAACTAGACTGGGAACGTGGTGGTTAGGAAAGACTGTAAGAGACTGTGGGAGGGAAGTCACCAAGGACATATTATCTTCCAGACACAACAAGGCTGGTGCACATATGGACTCGCAGAGACTGTGGCAGCACATGGGGACCGCTCAGATCCAAGACAGAAAAAGTCCCAGTGCTGAGACAGAAGTAGACAGGGCCTCTATGCCTAGCCCAGAAGCTATCCCCAACTGACAACAGCTCCCAAAGGAAGAATTAGTTTTCTCCAATGTAGTACCACTGGGCAAACAAACCACACTTGAGGGCAGACCCCACGCCCAGCAGTAGATGGCCAGCAAAAAATGAACTCAATGGTAATTTGAAAAAAAAAAATTGTTTCATAATGCTTTCTTTGAGCATGTTTTGCCTTACTTGTCTTTTACTTATATATTATTATTTCCAAAGAAAGAAGAAGAGAGAGAAAGGGAGATGGAGAGAGACAGAGAGAGAGAGATGAAAATAAAATACATAATTCACACTAAATAGGAAATACCCCAAACTAAGCAGGCAGGTGGGGTGTGACAAGTGGACAGCTTTGAAGGAGGGTCACAAACAAAATCAGTAGTCATCACATTGAAAGGACAGTTTGCCTTAGTTGGGTTTGTCTTGTCAACCTTCTATTAGCATGTCAATCTCAAGTCTAATAAATGCTGTCCTAGCTTTTCCTCCTTGTTATGCACAGACTTTAATGAAAATGCTCTTGACCGTGTCTTCCTGCAGTCCGGTCAGCTCTCCTCCAACAGCACCACCTCGCTTCTGAGAACCAGTCAGAAGGCTGCTGCTTATTGGAAACAATTTCATTTATTCTCCCCACCCTATTTTGCTCACCACAAGACAGAATTATAAAACCAAAAGCAAACTCAGCAGCACTTTTCATAATTAACATCGCCTAGATTATACCAAGTTTCAGTTCATTTTTCTGCATAAAGCAAAACCTCGTCCTTGGATTCATCTTCTCAGATATCTCCAGAAATACAGAGGGCAATCTTGAGCTCATGAGACAGAAGCAGCAAGCTTCTTAATATCCTCTCTCTGGCCCTTTCTCTTGGAAAAAACAAACAAACTAGAACCTCCTCCAGAACCATAATTGCTGGAAGAAAGTGAAATTCTAAGCACAGTTGATGCCCCATGTCTAGGGACGTTGCTGTAATTGTTAAATCTTGTAAGTGAATTGTTCTGACCTTGACAACCGTCACTGTGATGATAATGCTGACTTCCGTTCTCCCTACATTCCTACAGTCCAGGTCTAATCACCCTATCCACAGCAATTACCATTGGGAGGTCTCGAGTGTTTCAAGACCATTGGTGGGAAATCAGTTTTCACAAGGACAGGCCCTTTACTTACAGCTGCATTTCTCCAAGAGTAAAATGTTGATTATGTAATGATAACGGCACCCCATTGTGATGTACAATTTGATTTTCTAGAGCAAGAAGCTAATAAATTATAGGGGGGAAAGAAAGCATTTCTGCACAGGCGGAGTGAGAAAGAACATCTGGGCTCAGTTCATGTCAATCTGAACAAAACTTGTTCTGGCAGGGGACTGTCTGAAGAAGATGCACAGAGGTTACAGTGTCAGGCTGACCCTGGGGGCTGGGGAGGGGTGGATCAGACAAACAGCCCTGGCACTCTAATTAAAAGCTCTCAAAATTACAGAGAGAAATAGCTAGACCTGGGTGTGGTGCCCTCGTGGGACAGTCATGCAGTTATGGGTCCAGAGGGCACTTGTGGCCCAGCTCTCATCCTAAAGAGCTAACAGGATTTTGGCACCTCCCCTCTGTGCTGACAGACCACAAGCCATGGCAAAACTCCACCCCCTTCAAGGGGAGGGCTACAATTGGCAGAATTGCTTACCTGTTTTAACCAATGCATTACCCCTGAATACCAAAAGACCCTTCCTCACCCCTAACCTCTGCATTAAACTAGAGAGAATGCTCCTCTGACTGCATCTCCCCAAGAGTTTCTCATCTCTGATCTCTTGTCGGCTCTGGGCTCCCCTCAAAAGCAGATGGTTGCGTGGTAAGAACCACACCACTTATGCCTCGAAACTCCTGTTGGCTTTCCCCTTGGGAGCTGCAGCCACTCTCCTTGGGAGGGGCTGCTTCTCAGCACAAGGGAAGCCACAGTGGGGTGAGATTCTTTCCAACACTACAGAGCTCAGTGATGGACTGCAGAGCTGCTGTTGTCCGTACAGGTTCCTGCATAGCCTCTCACCTCTGATAATGAAAAACTACTGGATCGTCAGCCTCTGCTACAGTGCTAATCGGCATGACTCTTTTCACTATTGGCATATACCACACCGAGATCCAAAGGCTCTGCACCTTGGCTTATCTAGTCCTTAAACCCGCTGAGATCGTGCCTCCTCGGTGTAGCCCTTACTTTCCTCTAAGAGTTTTGATTCTTAGTTGTTTATTCCTCAAAAAATGAGCATCACTTCCCTTACTTACCTTCACTGTCTGCTACTCAGAATTCAATACATGTCATGTAGTTAGATCATGTCTTAGCTGAGCTTATCTTCCTGTAATCCAATGGAGAAGTATGAAACTTGTTTTGATATACGCTTTAAAGTACCTATAATTTTTACTATAGTGGAAATAGGCTTGTTAAACAGTAATAGATCAAGGATGAACTGCTCCTCAGGAGCCAAAATAAATATCAATACAGACAATGAACTGGCAGTCTCTGGCTTGCTATGTACAAAGTGTAACACTGAAGTCAATTCTTTGTCTTGACCAAGCATGCAAATATTCCTCCAAGCAGCTAGGCATAGTGATCTTCCATTTTAATTACAGCTGCTTTACTATTTTGAGGTGCCAGACATTGTGTGTTTTACCTGAATCGGGAGTAGCTTTTATTTATTTTTTAATTCCTAAATTAACTTCTTAAATATTTTTCAACTCTGTCTGGGATGAGGCTAAGTGACTGGAAACAGCTAGATTCTTGGGGAGGTTGCTACTTAATGATTCATTGGCACAAGTAAAACAGCACTGAGGCTGGTACCAGTAATTTCCCACTGCCCAGGAACACTTTCCAAACTGTTCTACCCTGTGACTCATGGATAAGGGGCTTTTAGTATGACTAGGAAGGAAAATAGCCCTGGCCTTCTCTGAGTGCCAAGCTCTTTCTTCTTTTCCCTTTGATACTGTTTGTTATCACTGAATGATTAAGACTAACTAATATCTGATGAAAAGGAATGTATTCCTCACAGACACAGAGGTAAAAAAGTCCAGGAGCATAGCACAGAAAGTTGTTCTGGAAGATGAGAGACTTCAAGATTCCTCAAGAGCAGAGGACATCTCATGGAAAGACAACAAGCTATCTAGTACAAGCTCTTCTTCTCCTTCTTCTTCTCCTCCTTCTCCTTCCTCTCCTTCTTCTCCTTCTCCTTCCAAAGCCATTAATGCCATTACAGAGGTGCCACCCTCATGAAGTCATCTAATCTCAATTACTTTCTACAGGAGCGACCTCCACATGACCATTAGCATGTAAAATTGGGAATTAAGTTTCCGCAATATGAATTTGTAGGGGATACTTGTAAACTGTCACAACTCTCAATCCTGGCTATAGTCTCCTCAAAAGATTTTGCCCACTAGTATAATGCTGACCCCTTCTGAGGCTCCCCTGGAGTCCTCTGAGCACCCCTTTCTCTCTGTACAGCTCTCTTCATGTCAAGTGCCAAAGCCAAACCAGGTAGGAAACTGCTTGGCTAGAGTAGATGTTTCTCATTAGTTCTCTAAGTGAGCACGGAACAATGGCAGTCATGCTCCCTACTAAGGAATCCTCCACTGTGGGAACAAGGTAACACACTATCATCATTTTATTCTTCAATCTCAGAGGCACTTGGAACTAGCTCTCCACAGTCTTGGTCCAGGAAGAAAACAAACAGCGTAAAAGTACTTGAGAAGCATGAACTGAAAACAGGCACCTTCGTGCCGAGGTAGCTGGGGAGCGTCAAGTCACACTAAAGCAAAGCTGCTCAGATCTTTTCTGGGACTTGGTTTAAGCCTGGCATCTTGCTCCCTCCGAAACTAGTGAAAGGTTCTCACTGCTCAAGAGACGGTGTTGGGAGTGCTTGCCCACTCTTGATGTAAAAGATGAAAGAACAAACCAAAGTGCATACACATCCTCAGTCACTGTACATTCTCTACTTAAACCCACTTTTCCCCAAAACCTGAACACTCATATTAGCACTGAGGAAACCTAGTGAGCAAAGGTAGGGATGGCAGCTAGAAGAGGGTGGATACCACACACTGTAGGCACTGGACTAGTTGGAACTGACCTGAAAACTTCCTCCCTGAGGACTAGCTTTCATGATATCAGAAGGCACCATGCAAGCTTCCAAAGAAGGGAAGCAATCAATAGCCTCACTGTGCTGGCTAGTCTTATGTCAACTGGACACACAAACTAGAGTTATCTGAAAGGATGGAACATCAGTTGAGAAAATGCCTCCATAAGATCAGACTATAGGGCATTCTTTTAATTAGTGATTGATGAGGGATAGCCCAGCTATTGTGGGAAGTGCCATCCCTGGGCAGCTGGTCCTGCTTCTATAAGAAAGCAGGCTGAGCAAGCTATGAGAAGCACACCAGTAAGGCAAACATCTTCGTGGCCTCTATCAACTTCTGCCTAAAGGTTGCCACCCTGTTTGAGTTCCTGTCCTGACTTCCTTCGATGATGAACAGAAATATTAAGTTAAACCAAATAAAGCCTTTTCTCCTCAACTTGCTTTTGATCATGATGCTTCACCATAGCAATAGTAACCCTAACTAAGACACCCACCTAGCTATGATGCCTCTGAATCACAACAACAACCAGCGGAGTGCAATAAACCCAAGGGTAAAGTACTGGCATGCATACCTTGGTGGTAACCAACAGCTCTTAAATTGGACTTAAGACCTGCTCAACAACAATAATAGTGCCTGGTACTAAAAACCTAGCCAACTACCCGGGGCTAGTGAAGTCATGGACCTTGGAGGAGAACCTACACTTGGAGATCATCCACTTTATTAAGCCATCGTAATCCCCAACTACATTCTAAATATTTGTCCTTACACCCACAGATATGTGTCATCCTCACTCCATCACCCCTCATCAAAGAAATCTCCCTTTGCAACAGAAGGAGACATTTGAAGAAAACTACAATCAATCAAAGTACAGTGTTGTGGAGCCCAGTCCCAGTGGATACTTCTACAACCCAACTCATGCACCTTGGTCTCAGGTATCATTGTAGAAAAGGAGACTGAAAGATTCTAAGAGCCAGAGGAACAGGGAATTTGCTGTCAGATTTTGTGTCTTCTATAAATGTCAGAAGCTACACCCATAAAGTCCCAACAACATGGCTGCCTAAACATGAGCCGAACAAGGATGACAACAATAGACACGTTAATGTGGGCTGGGGAAAGCTCAGGAGGCCTCAACCGTACACAAAGAACTATAGGCAACTAAGGAATGCTGACATGGTGAAAACACCAATTATTATTCAAAACAGATGGTCTGCCCTAAAATTATATTTATACAGGAATACAGAAGGAGCAGATTATATTTATATACTTAGAAACACATAGAGGTAACAACAGTTAAAGCAAAAAGATACCATGAAGAAGGCAAGGTGGAGAGCTATTTTTGAAAAAACTGGTTGATACAGAGGCAAAGCCAGATGAATGGCCCAAGACTTCCTAGGACATGGTAAACATCTGGTTTTATTTTAAATGAAATGCAAAAGCATTGGAGGGCCTAGGAAGCAGAGCAAGTGATTTCTATTTACACAATTTATTTATTTGCACAATCCATCTGGATGCCTTTGTTTTTTTTCAGGAAGCCAGTAGTGAAAGTGTCATTTAAATTGGTCTATAGACAAGTATAGTCTGCAAAGAGTGTGTTGCCATCTTTGTGGAATACAGAAATTGAAAGGAAATGTATAGAAAAAAGTTAAATATATTTAAGTAATTTGAAACTGAAGAAAAATCTAAGAAGAATTTTTTTTTAACAAAATAGGCTTCAAGTACCCAAGGAACAAAATCCAAATGGCCTTTAAAAAATACTTTGAGAGCCACTGTAGTGGTTCAGGAAAAGAGAGATAGATGTTTAACCAAAAGGCATCGATTGGGCCCAAAAACATAGTTGAGATACTGTCCCGGGATCACAAATAACAATGAGAGATCTGGGCAACTAGGATAAGGAGGGAGGTGTGCCCAGGTGTGTCTCTGGTTGCTCACACTAGACCTGAACTTACCACACCCTGGAAAGTGACCACTAACAAGAGTTTTACAATTTTTAAGAATAACAGTGTACACGTCACACTATTCAGTTCAGACACTATAAAGTGGCAGCCTTGGGATGAAATTCCGATTTCACCTCTGTATGATCTTGGAAACCTTACTGTAAGTTTCAGATACATCGCCTTCAAAATGAGGATGCAGTCTGTACCTCCCTAAGGTGTTTGTTACAGTGGTAGCTCATGCCTCTTCCTGTGAAGTAAAAGCTTCATAGCAAGCATGACCATACAACTGCTCAGTTCTGAAGCAAACAGCATAGTAGATGAAGGCCAATACTATACATTATTTCTCCCATAGTGACCATAAGAAATAGGTACAGACAAGCCCACATTTCAAAAAGAAGGATTAATATTAGTAGAAAGCCTCTTTTATGTGCTCAGGTGAATTTGGTATTGACTTAACCATCTGCTCCTAATGGAAACAGTTCATCCAAGAAGTCACGGAAGCAGAAAGGGGAAAACAGTCACCCTGATTTGGGGTAGTCTACCTTATAGGCAGAGTACACCAAAATTGAGCCGAGAGTTCAACATCAGAATGAAGAAACTGGGAAGTCTAACTTCCATGGTACCTTCTTAAAGGTAAGATGCCTCCATGCCTCTAACCCTAACTTCCTTCATCCTTCCTCAACATCTTCCTTCCCATCAACCTCACTTCCTCTGGGATTTATCTCTAAGGCGTAACCAATCTGACTTTGATGTGGCATTTTTAATGGCACCTTTTTCTTCTCCACTACTACTTTTAATATTTAAATCCTTATTATTTATTATATTAAAGTACACAGGAATCCAAAATTGCCCGAGTGTACTACATGCTACCAAATCTCTCTTTCTATTTGGGCTTCTTATCTGCCTTTAGCATACCTCTGCAATCATTACTACTATGCCTAGTTTGTAAATAGAGAAAAAAATAAAATAAATGGGAGAAAAACTGCCGGTGTTAAAGAAAACAAGTCTTCAAATTAAAAGGACATATCAAGAGAAAGAAAAGGGAGGATGGAGTAAAGGAATCCATACTCACATACAAACACAGACACACACATACACACACACATATATGTGTATTCACACATACACACACACACACATATATATATATATATTTATATATACACACATATACACATCCCACATCAGATGTTTCTGATGTGTGTCTGGATTCCCTGGATATATATCATCCTTATCTACAGAATCAAAGTGGCATGTGACATTTTAGTCTATTTTCACTCAAAATTAAAATGTAAGGTCTATTAGGTATGAGAGATATCTTCTGAGTAATGGAAGAGTAGTTACACGTAAGGACTCCTTTGTCTAAATGCACAGGAGCAGAAGTGTTTCCATTTTCCAAGGTTGTCAAATTTAGTAATTGTTGCTGTACACCTACTGTGCTGGCTCAGCAAGGACAACAGGGAGGCATTTTCATAGGGGCAAGCCCTGCCAGAGGGAACTACCATCATGGCAGGTGCCATGCTGGATAGAGCATCCCAGCTTAGGTGTCTTTATTGATACAGAACTCCTCAGGTGTTCTACTGATAGCACGTGCAGATCATTAACAATCGAACGTCCCCCACATGAATCCAACACCTGCAGACAATACAAAAATGTGAAGATGTAGGCAGCCCCTCACCCAACAGTGCCCAAACAAGTAAAGCACAAATGGTGCTTCTACAAGTAATACTTGTAAAGGTGCTATAGCATTCTTAATTAAAAAAAAAAAAACAGTAATCAAAAATACTGTGACATTTGAAAGTTTCGCCACTATATAAAAACTTTAAAATTTTCAAATTTTGAGCCAGGCATGGTGGCACATGCCTATAATCCCAGCACATAAGAGACTGAGGCAAGGAAAATTGTGAGTTCAAAACCAACTGAGGCTCTATAGTGAGATCCTGCCTCAGAAAAGGAAAAGGTTTCAGATTTTAGATTTACAAATTAGAAAATGTTCTGTCTATAATCTCAGTATTATGATATTTTAACTTATTGTTTCAACTTTAGAGGAATATTTAAGGTACTAATATGTCTTTTTTAAAAGGAAATATTTACCCGAAATTGTAAAATCTTACGTATCATAGACTTTGGATTCTGTTTCTTCTATTGAATTTAAATCAAATTAAATGTAATACTCGTTACAGAAAACGTAATTTATGATAAACTCTGAGTAGAGATAGACAATCTTTACACAAGAGAAAAGAGTGTCAGTGTGGCAACTCATTGTTGATTCAAATCAGAAATGGGCCGATTATACTTTCAGGTCATCAAGAACGAATAAGGAAACTTCTTAGACAGGCTACTACTACCAACAAATAAGTGCATCGCTCAGGAAACCTTGACTCTGCGGCATGAAGCTAACAGGAGCACAGCATAAAGCAGGGCTTCAACAAGTGCGTGCTCATGGGAAGGAAGCTGCAGGGAAAAAGGCACCCTTTGTAAACATCCTAGAAGAGGTCCAATTTAATTTTGTTCATTTATTTATTTAGCTAGGACTTTGGGTGGAACTTTCCCCCAACAGTGCCTATTGGCCGAATTCTCAGTGCTGAGATAAGGAGTACTGACCTACTCATAGGGGGTGGGGGGTTATGAGTCCCATTTGGAAGCTGCTTCCACCAGATCGACAGACCCCCTTGGCCGGGTATCCCCTTACCTGGGAGCTTTCCATGGATGCTGACCTCACTTCATACCTTCTGTGGGAATCTCCTGGCAACTCACCAGGGAAGCTGTGCTAATACCACAGTGCTAGTCTGTAGAATAGTCTAAGGAACTGTGTGATCTTTTGGAGGTAGCAAGGATATTCAGCAAAAAGAGTGTGAAATCAGATACCTTTACATTTCCTTACCAATCAAGTAGCACAATTTCCTTTCTGGAGATCAACTTTCATAAATGTATTATTTTTCTAAAAGCCCATTTTCTCTCTATTAAAGAGACTCATGTGAAAAATTGTAAATATTTTCTAGAGTCTGTGACATTTTAGGGACAGTGGGGAAAGAGACAAAATAAGTCACCTTGTTCTTTGCCATGGAATATGCCGCCTTGTTCTAAATCATCACCTTTAAGTTTTTCTTTTAAGGAAAAAAGATGGGGGGAAAACACAGAGGGCTGTCATTTCTGCTCAGGACAGCAAAAACAAGGCATTTGTCTTTGTACCTTTTTCCATATTAAGATCATCTAAGGCATCTCAAGTCTGTTCCAAAGCAGTGATGGATTGGTGGTTTGAGAGAAAGGACTCATTGTTTTCCAAGTCTGTCCTAGGACAGCTGAGTGGCTGAGTCCTTAGTAGGCTCTCTAAAGCCAAGGGAAACTTTACATAGGTGGTTCACATGCCAACAGTCTGAGAGAGGAAACCATGCAAACAAACCTCAACAGACAAGCTTAGCCTGGTGCCAATGTGACCTTGGAAAAAGAACATTCTTCCATTTGAGTGTCATCACCTGTTTTCTGTGACAAGATAATATTCATGAAGATCAGTGTTTCTCAACTGTCAGGCAGAGACGTATATCGCATATATACGTTGAGATCTTTGTTAAAGCAAAGTCAGAACAGTGCAATAAAGTCCCATTTATAACCTTTAATTAAGCCGAGAAGAGACTCTCAGAGAAATTCTAGAAGAATAAAACCCATCTATGAAAAGGAGGAGGTGTGTTGGCTACTCAGCTTTCTGCTACTGGCCTGCTGGGTGTGGTGATGCTGAAGACAGGGAACTCAGGAAGCCAGGGCAGTTGGGTTTGGTCCACGAATGATTAGTTTTGTTGATTTGTGTCTTTGATGATGCAGCGCATCATGGCAACAGCATTTAGAGGAAAGCACCTATTCATCTCATGTCTGGGTGTAGAAGAGAGAGAGAGAAGAAAGGCTAGGGCCTCAGTAACCTGCTTCGAAAGCATGCTCATATTTATCCAATCTCAGTATTTATTTCACTTCATTTACTAACTCACTAATTGACAAATAGACATTGCAGGGAGAATCATGTAAAAGAATAATGTATACTGTACCCAATCAGGGTGTACTACTTGCAAATTGCTCTTGTGAAGCTCTGTGTTTAGGGGTAGGGGTGGGAGTTGGGGGTGGGAGGGATCTAGATCCAAATATTCTAAAGGATAAAAACCAGGATTGTGCTTACCATTCCTATACTAATCTACTTCACAAACTCTCCTTTCCTGCCTGGGAACACCCTTCATGGCACTTGCACTCTCAGCCGAAAGCTTACCACCACCACCCCCACCCCAAACGCATGCACACTCTTATTTCTTGTAGATTTTATCAGTGCTTCCAGGATATCTTCACACTTTCCAGCCACTGTGCCTTTGCCATACTTCCCCTTGCCCCCTTGCTGTCTCAGCTCTATGAGCTCTTAGCACTACCACCCCTAAAGCAAGATGGCAAAATCCCTTCCCAGAAATGACAGCCTTTCCATGAAATCAACCTACACTCAAATGGCCTTCTCTATCATCTGCACTCCAGAACCTTCTATATCTAAGGTGTCAATCAATTCTTTGCTGTCCATTCATGATGTTTTCTCCTTTTCTTGTATTGTGTCTGGCTAGCAAGTGTTCGGAGCTGGATAAACCCATAATGTCTGGAGGAGAAGGGAATGCTTCTGAAGAAACCAATGTATAGAAGCTAGGAAGGAAGACAATAAGAAGTGAAAACACAACAAAAACGTGCCAGGCTGCTCTAATGGTTGACATAGTTTAACTCGGGACTCTACACACCATTAGCAGGATAATTAATTATTACTAATACATTATAAGGGAGAAAATTGGAGCACAAGTGGGCTGAGTGTTTTACCCAAGATCATACTGTGGAGCTGTAAACTGATTTTAACGAGCCAACTCTTACTGCCTCTTTGCAATAATGTCCTTATAAACACTTTAATCGTTCTACCTTTGAGGACCAAAACATACTCCGCAAGAAACAATTTTGCACCAAATTCCCACCCACTGTTTTACAAGCTAGAAATTAAAGCTTGGTTTGAGTCAGATCTCCCCTAACAGTAAACAGCATGCAATGTTAACTCTCAACTTCAAAATATTCCTCGGACCAAGGAATCATAGATGTTTCCGAAGGAATGGGCCTTAGGCTACTTGTAGCTCAGTGTTTTTCACCACCTCATTTCTAAATCCTGGCATATAAACCAGAGCTATCTGTAAGCACGCCTGTATAACAACCACTGTGGATATTATTTTGATAGAATTACAGGTTAAATATGTGATTATAGGATCATAGACACATAAAGTGGTCTATTGCATGTTTAATTATTTTGTTAATAATCACGAAATAATTTATATTCTTCCTCTTTGAAATATGATATTTTAATTTCAACTACATTCAAATTTGAGTGAAAGATCCAGTAAGTCCTTTACATGATTCAAGTTTTAAATAATTTGTCAAACATTGTGTTAATTCTGAATACACACAAGAGTTTTCTCAGTCTTCCAACCAGGGAATGGAGGATAGCAACAATTTGTAAATGAACACAGTGTTGTACAGCAGTAACAGGAGAAGGAAGAGGAGGAGGAGAGAAGGAAGACAAGAAAAGAAGAAGATGAAGGAGGAAGAGGAGGAGGAGATGAGGAAGAGAAACAGGAAGGGAAGAAGAGGAGGAGGAGGAGGAGGAGGAGGAGGAGGAGGAAGAGGACGGAGAATTTGCCTTTGGGATGAATAAAGGTTTACCATAGAACACCAGCCAAAATTCTGTTCCCAAGAAATCTTATACTAGCACTAACCCCTCCTAAATGTTAAGTAGCAAACCAAAAAGTGTCTACAGAACAGAAGAGAAAGAAGCCCGATATCCCCGCAGTCTTCCCCAGCAGGAGATATTTTTCTCCCCTTAACAAACAGAAGTCTGGCAAGAAGAGCAAAGGCGCCAGCTAGTGATCTCAGCAGGATGAGGATGGTGCCCCCACGTCTTCAGAACTTACCCAGCTTCGTCTGTTTACTCAGCACCTTCCTTTCTCTACCTCCCCAGTTAGGATCAGGCGGCGGCTGGACTTTTGTTGCTGTTTCTGTTCTTTGGATCAGAAGGCTCCATGAAAATTAAACTGTGTTGAACGCGACGTGGCCTCGCCTGGCATCAGTGTAGGGGAGAAAAGGGTTCAAGCTTGGGTTGCTGATGGCTTCTTGGGAAAAATAAATAAGTAGTGAGTGACTAACAGGACGCTACGTGGAGGACGTGCCTCGCGGATGGCAGGCCAGGACAGGGGCCCACAAACTTTCTCAGCACAGCTGTCCAGATGTGCTTCATCTGGTTTGCCGGCGGGACCCTGGCTTGGGCTGCGGTTGGCAGCCAAGCCTCCTCCCTGGTCGCCGATTGGTGGAGCAGCCCGCCACTCCTGCGGGCCCAGTCTGCCTCCGCCCACTGAGCCACTCGCGTCCCAGAAAGGAACCTAACTGGGCTCACTGTGCATTCGCTGATGTGGCACTGCGTGGCAGCGGGGTCCCGGGTGGGGCGGAGGAGGGTTGCTAGAATCCGGATCTTGCCCCTACCCTCACCCGTTTGATGGCAAGCCTTGTAAGCAGCCAATTTGTTTAAACTGAGTGTTTACTAACGTTTGGGGCAAGGAACAAGGCCCGCGGGTCAGTAGCTTAAGCCGCGGATGTTTCCAAATGGAAGGAGTTAGAGATGCGCACTACCCACGCCTCCAATAGGGCAGTCCTGCCCTGCCTCTGAGCTTTCTCCTCCCCACTTTCTCTGAGGATGGGTGCTTGAAGATATGCTTGAGGTTCTTTTACTGTTGGGGCTAGTAGATGGGAAGAACTTGTGTGTCTGCCAGTGAGAACTGTAGAACTGCACCAGGTACGGATTAATTCTGTGGAGTGGTTGAAGGATCACTGGAAATGGGGTGTGGAAGAGTAGAGATCTGCAATCAGTAGCCATTGTCATCCGAATGTTGACAGAAACCTGATCTCATTGAAATAAGAATTCAAGAGCTGCACTCGATGGGACGAACACCAGGCCCCGTGCCAAGCTTTTAACTGCATTATCACATTACATTTCTTGTATCCATCTTACAACGTAGGTATCATCTCCATTGTCAGATAAAACCAAGACCCACACCCTATTCCAGCATGCCACAGATGCCACAGACAACTGTCATCAATGTGAGCATTTGAATTTCTGTAAATGCCTCTTTCCTCTGATGTCTAGAGTTCTCACTACAAAGATTATATTCTGCGGTTCCTGTATTCATTATTTGTTATTATGTAACAGATTACCAGAAATTTGATACTTGCAGCCACACACATATTATTTCACAGTTCTGAAAGGCACAAATCCAGGCCTGGCTGCACTCGATCTTCTGCTCGGGGTCTCACAGGACTGCATACAGGTAGCTGCTGGCTTCATTCTTATTTGCAGGTTCTGGTGGGGAAGAAGAAAAAAATCTGCTTCCAGGTTCTTAGCACAGTTCATCTCTTTGCAGCAATGGGGCTGAGTCTCCAGTTTCTTTCAGAGGTCAGCCAGGAAGGTGCCCTTAGTTTCCAGGGTCTTTTCTTAGGCAGTCTTTAAAACCTAGTGGTGGAGCTCAAAGGAAACTCTTGAGAGTTTGGATTGGATAGTCAGGCACTTGCATTACCGTGGGCCTACAGCAGTGTTATCATAACTCCATGAGCTCCTCTGTCTTCTTACCATGGAATACTATCTGAGAAGATGACCAACCCTTAATCCCACAAGGAAACCCACAAAGGAGCAGCCTTTGAATGTGGCTGTATGAAGTCATTTGTGTCTTGTGTTCAGCTTTCTGAATCATTTGTGATAGGTCAATAATGCACCTTCTATCATGGAAAGCTGCTTCACCATGGGCTGATCATCACGGATTAGTTAGCTTCTAATAAATTTTTATCAACAGGCATCAAATTTATTGTCTATTAGGACAAGCTCCTCAAAAAAAGAAAAAAAAGGGGGGGGTTCCTTTTACTTGCTGTAAATTTGAGTTTTCCCACAGCTATGCATAACCAAGACGCTTGGACTTAGACATAAACCAGCATGAAGAGACTTGGAAAGGCTGACAGAAGAAGGTAGACCCACTAGAAATCTCAGCATTCAGGTGCCCTGTCATGGTGAAGTTGTAGGTTTTACCTTTGATGAATGACCTCAGACTTGAAGCTGCAGGTTCTAGTGCTTTAGTCTGGACCTAGAATGTCCCTCAAAGGATACATGTTAAAACCTGAGAAAGAGGAACTGTTAAAATCAAGGCCTGATAGAAAGAAGTTAGACCCTTGTGGAGCATGATCTTGAAGGACGTATTGGGCCCCAGCCCTTTCCGGTGCCCTCCTTTGCTTACTAGGTATGAACAGACTTCTACCATGCCTTTCAGCCATAATATTCTGCCTCATCACAGCCCTAAAAAATGATTAAGTCGAACAATAATGGGCTGAAATCTCTGAAGCTATGAGCCAAATAAGCTTTTCCTGCTTTTAAGTTGTATATTTCACCACGGAGGAGGGGAAGCCGACAACAGAGTAAGTAACTAAAATGTAAACAGGTATAGATATGTGTGGGTGTGGGGAAACCACAGTAAACTCGCTGTTTGCTCCTCTGTAGCCAACGGTGAGGGAAAGGGAAGTTTAGAAAAACACTTTTATACATTGTTTAATAACCACTTCACAGCAGCCGAACAGCAGTAAAAACTACCACGCACTCACATTCACAGTCACGTCAGCGAAGGCCAGTGGGGAGCCTGCCTGGCTTTTGCCAGTCTATGACAAGGCAAAAAGGTCAAAACTCCTTAATAAGACAGTAGCAAATATAATGCAGCAATATATAAAGAGAATTACAGGGAAGAACCTAGTAGGGTTTTACCGGGAGGCAAGTCTTGTTCAGTACGCAAGAAACAATCAGTAAAACTCGAGTTTCAATAACCCAGAAAAAAAGGTCATAAAATATCAGTGTGTGTAGACAGACACTTAGAAAACCCAGCACCATAAAAATTCCAGAGAAATGGGAATAAGGGGGGAACTTTTCAACTTTGATAAGAGGCGTGGACCCAAAATTTCTCCACACTGAATGTGAAAGACAAGATGGTTTTGATACATGTGTCATGATTACATTTAAGTAACTTTTTTTTTTCAATGACAAAATTGTGAAACAGAGAGCAGATGAGTGGTTGTTCAGGTTTAAGGCAGGCGTGGGGCGGGAGGGACGAGGGTGTGGTTATAATAGGCTTCATAAGGACTTCTTGTGGTAATGGAAACATTCTGTCACCTGGCTGTGCTAAGAAGTTCCTAGGATACAGCACGGATAGTAAAGCCGGACGAAACCGGGGAATGGACCCATGACATCTCCTTAGGTTGTCCCTATCGGCTGCCTGTACATCTGCAACTGCCTCAAAATGAAAAGCTTAAATTAAAAACGTTTCCGAATCGCTCCCATACCTCCTTCTAGGCCACATTTCTCTGTAAAAGCAGTTTGATCACTTAATGGAGACTTTTCCTGAAAAAGAATCATTTTTCAGCTGTTTCTGGGTCAAACAGGTTGGGGATTATTTTTATTTTTAAAAAAAGGAAGTTTGGGGTTCTGTCCTGACCACCATGGAGCATGATGTCCTTTATTCCTTCAGCGGCATCACCAGAGTAACTGGACGGTTCACCCCGTAGTCTGCAGTCTGTCTTGCTAAATTGACACGTTCCTATATAATAAGGACAATGAACTCTTGGCTGAGTACTCTGCTCACTGAGTCCTCCCACAGGAGGCTGAATGCACCAAGGGGGATTATCTAGGATCTCTGCGGGCTTTATTACAGTGTCCTTGTCTGCTGTGGAAGTTTATTTTCAGTTATGCATAAAATACTTGTTTTGTGCACTATTGGGTGAAGAGCTGCCTAGGCCTTAGTGTTTTGTATTGTCTGCAGGTGTCGAATTTATGTGGGGGAGTATTTGATTAGTCACGATCTGCACCTACTACAATAGAAGACCTGAGAAGTGCCGGATCTATAAAAACACCTGAGCTCAGATGCTTGCGGTTCTACTGTTCAGTACGGCACGGGCCATGAGGATGCCTCCCTCTGCTGAGGTCTGGCAGGGTTTTTACATCTACAAAAATGCTTCTGTGTCATCTTTGATGAGCTGCCACAGTAGGTGTACAGCCACACTTGTCTCTCTTGTATCTGACCCTCTGGACAAAGAAGCTTGATGTCAATAAGGAATAAATGGAAAATAGGTGAAGCTGTGGACACATGAACTGCGCGGTGGTAAAAGTAGACCAGAAACTGCAATGAGCATAAGCAACACCTTAAACTCCGAGATGATAGAGGGATAAGGGGCATTAATGATACTTTTTTCTCTCAGTTGTCCTGAAGCTTCCCTGTCAGAAGAAAATGCCTTGATGCTGCTCTCCAAAATTGCTGTAAACACCTACATCTGTCATCCCATCCGTGTCCATTGCAATTTAATGTCCACTCCCTTTAACATTGCCAAGTCTCAAAAGCAAACAGCAGGGCATGACATATACTTCCCAGGGAAAGCATGTGGTAACACCCTTGGATGTCCTCTTTACTCTTGCCAATCACACTTTGATATAATGTTTATACCATTAACCATGTCATTAAGCTTGTGGCATGGACAAGTGAGCAAGTTGGACCAGCTACCCTACAACCATTCTTTACCCAAACAAGGAGTAGCCTCAATCATTATAATGTAACTGGAACCCTAACACCAATTAGTGAGCCAACAGGACACTGGAAACACTGGCCCATCCTCCACTGATACAAACTCTTCCAAGAACTCCAGTAATTGTCAGCAACACAGGTGTTTGTAGTAATACCCTGAGTATCCCCAAAGATGTACATCTTGAGTGGAGCCAAATTCTAACTTCTTTCTCTCCCTAATATATAGTGAGCTCTATCTTAAGGGTGATCATAAGAAGCCTGTAAGTGTTTTAATAAACATAGCCCTGTAATGTAGATTACTGAGACAATCTCTTTGGAAAAGAAAGCTAAGGGCTGGAAAGATGGTTCAATGGGTAAAGGAACTTGCTGCTAAGCCTGAAAGCATGAGTTTGACCTCCAGAACCCACATGATGGAACAAGGGAACTGACTCCCATAAGTTGTCCTCTGACCTCCACATGTGCATCTTGGGATGTGTAAACAAACACACTAAGTAAACAGTAGACAAATAAATAAAAAATTTAGAGAAGGGCACTTCTCTTAGTTACTTGGAGGAACTTTCCAGAGAGTCTATCCTGTTGGCAGTTTTACCTACAATAGGAATTACTCAGTCAGAAAAATGATGTTAGCTTTACCATTACTTTGAATAGAGTTATTAACAACATCACCTTGGTCCTTAAGTCATTCAGGTTAACTTCAGCTTACTGGCACGGACAGTTGTGATGATGCACATTTAGCCCTTACCACCCACAGTACAGTCTGTGAAGTCACGAATCCATTCTGTGTGAATGTTGTGCGCCAAGTGAGGTGGGGAAGACAAGAGAGGGGGAAAGAAGAGAGGGAGGGAGGAAGAGAGAAAGAGGGAGGAAGAGAGAGCCATTGACTTTATACAGGAGATTCTAATGGATTATGACATTTATGTATCTAGTTTGATCCAGGGCCTCTACAGGAAGAGAAATGGGCCTTGCATCAACTACAGGGCTGCCGGTACATGCAGTGCAGTTGGTGTAGCTATATAAGATGAGTGAGATAGATTTTTGCTCCCATCTCCACTGATTATATTAATCAGATTGGCTGATGACATAAGACACTCAGGAAAATGTGTCCCTCATGAAGATGGTGTGGAAACAAGGGGTGGATATTGTTAGAAGGCAATTTTCTCTATAGAAGTCCCATTAGCAGAAGCATGACAGCTCTTTTCCAAACATCTTCCCAAGAATGTTTGTGCAACCTGGAAAAATATATCTCCTTCTGATGGAAATGCCTTTCATTTAATAACAAAGATAATGTCTCTTTTCAGTGCAAAGGTTTCCTTTTGATATTAGGTTTTCTACGGTAGGGAAGCCACTAAATAAATATCCAACATTCACTGATCTTCTATGTATCCTCTTTGGGATCCTTGAACTAGCACGAATGCTGATATTCTAACTACCAATGTCACTGTGAATAATAAGCTACCCTTCATCTCTGACTCCAGAGTATCCTGTCATTGTCCATGAGAATGACACAGACTAGCTTGTTTATGTGCAGGACAAAATCTCAAGACTTTCTCCCAGATCCCGTGGCTATCACCATGGATACCTACTGACCAAAGCTGTATTGTTGCTACTTTTGACTTTTGCTTCCAGCTGCTACCTTTCTTATTTTTTCATGATCTAGAGTTTTTAAGGTTCCAGGTCATTTGCTTTGCATAGTGTGTCTCAATTGAGATTTGCTTTATACTCTTATGACTTGTGCATTTTTGACAGCAATACCACATCCCTTAGTAAGATGTGGTCAACCAGGCTTTCTACTATGATGTAAATTGTACATGTTTGTATAATTATATATATTAAGTATGCATATTTGTGCTTCTTAAGTAATAAATATTTTTGAAAATATTTATAAAATGTGTACATTTGTGAATTGGCTTTCTACTATAAGATAATTTTTTCTCCTCCCTCTCCAAATGATTTGTTTATTTATTTATATTATCTGTATGGATTCCTAGATTTGTAATTCATAATGAGTAACATTGTAAAATTACTTATTTTGAGCATAAAATTCCCTAGACTTCACAAATAGGAGTCCTTTATCTTAGAAGCTCAGAAGGTTTGTTTTTTTTTTGTCTTTGTTTTTGTTTTTGTTTTTGCTTTTGAAATACATCTCATGTATCCCAGACTAGCCTAAAACTTGGTATGTGACTAAGAATGACCTTAAACTCTGATCCTACTGCCTCCACCTCTTGAGTGCTGGGATTACAGGCATGAGCCATCACGTCCAGTTTATGCGGTATAGGGATCAAACCCAGGGCTTGATGCATTTTAGTCCAGCGCCGTGTCACATTCTCAGCCTCTAATGCGTCTTTTCCACATGTCTTGTCCTTCAATGTGCCATTGTGTATTGTCTTATTTTCTGACTCAAGAATATATTCCAGATTCAATTGATATTTTCCTACACTAGCCTTGATGTCTGTCACTCATTTCTATGATAATCTCTACCTCCTTTTAGTGAAAAATAGTACTTAGAAATCAAGATCTGGGAATGAAGTGTATACATTATTGAGTTGCCATTGATTCTAGTCTCTCCCAATGAACAAGCATGTGTGTATAAAATATATCATTGTTAATTGATTGATATGGTTTTGATATGTGTTAAAGAAAGGTATCATACTTTTTCAGTGAACAATGTAGTACAAAGTATAATAGACATTTTGTGTGTAATTTCAAAATAGTGCACATATATGTGTTTATAGATATATGTACATATATTTATTTGTATACAACTAAAGTCTCCTACTTTGATCCAACATTAAAGGATATTTTCAGCATCTTTTCACACATATACACACATATACACACACAAACATAATACCTGCCTAATTTTAATATATGTAACTCTCTGATAGTGAGAAGACTGGCTCAACTAACTTCATTTTATTTATGTATAAATAAATTATTAACACTCTTGAATGTAATGAATCTTCTAACGATCCCAGTTGAATCCTTAGTTCTGAGATGTGCAGGCTAGCATATAAGCACACACACACACACACACACACACACACACACACACACTTCTCTATACACATACCTCCTAATGGGCACAGATCAAATACAATTACCCTAATTCTTAGCCTTTAAGAAGGAAAAATAGAGGTGAAAGGAAGAAGAGCCAAGAGAAAAGAGGAGAAAAAAATGAGTTACTAATATTTTTTGGAGCAAATTGTTAATCCATCTTGGGATGGGGGAAGGTAAAGAGGAATCAAGAAATGGAAGGAAAGAGAAAAAAAGAAGGAAAGAAGGAATGGAGGAGGGGGAGAGAGGAGTAGGGATGGTGGAGTGGACAAACAGATAGAAATGTCACTGGCTGCTACTATATTTCCTAATTTCCTAAGGAATTCAAAATTGCTTCCAAACACAACTATAAAAAGCACTTAAGATGGGCATGGTGAAACCTGGTTTTAATCCCAGACTCAGGAGGTAGAGCCAAGTGGATCTCTGAGTTTGAGGCCAGTTTGGTCTACAGAGAGAGTTCCGGGACAGCCATGCCTACATAGAGAAACCATGTCTTGAAAAAAAATGAAAGAAAAAAGTTCCTAAACTTTTGATTAAATCCAGTATCACTTCTGGGGATGAGGAAGCATACCTCAACATAATAAAGGTATATATGGCTGGCCTATAGCCAACATCATGGTTATTGGAGAAAAACTCAAATCATCCCCATTAAGGTTAGGAATAAGACAAGGGTCTTTCAATGGAGTACTTTACATATTTTTTTTCTTTTTTTTCTTTCTTTTTGTTTTTTGTTGTTGCTTGTTTGTTTTGTTTTGTTTTTCAAGACAGGGTTTCTCTGCTGTAACTCTTGGCTGTCCTGGAACTTACTTTGTAGACCAGGCTGGCCTTGAACTCACAGAGCTGCACCTGCCTCTGCCTCCCTAATGCTGGGATTTAAGGAATGCGCTACCACCACCAGGCTGTACTCTAAGTCTTACCAGAGCAAAAGACAAGAGATGAGAATAAAGAGGATACAGATAGGAAAAGAAGAAAATTAAAGTCCCCCCCACTTGAAGATAATGGGGTTTAATGCATGAGACCATGAAGACCATGAAGACAGTAGCCTTCCTGTGTACCAATGACAACCTATGAATTACGCATGCTCCAGTGGTAGCTCTACACTCGTGCGCATGTGAATGGCTGTTTAAACTCAATGGGTCACAAAGCAAAAACAATGATTCATTAAAGTGAGATTCGGAGTCGACAGGAGAGGGAGAGTTGATGGGAGTGGGAGGAGGTTAGGAGACAGCAGAGGGATGACCAGAGTGTGTTGTATACACAATGAGATTGTCAAACAATAAATTCATATTTTAAAAAGTGCCTAGGGTTCAGAGACGAAAAACACTGGATGCTCTTGCAGGGGACAACAGTTCCGTTCTCAGCTTGTTAGGTGGCTCATAGCTGCTCAACTCCAGCTCCGGGGATCTAGTGTCTCCATAGGGACTCCCCCCTCCATACACACACAGAAGACACATTGATGCACAAATATATGCACAAATAAAGAATAAAATAAAAAAATAGATAAATAAATGAAATAGAATAAATATAAAATAATAAAATATAATAAATAATAAAATAATTAAAAATATAAAATAAAATAAAAATACATATTTTTGTGAAAGTGCTTAGAAAAGAATTAGAAGAATATTGCCAAAATATTAGCTGCATTTATATCTAAGGTTGAGTTTGGGATGATTTTTATGTAATTTTTGCTCATGTTTCTAAATTTTCAATCAACATGGCATATCGCATACTTTTTGAAAAAACTTCAAGTAATATAAGAAATCAATCAATATAAGAGATCATTAAATAAGCACAGAATATCCCAAAATAGATTCACATACATACATAGTTAATTGATCTTCCAAAAAGGTTAAAAACTAATTTAAATGGAGAAAAAAAAGAATTTTCAACAAATTGTTGGAACTGTTATGTATCTCTAAACAAAGAAAACCATTCAAACCTCACGTATATTCACACTTTGACAGGTACACGAAAACCTAACTCAAAATTAATCAGACCCTGTAATGTATCCACTAAATCTACTGAAATTGTGAAAGTCCTAGGACAGAAAGACCTCAAGTTAGGGAAGAGTTTATTCAATGACAAGAAGATATCCACAAAATAGCCAAGAGAGAAAATTAGCCGATCGTACGCTTTGATATAGTTTACTGTACGCCTGTTATACTTTAACAAAATTTTTAAATGATACTTTTAAATAGACTAAAGCAAGCACACACCCAGGAAACAATATCACCAGCCAATTTTTTAAATTTCCATCTTCTCTTTCTTTCTCTCTTCCTCTCCTCCCTCTCCCTGATCTCCCTTTCTACCTCTCCCCCCACCTCTCTCTCCCTTCCTTCCTTCCCCTCTTTCTCTGTGGCAGTGTTAAGGGATCAAATTCAGGGCCTTTACTCTTGCCAGCCAAACATGCTACCCTTGAGCCACATCCTCAGCCCTGCAGTTATTACTAAATTTTAGATTCTTGTAAGGAAACTTACTAGGTAAATAATAATATTTGTTTTGTTCCGGTGACAAAAATTATTTTCAAGAAAGATAAGAATATTTGTTATTTGAATGTATCATCTTACTACATTAAGTTCCAAGAGTCATTTTTATTAAAATTTGCAGATTTGTTTCACATGACCTCTTGCTTTCTTACATTGTTACACATGACCTCTTACATTTTTCTTACAATGACTAACATTTTAAAGAGAAGTCACTTAGGATAATGAGACCTTGGAAAGCATGTTTTGTGAGTAATGATGCATATCACAGATGCCTGGTCTCAAGTAATTACTATGACATCATCCAGGAGTGGAGACAGACCTTTCTCCTGAAAAAAAGGGGGGAAAAACGAAAAGAATGAATGAAATTCTACCAATAGACAGATTTCAACTCAGAACTGAGAAAAGTCTTTGTTTCATTTGTTGGGGGAGGGAGTTGGGCAGTGAGAGGAGGCAGGTTTGTACCAAGGTCAATGATTAAAGCTCTCCCGAGCTGAAATATCTCCAGCATTCCAGCAGCCAGGTGCAAGGCATCCCTGCCTCAAGCAGTTGGTCTTGAATCTAATGGTCTTCAAAACTTCTAACTTTATTTTACTCATATCTTCCCCTTTCCATCGTTTCCATTTACTTTAATACTTCTCTGAAAACATGACATCATTTTGCTACATCTACAAATCAAAGGGCACGAAGAAAAGCCACTGTTTATAGGAACACAGTGAGCGATGAATACGCAGTCACTAACCACAGTGGATAGAAGCATTTCAGAGATGGCAAGAGATTTCTGGAGTGGCATTTGACTCCTTCATCATATTTAAAGGTGTTCAGAATCAGTTCAAACATCTCTAGTGCACCTTTAATAATAGATCAGTCAGTGCCCATCCCAACTGAAGAGCCTAAGGAAATAGACACAACCACCATTTTGAAGATTTCATTTGTTTATCCCTATCCCTCCACCAAAACACTGGGAGGCTCTTTGTACAAGATCAATGGAGGAAGAAGCAAGAGAAGGAAGTGAGGGTTCTGAAAAAAAAAAAAGTCATCTTCATTAAGGTTCCAAAGCCAGAAAAATTGGGTATTTGAGGCTTTTTTATCTAATTCTATAACTTACAAAGAGTCTACCACAGTCTTCAAGCTTGAGAAAGACCTGGTCTTCTTTTTTGCCTTTTGAATGAATTACCTCAGTGAAAATGGTGGCGGGAAGGTCATACAGTGGGGAAAAAAAGCTAATGATTATGTTAGATATATAGTTCATGACTGAGGGCTTGCCTGTCATGCTCAAGATCCCTACTGACACCAGGAAAACAAAACTGTCCCAATTAGCTCTGTCAATTTGACACATCCCAGAAGTCCTGAGAAGGGATTCTCAACTGAAAAATTGTCCAGATCAGATTAGCCTGTGGACATGTCGTGGGGGATTGCCATGTTGATGGAGGAAGGCCCAGCCCACTGTGGGTAGCACCATTCCCTGGCCTGTGGCCTATATAAGAGAGATAGTTAAGTATGAGCCTGCAAATGAACCCGAAAATCTCAATCCTCTGCAGCTTCTGCTTCAAGTTCCTGCTTGAGTTCCTGCCCGGACTTTCCTTAGTGATGAACTATAACCTGTAAGCTGAAATAAGCACTTTCCTTTAAATTGGTTTTTTTGCCAGTTTATTATCACAATAGAATGAAACTAGAGCAAAAACACACCAGTAAAAACCAATGAAAAGCAAAGCGCTAAGGGCTATTGAAACAGTCGAGATAGATAACAATATCAACGTGTACGATATTTGACACAATTGCTAAAATGATTTGAAACTGAATCATTAACTTAACTCATTTCACATTTTCAGGATAGGCCACTGAAGTCCCTTCAATATCACTCAGACTATAGTCCTCTTTTCTCATTTAACGTTATATAAAAAATGGAGGAATGACATTTGGAGGAACCTCTCTTAGGAGTAAAATTCATATGAATTTTTAAAGATTTTATTTTATTTTTATTTTTGAAGATGGATGCATGTCTGTGCGTGGGTATGTGAATGTGCATTCATATGCTTGTGCAAGCCACAAGAGAATGCTGGGGCCTCTGGAGCTGGGATCACTACAGTTGGTTGTGAACCACCTAACGTGGATGCTGGGAACTAAATCTGAAACCTCTACAAGAGCAGAATGGACTCTTAATCACTTAATCTCTCCACCCCTCATAGGAACTTTAAAAGAATGTTTTTATTAAGCACGTGATACAAAAAAAAAAATCAAGATCCCGAAAAGTGTAAGAGCAGAAAGTTACCAAATATGTTCATTCACTCAATAGCTGAAGATTGCTGGCTTGATGCTGGGTTGCAGACATTAGGGATACAAAAGTAAATGAGAAATACGAAGTTTTCAGTTGACCTCTTGATTTACATTAGCCTAATTTGTCCTAGCCTTATGGGGAACAGTTCCAGATTTGAGAATTTAAGAATAAAGCTGGTGTGTGGTCCAACAACCCCACCTCATATTCTCCCAGTGGAAATTAATTAAATGCACCCCTGTGATGCATTATTCCCAATAGCCAGGATAAAGTAACAATGTACATTCTGTCAGTGACTGTATGGATAAACCCAAACAGAAAGCCAGAGAGCAACTCAGGGGTTGGTATCACTCTTAGTTAGAGGAACCTCAATCCCTTCTGAACATGGCTTCTCTCGTGACTCAGACCTCACATTAAGTCCTCACCTTATGTCCCAGTCCTTCCTGTGCAACCATGCTCAGGGCCAGGCTTGCAATGTGTGAGCATCAGTGAGACACATACCACTGTCAAACCATAGCAGCTCTTCGTAGTAGCTTTCTTCCCCCTCCAACTAGGCTGCCTTTACCACAATTTAATCCATCAAAATTCTTACCTTTCAAGTGAATTTGGCTTCCCCCCTCCCCTGTCTCTCTTTCTTTCTTTCTTTTTGGACAGGGTTTCTCTGTTGTAACTCTGGCTGTCCTGGAACTCGCTCTGTAGACCAGGCTGTTCTTGATCTCAATAGATCCACCTGCCTCTGCCTCCTGGGTGCTGGGATTAAAGGTGTGTGCCACCACCACCCAGCTGTGTTTTGCTCTTTACGATAAAAAGAAAATACTTATAAAGTTTGCTTCCTCTCCTTCCCTTTCCTCCCTTCCTAGGTTTATATGTTATCATACATTTCCTTCACAGAAAACAGTTTTCCTGTCTTCTACACCTAAACCCTAATTATGCATATACATTATATATATTTTATGTATATATATGTATATACATTATATATATGTATTCTGTATATTTAAGGTACACATAATAGATAATGGGATACTTACAGAGAGTAAGACAATTGTTATATAGAAGAAAACCAACATTTCCATTTTCCGATAGTATTTATTTTTATTTGTTTTGTAGCAAAAGCATATAAAGTCTGTTCACTTAGCAGGAATCCAAATACAATACAATTCTATTACCTCTGCGTCTAAGTGGATATCATTTCTTTAAATTGGGTTCATCCTACAAATCTAGGTTGTATTCTGACCTAAATATTTCTACCACCCTCAGTGTTGGCCCCTTGTAAAAAAAACTCATTTATTTGTTATTCTCTGTGTTATGATTTAGATCTTAAAGGTTCTCTAAGGCTGGCATGTTGAGGGCTTGGTATCCAGTTTGTGGAACTGTTGGAAGAATGTGAGAATGTATGGATGTGGACCTAATGGAACGAAATGAGGCTATTAGTTTTGGGTGGCAACATACTAGGAGATATTAGGGCAGTAGAGCCCCACCTCTCTCTGACATGAGAAGCTTCACTCCACCACATGTCCTCTGCCATAAAATTCTGCCTTTCTGTAGACCAGAGTGGTTAGTTAATCCCGTAGCATTTATGTCACTATTGCACACATGGACATATCTGGCCACTCCAGTCATTATTGTGGTTCATAGAGTTCATCTGGGAAGACGGCTGACTTTTACCCCCAAGAGCTTACATATCACCTTTCAGTAAGATCCTCATTTTTCCATGACCCATGATGACCACCAAGTTCTGATGGGCAAACAAGAGTAATCACGACAGTCTATATTGTTTTGGGAGCTCCTGGAACATCTCTAAGTAACAACTAGATGTGAAGTATCCCACACTTGGTACTAGGCCTTCTATTTGGCCACCTATGGCTTCTGGGAGGAACAAAGTCCCCTGTATATTATTAAGTCCAAATAAGTTCTTATATATGAAAGAAATTGTAGTTGTTCACCTGCTGTGGTGGCTCAGCATGGAAGAGATAGAGGCATTTTCATAGTCTCAAACCCTGCCAGACCTCAGCAAAGGGAACCACCATCATGGCCAGCTCCATACTGGACAGTAGAACCCTGAACATCTGAGCTCAAGTGTTTTTATTCTTGCAGAACTCCTCAAGATAGTCTACTGATAGCACATGCAGATCATTAGCAATCAAATAACCCCCACAGAAATCCAACACCTGCAAACAATATAGAATGCCCTAGTCTTAGGATAGCCCTTCACCAAATAGCCCATAAAACAATTTCAAACATAACTAAAAATAAACTTCCCCAACAAGAAATATGTACTTAGTGTGTAAAATAGTGAGTTTCCACATGTTTTTTTCAAATATTCTTAGAGTTAGTTATCTTTCCCTCAATCTTCTTCTTTTCCCTTCCATCCCATCCTCTCCCCACTTAAATTCCCTCCCTATTATCTCCCTTTCTTCATACTACCTGTGTTATACCTCCCCTTCGCCTAACGTCCTTCTCTGTCCTCCCCATCAATGGCCATGGATGCTGCAGGTATTCTAAATAAATCTAAAGTTTCAATGATAAGATCCACCCCACACACTCTTCTCTCCCTTCCAATCTTCCCCATCCACACTCTTATGATTGTCTTCCTATTTAATGTGTTCTCTCTCTTTTTAAAAACACATGGAGTCCACATAATACTGCCACTATTTATGTGGTTATATAGCCTTCTGCTAGATCATGAGTAGCCTCTTGGGGCCACATCCCTGGAAAAAACTGACTTTCTTCTCCAAGTAGCCATCCATTGCCAATAACATCTCAGCTAGGGGTGGGATTTCCTCCAATTTAAACACATATCTAACAATTCAAACTAGCATCCACACATAAAAGAAAACATGGGGCATTTCTCTTTCTGGGTAAAGTTGCCTTACTCAGAATGGTTATTTTTTGGTCCCATTCATTTACCCTCAGATTTCATTTATCTTAGCAACTGAGAATATTCCATTGTTTAAATGTACCACATTTCCATTATCAATTCATCAGTTGGTGAATGTCCAGGGTGTCTTCATTTTTCCGAGTAATCTGACTAGAGCAACAATAAACACGAATGAGCAAGTATCTCTGTTACAGGATATAGACACCTTTGAGTATATGCAGGTGTCTATTATGGGATGTAGAGTGATATAGTTAAGAGTGGTTGTAAGAGTGATATAGTTGAATCATATGCTGGAATCTGTGTCTAGTGCCACACTGATTTCCATTGATTTCCAACAATTTGCACTTCAACTTGCACCAAGTTTTGTCCTCTTTTCACATCCATGTCAGCATTTGTTGTCATTTTCTTAATTTAATTTTTAGCCATTCTGATTAGGGTAAGAGAAAAAAGATCTCAAAATAATTTTAATTTGCATTCGATCATGGATAAGGATGTTGAACACTCAAAAATACTTTTCAGAGACTTATGTTCCTTCTTTTCATGCTTCAATTTGTAATTGAGTTGTTTACTTGACTTTTTTAGTTCTTCGGTGCTAAGTTGTGTTTCTTGGAAGCAGTAAAAGGAAAGATTTTTATTTCTAATTCAATCTGCTAGTCTGATGGTTTTTATGAGTGAATTGAGACCTTTGATATTCTGAGTTATTACTGAATAATAAGTATTGTTTTCTATAATTTCTTTGGTGGTTTTATAGTATTTAGGATCTTCTGAGTTCTCCATTGTTAAATGAGTGCCATGACATTGTTTTCTTTCTATAGTCTCTCCAGTATGTTTATCTTTCTCTTCAGACTGAAGAATTCTTTCCCAGTAGCCTTAATAGGACTAACTTGGTGGTCCTTTAACCTGGTTTAATCTTGGGAAGTTTTTCTTTCCCTGTCAATTATGACAGATAGTTTTGCAGGGTATATTAGACTGGCTTGGCAACTGTGGTCTTTCAGAATTTAAAAGACATCAGTCCAAGCTTTTTATTGCTTTTATCATTTCTATTGAAAATTCATGCCTTCGTATGTGATTTAGCCCTGCTCTTTTGCAGATTTCAAAATACTTTCTTTTCCTGTACATTTAATGTGTTAACTATGATATGATGCTGGGAGTTTCTATTCTGGTCCTGTCTGTTTGGTATTAAGTATGATTCTTTTATCCAGATACCCTTCCTTCTCTTTCCCTAGATTTGGGAACATTTCTTCTGTGATAGCAACAGGCAGGGTTGAGAGCTGGGTAGAGATAGAAGACAGTGGAGTTTCTGACACATAAATAATAGCTGTAGGTGAGTAGGAGAGCTGGGTAGGAAGATAAGAAATGAGATCACTGATCTGAGTGTTGATTTCCATTCGTTGGCTGATCAGCTGCTTTGCCCCTTGTTTTGGGGTAGATCTGTTTCTGGGAGAAAATTGGTATTTGAATCATTGGGCCAAATGAGAAGAAATCTTTTCTTTACATGTGAGTATTGCCACTTGACTGAGGGACCAGACAGAAAAAAAAGAAAAAGGCCAGTTCACATTCAGGAAACTGTTGCCAGTCAACCAAGGATTCTTCTGTTCATTTAGGATAAAAATCATGAAAAAGTGAAGTGTAGCTCCCTTGGTGTTACAGCTCTAGCTGCTGTCTACCTGATGCACAAGCAGCTAGTGTTACCAGCTCAGCCTGCTTTGCCTGAGATGGAAATCAAGAACAGCTAAAATATAAACATGCAAGAGAGGCATCTGTGCTGTAGCCCAAGGGGCTGCTGAGCACACACTGACTCCATGAGGGTGACAGTGCTGCTTCTCATAAAGAAAAGGGGAATTCATGCATGTGTGGTGTCTCTGGATAAGAAGGGTGTTCCTCTAAGACCTAATTGGTAGTGCCTGGGGTTCTTTAACTCCTTCAGTGAAGCTAGGGGTCAGAAGTATCTGATGCCCATGATTGAAGTTTCTGTCACCAATGCAAAGCCCCCAAAACAGTCATGGATACCAGGACAGGTCTTTAGTATGGCTGTGAGGCATTCGAGAGGGTCGCAGAAAGAAAGAAAGAAAGAAAGAAAGAAAGAAAGAAAGAAAGAAAGAAAGAAAGAAAGAAAGAAAGAAAGAAAGAAAGAAAGAAAGAAAGAAAGGAAGGAAGGAAGGAAGGGAGGGAGGGAGGGAGGGAGGGAGGGAGGGAGGGAGGGAAGGAAGGAAGGAAGGAAGAAAGGAAGGAAGGAAGGAGGAAGGACGGGAGAAACAGAAATACAGGAAGGAAGGACAGGAGATGCAGAAATACAGGAAGGAAGAAGGGAGGAAGGGAGGAAATGTCAAGTATCTTCTGGGTAGGATTTAGAGAAAATTTATCAGCATCCCTCATCCTAAGAGCTTTGAACTTAGCCTGTCCATACTGCTGGCTCTCTAGCTTGCAGAGAGTCCATCACAAGACTTCTCTGCCTCCATAATTATGTGTGCCAACTCCCCTAGTAAATTTGCTCTCAGCATTCTAACTTAGGATTTGAAGATGCGTTATCTCCCACAAGCTTGTGTGCAGCTGGTGATGGTACTTTTTGGAGGTGATGAAGACTGAAAAGTGAAGCACGGTTGAAGAAAACCAGTCATCAAGAGTGATGATCAAGAGCGACATCAAGATCAGGACACGGAGGGCATGTCCTGACCTGTCCACTCCTGTCTTACCCAGCTTCCTGGCCATTGTGGTGTGAATTTCTCTGCTCCATCATGCCCTGTCTGCCATGAGGAAGTGATACTTCTTAAGCTATGAAACTGACATTGTTCCTGCCAGGATGCTATGTCCTTGTAGCTCTGACTTTCAGTACAAGGTCTCACTCCAGTGTAGTAAAGATTGTTTTAGGTGATGTGTTAAAGCATTCAGGGTAACACTGTGTATTAATTACTCATTTTAATTAAGCAATGTCTATTATGCTATCTTAATTACTTGGAATAAGGAAGTAAACTTAAAGATAATGACTTTTGTTTAGGATGATCTGCTAGGTTGATATGGAAAGGGCATTAATGATAATATGTAGGTAGATCATTAGAAAAGACTTTTTACAATTTCAGGAATTCTTTTATTCTATTCAAATATCTTGTTTTTTCCTACCATAGAAGAACATAAAAAGCAGACCACACACACAAGATGCCAGAGCCAGCCAGAGTGTGACACAATTCATCTAGATGAGCAACCATTCCAACTACCCACTTCAGGCTCAGCGTCTACAGACACCGGTTCCAGCTGCAATTCTGTGGGAAGAACTGGGTCTCAGAGCAACCAATGACATCTGTCATTGTGATGTTGAAACAAACCATTATTCCAGCCCCTTTTCAACCAGGGGAGCCATGGGTGCATCCTTCGTTGCCCTCCTTCTGTCCTCCACTCTCTTGTGGGATCTCATGTCAGTCACTAGGCAATGTCTTTCATGTCTCTCCTTCCTGCCCTTGGGTCCCTGGAAGAGCATCAGAAAAGGGTGAAATGCACCAGCGGCTGACCATGTCCCACATCTGTCCCAAGGACTAGGCAAGAAGAAAGCATAGGTTTTGTAGCAGGCTTCCACATCTTGCTTTCTAGTAATGAATTAACATCAACCCAATTTCACATATTGATAAAGGTTTTAATCATAAAGAAAAGGAGTTTTCTTTTTAACTAAACTTTAATGTAATGGCTATGTGAAGAATGCAGTGTTTAGGAAGGACGTCCAGCCAAATCACCACTATCCAATGGGCTAGCCAGGAGTGACGGGACCATGTACAGTGCTTCACTGATTTGTCGAACATACACTGATGTTCGAGAATCAGAAGATATAGTATTAATAGATTCTACCTTCTAGAAACTCCACCTATTGGAGGGAGACAAGGGACCAAGACATACGACTAAAGGGAAATGAAAAAACAGCTGGTGGTACGTTGATAACTCAATAGGGTTATATGTTTGAGAACTTTGGAGAGGGTTCTCTAATTTTGTTACCCAGGTACTGCCTTTCAGAGGCACTTTCAGAGAAAAACAATGACATTCATAACTGTCATATCTATGTTTATTTATGTATTTATATAACAAATAGTCTCCCCTTCTCTTATTTGGGCTAGAAAATTGGGAGTTGAATTCCTGTGCAACATAGGATGAGTTATGGTGAGTGGCAGTCATGTGACCGCCTCAGCCCTTCTGGCTCAAAGCCAAGAGGGTCTCTTGTTTAAGCAGTTGTCATCGTGGCCACCCTATGGCATAAACAAATAATTTTGCTTTATTTCTATCCAACATGATTCCTTCATTAAGATCAGAAAGAAGAACAAATAACGAAGCTAGGATAAAAATTAAGAGAAAATGAAAAATTAGACCTGCTCTAAGTCTGACAAATTTTTTTCATTAGATCAATCATTTATAATCATGTAATCAAAATTCATATTGAGCAGTCATGAATGTCTCTAGTATTTACCAGAGCAATATAAAAGGAAAAATTACAGCGGTGATTTTCTCCAGATTAGCTTTCCTCTGAGATTAGATCACCTGAAAAACACTCATCAATAATGATCTTACAGAGACGACTGACTGCAAGCACAGAATCAAGCCAGACAATGGGTGGGGGAGGGATTCATAAAGCCCCATCCTCAGGTGAAGAGCTGTTGACAACTGATGGTTGCTGGAGAAGGAAGAGTCAGTTTTCTTCAGGGATGTGGTCCCTGAGAAGTTGCTATTACTGCAGCAGTAGATGGCTACACACACACACACACACACACACACACACACACACACACACACACACAGGCAGCACTAAATAGACTCAGTGGGTTTTAAAAAGAGATGGAGAGAGAGAGAGACAGACAGAGAGAGATAGAGAGAACAGAAAACTGGGAGGAAAAAGTGATTGGCAGGATAAAGAAGGAATTGGAGGTGAGAAAACAGGGGGATAGATCTGATCAAGACACATCCAATGCATATATGAAATCTTCAAACAAGACAAATGCTTAAAACCAACCTAAAGTGTAACAAGACTGATACTGACTGATGATGATACAGCTCTATGGATATGTCAAAACCATTGACTACATCCTTTACTGGAATGGATTTTAGGGCATGTGCATCATAAAGGGATTGGAAAAATTATCAGAACTATGTATTTTTTCCTTTCTTTAGGAAATTAAAATAGTTCAGTTGAGTTTTAATACTGAAATAGAAGAATTTAGCCAGGCGTGTTGGAACACGCCTGAAATTCCAGTACTCAGGAGGCTGAGGGAGGAGAATCAAGTGTTCGAGGCCAATCTGTGCTATGTAGTAAGTTCCAGGTTAGCTGGATCTTCTCAGCAAGACAATTTCTCAACAAAGGAGAAGAAAGGAGAGTAGGAAAAGCAGAAAGATGAGAAGGAGGGGGAGAGGAGAAAAGCGAAGAAAAGGGAAGGGAAAGGAAGGAAGGAACTCATTAAAATCTAACATTGTTGGTGAAGAACTGGCCACAAATGCAGCAGCTGGCTCTTTCTTTTCATGCTTAAATCTATAAAAATATTGAACCTACATGTTAGCACAATCCGGTCTTTAAACAAAAGATAACACAGTCAACCTTTCCTAACCATGAGTTTCACACCTGTGAATTCAACCAACAATTTATCAAAAATATTCCAGGAAAATGTTTGTACTGAAAATGTACAATTTTTTTCTTGTTTGTATTCTCTAAACAATACACTGTAACAACTACATCCATAGCTCATAGATTGTGTTAAGCATTAAAAATATCTAGAGATCAATTACATGGAAACATGTTTAATCAGGAAAATATTATAACATTTTGTAAAAGAAACTTGAACATCCTCACATTTTGGTATCCTATATCTGGCATCTTTGCTGGAATCAACAGTTTAGTTTAGACTCTCTCTCTCTCTCTTTCTCTTTCCCTCCCCCTCTCTCTTTGTGTATGCATGTATATAAATTTACTGACAGATTTCACTATTTAATAAATATGTTTTAAAATGCATTGACAAATGCCACTATTTAATGTCTCTATCTTAAGACTACTATGTGAATTATTAAGCAGGAAAATAGCTATAAGAATATGTATCCTAAATTTTTATTTTTTCATTGGCATTTTACAAAATATTTGGAGGTGATATGAGACAAATATTTAAATATCTTTAAAAAATCCTGAATGGTGTTTGCATGACACTTGTCATAAGCTATGAATGAAGAAGCCAGACTTGGCCTCAACCTGAAACCTGAAGAAGACAAAATCTTTAGGCTTCCTTCCCTGTGGTTTAAATAATTAACAGTTCTGTTCTGCCACATACCGAAGAGGCAGAGTGCTCGGTTTGAAGGCACAGTTGCTGGTCAAAGGATTCTGAAAATTCCTGTATTTTGGAATGAGCTCCTCTTTGTGATTCCATTGGCTCCTTGAATGACCCATCCACAGAGCATTTTCTGTAATACCGCGAAGGAAGATGCCTGTGGGATCCCTGGTCCTCGTGAGAACGCCGTCTAGGGTAGCAGTCAGATGCTGTAACGCTGGGAAACGCAGGAAACTAGGAATATAGAATATTGTTTTAACTTTACCTCATGAAGGGTATTGCAATACCAACACAGAGACAAGATACATATCAAATAACAACTAAAGAAACCATACATTTTTAGAAATTTTATCAGTAAGAACTTCCTTCTGCCATGAGGCAGCAGAATCAGTGTTTACAGTATCATGCAGACTCTCTCCAAACTACCACTATTGCTTCCTGTTTGCCCAACAGGACAGTGAAGGGCTCCAAGCCTTGAGCAAAATTGTGAGAACAAGTTTCTAAATTGTTTAAAAATTTTAGTGACACTAGAAGTGTTTCAGAAATAATGTAAAGATGAATATTTATGCCCTTTCTAATAGAAAATAATGTAGGGATTATGAGAAATAATTGATTTAATCTATATATAAAAATCACCACTACACACCAAAAACACCAATTTAAGCATAGACAAAAGCTTTAAAAACCTACACATTTCAGTGCCTAACAAATCTCCAGAACATATACAACCATATTGTAAAGGGCTCCAGATGTGGAGATCATGGCACCAATGCTGTTGTCACAGTTGGAAAAGAAACAGAGGGCAGAGTTCAGAGAAGCCAGACTTCTTGGTTTTTGCACACTTGTTTTTTCTCACACTCCAGCCCATGTCAGTGTAAACTTTACACCAAGGACATTTATCTCCATGTTGCCAAATTCTGCACACTATTTAGTCTCTCTCAGTTACTGAGTCATAGTCAACCTAATTTCCCGTGGGGTCCTTCTGGAAACATTCCTTTCTTTCCCTTCCATCAACCTACATCTCTAGCTTCCTCTGATCTTTCTGTCACAGCAATTCAGACATTTTTGTTCATGCATCCCTTCAGCTTGTGAGTATGCAGGATTCCCCCAAGGTTCTCCATTAGTCTTGTTCCTTTTCTTTCCCTTTTCATTCTTCTATGTCTCCCTACACATGTCTGGACAACAGTTTCTAGCTAGAATTCTAATTTATGTCATTAACCCTAACCTCTCCCCTGAGCTTCCTACCCAACTTCCCCTGGTGTTCCAGGGGGAATTCTCAAACTGCAATATAAATATATGCATATGTATAAGCATACACATACACATACATATAGGAGCTGCTCCATAAAACTGTGGAAGGCCATTGTTTCAGACCAAGCTGGCTCCCAACAGATCAGGCTAAAATTAAAATGGAGTCATCCATGCTAAATCTCTAAGTTGTAGAACTAAGAACCCAGGAGAAACAAGATAGCCGAGCTTCCTAAGCAGGCTAGTTTCAATGGGTGTGAGGATGACAGAACCCCTAGTTTGATCCTTATGCAAAGATAGAGACCTAAAGTATCTTCACATTAGCCAATAAGTCATTTTCCTATTGTTTTGTCACCCTATACCGCCTTTTAAGAAAAGAAACCTTGGGAATGATTGATCTGATTTTTTCCTTTGTTTCTGTTGTTGTCATTCTCTGTCTTTAAAAACCAATCTCAGCCCATCAGAACATGTGTTACATTCTATAGAATGCAGACATGGAGCATAATGATGGATCCATTAGCATCTACTGGAGTCCCAATGGATGCATCAATTTGGATAATATTCACGTACCAAACTGTAGGAGCTAAGGGAGCTAGGAGAGAGTACATTAGTGCCTGGTTTCAGAAGGTAAGAGGGAAAGACACATTGAAGAAGACTAGAAGAGTAGTTTGTACCCTTCTGCTTCCAATTCTAAGCAATGTGCTGCCTATGGAGGTGGGGGGGGGGGGGAGGAAGGAGGAACTAAATCAAGGCCTCAGACTTGAAACCTAGTGTCAGGCACACCGCAGTGAAATCCAATGCCAGGATCCCCATAGCCCTTGCCCCCAGTACAGTGCCCACAGGGTAAACCTCTGGAACCACATTAGATGGAAGCCAAGGCAGCACCACCCTCCCTTAGCCTGAGTAGCCGAGGAAGAAGACTGTGCACTGTGGAGTGGGACATGAAATCCCGCAAGACTTTGTTCTGTACTTCAGGGACAGGACTTGCTACAGTGAAACTCACACCAGATAGAAATCAAGATTCTAGGTTTAGGCCCAACCTTTTAGACGAAACCTCTATGCATCCTCTAGCACAGTGGTTCTCAACCTTCCCCATGCCGTGTTCCTTTAATGCAGCTCCTCATGTTGTAGTGACCCTCAACCAGAAGATTATTTTTGTGGCTACTTCATAACTGTAGTTTTGCTACTGTTATTAATCGTAATATAAGTATCTGAGATGCAGATGGTCCTAGGCAATCCCTGTGAAAGGGTTGTTTGACCCCCAAAGGGATTGCTAGCCACAGGTTGAGAATTACTACTAGCATCTATTGGAAATCTATACATAGACAGGACAGATCTATGTTTCAAACTTCTACCCTTGCCAGACATGGATAGAGACCTGAGACTTCAGATTTTGAGGCTGTAAGACTCAGACTAAGCTACCCAGCTTAGTGTCAGCCTATAAAGCCAAGGGGCCATTATTTACAAAGCTACCCACATCTTCAGACACCACAACAGGGAACAAAAATATATTTGCCAGGGGTATGAATGATGTGAAGACAGGACTGCCCTAGAATTCAGTGACAGACTATTACCCTCCCCCAACTAGACCAGTGCCACAGTAAGAATCTCTGCAATGCCAGATAGAGAATGCCACCCAGCCATCATCACAGCCTTAAGCCGTGAGTCAACCTCAGCCACTGGCAGTGTACAGTAGTTGTGGCCCTCTGTCTTGCACAGGTGCTGTCCTCTCTCAATAGGCATTGAGCTTGTACTGACTGGGTGAGCCAGCACCCCGTATCGGTGCTGTATCGGTAATCATGCGACTCTTATTCCAGTTCTTCAGAAAGTCCAAACGGCGTAAAATGGAGAGAATACTTTCCACTTGGGGAGTGTAAAGGGAGGCAAGCACCAAGCTGTGACATGAGAGTCTGAAGCTGGTCCTTCCACAGTAAGTTTTCCAGGACCTTGGCAGACTCCCACAGTCTAACTACAGGCCAGGGACTATGGGCAAACCTCTGGGTCTACCTCAGCCAAGGGAGAGGCTCTGGGAACATAGCACCTTTTAGGTGGTACTCTTTGATTAATGCTAGGCAGCCTACCAATTTAAGAGTTTGAAACAAAACTGGGTTTGGATTGCCCTCTAGTGTTGAAATATAATAACACTCCAACAGTGAGGCTTTTAAACAATTTACTAGTGCCATCTATTGATAAAAGGGCAAAAGTAACTAGGTTTAGGAAAACAAGCAGGCACAAACAAAACTAGATTATACAGGTAATACCCAACGCTTTAATAGGCAGACAGCACTGCACATCAGTAGGAACTGCAAGAGATCCACGATCTCACCTAGCATTCAAAATAAGATGCCAGAAATTGACCACATTAGGCAATGTGGTAACTATCAATGGAATAGCTATCAATGGAATAACTATCAAATAACTATCAATGGAAACCTCAAAGCAGCTGTGTCAAGAAACCCAACTAGCTGCAAGAAAATGCAAAGAAATGGTTCTAATACTCCAACAAAGAAATGTTACAGAAACATGGAGGCAATTTAAAAATTAAAATAAAATCTTTAGGGTGAATAATACATTAAGCAAAATTTAAGACATAATTAAAGGCACCAAGAGCACAACAGATTCAACAGAAGAAAGAATGGATGAAGTGAAGACAGGCTACTGGGAAATACAGAGACATTAAAAAGAAGGAAGAATGAAGAGAGTATAGGACTCGCTGGGTCAGATAACAGAGAAAATATTCAATTTTCCGGGGCTTTGGGGGAACTTCTGAATATCAAAGGGAGAGCTTATCAGAGTTATAAAAGAAAATTCCCCAAACATAGGGACAAGATCAGTTACCAGCTCAAAAGTCCTAGTCAGACTCAACTCAAGCAAATGTTCCATAACTTATATTCAGTTCCCCCAAACACACCACAGGAGTTAAAACAAATTTTCCTAAGGTTAGAGACAAAATTGAAGACTCCAAAGTCATAACAACCAAGGAAACAAATAACATATAGGAGTATTAGATGCACCTAATGCCATATTTCACAACAGAAAATTAAACGGCAGCAAAGAGTGGCTTGGGGTTTTCATGGTACTAAGAGAAAATCAAAACTGTCAACCAAAATTATTGTGCCCATCAAAGCGTTTCTTTAGAATAGATGGAGAGATAGAGGCACTAGATGAATGAAACCTGGGCATGTAGGTTTTCCTGAACATCTCAATAAAATAAAAGTGGAGTTCCCTAAGCTGAGAGAAAGAGACACTAATGAGAAAGAAGAAAGCACTAGATGACCTACAATCAGATTAATAGCTCAGACCAGTTCAGAGTGCTTGAATACTCTAAGAATGGTGTGAAACCCATGCACATGTTTAGTATGAAGACTAAGGAACAAAGCAACTAAGATAATAAGCGCATCAATATGCTGATAGGTAGACAGTATAGATTGATGTGCAAGGGGGCATCACAAGTGAAAAGAGGAAATGGAGTTACTCTGCAGAGGTCTTGTATTAGAACATATTTCCAGACCTGTTTCTTATCTTTGCAATGATGGCAATTGCTATCATTTCATAATAATTCATTATAACTAACTAATGATTTTTGCTTTATGAATGGAATTGCTGATGGATTCTAGAATTGAAAATGAAGTCAAGTAAAATCTCCACATTATTATAATTTTGTTCTTAAATGAGAGCCATCATAATCCATCCCCAGTTTGGCTCCTTCAGTGCCTCACATTCAGAGGATGGACGACATTACCTTTCACGTGGTTTCAGGACACTGTCTGAGGAGCTGCCCTCAACACTTCGATATGCTGTCAGCATATTCGCCTTCTCGGATGTCTCTCAAGACCAATCATTTCTTTAGACCAGGTCCTTACTATCCTCTTCTATTAGATTACAGTATTGGTCAAGAATACATATCTGGTATCTGCTCTCACTTCCTTTATTTTCCTATTCCCAAAACACACAGGATAGTTAAAACGATGACAAACTCAGATCTGTCACCTTTGCATTTTGCACAATTGCAGCTGAGTGACCTGCCCTCAGTGGTCTTTAGTGAGTGCTCCAGCTCTCTGCTCTTGCCCCGGATAGTACTATGGAGGGAGTTCTACCTACAGTGATCTCATTTGCCATCACTCTTCACTTCTTTAAGGGCTCGGACAATCACTGATAAAATGGAGCGTGCTGGCTCACACCTTTAATCCCAGCACTCAGGAGACACAAGCATGTAGATCTCTGTGAGTTCTAGGCCAGTCAGAACGACATAGTAAGGCCCTAACACAATAAAATGAAATAAAATCACTGACACCAAAATTGACCCCATGCCAAACCCAGACAATTCAGCAAGGAAGGCAGGAGATAGATGCGTTCATATTCTGCCTGTCTGATAAATTACCTAAGGCTTCCTTAACAAAACAACCAAACATACAAAAGCTACCAGAAAGTTCTGTATATAAAGGATAGCTTTCACACCTCTTACACAAATCCGTATTCATGTAAGAGTTTAAAATTCTTCATGGTTGCAACAACTCTGGCAGGATGCTTTCCAGCAATGGCACCTCCACTGACAAGCAGATGGGGACTCTCACTAGGGAGTTAAAAAATAAAGGGCTTTGTATGTAACCAATCCATGTGACTTCCTCCTGCTAATAAAAGTTTCAGTGCCCCTTCCTTCACTGTGTGTACCTGAGGCTGGCCAGAGAGTGGACTCCAGACTGAAATTAGTTTACTCATTCCTAACTACAAAATTTCTTTGAGTTTTTGTTGTTCTTTGTTTGTTTCCCACACATTGCTTTTACTTTGATTTGGGTAATCATTTCACTCTCAGAAGAAATGGCAATTCCCCATAAAGCCTTTCTTAGCTACTACGGTTGGGTCATGTCTCTAGCGCATGCTGTCCTAGGATCCCAGAGCTCCCCTTTGTGATACTGTACAACTCTAACCAGTTATCTAGCTAACTGTGCTCAGTGCATCTCTTCTCCATTAGACCATTTGCTCTGTCAAACCAAGGGCTTTGTCATAATACCTGGCCCCTTGACTGGTTCATACATTAGTTAGATGGATGGTATGCATATAAATGCTTATAAATGGATGGATGCATATAAAAATGAAAGAGCCAAAGAACCAGGGAGTTTGCTGTGAGATTGTGTCTCCTAAGAAAGTCAGAAGCGACACCTAAAAGTCTCACTAACATAGCTGCCTAAGCATGAGCTGAACAAGGACGACAACAACAGACATGCAAATGTAGACAGGGGAAAAGCCCAAGAGGTCTCAACCCTACACAAAGAATTACAGGCAACTAAGGAATGCTGAGAGCAGAAGGAATGGTCTTCTCCAGGGATGAGCATGCCAATTCCTTATCCAATATCAAATGGTCGGTCCTGTAAATATACAGACACGAAACATTATAAACACTGAGCATGTTGTACTTATGTGTCGGGTATATATGTATATGTATATGTATATGTATATGTATATGTATATGTATATATACGCAATTAATAAAAGAAGGCGTTGCATTTGAAAGAGAAAAAGACAGGGTACGTGGGACATTTGGAGGGAGAAAAGGGAAAGGGTAAATGATTATAACTATATTATAATTATATACATGTTTACATAAATTTATAAATTTATATAAACATTATAAATTTATATATATTTATTATAAATTTATATTAAATTTATATAAATTTATATAAATCATTATATAAATAAAATATATTATATAAATATAATATATTATATAATTATATAAATATATATTTATATAAATTATATAAATATATATTTATATAAATTATATAAATATATAAATGAAATGATTATATTATAATCCCAAAAAATTAAAAGCAATATTTTTAATTAAATACCTAATAGCAGAAATGTTTATGCTATCCATCAATATTATATAAAATGGTCAAAGATTACATAAAGTAACAATTGCATCTCTTGGGTTAGCTTTAAAAAACATATTTAAACAGTATCAATACTTATAAGAATACAGGAACTAGCATCCTACACATAGGACTACCCATTGGACAGCATTCCTCAAAAGCTTTAGGCTATACGTGTCCACAAGCTTAAGATACACACTGCTTAAATATAGCCACTAGGCTTTGTTCTGGCCTGAGTTTTGTTGCTCGGAAGTCCATATACTGAAAGTCCCAGTAACTCAGAATGTGATTGTATTTAGCAGAAGGGCTTTTACAGAAGCAATTTAGTTAATGGGGCCTTTAAAATTATCCCATTTCACTGATATCTTAGAAGAGGAAGGAATTTGGGTGCATCAGGAACTTGCTCAGCATTGAGAAGCCACATAAAGACCCAGGAAGGAAGACACTGCTGCAATCAGAGCAGAGGCCTCCTAGGATCCAAAAGCCCAAGAAAATGAATCTCTGTTGTCTACACCACCCACTCTGTGGGGTTAACAAAATAACTCACCTGTTTGGAATCTTACTCTCAATCAGGAAAATAGAGTTGCAAAGCTGAAATCCCTGTGGTAAGTCTGTTAGTCTGTTTGCTGTGGTCAGACACAGTACTTGGCACTATGGGAAAGGTAGAGAGCAAATAGGCTTATGCCTACCTCTTCCAGGGCTTTCTTAAGAGATAGACACTGTACTAACAGGTATATGACTCTACCTAGCTAAATGCCATAAGCGTTTAGGTAAGCTTGTCCAACTTTTTGATATTGCAATACATCATCTTCAAAGTTCATACTTGGGAATGATCATGTTCAAGTTGACAAACCAACAAAAATAGGAAAGCAAATGCCTCAATGTTTTAAGTAAGTTTATGATTTTGTGTTGGGTGGCATTATAACTGTTCTCAGCTGTGAGCGCAGGACAGAATATGCAGGGGAAAGAACGAGGTAAAAACATGACTATAAGAAGCAAGAGTCAGGTCAAATGTTTTCATTTAAATGGTGCTGGGGACCTGGATGGGGAGTAAGAGAGACTCCTGTGTCTGTGTGATGACTGAGTTATAATCTGAAGAGGCTCATGGGAAACACACACTGTTTTGTACCTGAGGATGAGCCACCCATTTGGGTCGGGGCGGGGGGGGGGGGGGGCATTGCCACAAAGGGACCTTGCTGGTGGGCTATTGGGTAGAAAGGGCTTAAGAGGGGGAAGAAGGGTAGGGGTGAGGGGATATAATGGGATTCCAGTAGGCCATAGTGTGGATTGGCAATGATAAGGCACAAGGTTTACTGTGTGGTGTGGGAGTATTTTCTCCTTCTTCTTTTAGTATCCCAGAGTTTTCGTCAGCAATATTTTACGATGTCTAATAATAGTAAGTACCTATTTGGCATCTTTTGCTGTATTGAGCGTTTATGTACATTAGTTACTTTAGTGTCACAGGACTTCACGAGGGACATGTGATTACCACCAGTGCCATCTACAGGAATCTGCGCAGACACATTAAGAACCTTGTTCACAGCCTCATGCCAGCGGAAACAGAAGGTGACTGCCAAGAGCTGCTTCCAAAATTACCATCCTGTTTCTTGCCTAGTGGTTCCCCCACTGTAGCCCTACAGAGAGGAAAGGCCATACATAGCACACTGTGCTAAAAGTCCCACTCTACCCCTTCACTCCTTTGAGTTACATAATGGTTACCTATTAAAATCAAATATGAATATAACGTAAAATGTGAGAAACCATTCACTGCCAATCATAAAATATTACAGTAGCTTTTCTGTCCAGATTATATTTAGAAATCCCTTTGGGGCCCAGTCCCAGCTTACCCCCTCATGAACAACCCACAGGAGAACCACACTGTGAGTGAAATACTACAGAAATGAGGATGTAGCCACCCTTAGGATCATCATAGACAAAGACTATAAATTTAAGAATTTACTACTTTCATTTGAAAAATATGTCAAAAGACTATAAAACAGAGAAATGTGGTCCAAAAAAGAAAAAAGAGAACATGCTGGGTGCAGATGAGTAGAAACTTGTTTGTTCCCTTCAAATGACTTCACAGGGATAGTTAGTTATACATGGTGTCTACCCCAGAGCATGAAGGAGCTTAAGATTCTTCAGCGGTCAGGGCGCTCAGTCTCTTCTCCAGGTGGTGTTTCATGTGACACAAGCCCGCCTTGCACAGGGCTCAGATGATGCAGAACAGGTTAGAAGAATCATAGTAAGCTGTGAATAGGAGTAGACAACTGAATCCATTAAGCCATTAGAAGTGCATTCATATGATGAGCAGAATAAATGGTTGACATGGAAACAGGTTTACTTCTGTTTTGAATCCTTGTGATGATTGAAAGAGGAGGCAGAATGTTTAATAACAGGCCTCACCTTACCTTTTTTTCACCTAAGACAATAGGTTAAAGCCCGATCTCTCCATGTCTTCAAATCAGCGATCACAGATTGAGTCTGAACAGAAAGCCATATTCTACAAGGACGGACCTTCAGCCCTGGCTTTGCCTCATTCTTTCTGCCAGTTCATATTTTCTATTAGACTAAAAGTTCCACAAACATTAGGGACCATGTGTGCCTACTTTTTACTTCATAATCCCCATGTTCAACGCAATACCTGGAACAAAATACATGTTCAATAAATACGTTGAATGAATAAATGTTCTATTACTACAGTGCTGAATCACAAGACTGGTAGAAATGGATTAGAAAGCACGTTCAGAAAAGGCAAGAAGGAAGAAGCTCTTCCTATTCATTTCCTAATAGTGAGTCTAGATTATGTAGATTTAGGGAGGGAAGAGACTTTGATGAGAGCAGAGGGGAGGAAGAAAAAGGATAAGAATGAGTGTATTTTCTCAAACATAAAGCATCGTTTATTTAAACAAAGGAGAATCAGAATGCCCATTTTCTAGAACTCTGGCCATATCAATTCTGTGCCCTCTCATTAGTGTTCTGTTCCTGCATCCTTCTCTTGTCACTCAGATTTTCAATTTTATTCTAATTTTGTCTCTTGAAGTAAATGCAAATGTGTTAATCTGTGAATTATAAAACGGATTATTTATTTGGAGGCTCTAGCCTGGTTAAATTAAGAAAATGGTCAAATTAGAGACAAACAGAAAAATACACTATATGTATACCATTGAGAAATGCTTTCCACAATAAATCTGTGGTTCCCCGATGATTCAAAGTAAAACAAACAAACAAACAAAAACCTACACACTAAACATTAATTTTCTAAACAGAGTAGATTGTACAGTTAAAAGTGTAATAAACTAAAGTTTATTCAAGACACTACGCCTTGTGAAGCAGGTTGCTTTCTTTATTTTCACATTCCCTGTGACACTCGGAGGGCACTGCAATAAATAGTACATCAGATTTTCTCTTATTATCTCTGCCTGGTTCCAATACCTGGAAGCGTCAAGCTAATTGTACTCCTGGTTCACAGATTTTGACAATCTCACTGGATCTGGAACACTTGATTGTTGTGAGATTAAATGAGAGAGCAATGTGCAGGTGTATTTCTTAAAACAGGAAAATGGGAAGTTGGAGCTGGGTCTCACAGAAAGCATCCTGTCCAACTTCATTCTTCACCTAAGGAACTGGAAATGGGAAAGTGCCCACAGTGATCCTTTGCCATTGAGCATTCATGTGGTAGGGGGCTTATTTTGAAATGTTTGTGTCTCAGAGAGGTCTCATCCCTCAAGCTGTTGACCAATGTCAGTAAAAGCAATTTCTTTGCACACTTAACCTTAGAATTGTTGTAAATCTGGGACCCTGGAACTGACCTTTAAAAAAGTTTTATCCACAAGCTTACTTGGTTCTGGGGTTGGCAAAGAAGAGGTTTGGGAGAAACTGTCCCTACTAGCTGGAATTCTAACTGACTTCTGAAAAAGAAATGCCATTATTATTGCTCTGTACCTGTAAAGTAGGTGGTATGTATGTGGAGCCTTCCAGCACAGCAGCTGAAGAAGGAAATATGCTGGCCATCTGCAGAATAGTCCTCACCTGGCCCAGCCGCCCACCCCGTCCTGGGAGATTCCCTCTGGCATTGTGCTCCCTGACTCTGGCTGCTATGGGAAGGGATGAAGGGCTGTTCTTTCTCTAATCGTAAATGCAATGGCAACCAGAAGAAAAGGTATATTACATTTATCAAAGGCAGTGATTTGCTATGTGGAATCTCCAGTTTCTTAAAGGCCATCATATACACGAGCTAATTTCACTGTTTCAAGGAGACGCTGGACATCACACATTGACCCACAACACCTACACAGAACAACTATAAACTCATCTCCTTTGGTCCAAATACAATCACTCAGTGGGATGATTTCAGATTTATCAGGGACTATAAACGGTGGTTCAATTTATCTTAGGTTACTGAAAATGAAAAAAACCACTACTTAAAACATTTTTAAAAAGAAACAGGCCTCTTAAAGGGCAACTCAAATAGATAAGAATTTTTGATAAGAATGGATAAAGGTTTTGAAATATTAATTTAAGCCAAATAACTCCTCAAATATTCTCTAAGAGAACCCCCCTCCCTACCACTCCAGCTTCCCTTGGGTCTGTGGTGACTCACTGGACAGGGCAGAGAAGCCTTCCTGTAGCTTGATTCTTGTGGTCGGTGGTGGTCCCGGGGTCCTCTGTCATCCTTGTCTCTCCAGCTGTGACCCCAAAAACTACTCATCCATTTGGCAAAAGATACATCATCATCATCATCATCATCATCATCATCATCTCTGTGCTCCATGGAAATGTGACTCCAAATATTAAAGACTTACCCCTAAAGCTGACACAAATATAATCTAAGATTTGTTGAAACCCACCCAGAACACTAAACAAATCTAGTGTTTGAAATGGTCTCTGATAATGGCATCCTTATAAAAGAAAAATTTACCAAACAACCACTTCATCATCAGGCAGCCTGGAGCAATGTCTATTTATAAACTGTGCAGCCCACACTACCCCCCCCCCCCGCCACCGTCTCTTTAAATTGAGAGGCTTTTTAATCCTCCTGTTTCCAGGGCTGTGCCTCACAGCCTAAGGGTAGGCAGCACAGTCCACTGCCTGGTTTTCTCTGAGCCTTTCTGCCAAAGGCATGTGGTGGCATCTCCAGCTGTCAATGGTGATGAAGCATGACGTTCACAATATGCTTGGCAGCTCCAGGCTAGCTCTGAAATGGGGCCACATCCAAGAGACAGATAACTGCTTCTTACAAGGTGGTGAGCCTTTGGCATGTCAGCTATAAAGCTCAATGCTTTTCTAATAAATAAAAATGACACAGGTGAAGTTGGATAGTTTTTTTTAATTAAGTATTAACTGTACATACATAGATGTAAATGACATACATATAAAATATACAAATATTAAATATACAACTTAGTACATTTTTACATATGTATATTTTTATGCTACCAACCACTGTAACTGGCTGATTACAGAGCATTTTCAGGATCCAAGAAAGCTCCTTTCTAACCCCCTTCCAATCCATTTCTTTGAAAGGGTTACCACATATGGCTTCTGCTTATATATGTTACTTTGTCCATATTTTATTTCAATGGGATTGCATGATAATATCATTCTTGTGTTTTTCAATGTCTAATTGAACACATTCTTGTGTTTTTCAATCTAATATCTGCTAAACTTATCCACACTGTGGCCAGGATAGCCCACATTCTGTGTTCTATTGTCTTTCATGAATATCCCATATTTTTAAAACTGAAGCTATGGCCATTCATGGCTATAATTTTGAATTTTTTCCAGTTAAGTTTATTTTTAAGGCTACTATAAATTTAAAATTCCTGGGTATTCTTATTCTTTCAAAAATAAAATATGCTATATTTACATAATTCCTGCTTTTCAGTATGTTTTAGAAATGTGATTTTCTTTATAACATTGCTGTAACTGAGAGCTTTATATCATACTTTGTAGATGAGGAAACAGATTGATTCATTCTGATTCCAAATTGATCATCATTTGTCTACATTTGAACTACTGCTAAGCACCATAGCCCAGTTTTAAACCATGAGCCTTTTTATCATCCTGCTGATATTCTAAGATATTTGGGGTAATGTTGCATCTTCAAAGAGAGAGATTCCTAATCAGTTGCCATATGGAAATTCTTCCTGAAGCAGGAAAAGATAGGCTTTAAAGCTATGCCAATACTCCTAGGACTTTGTTTGTAAAATGTGACTCTGGGTGGACCATTCTTTGATTCTTCTCAAGGTAAATGTAAAATAGCTATTACTTGCAAGTGAAAACATTGCCCTCTAGAAGAAGAGAGAGGCTCATAAGTCTTAGGAAGTAAACAAAGCTTACAAGACTCAGGAAGTACATGGAATTTACAAGACTTGGAAAGTACATGGAATTTACAAGGCTCAGGGAGCCTATCAAAGCCACAAGATTTCAATGTTCTTGCAAAAGTTGATAAAGAAGTAAACAATTACTAGAAAGGGAAGTATCTGATTGATAATCTTCCTGTATATTGTCCAGGGAACTCCATAGATTTCCATTTGTCGTCATTCATGTTGAGCTGGGCTTTTCAGCAGTCTATTGATAACTTGCCAATTCTTCTATTAGTAATCCCTCACCTATGCTCTTGTAAGTAACTCTGATAAACTCACTGGTTCCATAAGCTACAATTGGTATCATCATTTCTTTGGACTTACATCAATTTCCTATCTAAGGTGAACAGACGTTTACAATTCTTTAGGTAAAGTTAAGACAGCAAAATTGATATCAGAACATAGCCCAATAGAACCAAAGATGAGTTGAGAAGAATTATTGCATGGCCCCTAAAATGGATTCTGAGACATGTTAAGACACATTCATGTGAGGGTCTAGCATCTGTAATTACCTTTCTCTATGTGGTATAGGATGATGTCCCTCTTTGCCGTGGTGGCAGTTGCATTCTTCCTGCAATGGGTAGGATATGCAACCAAAACCAAGCCATCTGTGAATGAAACATTCTCGGGAGAAACTCAAGATGTCCTTCCTCCTCTATAAGGCATAGGGTGACATGCCTTCTTGATTGATGTCTGTTATGCAAGTATGAGAAATTCCCCTAAACTGTTGATAGACTACAGAAGTCTATTGCAGTCTCTAAGTAGTAAAAGTGGAATAATAATAATAATACAATAAGTAGGTTGTGATGTCAATTGTGTGGCCTGTGGTTAAGAAATGCCACTGTACCCTGGATGCCTTTCCAGAATGGGTTTGCCCATATAATAGAGGAATAGGGTAAAGACATGTGGATGTTACCCACTGCATTAGACTCCAACTTGACAGGGAAAATGGGGAGGGGGAGAATGAGGAAATCAAATGGATGCCTTGCAGCTGAAAAGATGCAATAGAAAGAGAATGTAAATTAGATCCATAGTAAAGAGCCCTCTCTGGCCAAAGCCTTGGAACCTGTGAGAAGAATGAACAATGGGGTGGGGGAGAATAAAAAAAAGAAAGCAAGTTGTGGAGGAGAGGATTTATTTCATCTTACAGTTTTCAGGTCATATTCCATCATTGAGTGTGACTAGGTCAGGAACCTGGAGCCAGGAATTAATGCAAAGGCCATGGAAGAGTGCTGTTTACTAGCTTGTTCCTTGTAGCTTGCTCAGTCTGCTTTCTTATAGCATCCTGGACCAGCAGCACAAGTGTGGCACTGCTCACAGTGAGCTGCAGACTTCTACATTTTATTGTTATCAATATTCCACATGATTATCAATCAAGAAAATGCCTCACAGGCTTGCCTGCATGTCAGTCTGGTGGGGTCAATTGACATTCATGTTTCCCAAACGACTACAGCTTCTTTCAAACTGATATAAAACTAGCTGGCCTAGGCCACTTAGTATTATTTTAAAAAACAAAACAAACAACCATGCTATACTTAACTTCTGAACTGCTTTAATTGGGAGACGTTTAAATAAACAACAGAAGAGTCTCAAGGCCTTCCTCATGAGACTGTGAGACACAGAGTCGGATGGAGCATTCTGAATGTCACAGAAACAAAGAAACTAAGCAATATAAAATACTTAACCATCCTTGAAATAAAAGCTGCACAATCTGAGGAAATATAAAGAGAAATCATTTTCTGATGGACCGGTTATCATATGCACTGTTAGGAATACTTGGTTACCTCCAGATGAGGTCCCCATAAATATCATGGATTAGAAGAACTGGATATAAAGAGTTGATGCCCAATGCCCACTTCACTGGAACAAATAAGGCTATGTTTAGAGGACAGTTATGAGAAGGGCTTTCGTGGCTTTGCTGAACCCCATATTGGAATGTTCAAAAAAGATCAATGAAATGATTCCTAACGATATTGTTATACTTCATAGATCGGTGCTAGCCCAATCGTCATCAGAGGGGCCTCCTCCAGCAGCTGATAGGAGCAGATGCAGAGACCCACAGCCAAACATTAGGTGGCGCTCAGGGATCCCCAGGGAAGAGGAGGCAGAAATACTCTAGGAGCCGAGTAGTCCAGGACGCCAAGAGAACAGGACTCACAGAATCAACTAAGCAGAGCTCATAGGGCTCATAGAGACTGAAGTGACCACCATGGAGCCTGCATGGGTCTGTGTTAGGTTCTCTGCATATATGTTAAGGTTATTTAGCTTAGTGATCTCGTAGGACTCCCAACAGTGGCCGTCGGGGGTATTCTCTGACTCTTTAGCCTGCTCCTAGGACCCTTTTCCTCCTACTGGGTTGCCTCTTCCAGCCTCGATATGAAGGTCTGTGCCTAGTCTTATTGTAACATTGTTAGGCCGTGTTATGTCCCTGGGAGGCCTGCTCTTTTCTGAAGGGAAAAGGAGGAGTGGATCTGGGGGAGAGGGGAGGGAGTACTGGGAGGATTGGAGGATTGAAACTGTGGTTGGGATGCATTGTGTGAGAGAAGAATAAATAAATTTTAAAAAGGGAAATAGATGCTTTGGCATATTTTACTGATTTACATAGGCATATAAACTGAGTTTGTAAGATAATAAAGCAACCAAGCATATATGACAAAAGGCAACACAGACAAATAGGTCTGTCAGTCAGGGTCACTCAAAGGTAAATGTGGCAATATTTGTGTTGAGTCATGTTTACTGGAGGGAAAAACAGAGCCAAAGGCTGCATTATGGAGCTTCTGAGGGGCTTTAAGGTCTGCACAACAGTTCATAGAAGATGTAAATGGTCAAATAATGCAGATAAAAGAGATTAATTTTGCCCTAGGATAGGAAATTATCATCTAGCAGTATGTGGAGTTTTTTTCTTCTTTAAGAAGGTATGCTTAGGATAAAAACTATTTTTTCAGGATGTGGACCCATTCAGCAGCCAAGAGTGACTATTGGAAATTCAAAGGACATGGTACTGGCCCAGAGACTGTTGATGTTGCTGAGTTTGAGACCCTCAGGGAAAGACAACCAAACAAAGCTTTTTTTCAATTTAAAAGACAAAAACAAGTTTTATCTTATTTTTAGCAACATTAGGGCAAACAGCCTCCTTTGCCCATCTGAGAGCTGCTGCGAAAGGGTAAGACAGTGCCTAGAGTTTTTAGAGGTACAAACCACAATTGTCTCAACTCTGAGGATTTTTCTACCATGTGAAGCATTTTCGTGTTTTTTGTGTTTGTTTGTTTGTTTTCCCTGAGCAAACAGTGGTTAAGCAAGATTACAGAAGCAGAATGAGCATCTGGTTAATATTTTAGGATAACAACTATACACTAAGGGAAAGAGGAAACAAGTTTGGGAAATGAGTCAGATGGCTCTGAGATCAGTCTCCTCTTTAGATTGCTGTCAAAACTCAACTGCTGATGGGGCTGATCTTAGGTGATGGTCTAGAAAGCCTATGGTTAACAATCCTTAGGGTAAGGACACGGTCCTACTGAATCCCAGGTTTTTCTTTTCTACACAGTAACTTAGTTTGAAACTTAGTTTGAAATGGAGCTGTTTTTAACCATTACATTAGTGTCATTAGTGAACCAGCTCTAACAGGAGGCATGGCAGACAAGAGTGTAGCCCTGCTCCCCATTGATTTCGAACCAAGGCAAGTTGTGCAAAACAGCCTTGTAGAAATTACTGGTGGGATGGATCCAGTGATTGCTTGCTCTATGAAAGTAGCAGCATCCCAGGGAAACAAGACTAACTAGCTCCTGGAGAATGACCATTGGTTATGGAGGGCTAGGAAGGGGAGTATCTTCCATTCATGCCATTGTAGCCAACATTGCTCTTTTGACAGAATTGTTGATACAAGTGCTGAAACTATTTTGTGTTGTATTAAACTTTACTAACATTTTTTTACATTCCTTTAGTCATTAGAGACCAATTGTCACTTTCTCTGGAGAGCACAGATGTGTTTTCTTTGTCTGTTACTAACTCGTGTTTCATAGATTTGTAAAAGCATCTAGAAGAACAGCAAAGACATCAGTTAAGGACGGAACATGTCCATTTAAGTGATAAAGAGCTCTTGTTTATAAGAGTGACAGTTGCAATGATAGTTGCAGTAGAGATGGGGGTGGAGTGAGCACCAATTTGGGATGGTGTCAGGGGAGAAGTGAACTCCAGAAGCTGATGATAAGAAAGCAGGCAGAAATTACTGAGATAACTGGAGTTTATGACGTTATTGGGATAAAGGAGTTTAGAGTAGTTCAGTTCCCCAGACTTAGACAGAATAAATCAGCCAGAAAGGGCTGTAAAGGTTTCTCTTTCATTTCTTTTCCTACTTATCCCTTTGAACTAACTGAGATTTTAAAATGTTACAAGTTAGAAATCTTTCAGCTGGGAACATAGGGGTGGAATGAAGTTGCCAGAGAAAGAGTGACAGTTAAAAAGACTTGAAAGCTTAGATACAGAGCCCAGACCACAATGGCAGAAAACCCATTTCTGGGTTTTTTAAAAGAAAAACCCATTACATTACATTGTTGTTATTAAAATTTCCAGTGCCAGGTGGTAGTTACCTCGCTACAAGCTGTTCACCAGGAAGCTTCCAAAGTCCCATAAACCATCAAGGCTGTTACCATTGCTATTGGTTGTATGGTAAATTATACTTGTTTGAGCTGCAAAGAACGGAGAGATCAATCTTAGACTGAGCTGAAAACTTCCTTCCTATTGTCTGGCTTTTATAGGGCCGGAAGGAGCTTTGTGGAGTGCTCAGATGAAACAGTTATAGTCTTGATCAGTTATGGATCCACAGTGTTACACTACCAATATTCCAGGCAAGATGTGCCCACTGGAATAATAATGTCATGGGTGTTATGGGTGAAATAATTGTTTTCTGGTTGGATTTAAGGTCCACTTCATAGGAATTCACATCTGAACTGGATGTATCAGCAGTCTCAATATGATGCTGGAGTTCGAGGGAATTTCTAAAGAGCTGTTGGTCTCAGTCCATACTGAAGAAGTTAGAGCCAAAGAAGTAGGTTCTAATATCAGTGAAGAAATGCCTCAGCAACAGGTTAGATGAACTTGCCAGCTAGTATGAGAGCAAGTAGGCACAAATCAAAAGCTTCCTTCTTCCATGTCTTTCTATATGGTCCGCCACCAAAAGGTATGGCTCAGATTTAATGTGGGTCTTCCCACATCAAATGATCCAATCCAGAAAATTTCTTACAGAAATGCCCAGCTGCTTGGGTTTTAGCTGATTATAGATTTAGTCAAGTTGACAACCAAGATTATCCATCACAATTGTTCAGCCATAAATGGAAACTTTTAGTTTTAAAAATAAAAGCAGTAGATTGCAAGGGATTCCTAACTGTCCGGCTCCTGAATACAAATAGTTGTTCTGTGGTACAGTGGCTCAATGCTGAGACATAGATGGAAGAAAATAATCAGGTATCTATTTCATGCCCACTATGGCTCAGGGAACATTGCAAAAGAGATGAGAAAAAGAAGTATTAAAAGAACTGGAGGAGATCAAGTGTTGTGCAACTAATCCTTGTGAACTGAAGCATTTTCTCTTAGAAGGCTAGAGACGCTCATAAGACTTAGAAAGTAAACAAAGTTTGCAAGGAAGAAACTTAAAAGACTCAAGTAAGTGCATGGAACTTACAAGGCTCAGGACGTTCTGAAAGGGTACACAACTTTAAATGCCTCTACAAAGTTATAAAAACAGTTAACTAACTGGTAGGGAAAGGAGACTCTATGGCTGGACAAGCTGCCAATAAATTGTGCAGGAAGCTTTCTTGAGTTATCACCCATATTGGGGTGGTGTAACTTCTTATAAATCACCCATGCTTTGGTATATAATCCCTCACCTATGCTCCTGCCAGTGTTGTGTGGCAGAACTTTTCCTGGAGAGACACAACACACACATATACTTATCCCAGATAGGGAACCCACAACAGACAAAAGCATAGACACCACCAAAGTCCATCTTGGTGAACCAATAAGTTTCATTGGGGTTACTTACAGAAATATGGGTGAGGGATTACTTATGGGAGCAGAAATGACATCTGCATTACCAAAGCACACCCCAGCATGGGTGACAGTTCACAAAGCTGGGAAACTGGAGCACACTGCACAGCCTGCCTGCAGCTCAATGACTGGAGAGTGTCCTTTCCAAGGGCCTCAGTTGATCTAAACCTCTTCCAGGGAGCTTAGCTGGTTTCTGCTTCCTCTAGGCTCCTGGTTTAGCCTCAAAGTCTTTGCAGCGTGGCTCCTCTGAAAGTCTTCTCTGCAACTTTTATTACTTACTCTGGCAAGGAGGGCATAGTGAATCTGGACAGTTTCAGGCTCTTCCTGAAGCTCTTTTGAGTTTTCCCTGCAGGATGGAATGTTTCAATCTCAGAGGCAACTGGTACCCAAAAGCAAGAAAGCACAACACATTCCTAGCTCACTAACCTAGACTTAGCGTGTACTACTCCTTTGACTTGTTGTCATTGCCCTATTTGGGGTAACTAGATATTTGTTCATGTCTGTCCAAGAAAAGTTAACACAACAGGAACATCCTTTTTCCAGGTATTTTTTGGGGGGGTTGCAGAACAGGAGGCTGCCAGGGGATGTCTTAAAGGCAGATGATTACAAAACCAGATGAGATATTATCTAGTTGAAGAAATAAACAAAACTTTTAGAATCTCAGTAATGTCTGATTTGCGGGGTGCTAAGCCTTCTCCTCTAACAGACAGAACTAATAATGTAGTTATTTAACAATGTACAGAAAAACAGCCTCAGAGCCTGAGAATGTTTGTACTCATAAAGCCCTAGTTTCCCTTTGGCCCTTGGCTTGAATCTGGGAATTTGATTGCTAAATACTTGGTGATGTAAAACTTCCTCTAAATGAGTGATGGCTCACTTGGCCTATACTGTGCCCAAAATGTGTTTACACTAAAGGTCTACTTCCCTTCTCAGAACCTGAATCTTTCATATGTGCTCAGCAGAAGGAAAGTCTTAATTATTTCAGAATTCTAAGCAAAAATGCCATGGGATGGCATAAACAATAAGATTCTGGAAAATCCAAAGTCAGTGCATCAGAGGCACCAGTTTCTGGTAGGCACCTGCCAGCTGGATTGTAGAAAGCTGTATCCTCACTGCATCCTCACTTGGTCAATAGACAAAGACATTGTTGCCCCTCTGTTTGTAACAGCCCCCACTGTGCTAGCTAGGGTTCTCCAGAGAAACAGAACCAATATACTAAATACATTTGGAACTTTTTCTAAAACTAACAACTAAAGCAAATTTGTTGGAATGGACAGGAGAGCTCACACACACACACACACACACACACACACACACACACAGAGAGAGAGAGAGAGAGAGAGAGAGAGAGAAACAGAGACAGAGACAGAGACAGAGACAGAGACAGAGAAGGATTTAACTCACATAGTTAGATACTTGTGGAGTCCCCAGAAGGCCAGGTTATAAGCTGAAGAGCTTAAAATCCAATGATTTAATTCAATCTGACTCCCAAAGCATGTGAATCAGAGCTATGGTGGTATAAATCTCAATACAAAGGTAGGGGATAATGATATACACTGTTTCAGCTTACGGTGATTTAGAAATGAAGTATCCCACAGAAAAGTTCATTAATGAAAGTTGGTCCTAAGTGGTGGTGTCATGGGCTAGTGATTGTATCACAACACTGATGTTATCGATAGGCTAATCTAATGATGAGTTCATAACTGAATAAGATATTATGGGACGGGGCCAAGTTGGTCTGAAGAAATTAGTCACTAGGAGTGTATCACCTAAGGAAGAGTCTTGCTCCTGACTCTTCCTGGCTCTGTTTGTGGATCCCTGTTGTCATGAAGTGAAATATTTTTTTCTGTCATGATATTCCAGCCTACAGTATTGGAGCCAACTGACCATGGCCTCTGAAAGCATGAACATAAATCTGTCTTCCTTTAAGATTGTTTCCTCAGGTTTTTTTTTGTTACAGACATGGAAACTGACTTAAATACAGCTCAATTCATGGATTAAGAAAAGGAAGCATATTTCTTCTTCCTCAACTTTTTGTTTCATTCAAGCTAGACTACATGATTCCCATCCACAATGATGAGACCAAATGAAAGGAACACCCTCCTCCAAGGCCAAGACCCTAAAGAGAAAGTTCTAGGAAGGTAGGGACTTGGAGACTTCCAAAGAAAAGCAGCCAACCCCTACCTCATATACCCAGTAGTTGCAAAAAGAGAGCAGACCTTGCAGTTTCAAAAAGAGCTTGTCTAAGGAAAACAGCTAATGAACCCATCCTGCCCCTAATGAAACCTCTCTATCCTTAGACACAAAAACCGTAGCTTGAAGTGTATAATCTGTATTCTCTAGGACTATGGTCATTGTGTTTCTGGGTCCTATATCCTGAGAAAAGTATAGACAGATCTAGAGATGTCACCTCTTGGGTAAAACAAAGCTGTGCCAGGTGTTAATGTAGTCTGAACTCTCATTCTTTATTTATTCCTACAAACTTATTCTGACATATAAACTATCCATAAACTACGATTCTATGTCTATCAATTCAGATGCTAATTTCATTGGTGATTTCATAGACACAATTAGAAACAATGCTTAATCTTGATGTCCACTGGTCTACGAAGTTGGCACTCAAAATTAACTATCACAGTCACTAAGTCTGTTCATGAGAACTCTATTTTCACTTGTGTGTGTTAGGTCTCAAAATCAGGACAAATGGCTGGCTAACTGAGGTGCCTATTTAACACATCAAAGCAGATGCTGGCCACCAATCTCTCTCAGCATGGCCAATACCAGTCACAGAGTCCTAGCTCCTCTCAGTAGTTCTCGCCTAACTCCCTACCCTGAAGCTCTCCTGCCTCTGAGTTTCACTGCAGCTCCCCCAGCTTGTCGTCCCTGTATAACCTAGCCATTTCGGCTATGTGGTCTCTTGGTGCTCTTGGCCTCGTGGTCTCTTGCTTCTCTTTCCAGTCCCCCTTTTTTCTCTCTGGCTCTCCCCTCTCTTTCCTCTCAAGGACTGCTTCAGTCTGGAACCTTTCAGATGCCTCTGGCTGTGCTCTCCCTTATATCTACAATAAATCTCCTTGACCATACCTAGGAGCATCTTGTCCTTTCTCTCCCCTCCCCCAACTCAGTGTGTCTTCTCAAAAGCTGGAAGATAAGAGAGAAAGCATTGTGGAGAGTGGGGCCTTTCCATCTATTCCTGAGAGATTAGACTGTGAACTCTTTCTCTGAGATGCCTCATAGCTATTAATGGTCAATTTTCATATTATTGGAAGTTTTTAAAAGCAGACTAATAGCCTGAGAAATTTTCTTACCTCTCTACCCCACTAAGTAGTTTAATTATTCAACATAGCTGTCCCAGACACAGCCTGGATTTCTTCCCCAAGCTTCTTTCTGAAGAAATGACCAAGGTAGAAGTTATCTTAACCATGTTTGGAACCGTTTTGAAAATTCCTGATCATGGGGTATTTTTCACTTAAGCTGTGTAAAAAGTGATTTTCTGTGTACATTTTTGGTCCGGTTGCACCTTACTTTTCCTGACCCCAACCCCTCAAATCCAAATAAGAACAAAAACTATTTGGAAGTAAAGCAATGTTTTCTAAATACAGCTCACCGATTTTATAATGACAGAGAAAAATGAAACCAAAGCACGTGGGGGCATGCAGAGGAAGGAGTGCACACACAGTGTACTTTTAATGATATACTTAAATTTGTGCCTCTTGTAAGTTGAAAAAGGTTAATATAAAAATGTAATGATAAACTCAAATTAAGTATTTAGGAAATGAATACAGTTAACAGAATTTATTTTAATTGTCTGAATTTGGGAAACTCTATATTTGAAATTAGCCCAATGCAAGATTAGTTGTGTCTTACAACATGGGGGACTACTGATATCCTTGCTATGAAATACATTGGCTGAGAGAAAAGACAGTACAATAAGATGGTAATATAGTAGACCCAAAACTGCCTATCTTAAGAAATAACTGTCAGCAAAGTTAGCTATTTGCTGGCATATTTGATGGTATAGAGCAATGGTTCTCAACCTTCCTAATGCTGCCACCCTTTCACATAGTTACTTATGTTATGGTAACCCTCCCCCACAACCAGAAAATTATTTTCATTGTTACTTCATAATTTTAGTTTTGCTACTGTTATGAATCACAATGTAAATATATAATAAAGAAATGGTCTTAGGCAACTTCTGTGAAAGGGTAGTTCAATCCCCCCATACCCCACCCCCACCCCACCCCCACTCCCATCCTCAACCCTGCAAAGGGGTTGTGACCCACAGGTTGAGATCTACTGGAACAGCATACCTGCAGTGATTGAATTTTGCCTATATCATAAGTGGCCTAAACTATATGACCAATGTTATTTATACTATATGTTTTGACTATACTATACGTCAACTTTGCATTACACAGTAATGAAAAGATTTGAAAAGTAATGAAAAGAAAAGTAATGAAAAGACAAAATCTCTGTGACAAGGCAGAACAGATTTGGCAAGAACGTGTGGTGGAGAAAAACTACTAATCTCATGATCAGAAAATGAAAAGCAGTATTGGGATATCAATATCTTCTCTAATGACACACCATTAGTGTGACTTCCCTCTGTTACTGCTAACCTAAAAGTTTTACCACCTACAAAAAGCCACCAAAGCTAGTTAGCAAGCCTTCAACACACGGCGAGATACTGAAGACCTAAAAATAGCATGTTATAAAATTTGATTTTCTTTGGGAATCTAGAATTCTGTTATTTGCCTAGAAAAGTGTCTCCATGACAAGTATCCACAGCAGCCTTCTGACACTGTCTGGAAGACATCTCTGTGGGGAATCCTTTCCTTACAGGTGTGTCATCGTGTCCCCTGATTAACAAAGAAATAAAGAACAAGGACTGTTGGACAAGTGAACCCGATTTTCTCTGGGCATTGCCTGTGTGCGTATTCTATTTAAAATTTTGCTTTACATTTTTTCACTGTACAAAAAAATGCTTAGCCATGAGTACAAATACATGTTGAACCATATGACTTCTTTCAGGAGTCATATTCTTCCCTTGACTAAGGGAAGAAGGAGAATTCTTTAAAACTTCTCCCAAAGCTACAATATATAATTGTATCCTGTTGAGAGAGTATGAGAACATATTATATTCCAACAGCATTTGCTTTCAGGCTAAAGTCCATTTTTTGGCAAATGAGGATAGATGATTCCTCTTATCATTTTTTAAGTTTTATTTTTGAGATTATAATAAAATTATATTTCTTCCTTTCTTTTCCTCCTTTCAAACTCTCCAATGTACCTCTCCCTACTTTCTTTCAAATTCATTGCCTCTTTTTTTGACAAATTTTTATTCCATATACATATATATTTCCTAAATATAACTTATATATATGTATATGGAATAAAAATTTCCTAAATATAACTTATTCAGTCTGTATAAATGTTACTTGTATGCATTTTTTAGAGCTGGCCATTCGGTATTGGACAATCACTTAGTATTCTCTTCCCTGGGGAGTACCATATTTCTGGCTTCCAGCTTTCCTCAGTTGCCTGTAGTTCTTTTTGTAGGGTTGAGGTCTTGTAGGCTTTTCTTCATCACTTTGGCATGTTCATTGATTTTTATCCCTGTTCAGTTCATATTTCAGAAGTCTTGTTGATGAGAGTAGCTCCTGGTATTAATAGGAGACAAAACCTTACAGCAAATTCCTCAAATCCTCTGGTTCTTACAATCTTTACACCCTCTCTTCTGAATTGTTCCCTGAGCCTTGTGTGCAGGAACATTTCATATATGTATCCATTGAATCTGGACTCCACACTCTGCATATTTATTGGTTGTGTTTTCTGCAGTGATCTTTGTTGCAAAAAGAAGTTTCCTCAATGATGGGTAAAAACTATAATCGTCTGTGAATATAAAGACAAATATTTGTAGATTTTTATTAGAAATTATGCTGGTTTAGTAAATTAGTGGTTGTAGATTTCCTCCAATAACTGTGACTCCACCAGCACTGGGTAGTTAGCTAGGTTTCCATTACCAGGCACGGTTTCCTTCCTGTTGAATTGATCTTAAGTCCAACTAGAGAGCTATTGGTTACTCCCATGGCACACATGCACCAATTTTCTGAGCAAGGGCACACTTGGAGCAAGAGAAGACCAACAGTAGCACCAGATGTTAAGTGGTAGCACTAGAGGATCCTTTTATCTAGCCTGTTCAGAAACTCTGACATGAGAAATTGCTCTACTCTACCATTGGACCTAGCCATCCGATTTCCTTAACTGGGACCATTTTATTTGCTAGAAAAGGCACTGTCATGGACACAGGATCTCCAAAATCTGTCCTTTTGACTCAAGCATTGGTAAAGAAATTATCAAAGAAGACAAGGCAACAGAATAGAGAATCTAGAAATAGACTTGTGGATATAAGCCCAAAACACAAAATACTGACGTGAACAATGTAAAGGAGTTTATGCATGTTCAATATTTGAGTGGTTTCAGTCCAAGGTCAGCTAGCTACCTTTTTGGTTTAGCACTGAAGTAAGGCAGTCTACAATGGGAGTGCATGGTAGAGGGTACTGTTCATGTTGTGGTGTCTGGAAAGGAGTGAGAGAATAAGAAAGGGGCAAAGAGCAAAATATAACCTCAAAGGCAGATTCCTCAAACCGCTTTCCACTCCTCATAGGCTTGCATTGAGCTACAGTCTTTCGTGATCCAATCACTTCCAAAAAGCCAGTCACATGAGAACAAAACCTTTAGCACATTGCTTTTTGGGCAACAGTTTAGATCCAAGCACAGTTCATGGCGTGTTTATTTCTCCTACCTCATAGAATACAAGTTATATTTAGTAAATTATATAATATTTAAGATATACAAAATATATAGAGACTCTATGTCCCCACCGGTATACCTATAATACTTTATTATTCATACAGTAAGAAAGTAGACATCAATGAAATTGAAGTCCTTCACTCACTTTCTCAATTTTTAACTAAAAGACTGGGTAAAATCACAGAAGGAATAGTATTATGAACATAAACAGTGCAGATAGGCTAAAAGAAAATTAAATTCATCTACACAATCACGTAAAATAAAAAAGGTAAACAATCTAAAGACCAATTCACATGATTTATTTAATGTTTCAAAGAGCTCTCCACAATGCACAAAAGTAAATAGATAAAATGAGAAAATCTCCTCAGGGTCATTACTGGCATCAATCTTATCAAACATTTTGGTAACTGATTGGATGCCTTTATGAGGTATCCAGTTCTGTAAGCAATGAGTCACTAAGAAAAGACCGGGGAGATGAAACTTTACACAAACAAGAGCAGGTAAAGCCTTTAGGGAAAAGTACACGGTGGAAATATGCTCTAAATACCAGGAAAGAGCCTGATGTGACAATGAAATTTTTAAGAAGCCATAATATCCTTGATATTGTAAGAGAACATACTGAAAATGGAAAATATATTATCCACAATTTATTTCTTTAAAGGCCTCTATGCATGTAAGTTTATCATGTTCATAAATGTATAATGAAGCTAAAAGATTTTTCCAAAATGGATTGTCAAAATGATCAATGAAATGGAATATTGAAAACTGTAGCTGTACACCTATTGTGTGGCTCTTCAAGGCAGACAAAGAGCTATTTTCATAAGTGCAAACCCTACTGGACTTCAGCAAAGGGAACCACTATCATGGCAAATGCCATACTGGATAGTGGAACCCTGAGTGTCTCATCTTGGAGTATTTATTGATACCTAAACTCCTCAGGTGATCTATTGATAAACACAGATCATGAGTAATCATTTACATAAAGCCAACACCTGGTTCTGCATTTGATGGGGCCCTAGACCTGAAAGGAAAAGTGTACACAAGCTCCCATCCCTAGCCCAAAAGCTGTCTCTAATTCATAACCACTTGCAAATGAAATTTTTGTTTTTTCAAAGAGTCTCATTGGGAAATAAGCTATTCTTAAGTAGATTGCATGCCCAGAAGTAGATGGTCAAAGGAAAATGAACTCAACAGTATCTTTGGAGATTCCTTGGCTCATCATGCCATGTCAGAGCTTTTTAAAAATTTTATCTTAATTTTAACTTTATTTATATATATTTTCTCTTTTTGTCCTATAGGTCCTTTGTGTATATATTATGGCTTCCAGTTTAGTGTTTTTATGGGATTCCTGAGTGTGCATACAAGTGGGTCTCTGCGTCTATATCTGTTTCTTGTGCCTTTTCTTGGATTCTTTTCCTTCTATTTGTTTGTTTTGCTCTAATCCAGTGTGTTTGGTTTTGGTTTATCCTATTTTATAATTATCCCTTAGAAACCTGTTTTTTTCTAATGAGAGCCAGAAAGTGAGTGTACCTGAATGGGAGAGGGGGTGGAATGGGAGAAGTAGAGGCAGAGGGAACCATACATGAGCAGGGTATACTATGTGAGAAAAAATTTATGTCAAAATATTTTAAATGAATTAAGTCCCATAGACAACGTCATATTTTATATTAAAAGTATCAATGTTTTCCTCCTAGAATCAAGAACAAAAAACAAAGTTCTGATTTCATTTCCTCTATTCAACATTGTACTAGAAACTCTAGACAATTAAGCAAGGGGAAAAAAACTCCAAAATATTAGGGAAGACTAAATAAAACTCTCTACATTTGTAAATACCATGATCTTACATATATCAAACACTGAGGATTCTTTCCTTTAAAAGTAATGAATGAATTTCACATATCCACAAGTACAGAATCAACACAAAAAGTCATTTATAACTTTTACATACAAGCAACAAATAACCCCTATATGAAATTAAAACAGGAATTCTACCTAAATAGCATTGAACACCCTAAAAGACTTAAGAATAGCCAAGCAGTTGTGGCACACACATTTAATCCCAGCATTCAGGAGGCAGAGGTAGGTAGATCTCTGTGAGTTCAATGCCAGCCTGATTTATAGAGTGAGTTCCAGGACAGTCAAAGTTACAACAGAGAAACACTATCTAGAAAAAAACAACAAAAACAAAATAAAACAAATCAAAAAAGACTTAAGAATAAATTTAACCAAGGATACTCATGTTAGAGGATAGTTTTCAGAGCTATATTGTTTGCCTACTATAGTCTAGGCACTGAGATAGACTCCAAGCATCTGCGCCCCACAAAAAACACTAAAGGGGGCTATAAAGATAGCTTAGTGGTTAACAGATCTTGCAGCTTCAGCAGAGAATACTGATATGATTCCCAGCACCCACATGGTGGCTCACAATCACTTATAACTTCAGTTCCAGGGGATCTAATGCCCTCTGACACCTGCATGTGTCTAACACATATACCCAGAGACATGTAAACTAAAGCTGCACAGCACTAAGTAAAGAAAAATAAAAGGCCTAAATATGTGGAATTAAAATTAATATATCATCTTTATGGGCTGGAATTCTTAATGTTATTGAGATAGCAGTCATACAAAGTGATCTAAAAAATACAGTCTAAATACCTACTGAAATCCAAATGTTCTTCATTGCAGAAATGTAAAAAGCATCGATACTGAGATTCATACAAATTTCAAAGGATTTGGAATAACAACAAAACTTCAGAAGGAAAAATAGCATAGCTCACACCTTTTCAAATTTAAAAATTATTACAAATATACAGGAATCGAAACTCTGGCGTTGGTACAATAATAGACATATAGATTTAAGAATATAAAATTTGTATTCCATAAATAAATGCATATGTATATATACATATGTTCACATAAAATTGGTTTTTCACAATGGGGCAAAGGTATTTAATGGGTGTGTCAACACTAGTCAAAGCCTCTTCACCGTCACTGTTACTAAAGCCTTCTTACAGTCAAAAGGACTTTTGATAGAGCTGGATTTTTTTTCAGGGATCAGTATAATTGATACAAGATTATTTCACTGATTCCAACTAATGTTATAAAGGAAATTCCAAGGATGGGGTGGGTAAATTAAACTTTATGACTAATTCATTAAGGAATGGCCTTTGAATAAACATCAACAATCCTCTTCTTGATAGATTATATCAGATTGAAATTATAATTAGAATATACATTAAGAGGTATTTTGCAAAAAAATTATTGTTAGTACTTTATTTCCTATTAATTTTTTATACACATAAAAATATACACACATAATGAACACAGAACTCTGAAGTTTAAAGCACTCACCAATTGAAACCACGCCCATTAGTATGATTCCCTCCAAAATTTCTGCTCAATGGATCCATGTTTTGGAATAAAGGTAAGTCTGTTTTTGCTTTTTGCAGACGTATTTCAGAATATCCATTGAAATTCACCAAAGACTGAAAATAATCAAGCAGCTTCCAGGTAGGATATGGCCTGAGAAATCCCCTGTGAGCTACAGAGATAACACGATACAGAAGTGAAGCATTGCATTTCTGGAACCTGACCAAATCATTTCTCATCTCCATACAGCAAACTATCTTCTGGTGGCCATAGGTACACAATAGCTATCACTATAACAGCAATGGTGCCAACAAAAATGAAAATATTCAGTCATTAAAAATCATGTATGAGGTACCATGTTTTACTTCTAGCCTGATTTTTGACACATGTATGAATGAAAGATTACTATTTAAAATTGAGGCACAGGTTTAGATAACTTAAATGAGTTGTCCAGATTTCAAAACATTTAATAATTTCCCTGTAGTTCTTTGTCTCTGTAGGACTCCTGAGATTTTTACCCCTACTTCGTTGTCATATCTATTGATATTGTCATTGTTCAGGTCTTGTTTATGCTGCCCTTTAGAAGAGAGGCGGGTACACTGCAAACACCCTGTTATTCTGGCTCTTATAATCTCCCCATCTCCTCTTCTGCCAAGTTCTCTGAGCCATACAGCTCTGTTTTAGATGTCTCCATGAGAGATGGGCACTCCACAATTGACTGACCTTTATATTTATATCTAGTTGTGATTTTCTGTAACTGTCACCATTTTCTGTAAAAGGAAGCTTCTTTGATGAGGGGTGGTATCTACATGTATCTGTAGTTCTAAGGACAAGATTTTGAATTAAGTTAAGAAATTATGTTGGCCTAGCAAAGTGGCAGTAGTAGATTCTCTCCTAAGATCCATGACCTCACTAGCCTTGAGAAGTTTCTATGTTTCTTGTACCAGGTACAATTTCCCTACTATTGGGTAGGCCTTAAATCGATGTAGACAGCTGTTGGCTACCACCAACATGTGAGTGCCACCTTTCTGGATATTGTGCCATAATGGTCATTGTTGTGGTTCATAGCGGAGTGTCACAGCAGGGTAGGCTATTAATTAATTCCCTCCCTTGGCAACTTGCATAATACTTTCTGGTACTATGGAAGCCAGACTGCAAGAAGGAAACTTTCAGGAAAGATACAGCTTGAACCATCCAAGTCCTCTGTCCTAGGTGTGTAAGGTCATCAATAATAGGGGCTTATCTTAAACCTCTGAAGGCATCCAAGGTCAATAGCAATAGTTTATGCTGTTCTCTGACTGGTACTGGTGTGTGTGTGTGTGTGTGTGTGTGTGTGTGTGTGTGTGTGCATGCATATACATAAACACTGATATGTATTATATGTATTATATAATTTTAGGTAAATATAAAATAATAGGATTACTTGAGACTTTATCAAACAATCTTGGTATTACTTGTCCATACTCCTTCCTTTTCCTGTACTGACCTCCCTCCTTCTCCCCAGTTTGGTCCTCAGGCTGTTTCTCAATTTACCACTTCATAACACCTATAACCTGCAATCTCCCTCTCAACCCCACCCGATGGTCCCTTTATACTTTTCTGGTTTCTGTAGTTACTCAGTGTTACATACTTACATCAGAAGATTTGGAGTAAAAGAATTGCAGATGAGAGAGAACATGTAATGTCTATCTTTCTGAGTCTGGTTTATCTCACTCAATATAATATTTTCTAAGTATATTCGTTTATCTGTAAATTTCATGATTTTATTTTTCTTTAAAGTATTCTATAATGTATATGTACCATATTTTCATAATTTATTTATATGCTAAAGGGCATTAAGCTTTTTTTCCTATTCCCTTGCTATTATGAATAGGGCAGCTGTAAACAGTGCCAAACAAGTATTTGTGGAGTAAAACGTCGAGTCTTTTGGGCATATGCAAAGGAGTGGTATAGCTGAGTCATATGTAAGATTTACTTTTAATTTTTTGAGTGTTCTCCATACTGATTTCCAGGCTGACTGCACCAGTTTGCATTTCCACCAACAGTGAATGAGGGTTCCCCTTTTCTCCTAACCTTGCCTGAATTTGTTGCCAGTTGTTTTGTTGATCTTAGTCATTCTAATTTGGGTGAGAAGAAATCTGATAGTTGTTTCAATCTGCATTTCCCTAATTGATAAGAATGATGAAGACTTTTTCGAGATATTTCATAGTCATTTTTATTTCTTCTACTGAGAACTCTTTGTTTAGATCCAAAGCCCAGTTTTAATTGAGTAATGTTTTTCTTTGACCGTTTGTGTTTTTTTTTTAACTCTTTGTGTATTCTACACCTTAATCCTCTGTCAGATGTGTAGCTGGCAAAGATTCTCTCCCATATCTGTGAGTTTCTTCTTCACTCAACTGATTATTTCTTTAGCTCTTCAGAAGCTTTTTAGCTTTATGAAGTCCCAATTGTCAATTGTTGACCTTAATTCCCAGACAAATGGAGTCCTATTAGGAAAGTCGCTTTCTACGTGCATGTTTTATAGGGTACAGCTTTCATTTTCTTCTGGCGTTTTTACCATTTCATGTTTCAAACTAAGGTCTTTGATCTGCTGGGAGATAAATTTTGTGCAAGATGATAGATACAGGTCTAATTTCATTCTTCAACATTCAGACATCTAGTTTTCATGGAACCATTTGTTGATGCTGTCCCTTCTCCAGTATATGTTTTGGTGTTTTTGTCAACTATCAGATGACTGTAGCTTCATGCTCTTATATTTGGGTCTTCTATTTTACTTCCTTGGTTTTTGTGCCAGTATATGTTGTTTTAATTATTACAGTTTTATAACATATCTTGGAGTCTAGCATGTCAGTCTCCCCAGTACGATTTTATTGGTTCAGGATCACTATGTTGATTGGGGTTTTTCTAGTTCCATATGAATTGTAGGATTGTTTTTCTGTTCCTGTGAAGAACATTATGGGCATTTTGAATGGGATTGAAACAAATCGATAAATTTATTTTGGTAGGATGGTCATTTCCACAATATTAAACCTACTGATGCATAAACATGAGATGTCTTCCAATTTTCTATTATCTTCCTCAGTATCTTTATTCGGAGACTTGGCATTTTCATTGCGAAGATCTTTCATCTTCTTTGTTAAGTTGATTCCAAGATTATGTTAGTGTCTTTGGTGCTTTTGTGAATTGGAAAGTGGCTGTCATCTCTTTATTGGTGCATTTGTTGTCGTTCTTGTTGTTGTTCAGAAAGGCTACCAATTTTGATAAGCTCATTTTGTATCTTGATAATTTTCTGAAATTGTTGATTGTTAAAATATCGTTATGGCGCTTAAAGGAGAGTCCAGCGTTGAATTTTCCAATGCTTTTTATTAATCACAAACCATGTCAAATCTCAGGGAATTCTACACCCGGGCAGCTAGGCCGAGAGCTCACTCCAAGGCCTCTTCACCCATCCTCTCCTCTCCATTCTTTTTCTGTCATTCACCTCCTCCTCCTCCTCCACCTCCTCCTCCCTCCTCCCTCCTCGCTCCACCCCTCAATCCCCAGGTGTTTTCTTCCTGTTTTCACACAGACCCTCAATCAACAAATAACAGGAACCTCCTGTCAGGGGTGGAAGCTGGGGATGGCACAGAGGTGTAAACAAGTAAGAGACGAATCTTAACTAAAGAATTATCCACAACTAAACATACCACAACAGTTGATTGTTTCTAGAAGTTTTCTAGTAGAATTTGGGGGATCTTACATATAATGTCATATCACAAGCAAATAGGGATGATTGAACTTCTTTCCATATTTGTATCCTTTAATTTCCTTCTCTTGTTTTATTGCTCCAGCCAATGCTTAATGGAATATGTTAAAAAGGGATGGGAATAGTGGACCACCCTGTCTCATTCCTTATTTTAATGGAATTGCTTAGAGCTTTTCTCCATTTAGAATAATTTTGGCTGTGGGTTTGTCATGAATAACCTTTATTATGTTGAGGTATTTTCCCTCCTGTCCTACTTTCTCTACAACTTTTCTCATTTAAAAAATAATGTTAGGTTTTTTCAAAGGCTTTTTCTGCATCTATAGAGATAACTATGCAGTTTAAGACCATTTATGCCCATGTCTTTAAGCCCATTCATACAATTTATTATATTCATTAATTTAAGTATGTTGATTTCCAGGTTATAAAGCCAACTTGATCTTGGTGATCTTTTTTATATATGTCTGTAGTGTTGGTATTTTGTTGAGTATTTTGAGTCTATATTCATCAAGGACATTGGTCTTTAGTTTGACTTTTTGTGTGTTTTTCCATCTTGTTTGGGTTTTAGAGTAATTCTGTCTTCATAGAACAAGTTTGGGAGTGATCTTTCTATTTCTTTTTCTTTTTTGTTTAGTAATTTAAAAAGTATTGACTGAAGATCTTCTTTGAAAATCTGGTAGAATTCTGCTGTGAATCCATCTGGTCTTGGGCTTTTTTTTTTTTTTTTTTTTAAGAAGGCTTTTTATTACTGTTTCAATAGCCTCCTTTCTTATGCATTTATTTGGGTTCTTGGTTTAACTTTGGTAGTTGAGTGGCTCAAGAAATTAATCCATCTCTTTTAGATTTTCCAACTTATCAGAGTACAGTTCTTCAAAATATTCCCCATTCATTTCTGATTCTGTTTATTTGGTTCCTCTCTTTTTTGTGTTTAGTTAGTGAAACCAATCTTTTTTACCTTCTCAAAGTACCAGCTATTAGACTTCTTAATTCTTTGTACTGTTTTCTTTGGTTTTATTACAATAATTTTTGTTTGACTTTTTTTTTTTTTTATTTCTACCTGTCCACTGAGTTTGGATTTGGATTTGTTTTGTTTTTGTTTTTGTTTTTTTTCAAATTCTTGAGTTGCATCATTAATTCATTCATTTGTGCTCTTCATGACTTTTTTAAATGTAGGCATTTATGTGTATAAACTTTCCTCTTAGAACTGTTTTTAATGTGTCCATAGGTTTTGTTGTGTTATGTTTTCATTTTCACTTAGATCTAAGAATATTTTAATTTCTTTGTTGATTCCATCATCATCATTCACCAGTCAGTCATGAGTTGTTTAATCTTCATGAGTTTATAGACTTACTAGTGTTTTGTTTAGTGTTGATTTCAAGTTTTATTATGTAATGGTCTAATTGGATACATAGGATTATTTTAATTTTTCTGTTTATGTTGTTGTTGGTTTGTTTTTAGTTTGCTTTGTGTCCTAATATGTTGTCTCTTTTAGAGAAGCTTCCATGTGCTGCCTAACAGAATATATATCCTCTGGTGTTTTGTGTGTAGTGTTCTGCAGATAATCTGTTATGTTTCTGTGATTTAGAATAACATGTAAATGTGAGAGCTTTCTGTTTTTGTTTTTGTTGTTGTCATCGTTGTTGTTCTAATGACCTATTGTTCTGGAAGATGAAGTGCTGAAATCACCTACTAATATTCGGTTTGTTTTAACCTGTGTCTTTAAATCCATTAGTATTCTTTTAAAGAAACTGAATGAACCAGAGTTTGACACATATGTTTAGTATTATAACTGATGCCTTGATTATAATAAGGTGCCCTTCTTTGTATCTTCTGATTAGTATTAGTTTGAAGTATATTTTGTCAGATATTAGGATGGCAAAACCTACTTGCTTCCTGGTCCCATTTGCTTTGAAAACTTTTTTCTATCTTTTCAATTTAAAGCTAAGATGGGTTTCTTGTAGACAACAGAATAATGAATTTTATTTCTTAATTCATTTGCCTAGCCTATATCCTTAATTGGAGAATTGAGGCCATTAATACTTAAAAAGTGTGTTTTTAAAACAGCTAACTCCAATCTAGCAAATGGATACCAATCCAAATCATGAAAATTTTATTCATATTATTTCCACATGGTGGAATAACCTCTTATTTATAAACAGAAGTATTTCCCAATTTTGGACAGTGGTACAGGAAAACCAATGATGTGAGTTTTTAGTTATGTGAGCATCTCTTTGTTCAAATGTTCCATCAACAGAGTAGTAGAAGAACCTCCAGAACCATTCCTGTGGATCTACTATCAGGACAAACTCAAGAAAACTTGTGAAAGAGATATCAAGAGACCCTGCTGGCCCTGTAGACTTTTCTTCTCTCTCTGATTTCTGGGCCTCTTCCTGGCCTCTCTCTGGGCAAACCCCTCTGATATTCTAGAACACTCATACTCAAAGTGAGATGATTGTTTCATTAGTTCATATAAAAAGTGTGGCTCTGTTGGGAATGCAGAAGCTCATGTCCTACTACAGACCTATCAGCTCAAAGTCCTTATTTCAACCAAATCAACCAAATAATATAAATCATATTATAACAAAGTGTAAGAAACAACAGTGGATGCACCACTATTGACATTTCGAATAGATAAGTCTTGGTGTGGTTGGATGAGGTGATTACTTCCCAGTGCATAGTACCATGTTTAGCATCATTGGCCTGCCAGACACTGGCAGCACCCTCTCCCTTAGTTCAACAACCAAAACTTTCTATCTACTGATAAATGTCCTCTGTGAGGTCAATCTTATCCTTTTATAAACTGACAAATGCTGATACAGATGACCTTTTAATCTTTGTAAGGAATAAAGTAAAATCCTGCAGATTCATAAGTTCCAAATTAATATGGTGGGCAAAAGAACTGTGTAGGATGGATCTCAATATCAGCTCCTATTAGGATTTTTTGAGGGTCAATTAAAACAAAACTAAACAAAAAGATGGAAGGAGAAAGCTTCCTGATGAGTACCAACTTACGTGGTATCTTCAGCAATGGGGTCTTACTATAAAGTTCTGGCGAGAAACTAAAAGCAATACAAATAGCCTCTATTGTTGTGGGGGACTCTGGGATACCTCTGACCAATAAAAGCCCACATGTGGCACTGGGCTTTTTATTTGGAATGCTGTCGCTTTTGGGAGAAGCATTATTCTCTGTGTAAGGTTATTCCAATTAAACTTTTCTTCTATGATGATACAAGCTACAAATATGAAGCTTATAATGTAGCATGTTTCCATCAGACTTTTACAAGCATCTTTCCTGTTAGTTATCCTCTTCTTACCCTTACTCTTCTTTCTCTCCACTTAAACTTCCTTCTCTATTATTTCTTTTTCCTCTTTAATATTAGACCAATGGGGGGGACAAGACATCAACCAAATTACTCATCTGTGATTCTGTGAGCTACAATAACAACCAATGTGGGAAAATATGCCCATAGGTAAAATACTGGCATAAATGATATGGAGGTAACCAATTACTATCTGATTCGATTTATGGCTCACTCCACAGCAGAAATCACAGCCTGAAACTATAAATTTGAAAAACTATAAAACTAAGAACTTCTGGTTTAGGAGTTCAGAGGCATCAGGGCTGAACATTCTAATATTGTTTTGCTGAATGGACACAATATCAAACTACTGTCTAACGTTCTACCTCTGTGCCTATAGACTAATGTAGCTCCCAGACCTGAGCAGAGAAGTCTCTTTGTGTAGTGGGCAATGGTTAATGCAGGAACTCACAACTGATCAAAGTGCAGAGAATAGGTGACTGTAGAGTGCTCAGCCACAGATGGAACATCTGCATCACACTGACCCTGGCCTCCATTCTCCTGTGAATCTGAACATCAAAGGGAGAGGAGGCAGAAAGATTCTCAGAGCCAGAGGGTGGGGCAGACCACAGCAAAAGAAAGTCTTCTGAACAAGCTGTGACTGATTCTCTCCTGAACTTATAGGAGCTGTCATTGCTTGCACAGGATCAAGTCACACAACATTCCAGCAAGGAGTAGGGAGAAATTCACCCTAGCTGAGGAGCTACTGAGAGTTAATTTGATTCCTGGGAAGATTTATCTTTCTTCAAGGGTGTGGCCCCTAGTGGGTCACCCACGCTCCAGTGGATAGCCCCACACCCATGAGTACAGGAGAAGCTCAATTTGGTCTCCATGGGTAATTTAAAGAGAGAGGTAGAGAGAAAGAGACAGAGTGAGAGAAACAGACAGTGAAAGACAGAAAGACACAGAGAGAACACAAATTTGGATGTGATAGAAGATTGAGGGCTCAATCTGGGAGGAATTAAGGGGAGGAGTGTGGAGGTAGACATAATCAATATACATTGTGTGTCTATATGAAATTCTCAAAGAATTAATAAAAATATTGCACTCCAAAAGAAACCTGCCAGTACCTGAGCCACAATCAGAGATTCTGATTCAATAATCAGGGTGGATCTGGGAATTACCTTGTTCAAATCCTTCCTAGAGGATATTTAAGAGCCCGGGATCAGGAATCAAATTATTCTCACTCAAGGGCAGCGTCACCATTGTGTACTTGGTCCAGAACACATGTTTAGGCTGCCTCACCTCATTCGGAAAATGTGAACAATGATTTGAATAAAACTTTCCTGTAAGGCTGAGGATAAGCAGGCATACAAACATATCCTTGCCATATAGAAGTCACTGCCTAAAGCCAAGGTTGTTTCTGTCTAAAAATCACAAAGCTCTCCCAAGTGGCACCTCATTCTGCCTGAGCAGGAACTAGAGGATTTCTGTGTGGCCAGGTTAAGAAGCAAAGGATTGAGAGACACTGAACAGACTCTCCCCTGAGCCGTGTCATTGAGATTGTCTCTAGAAGTGCTCCTTCCAGTGTGCCAAGGGGATGATAGCATTAGGACAATCACTGCAATTCTCCTCATATAGAATGCATAGATTAGAAGACTAAAACCCAGAAATCCTGGAGCTGCCAATAGGAAAGATTGATAAGCTATGTTGTCAACAGTGGTCAAGGCTTTGCTGTCTGGTAGAATAGTCCTTCTTGGCCATTCTCGGCCTGGCCACGTAGACAAAACATCTGTGGAGGCATGAGCAAACTTCAAGAGAGCCAAAAAACACATGCATGATATTTAATCCCACCCCTGTTAAATCAGAATCTCCATGGGCAGGACCTGGGGCTGACTCCCTCCCTCTCTCTCTCTCTCTCCCTCTCCCTTTCTCCCTTTCTAAACTCTCAGACACCAATTCTCTTATCCTCCTTTGTAAGTTTGGTTGATCCTACCAGTTGTACTGCTAAATGAAGGGACTGAGGATAGGTATGGGTAGATAGCAACTAGGTTCTCAACATTGACAAAGATGTCGTACACGCACTAAGAAATTTAATCTTCCTAATCATCCCCCTAATTTAAAGATAATAATAAGGAGCTTAATGCCATGGGGATCATAATACAGCTTGCATTTGTGTTATAATAAAACCAGGTGTCATCTATAAATCTATGTCTAAAATGAATACATAAAAAATACATTCATTGGACACCACCTGTCTACCAGTTACATAACATACTCTCAGTTCCATGAGATTGCATTTCCCCCCATTTTACATTTGGCATGACTGCGTCAGGCTAAGTACCTCGCTCAGGTCAAATGGCTCATAACAGGCAAGGATGGGAGCCTAACTCTCCCTCTCCATCTCTCAACCCTAGTTGTATTTCCCTCTTCCATTATTCTCCATGGCTCAAAAAATCAATAGTAATAGCCAATATTTATCAGATTCCCTGTCTATATCAAACACTTCACTGAGATCTATACATGCACTATCTAAGGGGGAAAAACGACTGTACCCTAAAGACTGAGGTTTTTTGTTTTGTTTTGTTCTTTAGTTTTGGCCCATCAATTCATATTGCATGCTGTAGGAATGTCACCTGGGAGAGTTAGAAATGAAAATGTTGAAGAGTCCCAATTGACTCAAACACACATTCATTCAAGTAGCAGAAATATTTCTGGATCTTTTTTTTTTTTTTTTTTTTTTTGATGGGACATTTTTTTTTAAATTTTTCTTTTCATCTTTCCAAAGACTTTTATTTAATTTGTAGAGTGAGAGAGGTTGTCTCTACTATTTATATAGAGTCTCTGTTCACTCAGTCTCACAAAGACCCAGAAAAAAAATAAGCAGGAACGTTGCCTCCTGTTCTGTGGTTTGCAATGTTGTAAGAGTGACCAGAGCCTTTAGCCTTCCATAACACTGCCTCTCACTGGTCCAGGGTTGTCCAAGGCACAGGCCACTAGATTCCAAACATCCAGACAACTAGTCACAGCAAGACAAACTGCAACCAGTATGCCCATCTCTACACAGGAGCTAATATTTGTGACTAATAGATATAAACCTTTTGGAATCTATTAACTTAGCAGACCCACCTACCTAAAAGCTAAGAATGTCATCAGATATCATCTTACGCCTATAGAAAAGTTTCCATCATCTTGCTAAACCCATTCTCTGATGTACCCACCAATGTATTTTAAACTTGCCTTGATTTATGACTTTCGTTGTTCTGTAAAACTAGAAAAACTTCATGACACTGCTTTCAAATTGGAACATGGAATTTTGGATTGCCTAAAGTTTGTGACCTGGATCATGGTCATTCATAGATGCTTCAGAATGAACTGTGTCTCTTAGAAAGTCTTCAAGAAAGAAGACTTGCCTTCTTTCTGCCTAATATCGGCTATCAATAAAACACCTGTAAAGAGAAACGACAATTTTCACTCTCTGTATTTTTTGCTATTGTGTCATTGTAGCACAATGTAAATATACACAACGTAAAACACTGTAAATAACCAAGAGGAAAAAGGAAAGAACACAGGCATGCTAATCAGCAATAACAGGTCTTTGTGTGCCAATCTGCCTGGAGGAACTCAATGAGGTTTTCCTCATTCCATAACAAAAGACAACTGTGTTTGAATCAAATGTGTCATCCATCAGAATCAACTAGGGACTGAGTCTTCCTAATGTTCCCAGTTTCACAATCACTTCTGTTGTGCAGATTGACCTGCTTGCTGTCAGGATCATCATAAACCTGAATGGCAGGCCACAGCTGGGGAAAATTTCCCTGTGTCTTGAATTTCCTACCTTTTTTTCTCAGGCATTGTGCTCACTCTTGTTCTTCTCTGAAATCATTCTGATTTACCTTAACCCAAGGTCTCTATTTCCTTGTTGACTTCTTGGAACAAGACAGATGCTCAGACATAGGTATTCTTGGGGGAGCAAACATCACCTTGCCCTCTCCCCCCATGATAACACCCCAAGATATCCTCCTAGCAGACTCTGTCTCCAGTTTGAAGGTAATGTGCATGGCTGTGCCTGGAAGCAAACCCCCTCAGGAAAAAGCCTGAGGCATCTTTCTATTGCCAGACCAACAAGGCAGTGGTCATGGGCCCTGAAATCAACAGAAGGTGGAGACAAAACTCTATTTTAAAGGAATCTTAGCCCATTCCAAAGGGTTTACAAAGACAAAGAGAGATGGCAAACACAAAGATGAATGACAGTGTGGGAAACTAAGGGGGTTGAATCGTCCTTGGTCCTGATAAGTAATTCCCTTACTAGTACTTATTCCACACCCTTCCTAGAACAAATTTCCCAGGAATTTCCGCAGGTATTTTTCTATTTATTTGCTGCTGAATTCTAAGCTCTTAGAACTATGCCTGGCAGATGTTTTAGTTCAAAAGTGACAGAAACATGGATGAGGGGATGGAACAAAGGGGCAGGTAAAAATTTCAGAGCTGCAAGACTTTAATACATACAGCAGCTGTCAGAATCCTGAAGGTTCAGAGAGGAGAATGTCACAGAATTCAAGTGAAGTAAAAGTCGGCACTGAAGAGACGTATTTTCTGCCCGTCTATTATGCTAAATGCCAACATAAAAGGAAAAGCATTTCCCCGGCATCATTAAAATGTGTCCGCTCTCAGCTTCGTCTCAACCACTGCAGTCCATAACAAGCTGTCTCAGTGGTCACTTTCTGTTGCAAACATCATGCACGGTAGCCTGTTTCCCCAGTGTTGGAAAAGGAGACCAGAAAAAAGAGCTGAAAAACTCTAAGTAACCATCTCTTATCACATTTTATGACATGACAGGCATCTCTGCTAATAGAACCTCATGGAGTCCTGACCATTCTGGAGACCCAATGTCACGCCTCTATTACAAACAAGAAAGCTAAAATTCAAAGAGATTAAGCGATTCATACCATGTCACAAATACCCAGTAAATTCTGGAATCGCAGTAGGTCTACATAAATCAATATTCTTGCTCTTTCCAAATTAATAAACCAAAAGTTGCTACAGAAACTGGAAATACTCTAGCATACCCCGAAAACCATGCCTTTGAAGCCAGTCTAAGCTACATAGTAAGTCATACTCATATAATGAAAAAAAAAATGTTACCCCTGAAATAGTAAATGCACATGTATGTGTTTCTGCCTGGTTGTACCTTCTGAGTCATTCAGTTTGCTTTACTTCAATATATTGCTCACTTTAACGTTGAGGCAGTGCAGATAAAAAAGAGGCTGCTAAAATTCAGTCCTTTTTTCTCAATGCTCAAGTTTTTCTAGAGAAAATACAGGTTGACACTTAACACATTACAGTTTGCTCATACATATACTCATACACATATGTCAAAAGCAACTAGGGAGAAAATACAACGTGGTATTAAAAACTTGCCATACTTTTCCATTTATTTAAATCCCTCATGAGTCAGGAATACTGAAGATATGCCACTGAGTCACTAGCTCCTTATTGCTGGTCATGAGACAGCTATTGCTTACCACTCAAGGGACTTCTCATTAGCATTAGCCATGGAAAATCCCAGAGACCATATCAGACTCTCCCAGCAATGTACTCCTTTTTGAGCTTATATCTAATTACTATGATCTCTACCACACCTATAAAACCTGACACACAACAACCTCCAATTAGTGTCATCAGACATAGAATAATGATCAACTTCTCAAGCAAGATTCCTGCTACCTCTTCACTGGGGGGCAGTGTTACTGAATTATTAGCTTCTCCTACAAATGTGTAGTAAGGACACTTTTTATTTTCACTCTTACCAAAATGTCTCCTGATTAGTTATTTCTATACAATTGTTCAATCCCTTGTCCAGTGTGTAAACACATAAATAGAAGGTTTCTGTGTAGGGTTAGGCACACCCATGGCTCTGCTTCCTCTGGGCAAATCTTCTAAAGCAATCAGTTTACATTCACTTGGCCACAGGTAAGAAAATAGGTAAGTACTCCAAACTACACCTGTCCTGTACCATAACCGTGGAAAGATTGAAGAAACTCAATAGAGAACATACACCGCCAATGTTGCTATTTCCACCATCTGAAGCTACTAACCAGACACTACCTATTTCCTTTCTTCTTAAGAAGTAAACTATATGAGGTGAATGGGGAATACAGATATGAAATGTGCAGTCTGAGCTTTCTTCTGGGATAACAATGGTACCAAGACTCATCTCTGGGGAGTTACTTTTTGTTAAATCATGCATTGGGCACATGTAGGGTTGTAGGCAAGCTGATGTTAATTATTCTCATCCATTGAACAAAGACCTTCCTGTCTTGTCTATCTAATAGCCCATAAATTGCGAGTTTTCCAGTCTGGAAGTAACAAGCAGTATTCTTAGGCCTTTGTGAACAGTAGACTGCTGTATTCTTTCACTGTCTTCCTCCATGTTAGTCTTTGTTTTTGTTTTTGTTTCTTGCTGTTTTTTGGCAACAAGGTCTCACTGTGTAGTCGTGCTGGCCTGGAATTTACTCTGTAGATCAGGCTGGCCTCCAATTTACAGAGATCTGCTTACTTCTGCCTCCAGAGTGCTGGAATTAAAGGCATGCACCACGATGCCTGACTCAAATACTTGTTTTAAGCTGTATAATATTAATCCTTAAAGACCCCCCTTTAGGTACTGAGTTCCCCTTTATCTGTGAAGGTCTTTGTTTCTTCCACTCCGTTCTGACTATGGAAACATCAGTGACCCTAGATTCTTATCATCAACTCCTCAAATCAAAATCAAAGCTGCATTTGCATTTGGAACCACCTCCTGTAGGAAACAGCTCAGAATAAGCACTGGAAAAACAAGGATTGCCATTCATACGGGCCTATTTTCTTCAATGGAAGGAAATGAATGACACCTAGTCACTTGGAATGCCAAAGCAAAAAGTAGTCAATCAATCTGGTGATCCTTTGCTTTTCTCCTAGGTGCCAGCCTCCACCTGAATCCCCCCAATATCCTGAGCATTGTTTAGGCCATAATTTTACAGTGAATCAAACACATCCCTAAGAACCAGGGCCCATGTACTTTGTATCCTCCACCAATAGAATCTATCCTTATGCTTATCACAGATCCTTCCTCTAGGCCCTAGTCCTGAGCTCTTTGTCTGTTAATAGAATTCGATCTTATTGTAAAGTTTAATAGGTCACTAGTTCTACTGTGTATAAATGTTAAGAAAAATGAACCATGAGTTCAGTCTCTGGAAAATTTTGGCACTGTCCCAACTTTCATTCTTCACGTCCCACAGATCATCCCACTCACAGGCCATGAGGCTTGCAGGGTGGAGTCCCAGACAAACCCACCTGAAAATCCTTTCCAGGCTGGAAACAGGGAAAAGTGAATGCCTATTTTTGCATCTAACTTCTCTGGTCTTTTCATTGACTGATGTCCAAGGGTGTACAGTGCATTTTTAATATATTGAACCTGATATTTTTTGTTGTTTTAGGCAAATGTAAATCTGATCATCTTCATCAGTCAAAGAACTTTTTTAAAGTTTACCCTCCTTTCACCCAAAGCATAATCATACATAGAAGTCATACAATTCTACTCCATATTTTTTGTAGAAGTTTATTTTTAGTTGTGTTTAAAATAGTTGTTTTGTGCACTGTTGGGTGAGGAGCTTCCTAGGCTTCCTAGTGTTTTGTATTGTCTGCAGGTATTGGATTTATGTGGGAGAATGTTTGATTGCTTGTTATCTGTATTGCTATCAGTAGAATACCTGAGGAGTTCTGAATCAATAGACACACCTGAGCTCAGATGCTCAGGGTTCCACTGTCCGGTGGTGGTTCCCTCTGCTGAGGTCTGGGAGAGTTTGCATCTATGAGAATGCCTCCATGCCTTTCTTGGTGAGCCACCACAGCCACGTAGTACTACACATACTAGTGAACGGAGGTCCTAGAACCACTGAGTCACCCAGGACGCTTCACAAAATGCATATTGACGTTTCCCCAGGTCTATTGGGTATAAACTTCCTGAAACTGAAATGTGAGACTCGTTGTCATTGCTATAACAATTAGCTAACAGAATCAATGAAAGTTTAGAAATCACCAGGGTAGGGCAACAGACTAAAAAGCCGAGGAGAACATTAGGAAATCAGTTTTCTAGAAATGAGAGCTCTCCATGGTTTGATGAACCACTCTGGATGCAGCGACCTCCTTTTTACTCACTGCTACAGAAGTACACAGGGTGAGATGGAGGGGGAGTCCTAGATGACCCCACACAAGAGGCTGTCTAGACAACAAACACTAAAGGTCCAAGCCAAACCAGCTGGGAAACTGCTGTGCTCAAATCTGCGTTTGCCCCCAACTCGTTAGGTAATTAATAAGCAATGGTAGCCCTATTCCCCATGGAGGAATGCTGAAAGCCGTGTAAGAGGATACAGCCAGTGTCGGGGCTTGAGGTGTACAGCTCACCATTTCCAGGGGATTGTCTCCTGAATAGCCCCTTCTGCTGCTGCTGCTGCTGGACTCTGACATGTTGACTGCTTGTAGAGTCACTTTATCTCTCTTGTGCTACAAAAATTTAATGAGGTCTTCAGTCACTCATTACTATTCATAACAATTCAAAGCAGGTGATTTTTCTGAAGGAATATCACCACTCAGCTAATTCGGTGACTCAACTGAAACTCCAGAAAGAATAACTGGGAGACACACATTGTCGAAGAGACTGGGTCAGTGTGACATGCCAGCTGCTATGGAGAGACTTACCTGGGAAAGGAAAACATAGTCTTGGCTGCTGAGGACTTGCTAGACCAGGAAGCTAATAGAAAGAGAGCGTAGTTGCCAGGACCCACAGGTCTATGATTAATGATGACAGGTGAGTTTCAGTGCCCACTGTTAAGCTTCGTTAAATTTGATTTTCCTTGTTTTACAATTATTATTATAAATTCGCTGATGCACCCCAAGAACATAAAGGCAATGTAAAAAGTAAAAATTCTTCTGTTTGTAATTTTTTAATCAATATTCGTAAAATTATATTATACTTGTTTTAAATATAATAACCAAACAATGGATTGTTACTATAGACAGTAGCCTGCCAGGAAAATTACTTGGCCCTCATAAATTTTGTCAATTCCTAGTAAAAGATTTACTCCTTCAATGTACAATGTATAATGTTACTATAGAAATGAAATATACAAAAGATGTTTAGCTATAGATGGGTGTTTTCATGGTAACCACATACAATAAGGGTAAATAAAGTGTGTGAAGATCATAAAAAGGAAGAAGATTCAACAAATAAAGAGAGATCCAGATCTTGATTCAAGAAAAGGGTGTGCATGAGTGATTTTTCGCTGACTCCACATTCGTCCTCTCATGAACCCTGACCTGTCGGAGCTGATCGTCGGCAGAGGAATATTTAATAGTGATAACAACATCAGCTATCAAGGTTTTATTATCTGGTCTCAAGGGCATTTAGAAAGACCCCTTCACTATCTTGGCTCACAATAGACATATCCCGAACAAAGGAAATGAACTTCCTGAAATTAATTATAAGCTGTGAACAAAAAGCAAGCTAAGGTTGCCAGAGGAGCAGTAGATTACACCTAGAAAGCAAAGATGTTTGTCTGGAACTTGGTTTTAGGCCTGACAGCTTTTTTTTGTTTTGCTTTTTCGAGACAGTGTTTCTCTTTTGTAACTCCGTAGACTGGGCTGGACTGGAACTCACAGAGATCCGCCTGCTTCTGCCTCCGGAACGCTGGGATCAAATGCATGTGCCACCGCCACCTGGCACTAGGCCTCACATCTTATTTTCTGAAACTAGTAAAAGGACCTTGCTGCTAGAAAGATGTTATTGGAGGTACTTTCTGTGTTGGATTTAATAGATGAGAACAAACAGTATAAACCTTTTAGCTCAGGCATTATGTATTCTCTAGATAAACCTGCTCTCATTCAAAACGTGGCTGCTTTTCCTGAACATTGGAGAAAGCTATCTGGCAAATGAAGAGATGGAAACTGTTGTATTGGGATCCAGGTTACCCAGACTATGGAAGCTTCAGCTTGACAAGGTTCCTGGGCATCCGCTGTCGGGAACTGGAATTCCTTAACTGCTTTGCCCCTTTCTTATCTTTACTGTATGGTGACATACGTTTTCTCATCAATAATAAGATCTGCGTAGCCTAATAGTAATATCAAAATTAATCCCTGAGCTGGCCACTGTGGGCTGGAATGAAACACAGCCATGCTATTCAGAAGTAAATTGTAATCACATCCGGACTTCCAAGTCCTGGAACGTGAGAGCAACCCAGGTTTATTGCAAGTGCATCATAAAGCTATTCCTGGAGTAAATGCTGATCTTCCCAGGAAGAGATAAGCCTTAATAGATAGAAGCCAGAGAGCTTAGTCAGAAAGTTAGTGCACCTGGAAAGACAAGCAGACAATTAGCCCTTCACTAATGAAGAATATAGCAAGCCTGCACCAACTTAAAAGTAAACATTCCCAGGACTTAAAGAGAGAAATAGCCTTCAACCTAGCCAGGCCACCAGATAAGACTAGAAATTCAGAGCTTTGACCCAGAAGAATAAATACATACCAAGGAACTAAAAAACCATAAAATCCTCCCTTGGCACCTTCATGGCACCCTGAACTATCTGTGCAAGGCAAATGGCAATCAGCAGTGACATCCCTACCATTCACTAATTAATCATTGTATCATTTACTCTTTGATGATGTTGGACCCCCAAAGGCCCAAACCGGAACGCCGCACCCCCACAGAGACTCACAGACGGGATATCCATGCAAACAGCAAGAGGATTTATTCCAGTATACTGGGACCGTTCTAACACACAGGATAGAAGCGGCCCCAAGGAGCAAAAAGCAAGCCTTTTTATTTACTGTTCAAGCGGTTGCTAGGCACAAACCAAGTTGGGACAAGTCGATTGGTCCCCAAATTGTTTTCCCATTTTGATAGGTAGGGGCCAGTTAACCTTTAAACTGATTGGTGCTGGCATATACCAAGGTTGCGGGCTCCTAGAAAATGTAAACTTTAGGGTCTTAGTCAATGCGGGTGGGGGGAAGACCCTTAGCCCGAGGCCATAGGCTGTCTACGTGGGGAAACTCTTTTAGCCCAAGGCTGTCTTATTTGTCTTAGAAAGTGTTTTTCTTACAGAAATTGTTTTTCTTTAACTCTGGGAACTGTTCTGGGTCACACTGCCCCTGACTTGGGCCTATACAATTTTGGTGCTCTTTGAAGCCTGACTAAAGTTTGGCTGCTTAGCTGCTTTTTCTATCTTTTTATTTACTAGGGACCCCCACAGTGATAACTGAGTAACTTTGAAGCCTGCAGCTGTAAAGAGGAGAGACATCTTTTGCGTTGGTTCCTGTTTGAGATATGCCTGACACCTGCAACCCTTAGATAAACATTCCTGCAGTGCTACTTAAGCTACAGAAAAGTCTTGGTCAAAAAAGAACGAAGAACAAGAGGAGGAACGAGAGATTGGGACGAGAAGAATGGACGAGGGCGAGGACAAGGACGAGGACAATGGACATAGAGACAGAGACAGACAGGAGAGATGAGAGGAATGAACTAACTGAGGAGAATAGATTGCAAGGCCTAGAGAGTTGGATTGCTAGCTTAGAGAAACTTTGTTTCATTCCCTTAATGTGCACATTGCTATTTTCTTTGATTTTATTCTTTGCTTTTCTTTATCTTTCTTTAATTTACTATTAAAGAAGCGCTCTTGCGTGTCATAATCACCATAAGACGTATTCTATGTGTCTTATTAAAAGAGCTTTAAGCTTGCCAACTAAGGGTCCCATAGAAGAGTGAGGTACTGCGCTCACTTGTCATAGTTTCGGTTGTTTACCCTCCTTCGTGGAAGCTGAGGAACCCATCGCGGGGACTAGAGCTGGACTCAGACCCCCACACAGTTGGATCTACAGGCCAGGCCAGATGACTCCATGACCACTAGGTCAGCATAAACATATGATCTGATATAAAATGCAAGCCAAAGCCATTTGAAGAATTAAGTAGGTGAAGGAGATGACTTTATACCATTAAAAAATTTCCTCTGGATGATTTGTGTACATTTTTAAGGTTAAAGGTTTTTTTAATTGCATTGATTTTTCAAAGAATCATCTCTTTGTTACATTGGTTCTTTAGTTCTGATTTTGTTTGTTTCTCTTTGATTGATTCACCCCTGGGTTTCTTTTTTTTTTAATTTCCATCTGTTCTTTTAGAGTGTTATTTATTCTTGATTTGTTATAATCAATCCATACAAGGAAAATACCAGCAATGATGCTGATTAACCCAATTAAAAGTTTATGAATGATTTATTAGCTGGACCAAGGGTAGACTCACACCTCAGAGCCTCTCGCTGCCCGAGCTCAGAGAAGCAGTGTTTTTAGAGTGAAAATGCAGAGCATCAATACCAGACCTCTGAATCTGTATTTTTTTTCTTGTTAAGCATTTTAATTTGTTGGCTGGACATATAAAGATGTTTTTAAACCTCAGTTGCTTTTGGCAGCAATCTGAATTACTTGTTTAATAAATGGGGTTCCATTTGACTACATTGAAATTGCAATGTGCACAATTTTTTTGAAGTTGCAGTATCTAATTGACATTGAATAAGACTTTAATAATAAATACCAGTTACAAAAACAAATGAGATCTAAAATATGTTGCCAAGGCAAAGGCGACCACTGGATAAGGAGGTAGAGGGCTGAGAAGTGACTAAGCAAACACAAAGTCAAGTCAGAACAACAAGCTGTTACCTTAGTCATTTCAGTTTTTCTAGAGTTTTCAAGTATATCATCCAGTTTTTAATATGAGCTCTCTTCAGTTTTGCTTTGTCTCCCACTAATCAGTATTTTTTCTTTTATGAACTTGAATGCTCTCATGTTTGGTGCAATAAGTATTTAAAACTGTAACATCCCATTGGTAGATTTTTTTTCTTTAATGAGTATGTAATATCCTTCCCTGTCTCTTCTGATTAGTTTTAGTTTGAAGTCTCTTTTTTCAGATATTAAAATAACTATGCCTGCTTGCTTCTAGGTTCCATTTGCTTAGAATTCCTTTTTTTCCCCCCATCCTTTTACCCTAAGATAATGTCTGTACTTGATGGTGAGGTATGCTTCTTGGGTGCAGCACAAAGATGGATCCTGTTTTCTAACCCAGTCTGTTAGCCCATAGGAGCCTGTATAGGAAAGCTGTGAATTTATGGTGAACTTATTGTGAACTGTGGACGAGGCAGAGTGCAGAATGTTCTTCCCACAGGTGGCCTTCTAGAAAGGGTTGCATAAACTATAATAAGTGAATGCACTTGAAAGCAATGGCATGAAGAGAATGCACTGGCTTGTGCGCATTATCTCTGTGGGAAAGGCAAAGTCCTGAGAGAAATATTCTTGGCTCTTTTCACATGACAAATTTTTGCTTAAGCTAACTGTAAATATAATGCCATGTTATGCTTCCTTCCAAACACAGGTCTTTGGGATATATTTCCAATCTGCAGAGACATAGCTTCATTGGCCATGGGGTGGGTTGACATTAGTTTGTGTCTTTTTATTGTGGAACAGTGTTTATTAACTTCCTGTTATGTTGTTGTCATTTTTCCTTTCTTTCAATTAACTATTCTTGTATTATTCTTTCCTTGAATCTTTCCAAACTGAAATTTTCCTTCTAGTATCTCCTGTAGAACTGGATTGTTTGGTAGAAAAATTCTTTTCAATTGTTTTTATTTCTTCATTATTTGGATTGATAGTTTTTCTAGGTATAGTAGTCTGGGCTGGCATCTGTCTGTAGTCTCTCAGAGCTTCTAGAACATCCATCCGAGCCCAAATTAATGGTAATATGCTACAAGAGTTGGCTGAATAGACAAGAATGAACTAGAGAGACCCTTCAACCACATCACAGGGTTGTGTCCAAAGTGGATAGAGTGGTAGACTGGGGGGAGGGGCGCTTAGGTGTGTGGGAAACAGAAGGTCTATGAGTAGTCTTGAGAGTAAGGAACGGAGGATAAGAGGAGCACAGTTAGTATACCTGGCTCACAACCACGTGGGGGGTTCTGGGATCTCTGGTAGAGAGTAGTTCTGTGGGCCAGCAGGGAGTCACAAAGAAGTGGAGATGGGCTAGGAGGAATGGCTGAAGGAGGGGCAATGGAGAACTAGGGAGACCCCAAGTTTTCCTGAATATCCAGCTTACTAATAGGCACAGGACCCTGAAATATATGAAGTATAGAATGTGAGCTGAGCACTGGCATGCAGTCATCACTCTCCACTGCAGAGCTCCTGCCAGGATGAACTGTATCCTTGAGCTGTGAGACAGAATAACCCTTCCTTCCTTACATTGCTTTTGTCAGGATGTTTTATCGCAGCAACAGGAAAAAAAACTAAAACAAACCCCAAACGGATAAAGGATTCAAAGTGTGTTTCTAAACTTCCTGAGGTTATACTCAGCCACCAGGATGTCTGGTAACAAGTCATCTTGAAGATCATCATGAGAAAGGATATCTCCCCCTCCCTTTTCTCCCTCCCTCCTTCATTCTGTTCTCTTCCTCCTCCCTCTCCCCACTATGGTCATAGACTACAGAATACTCAGGGACTCCACACTATGGCGCATCAAGAATTGGAATAATCTTAGCCAGGCATGGGCATGAAGACATATTCCTTTGATTCTAGAACTCAGGAGGCAGAGGCAGACAGATTTCTGAGTTGGAGGCCAGCCTGATCTACAGAGCAAGTTCCAGTACAGTCAGGTCTATACAGAGAAAACCTGTCTTGAAAAATAAAACAACAAAAAGAAAAAACTGGAATAATCTTATTCTCAAAATCTTAAGATAGAGGAGCTAATATTTTTCTGTTATATATCATGTTTTAAAACAATCTGTTAGGGAAGTTTGGCAAAGTAGAAAAGCTGAAAACACAACACTGTCCTATAGCTGGATTTATTTGTAGGAAACAAGGTCTAAAGTACCTTGTTTAAGTCTTTGTGGCCCTCTAACAGGATTGGAGGTTACACTAAGGAAGAATAAAAGTAGACTTTTACAGTATCCTAGGTGTTTCTGTTTGTGTATAAACACTGCTTTCTAAAGAGAAACTCACGATGGGAGCCAAGGAAAAAAAAATACCTCTCCGACTCCACACAGCTCCATACCATCTCCATATTCTTCAATTTATCTTATTATGGGAGAAGAGGGAACCAAGTCCTGTGGAATACAAAATGAATGGAGATTCCTATCAACCATTTACTTCTAAGCCTAGAGCACTCCTTTTATGGAAAATGCCTGAGCCCTTGGGGGACAATTACAGTTCATGAAGGATAAACTAGAAACCTTCTCTGAGGGTCTATCCAAAGTTACTAGCGACTTTTTGGCCTCAGCTTTAGCCTGTGATCTTATATGGGAACACTTATACTCACAAAGAATTAGTCTTGGCTACTTGGTAACTGCTTAAAATCCTATAGAGTATCTACTAGAAAAACTAAAGTATCTACTAAAAAAATTTAATTTAGTATCTACTAAAAAAAATTTAATTTAGTATCTACTAAAAAAAAAATCAAGAATCCATTGCTTGGGCTCCTAACACGCTAGCGGGAACTGTAGACATGGGATGGCCGATAGAGTTTCGTCATACTAGATTAAGAAGTAGTTTAACTGTGATAACACAAAGACTTCCTACTCAAGAAAGGAAAGAATAGGCCTCACCCTATTTATTGAACAGTTGGGGCTTCCAAACAATTCAACAATCTTAATTCCTCATCAGATCAGAAGGATGAGCTCTTCTGGGCCAACATTTCATTACTCATCCAATAATACCTGGCACCAATAAAAAGCTTCAGAAGTTGTATTTGGGACCTCAGACCTAATAAACTCAGCTCTCAGGTGCTTCCTTCTATCAATAGCCAAAATATTTGTTTAAAAAAAGACAAAAATAACAGACAAAGGGATTAAAAAGCGTCAAATAGTTGGATTTGTTTTTAGAGGCCCCATTGATTTGACCTGTCCCCCAAAGGACCCTTTTGATAAGCCTCAGTAATAAAAGCAGAGACTAGACCTGCTTCAAATGCAAAGGCTAGGTTACTGAGCATGTAAGTGCACTAAAGGACACCTACCACCCACCACCACCTGAAACCAGGTCTGATTTTGAGGACTCAGGCATTGGAAGTGATTGTCTCTTTATCTAGTAAAGGAAGGGGCCAACCCCCAACACAACTACCTTATAGGACTGAGGGTCCCCAAGAAAGTAACAGGCAGAGAGAAAAGAAGAAAGACAGCCTTATAGATCCTCCAAAGGTAGATAAAGATGACATCCTTCTACTTTGTTTTACTAAGTATATTTTAATAGCACTTACCATCAATGTGTGTGGTCAGTCCTAGACAGCAACCTTGCGGTCACCGGCAACACACAACTGGTTCGCCACCTGGCCAGGGGCTGCACACAACTGGTTTGCCACCTGGCCAGGGGCTGCACACAACTGGTTTGCCACCTGGCCAGGGGCTGCACACAACTGGTTCGCCACCTGGCCAGGGGCTGGGAATGAAAAGAGACAGAGAACACAAGAAGGAACACCAAGACAAGTTTCTGATCAAGGTGTCAATCTTTATTAAAGTTCATAGGATTTTTATAGTCCAGTAACAGTTAGGGAATATCCAGCTGACCTCCCACATCTCCATGTAATGCTTAACCTACACAAATCAGTTTCTCATGGGAACCAGAACCTGACTCAGGCCAACAAGGAACATCCTGGTACACGATGAAAGAACACTGAGTTCTGTGCCAAGCCACAAATCAACAGACTGCTGTCTACGTGACCCGCAGTCAGTCACGAATCAATAGACTGTAGTCTACGTGACTCACGGTTAACCACGAAATGGCTGCCACACAACCTAAGTTGAATGGCAAACATATGGCCCATTTGCATCCAGGAATCCTGCTTCATTATGCATTATGATTAATAAACAGTAATAAATAAAAGACAAAGGTAAGTTTTATTCCCCCATAAATTTAGACCAGTGTCTCAAATAAGGTTGAGTTTGGCTTCCTTTTTCACAGCAAGTGGAGACTTAAGCTTCATTCTTTAGAAGCTTACAACTTGATGTCTAGCTCTTCAGACAAAGCTCACCACTCCTCAGGCTTAGATTTTTCTCATCCCCACCCTACCCCCTCTGCCTGAGATTCACAAGGACCATGGAGAATTCAGGCTGTTCACCAAGGAATGTCACCATCAACTCCATCTATTAGGAAAACCCGCATCTACATTCGAGTCTCAAATTCAGGGAAATGTCCCAATATTAGGATCCTATAAAGTGTCAACTACTAGGGGGCAGATTTGAACAAAACACAATACATGCATATATGGAAGTTATATGAAAGTCTCAAACAATAAAAATTATTTCAGCCAAAAATAAGAATGGTAATTTTAGTACAAACATGAACTAAAAATAATCTGAAACATGGGAATAAAAAAGAGACAATCAAGCAGAGTTGATTTTTTTTTTAACGCAGCCTGGAGAAAGCTAAAGAAATTTTAATACAAGTACAGCAGGCAAGAGCACTGAAACATGGCTTGAGGCGGACAAAGTTGCAGCTCTCTCCAGGGCACCGAAACGAGAGCTGAGGTCTTGCTGTGCCTGAAATGTGCCCTTTGGTCATGCTAGAGAAGCAACTTCTAACTTAGATTTCTGAAGTCACTCATCTTTTGTGTCATGAGCACCCTAAAACTGTAATCACCCTGGTAGGAGAGACGTGTGTGTGTGTGTGTGTGTGTGTGTGTGTGTGTGCGTGTTGCATGAACTCTTTTGTTTATTTGTGTCTTTTCAGGAGTGGTAGAGATTTTTTTGTTTTGTTTGTTTGTTTGTTTTTGTTTTGGAGTTTTGTTTAGTGTTGTTTGCATGCACTACTATACATACATACAGAAGCCAGAGTAGGGCATTTCTTGTCTTCTTCTATTATGTGCCACCTAATTCCCTTGAGACAGAACCTCTCACTGAGCCAGAAGCTTGCCATTTGGCTAGGCTGGCTTGCCAGTAAACTCTTGAAATCTGCCTGTCTCTACTCCAGTGCTGTTACCAGTCACTCAAAGGTATGCCCAGCTTTTTGCACAGGTGCTAGAGATTCTAATTCAAGTCCTTGTGCATGCAATGCAAAATATCTTACCCACTGAGACATCTCCCCAACCTCAAGAAAAATCCTTTAAAGAAAAGCATTGTGCTACCAGACAGCTGAAAAAAAAAAAAAGGCTGTAAATAATTAAAATCTCTCCCAGGAATCTCATGATTAGGGGAAAAGAAAAATGGAAAGCCATGGTGTCAAGTAGAGGAGGAACTCTCTACTCCCAGGGAAAAAATTCCATACAGTTCTAATTATCAGTACACTTTGCAAGATAGACTGGAGAAAATGATGGACCAATGATTGGTAGGACTATGCCTTGACCAGTACTGCTTAATGATGCATATCGTTTTTATTTTCTTTAAACCTAATCCAAAGGTCACCTCATTAAAGAAAATTAGCTCTCCCTTTCCTAGCTGCCATCAAATGTAAATAGCTCCTGGGATAGCAGTGGGGTTTCATGCACACCTCCCCATTTCTATGCTGGCATTTTATCTGGCCTGAATTTGTGCATATCTTACGAAACAGTCACAACTGCTTTGAGTTCATATATGCGACTGCCCTGCTGCATCTGAAAAACACTGTTTCCTTGATGTCATTACCATCTCTTGCATGTCTTTCTGTCTGCTCTTCCAACCAGATCCTTGTGGGTAAAACATGTGCTAGGTATGTATTTATGGTTGAGCATGCCACACTTTCTTTCTGTACCTTGAGCAATTGAGGTTCTCTGTATTAATTGTCGTATACTTCAAAGAGAAACTTCTCTGATGAGGGTTGAGATATGTTCTAAACTAATGAAATAGCAAGGAAAGCGATTAAGAGTTATTTAGCAGTGCAATGGTGGCACACAGCCTTTGATCCCAGCACTTGGGAGTCAGAGGCAGGCAGATATCTGTGAGTTTGAGGCTATCCTGGTCTGCAAAGGGAGTTCTAAGACAGCCAGGACTACATACAGAGAAACCCTGTCTTAAAAAGCAACAACAAAAGAAGAGTTAATATTATGTTCATTTAGCATAATAATAATACTGGGTTCTCCCCTACAGACTATGACCAATCTAGCTACAGGTTCTTGGCCTCTTTAATAGCACTGGATATGGGTTTCATCTCTTGAAGCAGGCCTTAGATCCAGTCAGAACTTTATCAGTTACTCCCATTACATCCATACCACTATTGCTTCAGTGGGCATATTTTGTCAGATCAGTTATTGTCATTAATTTGCTGAGTTCACAGCTGGAGGCAATTAATGATTATTTTTCTCCTGCTGCAATATGCATGGCATCTTGCAATACTATGAAAGCTAGCCAGTAGCAATTAATCTTCCAAGTGAAGACCAGATTGGTTTCTCCATGGTCTATGAGTCTGTGTGGTGACTTCAGCACTAGGGTCTTACTGTCAAGTTCTGGGCAGTAGTAAAAATATTTTTCTTAAGCAGCCGATTTTATTTCTCTATGTAAGATGTAGGATGGAAACAATTCTTTATCTTCAGGCTTCTCATGTGGTGAGCAGAGGAGCTTTGAATCATTTTTGCCCTAAAGATTAAGCCAATTCAACAAGAAAGAATTGTTTACAGGATGAGCCCTGCCGTGTCTTTTTATCCAGGGTTCATGTGCTATGAGTGATGCAAGACTAAATGCCTGCCAGTGTTTTTCATATTCAAGTCATCACAGTAGATAGAGTAGAAACAGTGTCAAGCTGCTCTACCAGGTGAGCAACAGGTCCAACTGCTTTGAGGCTTCCTTGTACCAAAACTGCTCTGCTGGTATCGGGGTGGGCACAGTAAATCCTGAGTAATGACTATATATTTCCTTCAAGTCCTCTTGTCAAAAAGGTAGTCAGATCAAAGCACTCTGCGCTGGTAAGGCAACACACGGAAACTGAGTGATCCTGCACGCTGTGATGATGCCTGCACTTGTTCCAGCCACACCATATGCTCAGAGCATGCTGGTACTCACACACACCTCTTTACAGAAGGTAGCCCAAGTTCTCCGATAGGAACACCCTCCACGTCCCTCGCAGTGTAGACCAAGTCTCCCACTATATAGAGACCTACATCAGCAAATCTAAATCCGAGTCACGACTCATTTCCTGGACCCACACTGTTCTACTTGATGGTCACTTGATGAGCCAGTGGGAATGGGGGAGGCCTGAGGGCCTTGAAGATCATTTTGGCTCACCCAGGTTGAAACACTGTGACTGTGACCACTGCTAAGAGGACTCGTCGGCACTGCCCACTAAAGAGGCTAGGAGACCCCAGGGGCCCCTTTGCTGTTACCTGCTCAGTGCCTGGATTGTAGATGCGGTCTTAAACTGTAGTTTTGGAATGTTGGACTGCATTCCCATGTAGCTCACTGATGCTCTTTGGTCTTTTGCTTAAAGCTGTCCTGAGGGGACCCACACCTCCTTTCCAGCAGTTTGACCTCTGCCCCGCCAAAATAAAGTGACTTTGACAACCTCGACCTGGGTGAATGGTGCTTCATTTGAAAGTCCCAGGGTACTCTCTGCCCTTCCCTGGTTCTCTGCGCCTTGGCCATGATTTCCAGGTCAGCTCAAACCTGTGTAACCCCTCTCATTCCTGTCTGCTTCTGCCAGCTCCGAGCTGCCCTGCTCAGAGCGAATTCCCGTGACCAATCGCATGGCTGGCAGAAGTGTGGGAGACAACTCTGTCCCAGAACACTGGGAACTACGGTAGTTGGTCTCTAGAGATGATCTATAACCCTGGTTGCTCTTAGCTGTGTTCTTACGCTGACATTTAGGCATCTTAGTTTGGAGTGATTATAGGTTTAGTTGCTGAATTCCTAGGTTTGTCTTTATTGGATGATTTTTTTTTTGTTTTTTTGTTTGTTTTTTTACTTGATTTCTTTATCTTCTCTGGTCTTCTTGTTTTGTGTTTCTTGTTGAATAGAGGGGTCTCTGCCCAATGTGGGTGATGGGGCTCTGGTGGCTGCCTTGGCCATTAGTCCAGCAGGGAGTCCCCTTCTGAGTTGGGGGCTGGGTCTTGAAAGTGTTCTTCTGGCTGACTCGTGTGGCTTGCTCTAGAGCAGGGTCTGCCTGCCTGGTCTTCTGGCTGTGTTGTGTAGTCAGTGCCAGGGCAGGGGCTGTATGCCTGAGTTGGTCTCTCGGCCCCAGAAGCAGTGGCCAGAATGAGTAGGAGGTAGGAAGAAGGAGGTGGTTTGGGGTTTTGAGGCCAGGCTGGTCAGGTGTAGTTGGGGGTTCAACGAACAGGATTCCTACCTGTTCTCTTGAGTTGTCTTGCCTTGCCAGGGCAGGAGCTGTCTGCCCACGTTGGTCCCAGGGACTCAGAAGCAGTGGCCAGAAGGGGTGAGAGATGGGAAGATGGGGATGGTTTTGTTCTTTGGGGCTTGACTGGGCAGATGCAATGGGAGGTGGTCAGCAGGATTCTTACCTGATCTCCGGGAGCTGGTTTATGCTGACTGTGCCAGGGCAGGTACTGTTGCCCGAGTTGCCCGAAGCAGTGGCTGGAAGGGGTAGAGTGTGGAAAGGTGGAGGTGGTGCTGGGATTTGAGGCCAGGCTGGGCAGTCGTAGTAAAAACCACAAACAATTTTTATGTCTCATCACTTCAATACATACGACATATAAAAGATTAATTAGTTGATTGATTCATTTTGATCCTGAAGACGCTTAAGGAATATTCTTTTTTTAATCCAAGGAAGAATATTGCAAAATTAATTGTTAACATGGCCCTTACTTAATTCACATTCCTTACCTCTGGGCTATTTCTGCTACTGCTTTAAGCTACAAAGCTCAGGCACATTCAAATACTTTTCCCAGATTCTATATGTCTCTGGTAGCTCTAGATTTTACACATATAGGAATGACCTCTTTTAATAGAGTGGATGATAAGGAAAAAGAATTGGAAATGATTGCAAGTTACTAGCAAATTATCAGAACTACGGTTAGGTTATATGTGTTTTTCACTCCCATATGTTTGCTTCAATTAATATGCGAAAGTACAGAGCTCATAAGATGAGTGAAAATCTAGTAAGTGTCATATGCCTGGAATTTGGATATCTCTATTTTGGTCTTCGAAAATAAAATACAAGAAACACTGCTTGGAGCATCTGGATATAAATGATCGATATTCATCTCACTATAGAGAGGGCATTTAGAAATAATTCAGAGCAACAAGTCTACTTAAATGTGAGATCCAGATACATCTGACCTGTGATATACCTCAGTCTAGATTAAAGGCATGGGTCGGATGGAGCAATATTTAGACCATTGCTCTGGAAACCCGTGAAACACAGCTTCATCGTTCAGAGACTCTCAATGTTATCCATATCCAAAACTGCCCAGAAAAGAAAAAAGACAGCTCATGTGTACATTTTATTTGTGATCAAGCAAAACCACAACTGCAAAAAAAAAAAAAAATCTGGTAGCTTGTCAAAGATGTTAAGAATCACAGAAGCTTTCAAAGAAGATATAGACATGCTATATATATATATATATATATATATATATATATATATATATATATATATATATATATATATCAGATAGCAGAAACTCCCTGATTGAAGTCTACAATGACATGTGGTGGCGTTTGTAAAGGACTGAAAAGTAAAAGTGGGGTCTCTGGTTTATAAAAGTATAAGTACACACTAGGAATGTGAATATTTTTGAAACAAGTAGACTTTTTCCTCTAGCAGGGCACTGACATAAAGTACAACCTGGCTCTGCCACTGGAGATTGCCACCCCCTAAGGAAAAAAAGACTAGATGTCAGCCAAGAACAAAAGAGCAAGAAGTGACCTTCTTACTCAGCAGTACAACCAGCCTTAAAACACTCATATACATGCCTCAGAGGAATGGAAAAGAATAGAAACAGACAGTGAGAAGACAGAATGTGCTACATTCAAAGTCAGTTAGATCTCCAGGAGACAACTACAGATTGCACTCTTAGGGGCTTACAGAGCTTGTAGCAGCAGACATGGTACCTGATTTGTCCCCCAAATATTTCTTAAGGTTGTCTGTCTTGCTGCTCTTGCAGAACTCATACAGACTTGAGTGAAGGCTGTATCTCTGAACCTTTTGCCTACCCTTGGGACCCTTCTCCTCCTGCGGGGTTGCCTATTTCACCCTTGAAGCAGGAAATAGTGCCTGACCTTGTTCCATCTTGTTGTGCTCTGTTTGAACAGTAACCCTAAGAAGACTGCTCTTTTCTGGGGAAAGGCAGGAGTGGGGTTGGGTGGATGGGGGTAGATCTTAGGAGAGAGGGGAGATGGAGGGAGCTAGGAGAAGTGGAAGGAAGGGAGAAAGGGTGTTGTGTTGAGATGTACTATATGAGAGAAGAAAAATAAACAAACAAAAAAAACCCTGAATGCTTGTATATGAAATTTTCAAAAACAGAAATTGCAATTTTAGAAAAATAGGTTGAGCCAAAGCTTAACAGAGACATAGTGTTGGTGGTGGCACAGGGAATTGTTTCTTTAGTTAGACCCAAGTGCAAGGGTTTTGTCAGTAGTAAAGCGAAAAGAACACAGAGTAAGAAAGGTAAAGTTGGCCCAAGTTTAGAGAGTGGAAATCTGGTTTCATCAGAAGCTTAGAGAACACAGTTCTTGGAAGTCCCAATTGCATTCTAGAAATATGGAAAATCCACCAGGTGAAATGTGTTTAATATGGCAGTCATTCACTTCATGTGGCTGTCATGTTGAATATCATATATATAAGCACTATAGTTAGAGAAGATTTCAATCATAGTTGTAGTCAGATCAAATGATGAAGTCTTGTAATCAGCTAGCAAGTCCATTGGGATTTGTCAATAGTTACATTAATAGTAGTAATGATAATCACACCTTTTCATTTCCACTTAATTTTTAAGCCACACTTTACCCTTCAATTGTAAGAGTCTTCTACAAACTCCCAAAGAGCTTTGTCTGCCTACTACTTCCATTTAGTACACTGTTTTAATTGTTTATCTCTTTGACTTAGTCCTAAATGTAAAGCTAAAAGTTTATGATGAGTAAGGTCTCTATTACACTATTTTTATGGCAAAGAGGAAAAAAAACCTGTAGGGACAACAAGGCAGTAACATTCATTGGGCCCTTATGTCTTCAGCATACAAAATGAAGTATACTGCAATTTTGTAAACAAAATTATAAGTTTTTCTGGCTGAGCAATTGTCCTGAGGACATACAACTAATAGATAGCAGAGCTAGGAATTAGGTGCAATAGATATCTACTACAAACTTGGCAGGATCTAGACCTTCTGGTCTATCGTGATTAGGCTGACTGAAGGGGGAAGACCCTAGCTAAAAGTGAGTAGTGTCACTCAATGAGTTTGGGTTCTAGAATGCATAAAAATGAGGTGTTGTTACTATCTTCTTCTTGATTTCTTCCTGATTACAGACACAATGCCATCTTGATTTCTCCACCATCATGAATAAATTGCCCTTAAGTGGCTTATTTGTTGGCATATTTTATCACAGCAACAAGAAAGTAGCATACAACATGTCATCAGCAATCTGCTATGTTTCTCTTCATTTGCTTGTAGAAAACTTTATCAAGATTCCTGTTTTAAAAATATTTAGTTTTAAAAAATATGTTAAATTCAATGTCAAACTACATAGACTCTCAAGTTTAATGATATTCATAAAAATTGGTGGGGAAAAAAATGGCTCCAGGCTTAAGAAGTATGTGAATGTGGACATAAATGCAGGCCTTACTGAACATAGGAGAACTAACCATTCAGACAAGAAAGAGGCACCCTATGTTACAAGATGATGGGTAGGCAGAGCATAGCAGAGACAACAAAGCTATTCCAACTTTAAACCAACATATCTGAGTATTTTCAGTTTTCAGGTCAACATTATGAATCTTTGATGCCATATATCAAAAAACGGAACTTCAATGAACTACAGTTAATAACTCACCAGGTGATAACAGCATAATTCACTCCAGTGATGATGTAGGTGAAGGTGTAATACCAACTAAAGTATGTGGTAAGAAGAATACGGTTGTTATGATCTATCAGATCCCAAACTGTACCTCCTTTTGGGTTTATATAGAACCCATCTGTAATTAGTGAATAATATTTTAAAACACAAATTAAAATACTGGCAAACAATACCAAAGATGGTTCATTTCTAAATACTAGGTAACTAAGATAATTCCCATCAAAAAGAAAAAAAAAAACAGCAACAAAACGTGGATCTTGTCATTCTTCACTGGCCTCTGCATCAACCACTCTTCTGCTTCACAAGTTTAAGTATTTCTCCCTTCCTCACTGAAATATGCATTAAAAAAAAAACAAAACAATTCTCATGTCAAATGCAAATGCATGAAACAGACTCACCATCCACAAACTTGACTTCTAGTGACAAAAAACTCCTCAAAAATAATCTTCCCTAACTTGTGAACATCTAAGGAAATAATGAAATACAGAAACTAAACAAACAAAGTCTTTCCTAATAAACCACAATCTACATCCAACACAGGCATTTTTTAAACAATATGTTGTGATTTGAAACTGGCATGTCCCCTCTGGGTTTATGCTTTGAAAGCTCAGTTTAGAGCTTATGGTGTGATTTTTAAGACCCTGAATCTTTTGGGGGTGGAATCTGGCAGGTAGAAGTAGATCACTAGGGGTGGACCTTTGAAGGTAACATTTGTCTCCTTCCTGTGTCCTGTCCAACACCATGTGAACAAACATTTTCCACATTCTCCCAAAAGCCATGAAATCTACTATGCCTCCCCCATGACTGCAAACTTATATCTTCCTGAAATCGTAATTGAAAATACACCTTCCATTCCATATGTTGCTCTGTTGAGTATGTTGATGCAGTGAAAATAAAATAACGCATAAAATTGTTGCATGTGTACTTGTTAGTTTTTAAACAACTTGACACAAGCTAGAATCATATAGAAAGAGGGGTCCTCAGTTGGATAATTGCCTCCACCATTGGCCTGTGGGCAAGTCTATGGGACATCTTCTTGATTGGTGATTTATGTAGAATAACCCAGGCCATTGTGGGTGATGCCACCTCTGGGCGGGTGGTTCTAGAGTATATAAAGAAGCAAACTGATAAGCTATGGAAGAGGAAGTCAATAAGCAGCATTCTTCTGTTGATCTGTTTCAATTTCTGCCTCCAAATTCCTGACTTGAGATCCTGCCCTGAATTCCCTTGTTGATGGTCTGTGACGTGGAAATGTAACCCAAATCAACCTTTTTCTTCCCCAAGTTGCTTTTGTTCATGATGCTTATCACAGTGACAGAAACAAAACTGAGACAATATTTTACAGACCTTGAAAGGACAATATTCAACTTCATGTGGAAAAAGAATCCAGGGTAGCCCAAACAATCCTAAACAATAAAAGTACTTCCAGTGGTATCACCATCCTTGATTTCAAACTGTATTACAGAGCCGCAGTAATAAAAACCACATGGTATTGGAATAAAAACACTAAGTAATTGTGGTTCCTCATAGTGGAAGCTATGAGTGCTTGAAACCCCAGCCTGAAATAAGGAGCTGGCAGGATCCCTGGACCCTCCCTTTTGCAGTCTCTGCTCTGACCACAAGTCACAGTAAAAACTCCGCCCCCTTCAAAGGGCAGGCTATGATTGACAGAATTGTTTACCTAAGCGCATATACCAGCATCCCTGTTTTAATCAAATCTGAATACCAGAAAGACCTTCCCTTGCCCCCAACCTGATAAATGTATGACCTTTGCATTTAAACTAGAGAGAATGCTCCTCTGACAGCATCCTCCATAGGGTCTCTTGTTTCTGATCTCTGTCCTCTGCGGGCTCCCATCAAAGGCAGATGGTTGCACGGTAAGAACCACACCACCCACTCCTCACACTTGGAAACTGCCACAGTTGCGGACCAGCTGTGGCTGCTTTGCGGGACAAGGGAAGCTGTGAGCAGGAACGAGCATGGGTGAGATTTGTTCCAGTAGCTAATACCTTTCCTGTATCTGTCTTCCTCAGTTCCCAGATCCAGGCCTGAGGGCTGTGGGGGTTGGACCATGACCCCGTATTCATATCCATAATGCAAAACACCAGACTCAGGAGGAGATACAGGGGCAGGGATTGGAAGGGCCAGGGCCCAATAAAATCTTAATTTCAATGGGTCTATAGTCCAGAGAAGGTCCATTTGACAGCAGTATCTGTGCCTTCCACATTTTTTTACCTAGGTGTGGTGGATCCATGGAGTATGTAATGTCAGTTACCTTCATAGCCATAGGAATGGAGATAATCACCTTGGAGAGTCCTTTTTCCAAGTTGGTTTAGTGCCCCTTTGGCTACCTGCTTGACCTAGAAGGTATCACTGGATTGGAACAAGAGGAAACCGGTGGTAGACTCAAAGGTCAGCTGGACCTCTTCAGATAGTCTAATGAGTAGCCTTTATGGAGAACTAGAAGGCTTGCAGTGACTTGAGAGAGGAATGGTTAGAGAGTTCTGTCAACTGCTGGTCTTGGAGCCTGAAAAGCAGTGAGAAGAGTTTTTCCAAACATAATCTCATAGGGACTAAATCCCTCCCTACATGGGGAGCAGTGAGCTGAAGCAAAGCAAAGGAAGGAGGCCTATCCATCCTTTTTTGGACGCTAATGAGAGCTTTGTTGGAGTTTCCTTTTATTGTGATAGATGTTGGTTGCCGGTGCTGTAGGAGAGAGAGAAACACAGGATGCAAAGCCTCAAAGGAGCAGAAGAGGCAGTCTTCTGAAGTCTGACCTCGACTTGCTCTCTCCAAGTATATTTATTTGTTTTTCACACAGAGACCAACCAGTTCTGGGCAAAGTTCCACATACAAAAGTTTATAATATACTTGTTGTTTGAAGGCTCAAACAACCCACACAATCCTCAGTCCTTTTTGATCATTCCTCACCATTATGCATGCATTACAGTGAACAGTCTTTGATCCATATTTTCTTCAAGGCCCAAGCTACTCTAAATAAATGATTTCTTATTCTCTAATGACTAAATCAGATACAATGACTGTACTAAATCGTGTCACTACAAAAGCCAGATACAAAGGCTTTACTGAAACAGTCATTATGTCTATTAAGCCATGGCAAAGGTATTACTAAATATGTCATTACATCTCTGCCCTTCTGTTTTAGAGTTGTTTAATGATTAATTATGTTGGAGATTATGAAACCCTACAGTGAATATGGTTCTCTGTCTATCTCGCTGGGTAATAGTTCCATGCAAATAAATCAGCATATATATATTTCCAAAGCCAGGAAAGTTATTACAACAAAGATAATTACAAAAATCACCAGGACAAGAAACTTATATATCTTTCAAAATGATGTATAGGATTAAATGAGGCTACAGCATCTGTAAGACTTTCCATAATATTTGTCCCTGTTATATCCAGTACCTTCTCTGAAAAGATTTCTTTAATTTCTTTTTGCAAATCAAATCATTTGAGAAGAATTAGGATGACCCAACAGATGCATTTAAACACTTTTTCCCAGACATATTTGCTGTCATTAAATTTTAAAGCATAATAAAATAAGAAATAACATTCCAATCATATTTCAATTTTATTTGTTCTCCCAATAATTCTAACTGATCTCCAGTGAGTGTTACAGCTTGTCTCAATTTAGCTATTTCATCAACTTTTTTCCTATCTATCTTGTCTTGTTGAGTCCAAAATTCAAGAGACTGTATATATCAGTCCTTAATAAATTCAGCAGTTTGAATTTCCTTGTGAAGAGCAACTCCAGCTGTGATGGCAGTAGTAGTTAATGTGATGATTTCCATGACCACAGCAACTATCAGCTCAGTCATCCATCAAGTTCTTCTTAATAGCCTTTCAGAAAGCTTCTATACTAACATCATCACAGATAGTGTTGCCATGGTCTCAACAACCTTACTGGTATCCAGACTGCTGGTCTTGCTCTTATAATATACAAATTTTCATAAGTAACATTCAAAGACATACTAGTATTGACACAGGTATGAAAGGTACAGTGTATGTATACAAGTGATACTCTATTTATTAGGATGCCATTGCACAGGTCTTTACAGTAAACAATAAGGTAATGGCACACAAGTCATAAAGGTGTGACTCTGATATAAATTAAACAACAAATGAAATTTATCATAATTAGAGTCTGACTTTCTATTCCATGCTTTGAGTAGGTGAAAAGCACTTTCCAGTTTCCACAAATTAGTCTGAATTGAATTGCTAAATCAACCAATAGGGTCTCTAAAAGCAGAAAAAAACTTACACAGTTTTGTTTGAATTGGACCATTGCCATTTCAATTGAGAATATTGACCTTGAGGGGTGCCATAAGGGCTACTACAATCAATGACTTCTCCTTTGGAAATATTAGCAAGCACCCAAGGCTTCTCACCTTTACATTGATGCCAATGTATCCAATCAGACTCCTTGTTAGTAGTCCACAATTTACAAGATGGCAAATTTATGGAACTAATAGCATTAATCTTTTGTCTCTCAAACCCAAATTCACAAATCATAAGAACTTTTCTATAAGAATTCTGGGCAGTACTATGATCAACTCTAAATAACCAAACTTGAGACGTTATATTTAAACAATGAGTTCCATTACCCATACAAACAGGGATTCCTTTTATTCCTACAGTATAATTTACAATTTCCTTATCCTCCTCTGCAGGTTGAGCAGATTCACAATGGTCATAAGAACCAGGTAACCAAGAAGATTCATTTACCACCACAGGAATATCTATGTCTTCCCAACTTACTCTTTTGTTAATTGGAGGATTAGGAATATAAGCCAAATAAGTATTATTTGTTCCCATTACCCTGTATAGTTACCACAGACAGCATAGCAAAAAACAAGTTTCAGGGGTTTTCCAGACAGTCAAACCATTGCTTCTCTTTCATCAGCCAATTTCTTAAGCTGTTCCCATGTAAGAGGATCAGCCATCTGCTTCTTAAGGCCTTTCTATACTTCTTCCTAGATCCATACTACCCATGTTAGCATCCACGACTTCCACAAAGCCTCTCTTGCTCATGTTGAACTTGAATTAGTTTTGATGGAATCCAAATATGATTTCCTCAGAAACATAAGCATAGCCTCGACCCCATCATAACACCTTTCCTGGTTTCCATTCTGATGTTAAGATATCCTTGTAATACACAGGCTTATTTAACTCAGCAGTTTTTTCTATGATCCAATGCCTTTCAGCAGCTGTTGTTTCTGTTTTGTTAGCATTTAAAATTTTTAAAGTTAATAATCTATATCTGAGGGTCCTTATATCCCCTTTCTGTTTGATAAACAAGTCTCTTAAGGTACAGTTAGATCTTTCCACAATTGATTGTCCTGTAGGATCATAAGGAATATTTATAATATGTTTTATGTTATGTTGTGTAAAAAATTGTTTCATTTTATGAGAAACATAAGCAGGTACATTATCAGTTTTAATTTGTAATGTTATCCCTATAATAACTTTTGTTTCTAATAATTGTGTGATTACAGAATCAGCCCTTTCAGAACTTAAAGCAGTTGCCCATTGAAACCCTGAATAAGTATGAATAGTATGATGTCCATATTTTAGCTTTCTAAATTTTGCTAAACGAAATACATCTATCTGCCAAATTTCATTTCTTTGTATGCCTTTGAGATTACTGCTTGCAGGTAAGGAATTTGATTATGTAAGTAACAAGAAGGACAGTTTTTTTTTTATAGTTTCTTTAGTTTGTTGCCAAGTAACTGAGGTTTTTTTTCTTTAAATCTCTACTACTCATATGATGTTTTCCATGAAATTTTTATGCTTCTAGCACATTTCCTATTAATGATTGATCCATTTCATCATTTCCTCATGCCGGTGGTCCTGGCAATTCAGTATGAGATCAAATATGAGTGATATGTAATGGATACTTTCTGACTATAATTGTCTGATGCACAAATAACAAAGTTAATTCTGAGTTATCAGGAAAAGCTCAGCAGTTTCTATATGTAAAACAACTCCTTCTATAAACTGAGAGTCAGTAATTATATTGAGAGATTCAGGAAAGTCTTCTAAGAATTGTGTACAACTCTGGTTTTTGAACAGAGGAATAGGGACTTTGAACTATTTTACTTATGTTTCCTTACTTATAACCTGCCATTCCTAACTTATTTGCATCTGTGTAAAATGTTAAACCTCCAAGGATAGGTGACATTTTTACTATCTGTGGAAGAATACATTCTGTTCTTTTTATGAATTAAAATCTTTTACTTTTGGGATATTTATTGTTGATTTCTCCCAAGTAATTACTGAAATCTCTCTGCCAGTTATTATTAATCATACATAATTGTATAATTTCAGAATTAATATAGGGTACCACAATCTTAGTAGGATCTATCCCTATTAACTGATGTTTTATTCTGCCTTTAATAATTAACTCAGAAAACTTTTCTAAAAACCTCAGGTTTTTATTTTTTTCGTTTGTTTATGTGATTTAAAAAAATCCATCCTAAAATATTATCTTCTCTTTGAAAACTTATTCCAGTAGGAAAATGAGTGGAAGGTAAAATAACTAAAATACAATCAAGTTTAGGGCTAATCTGTCCACATAGGCATTTTGTAATGTCTGTTCTACCTGGGCCAATTCTTTTTCTGCTTCAGTTGTTAATTGTCATGGACTAGTTAAATATGAATCTTCTTGCAAGGTTTAAAACAAATTAGTTAACTCTTCAGTAGTTAATCCGATAGTAGGTTGTATCCAGTTAAAATCTCCCAATAATTTTGGAAAATCATTAAGAGTTTTTCATTTATCTTTTCTGATCTGAACCTTTTGTGGTTGATTTTTTTTGTTGACTCAGTTTAAATCCTAAATAATTTGTAGAATTTCCTCTTTGTATTTTTTCAGGTGCAATCTGTAATCCCCAACAAGGAAAACTCCTTTTGTGTTTTATTAAACATTTTTTTCTAAGATATCTGTATCAGAATCAGCCAATAAAATATCATCCTTGTAATGATAAATAATGGGTTGAGGAAAGTGTTTATGAACTGCCTCCAGTGGCTGATGTACAAAATATTAACATAAAGTTGGATTATCTAATATTCCCTGAGAAAGAATCTTCCATTGATATTTTACAGGTTTGGCATTATTATAAGTGGGTACAGTAAAAGCTAGTTTTTCTCTATCTTGTTCTTATAAAGGAATAGTGAAAAAACAATCTTTTATATCAATAATTATAACCATAATAACTATAATACTACTAAATCTTTAGGTAATATAGAAGGTAAATGAATTCCAGGTTGCAAAGGGTCCATAGGCAGAAATACTCTATTTACAACTCTTAAATCAGTTAACATTCTCCAATTCCAAGATTTCCTTTTTGTTACAAATATAGAAGAATTCCAACTGCTAGTAGATTCCACAATATGTTTAGCATCCAGATGTTCTTGCACCAGTTGCCCACATCCCTGTAATTTTTTTTTAATTAAGTGTCACTGCTCTACCCATACAGGCTTATTAACTATTTTAAAGGTAGTGCTGTTGGTATATTATTATCAGTGGCCCCCTATTCTAATCTTGGATAGCTGAATCCTGCTTTGTCCTGCTTTTGAACAACCTGTATAGCCTATGGTCTTCCTTGATAATTTTTTCCAATACCTTTACCAGGAATATAACTCGTCTTTAACATCATTTTACTATTTATGAAATTGAAAGAATATTAAGTTGAGCTCCCCATTGTTGTAATATATCTCTTCCCCATAGGTTCATAGCTATATCAGCCACATAAGGTCTTAATTTTCCTACTTGACCTCCTGGCCCTACACATTCAATATCCACTCAATACTTTGTTTCACATGAGATAATGTTCCAATGCCCATAAACTTAGTGGAGACTTCTTGAAAAGGTCACTTTGGATTCCAAGATTCCTGAAAAATTATAGATACCTCAGCGTCTACTAAACCTTCAATTTCAAAGCTGTTTACCAGTAATCTTAATAATGACCTTTCATCATTAATAAGAGTTTGGCAAAATACTTTCCTTCTAGTACTTCCCAATCCTGTCTGATTTTTTGGAGTTGCTTTGCCTTTATGATATGGGAGTAATAATAATTGAACAATCCTATCACCTGTATCTAATTGCATTGTTTTCTTAACATAAACCATGATTTTAATTTCACCCTGATAATCTTCATCTATAATTCCTGGATCTACAATAAATTCTTGAGATGTTAAACTACTTCTTTCCAAAATTAGCCTGACTGTTACTAAATATTTTACTACATCTTTTAATATCTTGTTTATTCTTTTTACCTGGCCAGAACTCCATATATGCACATTAAAATTTTAATCTCTGTCTAAAAGTTTAGCTACTAATTGTAAGGCTTTGGCTATGAAAGCTAGGCTGTTGTCAGATGCCATTGCTAGGGAATGCCAAATCATGAGACCACATTCTAGAAGAGACTTTAGCTACTATTTGAGAAGTTTCAGTCCAGGTGGGAATACTTCTTACCCATCACCCAAAAAGTATCTATAAAAACTAGCAAGCGCTCTTATCCTCCTCCAGCAGGCTGGATCTTAGCAAATTCATATTATTTTTTTATTTTCTTTTCCCCCACCAGTGAGAAACCCTCTTTCTCTACCACATTGTGAACATTCACAGTAGTAGAAGCATAGAAATTTTCCACATATACAGTGGTAGACTTTTCCTTTCCCCATCTGAGAGCCTAGGTCAGATCAATCACTTTTGATCTCTGGGCTGAAATACTTGTCTTGGGCCCAAATCTTTTCTGTTAATGTAACTATTGCAGTTCCCATGTACCTGCTTTCATCTTTCACTCATGACAGTCACAGATGAGCACCTACATATTGTCATCAGGCAAGAGGGTAGCAGGATTGATGGCAGTGTGTTTTTCACATCAGACATGAGGGTGGTCCAGGAATAGTGACTGGTACTGGGTAGACAGCCAATGTCTGATGTTCCTTGGAGGAGGGACTTAACCATGTCTTGGGGTGCCGTAAGTATAAGATCTTGATCCAGAGTTAGCTTGGGTTTCTTGTTGTCGTTGTTTTTCATTAAACAAACAGTAGCAACCATTGCTCTTAGACAGGTGGGCCATTGTATGGCTACAGGATCCAATTGTCACAGGGTGTTTCTGTAGCCCCAATGTTTGTGTCAAAACCCCTTTTGTCTTTTGTTTCATGGACAAACAGATGAAAACGTTTTGAGACATCTGGAAGTTCTAGGGCTGAAATTGAAATCAGAGCTATTTTTAAAGCCTCAAATGTCTTTTGTTTAGTCTCAGTACATATTAGGGACTTTATGCCTCCCTTAATGCTGGTCTATAGAGGCCTTGCTATGTAGTTGTATGTTGCTGTGTTGTCTCAGCAAAGAAGACAAGCAGACATTTTCACAGATGCAAACACTGACAGACCTCAGCAGAGGGAACCACTATCATGGCAAGCACCATCCTCGATAGTAGAACCCCAAGCATCTGAGCTCAGGTATTTTTTTATTCATTCAGAACTCCTCAGGTGTACTACTGATGGCACATGCAGATCATTAACATCAACCATCTCCCACAGAAATCTAACACCAACACTGCAGACAATACAAAAATGTCAAGGCATCTCTTTATCCAACAGTGCACAAAAACATTTATTTTAAATATAATTTAAAAAAAAACTTCCATAACATTTCCACAAACTCTAGAATCCAGAGGCAGCAATATCCAGCTGTACCTAGGAACTCTTGAACCTGTCTCTTGGTAAAATGAGGCAGGCTCCTTTTGTCACCATATAGCTGGTAGTCAGGATAGGTAGCATTCTATAAAGTTGGACCTTCTTAGCCTACATTCTGTTGCCCAAGGTTTGAAATTCTTGCAGCAGTCCTTCAGTGGTTCTTTTATCATTTATTTCCCCAGTAAACCTCTGATGGAAGGGCAGAAATCTATATTTAATGTCTTCAAATCCTGGGACAATCTGGTCCAGGTATGTTGCTCTCTGTGGCTTCTGACTGGATCTGTCCATTTAAAAGCAAAGATGGGTTGGCTCACCTCTGCCAATGAGAGGCTGAAGAATGCATTTTAGGTCCAAGACAGTGTACACCTGTTTCTCCGGAGGAATCTGATTATTGTGACTCATAGGTCCCAGGTCTCTTCATAGCCAGGAGAGGTGTATTCCAGATGACTAGCAGGACACCAGGATGCCTGTCTCTTTCAAACCTGGCAATATGGATTTCAATATTTCCTTTTGTTGCCAGAGTTATTGGGTATTGTTTAATCTGGATGGAGTTCGCCGAACTGTTTGGTTGAACAACTATACGAGCTTAATGTCAGGCCAGGCCTGTGCAGGGGGGCGGGGGGGCGGGGGGTGTTCTGCCTATACCACTGGCAATCTTAGTTGTCAAACTGAGAGATAGTCAACTGTATCTTTTAATTGGAGACAGAACTTTCAGAGGGTAAGATATCAAAATTTTGCTGCATATCTGTAAGCCTAACTGTGTCTGATTACTAGAGAAAGTGACATTGGCTTTCAGTTTATGCAAAAGATCTTGTCCCAGTCAGTTTCCTGTTGTTAAACATCCTTCAAGCTAGCTACCTGTAGCAACTGGGACCTATTCACATTTTCTTTTTTTTTTTTTTTTTTTTTGTATCTGGAGCTGACCAGGTGACAAAGGAAATCTGCCTTTAATCTTTCTAATAAGTACCTTGTGAAATTGTTTACAGTCCTTTTGGTCAGTATTGGACAATACTGAGTAAAGGAAAATCTTCTCTGCCTATTGCCTGGCAGTGATCCCCCTGCTCAGCCTACAGGCGGTTTTTCTACTTTCTTTAGAGAATCCTGGGTTTTATGGACCACTGTTTGAAATAAACACATAAATTATGAAAGAGAAAGGAGTAGAACTTTCTCTTTTCTTTTGGGGTTATCCCAGGGGAATTTTCTCCTTTCCCAGAGCTGCTCAGAGCAGGAATTGAGTGGAGGGAATGCTCACCTGAAGGAATTATTTCCCCTCCCTGAGTATTCTGCTTAAATGCGTAGATGTCAAGGTACGCTGTTTGAGAGAACCAGTTTCTCCCCACTTCTACACAGAGACCAACCATGACCATGAATGGGAGTCAAGTAACAAACAAGCAAGCATTCTTGCTTCCAGAGTGGGACAGGTCGAGGTTTTTATTTTTTTAGTGGGAAGGAGGTCCTTCGGTGACCTGGAGAGGCAAAAGGATCCAAGTCTCCAAGAGGCGGGGTGCTCACCAGAGAAGACTTCTTGGATATGGGTTTAAGCCAATAGATAGTCTTTATTAGCTGGCAAATGACTACACTGGATGTTTAAGATCCCAGTATAGCCCTGAGCCTTTCTCAGGAAAAACCTTTCTCAGGCACAAAAACCATGCTCTAGGTTGACATTTTCAGTTAACAAGAGCAGTAGGCCAAAATCAGAACTACAGAAGCTAAAAAATAAGGTTAGTACATTTTGAGGCTGACTTTGATAGATTAAGCCTTTGTTTTAATTTTAGCAGGTTATGCTGTCTACATGCTGAGTTTTACAGCCTGAATGGTACTTTCATTATGGATTCAGTTGTGCTAAGATCTCAGGGCTTACTAATCTTGAGCTTTGTTATATCACCACCCTCCTTCAGTTAAGAAACCAAACACAGTGGGCTTTTTCCATCATGAGTGCAAAGACAACAAAACACAAGAAAGAGATTTAAAATGAATAAAGTCACGCATACAATTGGAAATCGTGCCTTTTCACAACTTACTTATATGAAAGTCGTATGTAAGATGCATCCAGGATAGCAAATTTAGCATTTAAATGATATTATAGTGAGCCAAGTTCACTGTAAGTGGCTCATATTAGGTCAAGAAAAAGAAGGTCAGTGACTAGAGCCTGGCTAAAGAAATGGGGGCTATCTTAGAACCCCTGGGTGAGGGCAGCCCAAGTAAGCTGAGGTCTGTTCTGATGTCAGGGTTCTCCCAGGTGAAGGAAAAAGTTGTGTGAATCTGTGTGTGAAGTAATGGTGAAGAAAGTTGGGTAATAAATGACAACTAAACTCTATGAAGATGGTCCATGATAACTTGGTTCTGAACTTACAACATTGCAGGCTTTGTGGTCACAACTTCTTTCCAGGAACTATCATTCCCTAGAAAGCTATGAGCAAAGACATGCAAAAAGAAATAATAATAAACAGTTTTATTTGGAGAGACTGGATACCAGTTTAAAATCACATCTCATCTTCTGATTCTTCTTGCTCATGATCTTTCAGAAGTTGGGTTTCTAAGGAAGCAAGCTTGCTAAGTCTCCATTTAAACATCCTGAAGGGGGAAAACCTCTGGTTAGATGACATCTAAAATTAAAGCTTAAAGCAATGTAAATTTAGAATACAACAAACTGCAGATTATTTGTATAACTTGGGGTACAACCTCAAAAGAAAAATATTTTCTATTTAGTTTTGGGCTATTGAAAACTTGTAAAGTTTAAAGTAACATATAAGTAAATAGATAAAATACGGGCTTTCAAATTTATCACATCAGAACATAATTTTGATCTTTTCTAAAGCAAACAGGAGAATCTATAATTTGTGACAAGTCCAGAAAAAAAAACTGATGTCAGTGGAGTTTCTACATCAAGACCATAACAACGTGTGTGTTACAAGAAGATATGTGACTTTTCTTTCAAAGAAAGTGCTTGGAGCCATAGTCTTCCTTATAGCTGTAGCCCAAGTTAACTTTAACCCCACATCAAGTCTGGACTGGATTTCAGGTCTTCCTTGTACCTTTAAAAAACAGTGCTTTTATAAGCAAGGCACTGGCTGTTTGACTACAGGTTGCACCCATGTACACAATAAATTAAGAAGTTCAGAGAGATGGCAAACTCCTTTCCAGTACATGGCCAACCTTGGAATCCATGGGCATATGTGAAGCAATAATTAGACAAAGTGAGTGATTTAAAAAAAAAAAGAAAAGAAAAGAAAAGAACATGAAGGTAAGGAGGGATCCATCTGGAGATGTATGAGAAGAATTGGAGGTGGGGAAACAGGAGTGGGTATGACCAAAATGCATTATATACATGTATAAAATTCCCTAAGAATAAATCTGTTTTTAAAATACACAGAAGTGTCCTCATTTCTATACCCATTTTAGTACTCTAAAACAAACTGAGATGGAGGTTTTCAGGGAGTGGTGGTCATAATTTTCAGCACTAGAAGGCCTAAAGCTTCTCAGTGCCCAAAGATGAGCAAGCTCTCTACTTCTGTGACATGAGGAAAAGTATTAATGTAAACCATGCAGTTTTTTTCCTACATATGATTTTCATAAGGGCATTGTGTACTGTGGTCACATAAATAGAACATAATTTGTAGCAGAACATTTGGAAGAAGTTTTTATTTTGGTTTCTTTAAAAACCCCAAATGGCATTTGGATTAGGTTTCTGTTCCCATCCCAGGTGTGGTAGATGATTATGAGTTGGATTTGGAATGCTTGATGCAGATGGCTACCATTTGGGTAGGTGCAGTCCTTTTAGCCGTGTAGCTTGCTCTTGGGATTGTGTGCCGCTTGAGTTTATGGGGACTTTTGCTTAGGGTATAAAAGGTATGAAGCTCCAAGAGCTGGGGTGGGTGTTAATTGGTGATTTGTTAGTAAGTTTCTCTGTCATTAGTGTGTTGATTCTTACTCAAAAAAACAAAAGTTGGAGAGATTGAGTTTGCAGATAGGGAGCTGAGATGCTAGTCTGACTCACTGTCAGCTAGTCCTCTCCAAGCTTAGGACAGCCTTAAAAAGGCTATGAAGATCTCTACCTTTCTCTTATTCTATATCAAGGCCGCCTGCAAAAGCAGTGAAATTTTCTTTCTATCCTTCTTTTCTTTTTCCTTAAACTGAGGGTAAAAGATTGCAGTTAAGAACTACAATAATTTCCATAAATTAGAGGAATATGCAAACAAATTTGGTAGGTGAAATTACCAAAATCATTCTCACTTCAGAAGAAACTTCTCTAACCACCTACATCTTGATTTTAATCTTTTGCCTTCCATCTTCCAATGAAGTTTGGGTCTGTCCTTCTGAAGGGACTAGGGATAAACAGATCCCTTCCAGGAAGACAGGGAAAAGAAGCTCTGGTAGAGGAACATAACTTTTTTCACGTAAGCATTTAAGATGGCAGACTTCCTCTTTCTTCTCCCTCTCCAAGACAAAGATTTGCTGGGCCTTTGGCCATCAGAGGGAACTGTTCTGAGGACTTTCAAATCTCCCAACAAGGAGGGACAGGTGACCATACTACAGGATGATACACATGTCAGAGGAACATCAGAGTTAGCTATTCTAAGTCCGAGTCAGCACTTACTGTTTTGCATTGCAATTTCTGTGTTTCCAGATAATTTTCTGCTATGCTACTTTTTCTTATGGGACAGTAATGGAAGAAATTTATTCATGGAATGGATTTGAATTTTAAGATTAACTCAATGGAGTCTTATTGATCATATCTGATGAATGAAAGTGATTAACTTACCAGGTAATAAGAACATAAATAACTCCAATGATGGCATATGTCAATGCATAATACAAACAAAGCCGTACGGAAAGAGACATAATGTTGTTGTAATCAGACAGATCCCATGCATGGTCTTTACTTCGGGGATATAGGACAAAAGCCAACTGTGTTTTAAAACAAAAGAAATGACACATAAAATAACCAGAGACATTACTGAAAACAGTAATCCAAGTGCTCGATAACTAGATGATTGCCAGTGTCAGAGATAGCACAGGTAAATTGTCATGATTTTCTACCTATTTTAGTAATTAATATAGACAATAGCTACCTAGTAGTCTCTCTTAACTATCTCAAACGAGTGTTAATCCCTAAATCCCTAAATGGGCCATCCTTATTAATCCCCTCACTAGTACCAGTTTCAAGGTTCAGGGAAAGTCTCAAGAGAGGAGGCAGAAAGAGTATAAGAGCCACAGGATAAGGAGAAATGCTGTCTTCTGAATATGACATGGCTGTCTCACTCACAGAAGATGTGGTTATCTGCACGAGACCATCCACAAAATCAAGCCAAGCAAAATTCTGGTAGAGATGGGAGAAGTGCTCTCCCAGCCCTAACATTTGCTAAGGAGCTATTGAGAGTTGATAGCTGGTGGAGAAGGAAGAATCATTCTCTTTGGAGGGTGTAGTTATTGGTAGATTTGCTGTGTGGCAGTGGATGATCCCACATCCGTGTAAATATGGGGAGCATTGATTTGACTTAGTAGGTTTTCAAAAAGAGATGTTTCCCAAAAAAGTTTGGGAAAGTATAGATTGGAGAGAGATTCAGGGACTAAGAAGGATGAAATGGGAGAATAATGTGATGAATATATGATGAATTTCATCATCATAATTCATTGTATACATAAATGAAATTCTCACAAAATAAGAAAATTGTTTTTAATATGCAAATAGCCAATAAGCACATGGAAAATGAACAACATCATTGATAGCTGAAGAAAGGTAAATCAAAATGGCAATGGGATATTACCTGCTACTCTTAGGAGGGCAATCATAATTGTAAATAAAAATAGCAATACTAAATAAAAATAGTTAATAAAAATAGCAATAGCAACTGGAATCCTTAAACCTGTAAAATGTAGCTATTATAATGAAAAAAGATCAACAGTTTCTCAGAAAGTAAAATTTTGAATTGCCATATGACCTGGAATGCTACCACTAGGAATGTCTCCATGTATACAGAAAGTGTGCATATAGAACTTCATAGTAACATTATGACTATCCAAGGATGAAAAAGAAGTGAAATATTAATATATGCTATAACATGGGTTAAACTTGCAGATAGTGTGCTGAATGAATGCATTGCCTTGTTCTCGTTTATATAAAATATCCATAATAGTTGGGATTAGCAAACAAATTAGGACTTGGCAGAGCCTGGAGCAGAGACAAAAGAGAATAACTGATAATTGTCTATGGAGTTTTTTATTGTGGGAACGAGAATGTGTGGGACATCATTAGAGGTAATAATGTATGACATTATGAATAGAATAAATGCTGCTGAGTTTTATCCTTTAAAGTCATATACTATATGAACTTTATTCCAATAAAATTAATACATGACAGATGACTTGATTGATTTCAGGACTCTAGAGAAAAAATGAAATATAGAAAATCTGGATAATACAATGGATGGTTATACAGATGCTATGGCAAGTTGGCCAGGTAGCCATTGCAGTGCCTGCAAGTTTCTTATAATTATCTTTTTAGAATGTATTATCACCTTTACTTTAATCTATTATGTTCATTTTCCACATAATTAAATTTTACAGAAAACAAATATGCACTTAGTATATATTGAATAAAACCTTAGTTTTATTTTTTCCTTAAATTTCAAATAGTCTGAGTTAATCAGTAGAAACTAAGATTTTTGCTTTAATCAGTTGTCCCCATGTGTAGATTCCCTTTGGTTAGAATGAGAACTACTTTTATTATCTCATATATATGATCAAGTGATGTATGTCATGTACATCATGTATGTCAGTTTATCCTCATGTGTACATGAGCTCTTTGTAATAATCTTTAGTCTTAAAAAATAATAAGTTTTCATTTTCCCTTCTATTATAAAAGGCTGGAATTCAGAAACTTCAATAATTTTGACAATGATTAAGAATTTCTGAATGACCCAGGAAGTATTCCAAAGTAGGAATGCCTGACCTTTTCTGCACACTCTCTATCGGCACATATCCTCTCCATACCAGTCAATGTGGAAGGATAGTAGACTGAACAACAGCTCAGTCTGAGTCATCTCAAAGTCTGATCACAGCCAAGAAAGAAGTTGGTCCCATGAAGGCAGTTACTATGTTACCCTTAAAACACATATTTCCTACTCCCTTGACCATAATAATACCTCTTCTCCTCACCTGACAATACTTTCTTATCTCTTATGTGAAATGTAAATACTTGAAGTAGTTTGGTCACCCCAAATACATGCTTTCTGGTGACCTAAAATCCCCAGGATGTACTATTTAAGCAATATACTGCTTCTATCCCAAATATTCTTTACATCTTTAAGTGTATATCAAAGAACAGTTTATCAGACATCATAAAATATGTAGACATTGATTGGAATTCTGCCTTCAACAAAATACCAACGTTAGAAAGTTGACATCAAATGGAAAGAGTTGGGTTCAAACAAACCCAGACTTAGAGCCTACTTTAGAGATTTTTGTTTGTTTGTTTGGGTTCAATTTTGGTTTTTGGTAGCTTGTAAATCACAATGTAATCCCTAAACCCAGTAAGTGATCAGAGGTTGTGATAAGAGGCTGCTTGACTTTCCCCTCAGTCTGATGGCCAAAGTCTCAATATGATACAGATTTCATTCAAAACAGAGAGATTCATGACACTGCTTTCATCTTCAGCATCTGACAGTTTCCCAAGCTCCACATGTATCAGTGGAACTGGCAGAGTGATAGGGTAAAATAACTAGATTTGGTGAGGGTGCATATGTGCTGTTTCTACCATGTGTCAAACATATCCATCTCTTGGTCTCTATTCATCCAGGATTTCTGGTTGAGTTTCCATAATATCCTATATGCGGTGGGATTGTCTACATTAGTATGGATGTCTGCCTGTTAAGCTAAGCTTATATGGAAATAAATAGCAGAGAATTGCCAATTCCACTATTCTATGTGCCCTTTAAAATAACTTAATTTTCTTGAGTCTTCCTATTGATAAGTTAGAGATGATAATGCCTAACTGCTACATTATCATAAACAGAATTAAATATGATGCTCATCAAAACCCAGTAAAAGAAAAGGCATATACCTATAATCCCAGAACAAGGGGTGCTGAGGCCTTTGATTCTAGGATTCTGAGTTCAAAGCCACCTGGACTACCTAATGAGACACTGTCTCAAAAGAAAAGTCTTTTCAGTACAATGGCAAATACATACTTGCTTCTCAATAAATAACAGGCTCCTCATTTTCCTGCCTTCCATATATTTCTGGATATTACTACTGATAAGGCTATAAACTATCTTATCATCAAGAACTCAGAGTTTCTATATAATAGATAATCAGATGTATGATAATAGGTACATCCTACTTTCTGATCAGCAACTCTACCAGTGTTCCCACTAGAAACCCCAGACCACTTAAAAACATTACCTCTAAAAGACTAGTTTCATCATAGGCAACAGGCCATGGGGAAGTCTCTGGAGTCTGTGGGAAACTACCTCAACAAATATGGAGAGAGAGAAGTCACAGGTAGAAACAATTAAGATTGAAACAGAGGCCTCATCTCACCTGCCAGAACCACAACCCCTGTAGTAGGGTGAGACTTGACCTCAGAAGCTCCAGAAGTGCATTGTTCTTTGTGAGGAATTCCATGAAGGCAACCAGACCTGACACCAGTACGACAAGGCTCAACATTTGGTGCCCAGATTTGTCTACCAATGTCCGGCCATATGTGTGGTAGTGGAAGATAAAACCTAATAGGATAGAAAAAAATTCTGTTTTGTTTTGTTTTGTTTTCATAAACACCAAAGGCAACCAACTCACTTCTCTCCCACATCTTCTTTCCCCCTCTATTCACAGAATTTTATACACCTACACTGATCAAAAGATGAGTCTCAGTCCCACTGAGTCTCACAGCAACACTCCTTCGCTCTTTTCTTCAGTTATCGCTGCCTATTTAAAATGGCATCCTTGAAATTCAACCCTCCCTTTCCCTCTTCAACCTTTATTTTCTCCTCTAACATGAAATTTTCAACTAACTTTATTTAAAAGTATTATTATGCAGCTGATGAACTATAAACATGACAGGGCAGGGAGCTACAATTCACATGAATACGCAGATGAATAAGCTGGAGCCAAAGCCTTGCCTGAAGGAAATCAGTATTCTGACAAAAGTAAACGCAGCCATAAATCACACCTTGATAAATGTGCAATATCATCTGCAAGTAGCCAAGTTTCATTCCACAAACATATTCCGGTTTCACCTTAATATTGAGCTAAAAGAAACATTAATCTTAACATTAAGCTAAAAGAAAAGGATGTTCATTAAAAATATGAAAACCAGGCTATCAGTTGTTGTGATTCATTTTCTTCTGACACTTTTTCTCAAAAAGCAATAGGCAGGAACTATTTTCTACTGATGGAAGGAAAGGAGTAGTTAGGAATGGCTGCCTCCTAACCACTTGTAGCTTTCAGAGCTCCATAGCTAATCTATCTCTTCATGTGTATAATACATGAAGAAAAATCAATAAAGACTTTTTTTCTCACCCACCACAGTAATCTTGGAAGACTGCACTAAGAAAGCAAAGATATTTTATTTTACAGTACTACCTAGATGCTTACTAGTAGAGACAAGTACAGAAAAACCAGAAACGACTCCCCCATACTTACTCATCACAAAGAAGGTATTCGATAACATTAACTTGACCAAAGAGACTGGAAGTGATCTAATGGTGAAACATAAGATCTTGGTCCCAGCTAGCATTGCAAAGAAGACATATATAGTAAAATGATGCCAGTGCAGGGTTCTAAACACTTGGAAGTCTTTATCTGCAAATTGACCTGGCTTTACAATAGTAGCGAATAGACCAATGATTCCTGTAGAAAAGCATAACACAGTTTTAGCAACAGTGTACATTTTACCTAGCACATACGTGCAGGAAGATATGACCATTGCTTATTTCAGTCTATTGTGCCGTTTTACAACATTACTTCCTCTCTGAGCTGTTCCCTAAAAGCGTTGTAGTTACACTTTAGACTTCCTTAGAGATTCAAATGCTAGTTGACAAAACCAATGCTAGTCTCAACCAGTGCTGATGATTTTGGTTCAAATGTCCATTCCAACCTAATGTTCAAGATTTGTGAGACTGTCCTACAGAGGCTACCTGTTCATTTCCTAGCTACTAGACCTTAGGATAGTCACAAGATAAGAGGTTGGCCTTGTTTCTAAGTTCAAAACAAAATTTCTTAAGTTTCAGCTTCCTCCAGCTACAGAAAATCAAGGAGCCACAATAGATGTAGCATGGGGTATAATCAGTTATACAAACATTTGAACTTTCTCAGCGATTTTGTCTTACTATTAACATATATAAGTATGCAGATAAGTTCTTCTTTTTGGTAGCAGTTAGTATGAGTCATATCAAAGACCTCTTTGCATAAATAAAGCTCAGAAAAACTTAATGGAAAAATAGAAAGTTTTCTCTTTGACAACAAACAGGCTACAATGCAACAAAAACAGACCATTTTTGCAAGATTCTCAAAAGCGATAAAAAAGCCTCATAAATTATCTGGCCTAACTGCTTTCTCTAATTTAGGAAATGAGAAAAAAATAAAAGGGTGAGATTATTAAGCAAGTCCTTCCTCAGCCCTGGCCCCTCTCCATAGCATCTCAGCAATGATGTATGAAAGCTCTCCAACAATCACCTCATTATTTTTGCATCACTTGCAAAATGGTTTCTAGGAAGGTTTATTCTTTAAAGAATCAGAAAGAAATTGATATGAAATTATTTCAGAAGATCCAACCAATTCCAAAAAGGAAATTCACCATGATTAAGTAGCTAAATTAAATGCTGCAATTAATTTATTAAGAAATAGGCCTCTGTATAAACAAAAAATATCACCTTTCTAACAAATTATATCGAATGGAAATTGGAATTAGGAGGACATTTAATAAATATTTTTGAATGAATTTGGAATTTCTTGATTTTCATAGAAAGAATATTTTCTATGCATATCAAAACACAAATATTGGGAAAATACAACACAGATAGTCAACTCACCTAGTACTGACATGCCAATAATCACAATTCCTTCCAAAATTTCTGCTCGAAAGAAGAATTTTTTGGTAATAAGGGAGGAAGAGCCCTTTTGCTGTTTACAAACAAGCTTCAGAATGCTCTGTATACTCCACCAAAGACCCGTAATAAACAAAAAGAATCCAGCAAGGGTATGACCTGAGAAATCCGCCGGAACCTACAAAGATAAGGATATATATACAGATATATATATACAGATGATAGATTTCATTTCTGGAACCTTACCAAATTATTTCTCAGCCCTAAACAGCAGGCTATCTTCTGATGGTAATTAACACATAGTAGATCAAATTATAGTATCAACCATGCCAATAAAAAGCTAAACTTCACATTGACACTTCATAGTGCACATTGTGGGAAGTGTTTTAAACGCCATCTCTAGCCCAACGTTTGCCACTTGCCTATGAAGACGGGATTAGAAAAAGGGATTTTCAATTGAGATATGAGTTTACAGGAGGTAAGTGACTTCCACAGATCTCACAACTATTAAGCAAAATTTTGTAGGCTTTCATGCAAAGCCCAAAAAGATTTCTTAAAAAGACCATATGCACTTCAGTAACCATTTGTCTTATATAAAGGAAAGTAGTACAGAACCTTGCCCTGCTTGTTTAGAATTTGAAATGATATGAAATTGCCTATGATTTGTTTCCTTCCCACATGTGCGATTTCAAAGTATCAAGGGCTGAGTGTGTGAGAGGGAGTCTTAGCATTCATCTAACGTTTGCAGGTACTTCCACCCATTTTCCCAGCCTTTCATGCAGGTGGATTGGAGCCATGGTTTTAGTTCTGGCTAGCTGACTGAGCAAGGAATTGGCAAATGTCACTTCTAGATTGAGTCACAGAAGTCTACACGATTCCCTCAGCTCTCTCTTCTGCATTAGCAACTTTGGCATGGCCTGACTGCAACACAGAAGATAGGCAGCATACTGCTTCAGATTTCCACAGAAATAACCTTTCATTGGTCTATACTATACAAAAATTGGTCTTCAACAGTGTGCGTTTTCTTTTTTCATTTTGTGCTCAGCCCTTTGTTAAAATATATTGTACCATCAACAGAACAATGATGATAAAATCTAGAATCATTCTGTGGGTATAATACTAGATAAGAACTAAGCACAATTATGAAAGAGGATTTCAGGATATCAGATAATAGGATCCTCTGGTTCAGGGCAGACCTCTATCTGTGGGTTACCCCTCTGTGATTTAAAGGGAAACTCTGGGAGACACTGTGAAGCCAACCCAAATGCAATAAAGTCCCCAGGTGCTCCCTTCATCGAAGCCACCTAAGAGTCAGAGTCAGCACATCTCACAGCATTGATCAGAGGTTCTTGTCCTAACTCTGTGGAATGGCTTGGACCCTGTCTTTTGACTTCTCTAAGCACTAGTCTTTAATACATAAAAAGAGAAGTAGTTATCCCCTGCTAATATAAATGTAGATTGGCATCATTTTTTTGCCAAGTAATTTGGCAGGTAGTAGAATAGCTGAGAGTCCACATATACCATAACATAGCAACTCTGTTTGTAGCACATGCCCTAGAAATGCTATTAAACATGTTCTCTTCTCTTGTGTATGTGTGGGGCAAAGTGATATTGCTGCATCAAGTGTGGAAAATAAAACCACGACTAATCTTAATATTCACCAGTAAATAATTCAATAAATAATATGCTATAACATAGATACAATGTGATCATAGCCAAGGTACTTTTTAGATAAATGAATGATCCCTTCCATGTTTAGCAGTTGTAGATAAAAGTGCTATTAACATTCAGGTACAGGTTTTGGTGTGATTAATATTTATTAATTTATTTGAGTAAATAGCTGTATTTAGCAATATGTATTGATTTTTTATTTTAAGTGTTTTATATTTTAATATAATTTTAACTTATTCTTTGAGATTTTCATATAAGCATATAATATATTTTGAGCAAACGCACTTCCAATCCCCACCTTCCAACTCCTGGACATTCCCACATTCCCTTGGCAATTCCAAGTTCTTTTTTTTAATAGCTCATTGAATCCAGCTAATGGAGCCCATGGGCCTTCCACTAGAGCATGGTCAACCCACCAAGGCATATCTACTTAAAATAACAGGCTCTCTTTCACCTACCAGTCATTAAATGTCAATGACTCTACAGGTAGGGGTGGGGTTCATGTGCTTCCCCATCCTCATGCAGAGATTTTTTTTTAAATATTAAGTTGGATGGAAAATTCGAGTCTCAAAATACCTCTATACTTTGAAATAATTTACATACTATTAAAACACCTGAAATATAATATGATTCCTCATGGTTATCCTACCAAAAGCAATCTACATATTCTATGCAATCCCCATAAAAAAAATTCCAATACAGTTAGTTCTTCACAGTAATTGAAAGGAAATGAAAATACAAGAGCTCTGGGATAGCTAAAACAATTCTGAACAGCAAAAACAACAAACAGTGGAAGGTATCACCATCCCCAATTTCAAGTCATACCACAGAACTATAGTAATAAAAAGAGCATGCCAGTGGCATTTTAAAAAGAGGTTCATTGATCAATGCAATATAATTGAGGGCCCATATACAAACCTACACTCCTACTGCCACTTGATTTTTGTCAAAGAAGACCACAACGAAGACAAGCAAGAACAAACTTCTATTCGAGAAAACATCTTTAATAAATGGTGATGGTCATACTGAATAGCTACTTGTAGGAAAGTGAAAATAGACCCATATCTATCACCTTTCACAAAACTTAACTCCAATGGATAAGGGACCTCAGCATGAGACCTGATGTCTCGGCTCTGATACAAGAGAAAGTAGGGAACAGGCTTGAACTCATTGGTACAAGAAATGACTTTCTGAAGAGGGCCCCAATAACACAGTCATTAAGACAAATAGTAAGTTAGACCTTATGAAATTAAAATGTTTCTGTACAGCAAAGGACATGATCATTCAAGTAAAGAGGTGGCCTACAGGATGGAAAAAAAAAATCTTTATTGGCTATACATCTGACAGAGGGTTAGTATATAGAATATATAAAGAAGTCAAAAAAATAACAAGGAAACAAACAACCCAATTTAAAACTAGAGCATACAACTAAACAGAGAGTTCTCAAAAGAAGAGATACAAATGTCTGAGAAATATTTTTTTTAATGTTCAACATCCTTAGGTACCAATGAAATACAGATTGAAATATTCATAAAAATAAAATATTTTAAAATTATCAATACAGGGTCAAAGATAGCAAGAATAGAAGGAATATTCTAGTTTAGACTCTTGGATTCCAAATTACTAGAGCAGGGAAAAGACCTGTGTTGTCTGGTCTTAAAGGTCAGCTGCCTCATAAAGATTCCTTGAAGAGCTTATTAGAAACAACCAGTATCATAGCCTGCTAAACCATAGCCTGAAAATGCCACATCTAAACTCCAGGCCTAACCAGGTTGCATATCCTGTCCTCTGCTCCATTCTGGTGAGCTCCCTGAACCTTAATATGCTTGTACCCTCCCCAACCCCCCCAGACCTACCTCAGGTCATATATCCTATGTGTGTGATACGTATGACATCATGTATGATATCACCCAATATGTTAAGTCCCACTCTCAACTGTCCTATCCTCCAGGCTTGGACCTAGTCCACATCCTGTGCACCATCTCAGTCCAGTGAGTACCCAGAAACTAATGTACCGGCCAGATATCCAACTTCTAGACCTAGCACGGGGTGCACATTTGTGCACTTACCCAGAGTGGTGAATCCCTGGAACCAAACCTGTCCACACTATCCCCAACTGAAAGGCCTGAGGTTGCACTGTATGTAAGCTGGTCTACCCTAGTGAGTGCTGAACATGCTGTCCCACCCATGTCATCCTCATATTACCAGACAAAGTTGATGCACCAGCCCAAGAAGATCCAGTCCTTTGGCCCATTTACATGCTTTCTGGCTTACCTCTGCACTGGAATCACCCCAATCTTCCAATCCAAACTAACAATGTATCTGAAAGATTGACCTACCAGCTCCTCATATTTGATCTGAAATTAACTAAGCTTGGTCAAGAAGACAAGCAAGAACAAACTTCTACTCAATAGAGCATCATAGAATCTCAAATCAGACATACAACCAATGAAAGAAGTTCACTTGCCTGATTCTCATAACAAAAACACAAACAATTTGAAAGATGAAGACTCTATGTCACTCCACAAATCTTCCATCCTATAGAAATGTTCTCCCATGAAAATTATCTAGATGAACCCTACTATAATAATATCTTTTTCTAAAAATACTTTTTGCCTTCAAGAAGACTGAACTTCTGCCAGACCTTACAACCAACTTAATAAAATGCCTTGACATCATTTGAAACTATGTACTCAATCTCTTATCTGTGTACTCAGCCTGTTTACATTTTTAAGAAAACAATGTAATAAACCTTACTGTGCTTTGCACTTCCCATGTAATCATCTTTTACAACTTATGTTTAAAGCATAGCTCTAAACTCAAACTATGTACTCTCCTATGCCCCCGACTCAGAAGTGTGTGTGTGTGTGTGTGTGTGTGTGTGTGTGTGTGTGTGTGTGTGAGTGTGTGTGTGTGTTGTGGTAACCATTTGCTGAAAACAGCTAACAAATTGGAAGCAATCTTAAACAACAAATATCTACCATAAGTACTGGAAGCAATATGTGCATATCAGTTGATAACATCTGTGTATGGTTCTGAGAGCTACTCTGCATCTGTTGGGGTCAGTAAAGTAACTTCTTTCCTTGTAAACTCTTTTAATGATTTCTATAAGAAAGGATCTGATAGATTTGTATTTTCTGTGTGGTTCAATAACTTCAGAACAAAGTCCTTTGTTTGTGACAGGCAACAGACACAGATCAGATACACCACAACAGACAGACAGCAGACAGTCACAGACCACAAACCACAAACCACAGATGTATGGAAGACAAAGCAAGGGAAGTAGAAATTCAAATTTAGGCCTGCCCTTGCTCTAAATACTCCAAGAGGAGGAAGTCTGTTTTCTCTTTCTTTCTTTTTCTTTCTTTCTCTTTCTTTCTTTCTTTCTTTCTTTCTTTCTTTCTTTCTTTCTTTCTTTCTTTCTTTCTTTCTTTCTTTCTTTTCTTTCTTTCTTTCTTCCTTCCTTCCTTCCTTCCTTCCTTCCTTTCTCTCTTTCTTTCTTCCTTTTTTGCTTCTTCAGTCTTTCCTTAGTACAACAGCAATGCATCCCAGGACACAGAGCTTAAAAGATATAAATGTTATCAAACAATTCATAGAGTTTAAAGAAGACATTGACAGACAGTTCCATTTCAGTGCACTTAAGAGAATAGCAATAAAGATGATTCCCAAGAAAACACAAACATACAGCTGACTTTAATAATGAAGACAACCCAGGGTTTGAAAAGTGAATTTAATAAAGAGAAATACTAAAGAGAAATCAAGCTGAAATGAAAATGGAATCGCAAAACTAAATAGTCCAATTCGAAAACTTAGAAAAAAGTATTGCAAGAAGAATGAATCAGTAGAAGTGGAATATCAGGACATGAAGATAAAATAGAAGTACTAAACCATACAAACATGGAATTTTTAAAACAACTCATTAAAGGAATATGCAGGAACTGCTGGACGTCATGAAAAAACTGAATCTTCAAATTATAGATATATGTGAAGGATAAGACTGCCAGTCAATTGCACAGACCAGATCTTCAACCAGATCATAGAAGAAATTTTCTCAAATTAAGGAAAGACACACCCATACAGATACAAAAGGGACACAGAACACATCAAGAACACAGGAATAGAAAAAAAACTCCCCATGACATATCCTAGTTAAAAAAACTTAATAAGAAGAACAAAGAGAGGGTACTAAAAGTTGAAAGAGAAAAACTATAAGTCATATAAAAAGAAAAACCCATCAGAAAAAAAATTTTCCTAGTGGAAACTTTTCAAAGCCAGAGTGTTTGGAGAAATGTACTGCAAGTTCTAAAATATCATGAATGCCAACCTAGACTAATTTATGACAATAAAATGCCTGCCACAGTTGAAGAAGAAAAACTTTCCATAAAACAAACAAGCTAAAGGATTCATCTGCACCACACCATCCCTATTGAGAATACTGTGAGCATCTCATAAGACTGAAGAGAGGAATAAGCATTTCCAAGAAACTATAAAAAGAAAATAATGAGGGTATAATTACTGAAGCACAAAATAAGTCTAAGAACATAAACAGTAAATGAGAAAAACACAAAAAATAAAAAACACAGGGATCAACACATATCTTTCTATAACAATGTTAAATGTTACACTCCTCAACTCCCAATCAAAGGTTAGTCAAATGGACTAAGAAACAAAATCCACTTACATTGTCTATAAGAAATTGATCTTACCTCAAAGATAGAAATCACTTTAAAGTAAAAGGATGGAAAAAAACTTCTCCAAGCAAATGGAACTGTAAAGTAAGCATCACTATTCTATAATCTGACATAGTCAACTTCAAACTAAAACTAATCAGAAAAGATAAAGAAGGACACTTCATCTAATCAACAAATAATATATTACAATCCTAAACATGTATATACCAAACTCTGGAACATCTATTTTCATTTAAAAGAAAAACATACACCTGAACCTAAAGACACAAGTTAACTTCAACTCAGTAATAGTAGCTGATTTCAATTTCCATATTCTTTAATGATCAGGTCATATGGAGAAAAAAATAACCAAAAAAATAGAATTAAATCACAGCAGACATCAAATGGACCTAACAGATATCTACAAATATTCCACTCAAACTCCAAAGACTATACATTCTACTCAGCAGCCCGTGAAAGCATTTCTAAAACAGACCACAAACTAAGACGTAAGACAAATCTTAACAAATTTAGAAAATTCAAATAACTCTCATATAGCCTATTTGACCACAATGCTATAAAACTTAAAATCAACAGCAAATAAATATCTAGTAAGAGACTAAACAACAGATTACTGAATGATGAATTAGTCAAAGAAGAAACTAAGAAAAATATTTAAAATTTCATAAAAGGGAAATGAAAAAACAGAAAAACTCGAATATATTAAAAGCAAGAAGGTAATTTATAACTCTAATTGCCTACCTTAAAGTTTTGATTAAAAATAGTATCATAAAGAGCACAGACAAATGATTTAATCATAGAACTCAAGAATTTGGAAAAACAAGAACAAACTAATTGCAAATCTAATATGCAAGAAGAAATAATAGAATCCAGGGCAGAAATTAATGAAATAGAAACAAACAAACAAGAACAGAATTAGTGACTCTAAGAGCTGGTTCTTTGAAAATGTAAAAAATGAGAACAAATCATTAATGGAATTAACTTAAAGAAACAAAGGAGACTCCAATTAATGAAATTAGACACTAGGGAGGCAGAGGCAGGCATATCTCTGTGAGTTCGAGGTCATCCTGGTTTATAGAGTGAGTTCCAGGACCTCCAGAATTATAACAGAGAAACCTTGTCTTGAAAAAAGAGAAAGAAGAAAGGAAAGAAAAAGAAAGAAAGAAAGAAAGAAAGAAAGAAAGAAAGAAAGAAAGAAGGAAGAAGGAAGGAAGGAAGGAAGGAAGGAAGGAAGGAAGGAAGGAAGGAAGGAAGGAAGAAAAAAGGAAGGAAGGAAGGAAGGAAGGAAGGAAGGAAGGAAGGAAGGAAGGAAGGAAGGAAGGAAGGAAGGAAGGGAGAGAAAGAAAGAAGTTAGAGATGAACAGACATTAAACATTAAACATTAAAACAGACACCAACTTAAACAGACCAGTAACAAAAGAACAAATTTTAACAGTAATAAGTTTTCTAATCAATAATGTCTAGACTCACAGCAGATTTTTACCACACTTTGAAGGAAGAACTAAGACCAATACTTTTAAAATTATTTTTAAAAATAGAAACAGAAAGAGCACTTCAAAACTGCTACAATGCCAACACTACTCCACTCCCAAAGTCAAGTAAAAATACAACAACAAAAGAGAGCTATAAGCCACTGTCCTTGATGATCACAGGTGCAAAAATGCTCAAGAAAATACTTGCAAACCAAATATAAGTATATGTCAAGAGGCTCACCCACCTTTTTTTAAAGACAGTCTCATGTAGCCAAGTTTTCATCAAACTTGTTATGTATCCAAAACTGGCTCTTGAATTCTTGATCCCTCCACTCCCCAATAGCTTGGATTATAGGCGTACAGGCATATACCACCAACAGCTGTATTAAACCTCTTTTCTAAGCTTGGTTGTGTTTACCAACAATGTCATTAAATGAAGGAAAACAAGATGAGTAGATAGCAGTCTTGATTTTCTTTCTATGGCTGTGATAAACACCACAGCCAAAAGCAAGTTGAGGAGAAGAGCATTTACTTAGCTTACACATCCTGATCATAGTCTGTCATTGAGTGAATCCAGGGCAGGAACTCAAGGTAAGAAGACCAAAGTAGAAGAGCGTTCCAAAAGCAAATAAAGGGGTCGGAGACAGCAACACTCAAACTTTTAGGTCCAGTCTTGTCCCCTCTTGATATGCCCTGTTTGAGTGATAACCCTAGGGGAAGCCTGCTCTGTTCTGAGGGGAAGGAGGAATATCTTGGAGAGTGGGAAGCTGGGCACTGGGTGGAGTGGAGGGAAGGGAGGGTGGGGTTGGGATGTATTATATGAGAAAGAAAAAATAAATTTAATAAAAGTTTTAAAATAAGAACCAAAGTAGAGACCATGGAGGAATGTTGCCTGCTGGCTTGCTCTTCATGGCTTGCTCAACTCACTTTTTGTATAACCCAGGATAATTTGCCCAGAGGTTGTAACACCCACAGTGGACTGAGCACTCCACATCAATTATTAATCGAGGAAATGCCCCACTTTGGATCAGGCCAATCTGATGGAGGCCATTTCTCTTCCTAAATGACTGTAAGTTGTGTCAACTTCACAAAAACTAATTAGAACAGCAACAAGGTTCATGCTGGCATTCGGCTTTACATGTACTAATTAATTTAATCCTTATAATTATTATCCATACCTTAAAGGTAATAATAAGACCAGCATATCATAGTGTTTATCATGCATTTCACGATTATGTTGTGACAAAACTAAGTGTCAACATAAGTCTATGTCCAAAATGGACAAAGGAAGATAATTTGTATTTATTGAGCACCTATCACTCAACTCCATGAGGTTACAATTTTCTCTCCATTTTACATTTGACATGACTAAGTCAGATAGGCTAAAGTAACCTGCTCAGATAAAATAACTTGCAGCCAGCAAGGCAGAGACCTGTCAGTCTCTAAATCTTCATAATATTTCCCATCATTTGCACTATTTTCCATGTTTCAAGAATTAGTTGTAATAATTACAGTGAATATTTATTGAATACCACCTCTATACCAGACACATTGCTGAGATTATTATAAAATACCTAAAGAAAACTTAAATAAGATGTTTGTGTCATAAAGACAAGACATCTAATTGTTCAGACAGCAGGGACTCAATGCACCACAAGGCTAAAGATCCATAGAAACAGATTGTAAAACATCTCCAGGTAACTGAGAAGCAGAGTAAAATTGGGAACACCTGTTGAACACAGCTTGGAGGTTGTTTTTATGAGGCATTTATTTATGGATGGAATGCTGTTTCTTTTCTTTTCATTTCTATTTTTGCTGGAGTGTATGGGGCAAATCTTATTGTTGTTTCATGTGTAATATAAAACACAAAAGCGCAGATCAGGCAGGAAGCTCCAAAAGCCCTTCCCTGATGCAAGTCCTTTTCCCTGAGAGTGTCAGGCTTGATCTATATACATGCACTACTAGACTCCAACTAACCTGACTAGATCCACTCTTTAACAGACACACTGTAAAGAGCATGGCATCAGAAAATAGCTCTTTAGAACAGGAACAGGATGAAGAGGCATTCCTCAAATTTAGGGCACAGTTCCATAGAGTACAGGATCTTAAAGTTAGGAAACTTGCATTACATAGCACCGCCATCACTACCACCACCACCACCACCACCACCACCACCACCACCACCACCACCACCACCACAACCACCACCACCAGCACCATCACCACCACCACCACCACAACCACCACCACCACCACCACCATCACCACCATCACCACCATCACCACAACCACCACCATCACGACAACCACCACCATCACCACAATCACCACCATCACCACAACCACCACCATCACCACCATCACCACAACCACCACCATCAACACGACCACCACCATCACCACAACCACCACCATCAACACGACCATCACCACCATCACCACGACCACCACCATCACCACCATCACCACAACCACCACCATCACCACGACCACCACCATCACCACCATCACCACAACCACCACCATCACCACGACCACCACCATCATCACCATCACCACCACAACCACCACAACCACCACCACCACCACCACTACCACCACCACCACCACAACCACCACCACTACCACAACCACCACCACCACAACCACCACCATCACCACAACCACCACCATCACCACAACCACAACCACCACCACCATCACCACAACCACCACCACCATCACCACAACCACCACCACCATCACCACGACCACCACCATCAACACGACCACCACCATCACCACCATCACCACAACCACCACCATCAACACGACCACCACCATCAACACGACCACCACCATCACCACCATCACCACCATCACCACCATCACCACAACCACCACCATCAACACGACCACCACCATCACCACCATCACCACCATCACCACCACCACCACCACCGCCACGACCACTACTACTACCACAACTACCACCACCCCACCACTGCTATCTTCTGGAAAGAGACCTTTCAGAACCACAGAAAGTACCAGGGCAGGAAAAGCGTATGTTTATGCATTTAGATCCAGCAACACATCCCAAGCACTCTGTAGAAATAGCAGGCAGCTGATAAAAGAGTCTCAGGCTGAGAAATCATCAACACTCTCACTCTGGCCATAGTAGGGAAGGCTATCTGCATCACAGGAAGTTTGTGACAGAACTTGACACATTTTGCTGGCAGACAGAAGTAAGGAAAGCCCAAGAAGAAGGATTGACAGACAATATCATACCTGTTTCAGCTTATTGAACAACTTTGTTTACATATTTATATTTGAAATTTTAGATTTTAATTTTCTGTAAATCTGGATTTTTAATTCTTCAGTTTTAAAATTGTTCCTTCCTATTACTAACTACACATTTGTATTGTAAGGCCAAGACTAGACTTGACCAAACTTTAGTAAGGCTTAAGAATGTACAAGTAGGCCTGAACTTTGCCTGAACTTTTCCAGAAACCTTGGCACCCAGATAAGGAAAAGTTCTAGTAATATTCACATATGAATAGGTTTCAGCTCATCACTCCCTAGCTACAGAACAATACACCTGGAACATACCAATCTATGTCATTGCACCCAACCAATCAGCTTAAAGGTTATGTGGTATCAGTGTATCCAACCAATCAGCTTAAAGGTTATGTGGTTGCTAAGAAAAGAGTATATAAGCAAGTTTGAAAATCTCCTCAGGGTGGCCTCCTCCCCCTGCGTGGGGATCCTATGGAGGTCCACCCCAACGCATAGGAAGGATGTGTGGGTACAATAAACCTCATGCTCTTACAACGATTCATGCCTCAGTGTCTCTCTTGGGGTCTCACCTGATAAAGAAGACCCAGAGTGGGCTCCTCGTAGTCTCTCTGTGGCTTCTCAGTATTATTCATGTTCAATTAATATGTTGTAGCTTATACTTTGTTGGAAAAAGTTTCTTTATGTACCTCTTTTTTCTCCAAACCTAATATACAATATTTCTTTACTGTTCTTTATATCTCTCATATACTACCCTGCTCATTCCTAATGTACCCCCTCTTATCTCATAGTCTAGCCCCTTTACTTCATTACTTAAATATACTATACATTTTCTCCATCAAGTCCTTAATATTCCTATCTGTAAACTTTATAAGTGACACAAGATAAGACAGTATTTTTTTTTCCTGAGTTAATGTCAGTATTTCCATCAAATCATCATAATTGTTGCTGTAGTCAAATTTCCCCTGAACATAAATCCAGGTGAATACAATCCACTAACAAGACTAACAAAACTTAAAGGCACAAATAAAAGCTGTGAGGAAGGGGTTTGGTGGAACAGAAAAAATGGAGGACACATACACCACACCAGATGTGCAAAATGCAATAACCACAAACATATGCACATGCACCAAAAAAACAAACAAAAAATTTGAGAAAATACTCCACTGTGACAACCCCATACGCCTAGAATTTCTTAACACCAAGAGGGGAAAGAGACTAGATGGCTGAAATTCCGGAAAAAGATTTCAGAATTCTATCTTTTAAAAGGTTCAAAGAACAAGTAGAATACTCAAATAAGTAGATAAAGGCTTTAGTTCAAGACCTGGAAAAGAAAGTACTGAAATCAACTAAAGACAAAGGTTGAAAAAGTTGCCAAAGTATATGAGTTAGTCAATAACTTGGAGGGCATTTTTTCATATGGAGGAAATAATTCATTGAAAAAATAGAACCACTGAAAAAGAACAGAAATTCTGGAAATGAGAGAATCAATCAAATAAATAACATAATAGAAAGCATCATCAGTAGACAGGATCAGAAAAGTGAAGGAATCTTAGGGATGGAAGGCAATGTCAAAACAGCAATGCATACAGACATATAAGGAAAAATAATCAGTGAACATAACTAAACCAACCAAAAGGTCTGGGATACACTAAAAAGACTAAATAGGTCTTCTAAATTTAAAACATCAGCAAGGAAACTTCAGATGATACAGATACAAAATGAAATGCCATAAGGGAACCTGCTATTTTGTAAACTAATTTAAAATAGATAAATAAAAACAAATGAAGAAATCACCTTTCACAGCATGACTACTAATTACATCATCCTAGACCATATCACACCACCAAAACAAATACCAAAACTGGGTAAGTCATACTCAATAGTGCTTCCCATGGTTCATGGTGTGGAAGACTAGGCTATCCAAAGGCAAAGGCTCGTGTGCAGGCCACCATGGTGGAAAGAAAGCCAGACTCATGACAAAGCCATGTTAATGATAACCCATTGCCAAAAGTCTAGCTTTAATCCATTAGTGAAGGTTAGGGTTAGGATTAGGGTTAGGGTTAGGGTTAGGGTTAGGGTTAGGGTTAGGGTTAGGGTTAGGGTTAAGGTTAGGGTAAGGGTTAGGATTAGGGTTAGGGTTAGGATTAGGGTTAGGGCTACCTCTTAGAGATTACCTCTTAGAGATCCCTTCTGTTATGATATAGTAGTCATAAAAAAACATTCAAACCTAACAGGCATTGGTAAATGGGAAGTATGTTCCTTTGGGTCCAAAATAAGCATACTATTATGTGCCCCAAATTGACTCAATGTTCTTTATTCAAATAAAATCCACTGAAATCTTGCCTGGCACATTATCTTGTTTTCTCTAATTAACTTTGTTAATTAAAGCAGATCAACTTAGCCTTACCCTGGTGGTAAATACAAAGGCAAATTGTATTATAGATTACTTTGAATTCCAAGAACATAAGAATCTCATCCTAATGAGCTTGATACTTCTATAACATCTCTTAATCATTGTTGAGATGCTAATACAGAGGTAGATTATTACAATTTAAAATAAAACTGTAGGTATCTGCCACCCCTAATACAATATCAGACTCCCTGTAATTTGGGGAACACTTAGATAAACAATTAGGAAGGGATAATCCCAGATAAGCTAATGAGAGGAAATTCCTTTTATAAGAATATTTCAACTAATAAATAAATAAGAGACAAAATCATAGAATGTAGAACTTTACAAATACTTAATTTATGATGATGTTAATCAACAGTTGTCAGGGTATAAAAGAGAGACAATCAAACAAAATGTGGACAAAGTATGCTTCCAGGAAGGAACTTAACTTCAGACCCAACCTGTCTAGATAATTTTGAGTTACAGGAAACAGAGAGACTAAGAATACTATTGAATTAACACAAAAATCATTACTTTTTTATTTATAGAGATGATAACAATATACATACTATGTTTAAATTTTTCTAAATTATCTGTTTTCTATCGTTGCAATGAAACAAAGAAAAGCAGTTATTTGGCCCTTTGTGGACTCTTGTTTCTTGGGGATGGCATGGTCTTCACACCTGTGGTTACCCTTTGAAGACCTGAACAAGATTTGGCTCATTAACTTTCTGCCATGGAAGGGGTAGGCTATCACAGATCCCTTCTCTCCCTAAGGATATACAGACAATTAACAGTTGATGGGAAAGATGTTTTCTCCTCTGTTGGTATAACTGCTCATAAGTTGTCTGTCTTTCAAATTAAACTCTATGGTTCACAGGCTACATGGGTAGACTTGTTTCTACAATCCTTCTAGTGCCTTATATGAGGTAATAAGATGCTTGCTTATGTCTCCTCAGAAAGAGTTCACACAACAAGCTCAAAGGATTTTAAGATTTTAAGATCGTATCAGTCAGGCCTATTTATTCAGCCTCTTTGAGGCCCATGAGGACCTCTCTACATATGGCATCACAGGTAACTTGTGTGCAAGAGGGAAAGATTAAATTGTAAGTTGGAAAGCAAGAAAGAGGGAGATTCCAGACTGTCTTTTTGTAACAATCCATCTTTCAGAAAGTGCTGGAATTCCGTGATGTTCATTAAACTCTGCAGAGGGAAGTAATTATCAAATATCATTGCACTAGGCCCATGACTTCTCATCACTGGGGACTAGGTTTCTAATACTTCAACATTTTGGGGACAAAACATAATTCAAACCATAACAACACCTAACCTACTAATATAACAATTTAGAACCACAGTGCACCCCAGAGAAAACTGTTTACCTTTGAGATCACATGGGTTTTGCTTTCTGTCTCATGAGATGATATTATATTAAATATTTGGTTTTGTTGCTTAGGTGTTTTTGTAGATGCCTTTCAAAATGTAAAGGGTACAGGTTGCTTGGCTGTTTGCCATTTGAATCTGGGCTCAGAACATAGACTTAAAATGTATCTAAAATGTAACAGGTTTTCTCTCTCTGGCTACTTGACTCTGCCCCTCTGTTCTCAGCTGCTAGATTTCTAACTTATAACCTTTAAAACTTCAGTTAGCTCATAGGGTTAGGGAGGAAAGGAAAGAATAGGAAGAAATGAGAAACCTTTACACCCCTTTTCTCTTGGCTGTCTGAATCTCCTTATGTCTGGGGAACCGAACTAGCTCTGAACTAACTCCGACTCTGGTTTAGCTTCTCCCAGCATGGCAGTTACTGAGAAGATCTAAATTGTAACTTTTTTAAAAAACCCAGTTAGTTCATTTTATCTGTCCTTATTTCTACCTGTTCTCTAAGTAGCAACTCTTAACTCTTAATTCTAAGCTTCCAATTTCTCTGTCTTAACTGACTTCCACAGCCCTCTTTTATCCCCTCCAACGGTTCCCAGAAGTCCAAGGGGCATACAACCACACAGGGGAGTGGCTTTTCCCTGGCAAAGCTTCACTTCACGATTGATATGTTGGGAAATTCAAAGTAAAGTACCTATAGAATGTAAGTATGTCACTTCGTACAATACAAAAGTAAAAAAAAAAAAAAATCAAGTGCAGCCATCATGAGTTAAGATTTTTGGATATTGTGAGGGACTTAGTTACCAAAGTCACCAAACACAGACTTAAACAAAATTATTGTGGGAAGAGATAAGTGAATGAGAGAATGGATAAGATTAGTGTTGAGTCAGTTAATGAGAAAATTATGTTATTTGCTGCATTTTTACATTTGCTTAAAATTTTCCTTTGAAATTTTTTAAAAAATGAAAAAAATACAGATTTATTTTTCTGCACAAGCCTGATGGTAGCACGAAGTACCAAAAACAAGGTTGTCATAAGAAATACAAGGCTTTAACTCCAAGACTTACAAGGGATCCTCAATCTCAAATATGAAAAGAGCTCCATGAAAAATGACTCCCTCAAGTACAGGAAAACAAAGACCAGATGAATTTCCCTTCTGTCCAACCTCTTCCTGCTCCCTGTTACAACTCTTAATGTCATTACGTCAGCCCCAAGATATTCCAACCTGTGATTCCTTTCCTATTGCACAAAAGGTAAAAACATAAGTTCATGACAAAAACGTCAAGGTCAATGAAAATGAACAAAGGGAGTAAGAAGGAGTTAGTAATTGTCTCTAGTCTGCTATTATGAAAGTTGTCTTCTGAGTGTAATCTGTTCGACCTTTATAGACCTACATGTCTATAAAAAAAAGAGCAAGAGTCTCTGAGAACACCTACAGAGCCTCTCTGTTAGAGATCTGGGAAGTTCCCATAATGTGTCAGAAAACTGTGTTGACATCTTTTATGTCAATACCTGAAGATGTAGTCACCATAAAAATAATAGTCATTAACAGTGTAGGAAACATGATGACATACAAGCAATTAGTAATGTATTAGTGTGAGTATTGTCTCTATATAGGATGTATTATTTGACATTTAAATTTTATTACTCATTCTATATTTTATGTGGCAACCCACAAAGGTGTTTCCATGGGTAACGTCCGTTTCAACACTTTTGTGTGGGAACCTGAAATCTAAGTGTGATTTAAACACTTCCACTTTTGTGAAGATTTAACTCTATGGATAACCTTATGAGATATGATAGAAATATGAGAAGAATAGCTGAGATGTGACTAGATGAAACCATGTTCCCAGCTTCAAGCCCTTTTTACTATACTTCATTGATAAAGTAAAATAATCCAATAAATCAATAAATGAATAGACATTTAATTAAGAATGACCAAAGGCAAATGACATACCAGCAATTACGTGATTTAGCGAACCAGGTGTGCAATAAAGATAGGTGACTCACAAAGATTTACAAGATTTTCAGATCACTCCCTGGGGTTAATGGTGCACACCCTAAAGGACTTCAGAGATCCTATACAGAGTGGTGTCTGACAGTTCCATCCATCCCTGTTACATTATTATACTAACCTCTTAGCCAGTATTTCCAGACAACAGGCTCACTGTACAAAAGTTGGGCCACAGCTCAATGAGAATTAAGAAGATAGCTAACAAAGACTAGGGTACAGAAGAAAATCAGAATGCAAGTCATATTAATCAATATACATGCAGTTTCACTTATTTAAACAGAAGTTAAAAGTTAAAGATTAAGAACTCATTGTGGACTAGGCACTTAAAATGTGTTTCATGTGCAGTAGCTTATCTGCCCAACTCTAAAGAATAAAAATTTCTGTTTCCCTCCTGCTATTTAGGGATGATATAACAATAAATTCTTGGGAAAGCTCCCATGGCTTGTTTAATGACAGGACTGAAACTTGAATCTGTCTGATGACTCCAGAGCCTAAGCTCTTGTCAATGTGCTCTTGCACATCCCTTAGAGACAGAGCAGTCAGTTTTGCAGTACAAAGATGACTCTACCTTGCCCAGGCAATGCAGGATTAAAAAAAAAAAACAGAAATATGCAGAGGTTGCTAGAGGTTGGGATTTAAAGTCTTCTGCATCTCTGGTAAGGATCTTGGGTGCAGGGTGTATTCCTCTACAAACGGAGGAAAGAAAGGGGAAAAGGAAGAAAATGAAAGAGATACATCACCTCCCATCAAACTTCTCAGTCAGGCAGGTGTTAAGATTCAGGGCATAGAAGTTACGTAATCCAAATGGTATTTCATCAAGATTTTCTTGTCAGCCACGTCCAAAATATATACCAGGCATAAAGAGGCTACAGGCAAAGATGCAATCAGGAGGCTATGGCAGGTGCTTGTTTCTCAGAACCCAAGTCTGAGTCAGAAGAGGATGGAACAGAAAATAAAGCAACAGACATAAACAATACTTAATGCCAAGCTTAAAGGAGGAACAGACCCACCCCAGGAACCTATACAATTAAGGTTGTGATCTTTGATGGTCTTAAGATGGGAGAAGAGAGAGGCAAATTCACAGCCAGGGTCGGTTAGTGACCCTCCCTTCCCCCCAGGTTATTCACTTTCCCTGCCTGTCTCTTCACCAGGTCAGGAACTCCAAGGAGTCAGAGACCTTTCATGGGTCTGTCAATACTACAGGTTTTCTTCTTGTTAACCAAGAGTTTGGGTCGAGTAAACTCAGTAGGTAGTCTCTGGCAAGTTGTCTCTACTTTCCTGGCTATTCTATACGGGAAAAGGCTCTCTCAAGGCTCAGAGCTGGTGAGTCTTCCTCAGGATGCTTTCTTTTTTTAGACGTTCTGAATTACACCATTCTATTTTATATCCATAAAGACTTATCTTCATAGGTGTGCTATAATTTGGAATTTTATGTTTTTCTTTAACTTCTGATGTTTCTTTTTTACCTTCCTCTGCAAGATTAAGTTCAGCTATGTCAGTTTTACTTTTCACCGCAGAGTTCCCAATAAGAAGAACCACAGAACCCAGCAGAAGCAAAATCCAAACTTAAATTAGGAGTAACCCAGCTAACAGGATGGCTCAGTGAGTAAAGGCATCTGCAGCCAAGTCTGCCCACTTTACTTCAGTCCTAGGAAATGACATGATGGAAGAGCATAGACTCCCAAAAGTTATTCTCTGACCTCTATATACATGCACCATGCAGGCATTCATACGCACACACATACACACATACAATAAGGAAATAAATAAAACTAAAATTAAAATCACAGTTACCACATTCATCAAAGAAGCAAATTGTGAAGTTAAGCTTAATAACACATTTCTGTAACCAGGTATATTCAGATATTATCATAGAAGAGTTTGTATTTCTTTTTCATTTATTTGACATTTCCAAGCTACTATGAAAAATATAGCCATAGATTAGGAAATTAAAAACAAAACTATCATTCATAGAAACATCACTGCAGATTTTTAAAAATTACCAGCTAGAGACTGAAAACCCCCTCAGAAATTCATCAAACTATGGCGTTCTATAGAAAAATCCTCAACAGACTCAAGAGTGCCCTACTATTCTGAATTTAGGAATGAATTCCTGGGGAATAATGGTTTGGGTATGAGACAGAGTGATAACTACAAACTTCTGTATGTATTTCACACGAGGGGGGGGGCGTAGTGGCTACTTACAGACCTTACAGGATTCCTGGTATGTTTTATTTATTTAACGAAGACTTGAATGAAAGAGGGAGGTAGGAGGTGAAGGCGGAGGGAAACAGAAGCTAACACCTTTTAAAGGCAATGCTGTTCTACTCCCTCACGAGAGTTATTCCACCTCATTCTCATATCAGCCCTGGTGAGGTAGGGATTAAAGCCAACCTTATCAGTAAATGTGAGTGTAAAGGAATCATGAAACCTACACATGATTCCATTGTCCTTGCTGAAAGATTGTTCTGCTTTCACAACAGCCGTTCACAAGTCAACTCAAAACAATTACAAATCGTGTTATCTCTTCTGATGACACATTTCTGGCCTCGTAAATAAGATGTTTGAAACTCTACAGAGGCTCTCTTTCCAATGTGTGAATAGATGGATTTACAGAGTAGATAGAAACTTAAAATGGGTAACAGGCATTATATTCCAGCCAACAGACTTATGCAGGTCCCAGGACAAAATGAGAGAAATAAAGTGAAATAAAATTTACATTAAACACACATAGTACTGGATCCTAACATAAAATGAAATAAAAATTTCATAGATTTTGAATTACACTGGTTTCTGCTTTGCTTTAGTCAGATACAACCCATAATAAGGAGTCTGGGAAGACACCCATGGTTCCAAGAGTGAGCAGTGAAACCATGCCTCCAGTGTCAAGGACAGGGACTAGAAAAAGACAAACTCAAGGTAACAGCTTTTATTGTGTTCTACCATTATCATTATCATTACGACATTTCAACAAACTATATCCCGGTGGAGTCTATTCTTCTCTCTTCTTCCCCATGCCTACCCTCATTTGCATCTTGATCTTCTCTCTACTTTCATGTGACTTGTGTTCTTTTGCACTCTCCCCTCTCCTAGCCCCTCTTTGACTGTTTTATAGCTGTTTAGATTTTAACCACATATATAATCACTTGTAGATAGACATACATATGTTACAGTATTACAAGATCTGCATATGATAGAGAACATACAGTTTTGCACTTTGAATAAGATTTTCCTTCCCACCCCCTCCCAGTGCTGAGGAGTTCACCAAAAGGGCTTTGTGTTTATTCGGTAAACATTCTACCACCTGAGCAATATCTCCAGCATGGCAAACACTCTTCTCTAAACTTATCTCATAAGACACTTAACACCCTGAGAAACTAATGTTATTATACCCATTTTACAAAGGAGGACTGATTTTCAGAGAAATTAGATTATTTGTACTATGTCTCAAATGCCCAGTATTGTCTAGAATCAAATCAGAATCAGTAATTCCAGCACTTGGAAGGGAAAGACTGAAGGATCAAAAGTACTAGACTAGCCTTCATAATAAGGAGAGCTTGAAGCTAGCCTGAACTACATGAGACACATCTCAAAGGAGGAAATGGTAGGCTACAGAAAACACTTTTTTTCTTGCTCTTCCCACATTATCAAACCAAAAGTTACTCCAGAAATAGAAAACTAACCTTTGAGAGCTTTTCTTCAGTATATGCTTCTAAGCCATTCATCTTGTTTGGTGTCAGTAGATCAAGCACTTTAGAATTGACACAACAGGGGGAAAAAAAAGAAGCAGCTACAATTGTGGCTTTGTTCCTTACTTAAAGATGATATTGTCTAGAATAAAAGGGGTGGGGAAAGCAAGCTGAAACTTGATACCTTACAGTTTTACACAGTCATACATCTGTATGCATGCCAAAAGCAACTAGCACACAATATTAAAACGTATCACAAGATTATCTTTGTCCAATATTAAAACTTACCACACTTTCACCTTTTTCCAAGTCCCCACTGCTCATATGTACTGAAGATGTTCTGTGAAAAATTAACACTCCTGGTAGATGCTGCTCATGCCTCAGAAGTCTGTTTTATAAGCATCAGATGTGCTGTCTCACAACAGCTCAGAGAAACTACGTGACCTTCTCCAACTCATCTTTCTCCCTGGAGCCTCCACCCAGCTGACAAAAAATGCAAGCCCACAAATCCATATCATTAAACACAGGACACTGTTATCCATTCATTATTCAGGGACTCAGAATACCTCACTGTCCTCTCCAATCAAGGAAGCACTCTGTAGTCACTAACAGCAGGGGCTTTTTCCATAACTGTGTGGCAAATTATTTATTTATTTCCACTCTCAGTAAGCCCAACACCTGATTTATCATTACCACGACATTATTCAACCTGTCAACTTTGCTGTCCAGAGTGTAGGACTCCCATGGGGAACTGGTCCACCATTATCTTGCTTCTCCCACCTAAGAGAACCTGCTACCAAGCATCCACACTCATTCCAAGACAAGCAGCAGAGAGGGAAAATACTGAAGAATAGCTCCCTCATCTGAACTGACCCTATAATGGTTAAATTTAGGAAGGAATAGCCACAGGTGTGGATGCTGGTTTCAGCATTTGGGCTGAACAGCAAATGAGACTACCTGTTTGTCCTTCCTTTAGAAATAAGCCCTAATGTAGGGAGGTATTGTGGCACAGGCCTTTAATCCCAGCACTCAGGAGGCAGAGGCAAGATGCCTGGTCTTGAGACCAGCCTGGTCTATATAGTGAATTCCATCCCAGCCTGGGCTACATAGTGAGACTCTGTCTCAACAAAACAAAGCAAAACAAACAAACAAAAATAACAAACATAATAACTTTTAATGGGGTGGATGAAATGTAAGGGTGTGCTGTCTTATTGCCCAAGACCAAAACAGATTGAGGATATTAGAAAATGGTTTCTTTTCAGGGCTTTGACTATAACTCAGTGGAAGAGTATGCATACAGTATGTCCAGATTCCTGAGTTCAGTTTCCAGAACTGGGAGAAGAACGTTAATTAGAGAATAGTTTCTCAGACAATCATAGTTTTATATGCCTGTAATCTCAGCACTGAGGAAGAGAGTGGGGGTAAGGTGGCTATCACAGGTTCAATGTCAGACTGGACTACATAATGAATTTGAAGTCAGCCTAGCCTCAGATACAATTTCAAACAACCAAAACTAAAGAAGAGAGAAAGAATGGAGGGAAGAAAAGGGGGGGAGCTAGGAGAAGGAAGGGGCTAGAAGGGAAGATGAAGAAAGGGGGAGAGGGAGGCAAGAGATGTCTTTTCCCCCCCAAAGGACGCTGTGACACATGTTGTCAAGACTTTAGTCAGCCCTTAAACTTGAAGATCTGACTTCATATGAAGACATTCTAGAAAGGAAAAATGACCTCTCAGAGCCTTCTGTTAAGCAATAAATACATTAGAACCAGAGGATAACTTGCAGCAGTCAATTCTCTCCTTACCCCCATGGTTCCCAGGCATCAAATTTGGGTGGTTGGGTCTAGCAGCAGGTGCCTTTACCCACAAAGCCATCTATCTGGCTCCTTTCTTCTTTAGTAGCCTCCCCCTTAGTGTTCTTCAGGGGCTCAGCAGCACTAACCAACAGACCTTACCACAGCACCACCTCCAGCACCTCAGCCAATATCCTCTTAAGTTTTCCATCAAACATCTCATCTGTAGCATCCATTTTTAAGGTGTAGCTAATGGTGTGTGTGGATTAAAAGAGGAGGGAAGCTCAAGGGGAAGGACAAAAAGATGACCCTCTAAGCCAGACTCTTTCCTAAAAGGAAGACATAAAAAATCTGCTTCTTATGGTCACCAGCATGATGGTACCTAGGGATACCTATCAGGGATGGAGGGAGAAAGGCTAGAAATGTCTTCTTTTCAAAGAACAGTGCTGATACATATTATGAAGCTCTAGCTACTCTTTTCATGTGGATCTCCAGCTCAGTAAACAAGTCCACAGGTTTATTGTTTCTCCAGCTGTACTTAGGATACCAGGGCAAAGGGACACTTATTCATTTTCATTTCTGTCTAATGTCCATAAAATTGGCCTTCATGAATTGCTTATAAACTAATATACACGGCAATAATGAAGAATGCCAGCGTATTATGCTCAAATATTCCTTGGACCATGGAGTGGGGAGAATAAGAAGTCTTAGCTTTAGTTTGAGGATACTGCAGAAGAGAATATTTGTAAATGTCATTTGCTAACTAAGGAGAGAATCTGGTAGTATCTTAGTAAAGGAAATGTGAAGTTTGCTAAAATCTCATTAGGAATTTTCTATCCCTAAATTTAGACATATTTCCCATCAATATGCATAATCAGTGACTGGTGAAATCCTAGAGAGAACATATAGAGGTCTAATGAGGCTCAATGTGAGAGTCAGTCCTACTTTCCACATCACAGGAGACCAAGCTCACTAGGTATAGGAGTGGGCACCACAGCCTCCTGTTTTCTTAAGAATTAAATTCATGCCATGGTATCATACCTCAAAATATTTTCTCTGTTGATCTCATTCTATTACCCACTTTTCAAAAACTACTCCTTTAAAAAGACCTTATGAAAAAAAACAGGATCTCTTAATTTTGAGAAACTGAAAATGAACCCTTACAGTAGTTCTCAACTTGTGGGTAGTGATCCCTTTGGGGATCAAATGACTCTTTCACAGGGATTTCCTAAGACCACCTGCATATCAGATATTTACACTATGATTGTAACAATAGCAAAATTACAGTTATGAAGTACCAACAAAAATAATGTTTATGGTTGGGTCACCACAACTTGAGGAACTGTATTAGTGTCTCGGTGTTAGGAAGGCTGAGAAACACTGCCTTACAGTATTAAATTCTATTTTCATGTCATATATAAAATCCACTGATACAAGGAGCTAAAATAGCCCATTGAAGCCTTTTCAGAATCATGTGAAATTTCTGTGCCAATAAGTACCTTCTGGGGTTGCTGACAGAAGAACCCTAAAAGCTGCTAGAACATGGCATGAGAATACAGAAAACAGGAGACCATAGGAAGGTAAAAAATATAACTGAAGCTAAGACAGAGTAGAATGCACATGACATTCTAGAATGTCAGATGACATTTTACGATATACACATGACAGAGTAGAACATTTCATGCTGTTGAGCCAAAGCTCTTCTAATAGGAAAAGCATATCTCATGTGAAAATCAGTACAAAGGCACCCGCTTTACCATATCACAGAAGCAGTTTCACGGTCTCCTCCATTCTGCCGTCTTACATGTTGCCACAACAATTGCAAATAGCTACATAAAGTCAATGTTAATATAAAGTAAAGCCAACAGCTCTTCCCACATTAACATTACCTCCAGTCCAGTGCATTTCTCTCCTGAAACCATCACCATGGCCTTACCTAAATCTTCCTGGTAGGCTGATGAACCAAGAAATAGACAGAAGTACAGAGGCAGGCCTGAGCTCTTGAGACAAAGGTATCAATTTCTCATCTGCACTTCATTTATTTTCTTATGAAATTCATTTCTCTCATTGTCTCATGAAATATTTATTTTTATTCTTCCAGAACTCCATACAATAAATTTTGGCTTCCAACTACTTTAAGACCCATCCCTACCTCACTACACACTCAACTTTATGCTCTTTTTGTTAACCCATTGAATCCAATTTCTGTTGCACAAATTCTCCTGGGTGTGGGTGCTGTCCCAGCACATGTTTGATCTAGCAGGGGTCACACCCTTAAAGAAGACTGACTCTTCCTGTCCTAGCAGCCGCCAAATGTCAGTAAATCACCTGAATTTCTCAACCTCCTTTCTGTCTTTGTCATTGGAAAACACACAATAGAACCCTCTCCAGTTTGTGTTGACACCAGAAAAATAAACAAATTCACTTATCGCATCAGCTATGTGCATTTCAGTGGCTTATCGCTGTCATTATGAAATGCATTATGATCCTGGAAGGATAACCAGGATGATACTGACTAATATCCTTCTTACTTTCCTACATCTAGTCACCCAACCTATAGTAGTCGCAACTTTAATAGGATATAGTATTCCAGGACTACTCATGGACAACCTTCTTCCTAGATTTTTTTTTAAAGTGATTTTTAAGAGTGCCTCCCACCTTAACATGAAAAAACCAAATTAAAATTTCCCCAAAGACTTTAGTTCCAGCCACGTCTCCCAAAGAAAGCAAATATTTAATGAAATGATGTTAGTGATAATCTGTAATTATTTTATATAAAATATTTAATACAAATTGATATAAGCAAATTTTTTAAAGAAACTAATCATTTTCTCATATCCAACAGCTTGATAAATTACATGAAGAAAAGCCATGCACCTGCATAGGCAGAGTGGAAAAGAATGTTTAGATGGTTAGTACCAGTCAGTCTGATGGAAACTTTCTCTGACCACAAGTGCCTAAGATATATGCAGAACATAAAGAATCAGATTGGGCCTCAGGGTTGTGTGGGGGGGGGGAGTGATTATTTAAACATACCTAGTAAGTACACAAAAACTTGTCAAAATCACAGAAGAAGAGATCACCAGATTCAAGATGCAGAACTCAGTTGTGGACCTACAGAGCCATTCATTGTCCATACATAGTCCTGCATTGGCTCTGACCTAACCACCAGCCTCTGGGGATAAACAAGGCCTGGATCTTCAGCCTTTTCTATGAACATGGGGGGATCACTCTTAGTGGGTATTCAAAGGCCTCTGGATCTGAACCTTGACTTAGCCAGTTCTTAAAACTGTCTAAGATCTTACCCCTCTGGTGTGATCCTTATTGCTCTCTAAGACCTTTTTGACTTTGAGTCATTCATTAGCCTCAGAAAGTTAGTGTCACCTCACTTATCTACCTTCACACTCCCTTATTCTGAATTCCAATAGAACACATCTGTCATTGGATAGTATTTTTGCTTGGCTCAGCTTCTTATAACCCAACATAGATGGAGCAAACATATAGAAAAATATGTGTTTAAATAGTAATGGCTATCAAAGCATGGCCATTTAAAAAACCAAAAAAAGTGCTCTATCTTCTCACTTCCACCCCTTCTGGCCACAGTTTCTGAGTTCCAAGGACAAACTTGGGCAGACAGCCTCTGTTCTGATTCAGACAGTGCAAGCCAACTCCAGGGCAACAGCCCAGACAAACTCAAGCACACAGCCCCTGCCCTGGAACTGACCACGCAACCCAGCCAAGAGAACAAGCAGGAAGACACTGTTCTAGATCAGGTCACACAAGTCACCAAGAAGACCACACTCCAAGACCCAGACCCCAACTCAGAAGGGGACTCTCTGTAGTCCAAAGACCAAGGCAGCCACCAGAGCCCCAGAACCCACCTTGGGCAGAGACCCATGTTCAATAAGAGGAGACAAAACACAGAAACCAGAGAAGATAAAGAAACCAAGAAAAAACCACTCATCCATTAAAGATAAACCTAGGAATTCAGCTCATAAACCTTTAATGACTCCAAACTAAGATGCCTAAACACCAGCATAAGAATACAACTAACAGCAATCAGGGCTATATGTCACCTCCAGAGCCCAGCTACCTACTACAACAAGCCCCTAAACACTCCAGCACACCTGAAGCACAAGAATAAGATCTTAAAACCAACTTTATGATGGTATTAGAGGTCTTTAAAAAGGAAATAAACATATCCTTCAATGAAATCAATGACAAGGCAAAAAAAAAAAAAACAACCAGAGGAAATGGGTAAACTCATTAAGGAAACCCAGGAAAACACAAGTAAACAATTAGAAGAAATGAATAAAGACACTTAAGAACAAATAAGCAAACAATTGAAGGAAACAAACAAATCTGTTCAAGACCTGAAAATGGAAACAGAAACCATAAAGAGAACTCAATCTGAGGGAATTCCGGGAATGAAAAACCTAGAAAAGTGAACAGGAACTACAGAGGCAAGCTATAACAATAGAACACAAGAGATGGAAGAGAGAATCTTGGGAGTTGAGGATACTATGGAAGAAATAGACACATCAGTGAAAAAAAACATCAAATCCAAAAAACTACTAACACAAAACATCAAGGAAATCTGGGACACTATGAAAAGACCAAACTTAAGAATAATAGAAATAGAAGAAGGAGAAGAATCTCAGCTTAAAGAGTCCAGAAAATATTTTCATAGAAGAAAATTTTCCAAATTTAAAGCAAGAAATCCCTATAAAGGTAAAGAAGCATACAGAATACCAAATAGAATAGAACAGAAAAAAATCCCCCTACCACCTAATAATCAAACACTAAACATACAAAATAAGAAAGAATAGTATAAGCTGAAGGAGAAAAACAGCAAGCAACATAAAGGCAAACCAATTAGAATTATTCCTGACTCTAAAAGCCAGAAGGGCCTGTGCTGATGTGCCACAGACTCTAAGGGAACACAGATGCTATCCCAGACTTCTATACCCAGCAAAACTTTCAATCACCATAGATGGAGAAAACAAAGAATTCCGTGACAAATCCAAATTCAAATAATATTATTCTACAAATTCAGCCCTACAGAGGATACTAGAAGGAAAATTCCAACTGAAGGACCTTAACTACACTCATGAAAAGTCAGGAAATACATAACTGCGCACCATCAAAACCAACCAAAAGGAGACACGGACATACACACACACACACACACACACACACACACACACACACACACACACACACACAAACCAACAACAACTAAAAAATAACAAGACCTAACAATCACTGGTGTTGATATCTCTCAACATCAATGGAATCAATCCCCAATAAAAAAGACACAGACTAACAGAATGGATTAAAAAACAGGATACATCCTTCTCCTGCATACAAGTAATACACCTTAAAACCAAAGATAAATATTACCTCAGAATATCAGAATAAAGGGCTGGGAAAAGATTTCCCAAGCAAAAGAAGCAACCCAGTATGGCCACTCTAATATCTAAAAAAATAGACTTCAATCCAAAATTAATCAAAACAGACAGGAAAGGACACTACATACTCACCAAAGGAACAATCCACCAAGAAGACATTTCAATTCTTAACATCTCTGCCTCCAATACAAGGGCTCCCACATTTGTAAAAGAAATATTGTCTCAAACACATTGAGAGTGGGAGACGTCAATACTCCACTTTCACTATCTTAGAGATCATCCAGACAAATACTAAACAGAAAATGCTTGAGCTAACAGATGTTATAAACCAAATGAACTTAACAGTTACCTATCAAACAGTTGACCCCACATACAAGACTATCTTCTTCTCACCACCTCCTGGAAGCGTCTCAAACTTGACCACATACTTAGACACAAAGCAACTCTCAAAAGATACAAGTTAATTAATGAATGGTGCTATCTGGAACAATAATGGTGAGTTGGGGATTGAAAACATGGTGGAATTTTCTGATCATGGAAAGGGTAGTCATCTTAAGCCCATTTAAAAATGTTTTTACTTATTTCTACTGTGTGTGTACTTTTGTGCTTGCGTGTGTGTATATGTGTGTATATATGTGCACATGTATTTGTGTACATGTTTATGTATGTGTGTGCAGGTATGTTTGCGTATCTGTGTATATGTGTGCATATGTATGTGTGTCTTTGTGTGTCTCTGTGTGTGAGTGTATGTGTGTATGTGTGTGTATGTATGTGTGTATGTGTGTGTGAAGTACAGGTGCTCCTGTCATGATATGTATTTGGAGTGTGTATGTGTATATATGTTTGTGTGTGCATGGTGTATATTTGAGTGTATGTGTTTGTGTATATTTGTGTTTATGTATGTATGTCTTTGTGTGTATGTGTGTATGTAATACAGGTGCTCCTGCCATATGTGTTTGGATGTCAGAGGTTAACTTTCTGGAGTTAGTTTCTTCTTCTTCCACCAAATTCCAGGAAATGAACTCAGTTTGTCAGGCTTGAAGGACAAGCACTTTTACCTACTAAGCTATCTTGCTGTCCATGAGCATAGTTTGTATTGACATTTTTGGTGGTTATGAAGATCGTTTACCAGAGTGTTGGGGAACTTTATTTGTAGTTATGTTTGAAATTGTTTTATGCAATGTTGGGTGAGGAGCTATCCTAAATTTAGGGCATTCTGTACTGTTTGCAGGTATTGGATTTCTGTGAGGGTTTAATTGCTAATGATCTGCATGTGCTATCAGTAAAATACCTGAGGTATTCTGAAAGTATAAAAACACCTGAGCTGAGAGCTTGGGGTTCCACTATGGAGTCTGGCGTCAGCCAGCATGGTGGTTCCCTCTGCCAAGGTCTGGCAGGGTTTGCAGTTATGAAACATGCCTATGTGTCTTCCTTTCTGACCCATCACATCAGCTTACTACTACACCAGAGCGTGGCATTGCTATATGCATCTGGAGTACAGGGTGGTGGCTGTATGTTGTCAAGGGACACACCTGGGATGGCTGTGAGGAAAATGCAGGCTGTGAACTTTACCTGCTTAAAATCATTGTGTAGGGCACAGTCTTTGGAGCTCCAAGTGGCAGGCACGCTGATGTTAAGCTTTTGGTGGGTTTTGTTACTGCAACATCTAATCTGATGTCCTAGGATGGTGGAGTACAGATGACCTTGAAAGAAAGAGTACCTTCCAAAAGCCATGAGGGGATCCAGAGTCAAGGTGACAACCACTGAAAGCTTCACTAGGCCTGGTGTCATGGAATGGGGACAGACAGCACTTGACTTTCTTTCTGGGTATGCGCTCTCTCCTCTCTCTCTCTCTCTCTCTCTCTCTCTCTCTCTCAGTATGTGTGTCAGGGGTGGCATCCAGCTTCTTAGAGTGATACAAAGATGAAAAGCCAGACTGGAGTCATTGGTGCTGTGAAGAGCACAAGCAGTTTTACCATTTGGATTTTCCCTTTCTTTCATGCAATATGCACCTATGCATTCAGTACGTATTAGAGAACTCATGGTACTAACAAGGAAGGCCTGGATACTTTACAGCGCAATACAACCCTTGATGTGCCACATGCACTCTATAATGGGGTAGGGAGACACTGATGATGATTACCCATATTCTTGATTGCAGATGTACAATGTTACAAATGAGTTATGCAAGGTCCTGGCCTTTCCAGATGCTCCTCTCAGCTGCTGGAGGGGGCCTCTCTGGCGAGGACTGTGTTAGGTACCAATCTATGAGCAGTGCATAACATCATTAGAAATCATCTCCAGGTTACCGAGACACTAGTTCCTTTCCTGTCCTACAGTTTCAGGCAGGGATTCTCTCCTTTGCATGCATTTATGTCCTTTCATTGTCAACAAGGATCTTGCAGGGAGGATTGGCCATAAGTTGGAGGTTTGTGACTGGCATAGTGTCCCAGTCTCACCACTAAACAGGCTATCTTCTGTGACCTGGCAAGGCTTCCAATTAGGGGGTTATTAGGAGACCTAGTATAATGGAAACTCATAGGAACCTATGAGGGAGACCCTAGCAAGGATCCTGATCGCCCCCTAATTGTCCCCCAAATTTTATCATCTCTCCATATATTTTCTCCCTCCATTTATTCCTCTCCTCCTTTTGATCCCCTCCACTCCCATTCCCATCCTCCCCCACCCCACCTACACGCTCTGTTTAATTTCTATTCTACCAGAGAGATCTCTGTGTTCCAACTGGGGCCCTCCTTGTTGCATAGTTTCTCTATGTCTGTGAATATTAGTACCTTTCTCCACATATAAGTGAGTACATACCATGCTTGTCTTTCTGGGACTGGATTACCTCACTCGGGATGATTTTTTTTTTCTAGTTCCATTCATTTGCCTGTAAGATTCATGATGCCATTTTTTTAAAAATAGCTGAATACTCCATTGTGTAAATGTACCACAATTTCTTTATCCATTTTATCCATTTATCTAAGTTGTTTCTGATTTCTGGCTATTATGAATAAACAACTGAACCTGTTAGAAAAGAAAGTGGGGAATAGTTTTGAATGCATTGGCACAGGAAACAATTTCCTGAACACAACACCAAAAGCTCAGGCACTAGGATCAACAATTGATAAATGAGACCTCATGAAACTGAAAAGCTTCTGTAAGGCAAAGGACACCATCAATCAGACAAAAAGGCAGCCTACAGAATGGAAAAAATATCTTCACCAACTCTACTTCTGTTAGAGGGCTAATATCCAAAATATATAAAGAACTCAAGAAACTAGACGTCAAAAAAAAAAAACAAATAACCCAATTAAAACATGGGGTACAGATCTAAACAAAGAATTCTCAAAAGAGGAGTCTCAAATAGCCAAGAAACACCTAAAGGAATGTTCAGTATCCTTAGCCATCAGAGAAATGCAAATCAAAACCACTTTGAGATTCCATCTTACACCTGTCAGAATGACTAAGATCAATAACACAAAGGACAGCTTATGTTGGTAAGGATGTGGAACAAGAGGAAGACTCCTTCATTGCTGGTGGGAATGCAAACTTATATAGCCACTATGGAAATCATACTGGCCATTGCTTAGGAAATTGGAAATTGACCTACTTCAAGACCCAGATATACCACTCCTGAGCGTATACCCAAAAGACACTCCATTGTACCAGAAGGATACTTGCTCAATTATATTAATAATCTACTTTGAAACAATGATAACAGAACATGATTAAGAAATAGATTAAAAAACAGGAAAACCTTTATATTCTCTCTCTCTGTCTCTCTCTCTCTCTCTCTCTCTCTCTGTAAAAAAAAAAAAATCATCCATGCCAGCGTCCCTAGCTGCAGCTTCCCAGCCTAGCGGAGTGGACATAGCCACCCATGGCTGGCCATCCCCAGGCGGAAAGCCACATGGGAATGGAATGGAGGGATGTGGTTCTTACTGTGTCTCCATCCTGCCTTTGGTTGGAACTCAGTGAGTTGTGTGAGTACACAGGAACTCAGGAGAATTTGTAGGGCAAACTCATTTAATGTAGGACTTTAGGGTACATTTATAGGGTGCAGGCAGGGGAGGCGTCATTGGTTCCCAAGAATGGGAAACATTGGTTAAGACAAGTATACTAGCGTAGCCTCATCTGTATGTAAGGACTCTATGTTTCCAGCTACAGCAGTGGATAAGCCACAACCAAGCCATATTTCTTTGCTCCCGTGATTCTGGCCAGGCTAAGGCAAGGAACAGCCTAACTCCTAACGCTCTCAGGATGAGACAGGATTCCAAGCCAGCTTCACCTCACTCTTAGCTCTAGGACAGTCTCACATCTTCTGACTTTTCCTTTTTGCTGTTTGAGTCAAAGAATCTTTATACAGCTCAGGCTACCCTTGATTCTGTGTATCCCAGCCTGGTAACAAACTCAGGGTTCTTCTTCCTCAGGTATATAAAGGTCAAAGGTTACAAATCAGATTCAACTCAAATCAAGTCTATACCAAACATCACTCTGCCCACCTCCAACTCTTGTTTTGTTAGTAATTGGCCTTGATTGTTTGACAGATGATAGTCACTGGCCTGCTTTGCTATTCTCACACCTTGCACGTGTCTCAAGTGCAGTTAATTTATTAATCTTTTTTTGTTGTTCTCACCTTTAGGGGACAGCTTGTTCTTAAGAAATGGTTGCATTTGCTCTTAGTTAACTCTTTGTCTATATAAGGGTTTTGGGTGTGCTTCTTGAAGAAAGTAGAGGTTTTCTTAAAATCTATCTGCATCAGAAACAAGAATCTACAAAAGACCAGTAATACCCAGCATGTGTTTTCTAGAATGGGTCTTATGACCACCAGCCCGCTGGCCTGTTGATACTAGCCTTGCTTCTTAGAGTTTTTGTCTGGGTCCTTAAAGGTCCACTTGGCTGTGTCATGCTCAACAGCAAGCTCTTTGTTTCTCGTTGTTAGTTTTCAGACTTTCAGTATTAGCCCAAATATGTCTGTACACCCAACTATGACATGTGAGCAATTTGCAGCTCTCCCCAGGGCCCCTTTCCCTTTATTACATATGGAAGCTAATCTTTACCTCATTACTAGTAAGTCCTAGAACTTTCAGTGTTTTCTTCTTTACATTAGTATGCATTTCTTTCAGCTCAAAGAACTTTTTTTTTTTTTTTTGTAGAACATGTCTGAGCTGATTAATTGTGGGAAGCGGTCCCTCTGGATACGCTGGCTTGAAACATAAGGCACCCCATTTTTGTTTAAAAACTCTGTTTCTGCTCTGGTCTTCGGACAAGGTCAGATAGCCTAAAGCCGCCCAGTTCTAGGAAACTGCCTGCTTAACTAACCCAACTCTATTGCTTCCTCATTCCACGTTTCCACCCTTACAGATTACACCAGAAAAATCTCACAGTACTTCCTTATTGCTCTGGGACATCTTGACTCTGCAGTTTATTGACCCAGTGACCCCCCAATAAAACTAGACCAGCCTGCCTGCCAGATAGAGTTACCATAGCAGCCTGCTTACGCATCCCCCTCTCCCCTCCCCACCTCGAAACTCCTTAAATACTGGTACTATGTATTCAATAAATTTGAGGCTTGATCAGAAAATTTTGTCTTGCCTTCCATCTCTCATGTCCCTGACCCATACCCCTATTCCCAGGCCCTCTCCTAGAGTCTTTGTTGCAGATCCCGCAGGCCGGGACAATTAATTCTTTCAGCTTTTGTTTATCTGTGAGTGTCTGTTTTTATTTAAAGAGAATGCATTCAGGGCACATTGTTCTTGGTTGATAGCTTTTGTCCATTTATGGAGATCTCATGCCATGCCCTACTGCCCTGTAAGGTGTCTGCTGGGAAGTCTGGTGAACATTGAAACACCCTTATGTGTTGTTTTTCTTTTCATCTTAACTTGATACACTTCTTTTAACTTTATTTTATGTGTGTTAAGTGTTTGCCTATATATGTGTATGTGCACATGTGCATGCCTGGTGCCTACAGAGGCCAGGAGATGGTGTCAGATCTCCTGGGACTGGAGTTGCAGACAGATGTGAACCACTGCGTGGGTGCTGGAAACCAAACCCAGTTCCTCTGCAAATGCAGCAAGCACTTTAAGCAAAGAAGCCATCTCCCCAATCCTGTTTAGTTTTTGAGGGCTTAAATGTAGTATGTAGGAGGCAGCTTATCAGACTTAGGATGTAGGTGAAACAAGCAAGTCCTCGAAAATGAATGAAAGTTATGCGGTTTTGGAAGTTCCTGAAACTTACAAGATTATCAAAGCCTCTCCAAGATTATGTATAAATATAGGCAGTAACAGTTGGGATAGCAAGAGGGAGGGAGGAAAGAAGGGAGAGATGGGGGGGAGAGAGAAGCACTGTTGGGAAAGTTTATTTTTAGTTATGTATAAAAATAATTGTGCAGTGCTGGGACAAGGGATGTCTAGGTTCTTGGCATTTTGCATTGTTTGAAGGTGTTGGATTTCTGTGGGGGTTGTTTAATTATTAATGATATGCATGTGCAATCAGTAGAACACATAAGGAGTTCTGAATCAGTAAATCCACCTAAGCTCAGATGCTCAGGGTTCCACTGTTGAGTCTGGTGCTGGCCAGGATGGTGGTTCCCTCTGCTGAGGTCTGGCAGTTTGCACAAATGAATATGCCTCCTTGTCCATCTTGGTGAGCTACAGTACCATACTCCTACAAATGGTGCATCAACGTGAGGTAGAACATCATGCTCTGCAAAGACCCCTTCATGCCTTCAAAATCAGTACCATCTGTGTGACTCTTACAGTACCTAGTTTTGCTACCAGCATGAGATACATACACCCTTGTCACTTCTGGAAGACAGCTTCTGTGTGCTGACCTTAAGAAAATATTTTCCAGATTTTAAGTTGGAGTCTGGTTTGCTAGAAAAATAACTGGTAATCTTGTCTGCAGGAAGCGTTCCTTCATGGGATGAAGTTCTCATCACCATAGCAGATGTGTCTTGTCTGGACTCTCTGATCTTACCATATCTGAACAGATTTGTAGAAAACAAAACAAAATGAAACAAATTGACTCTGTGAGGCCTAGAGTTTCTTTTCTCCTTCCTTGTCCCCACATTGGATGTGGCTGGCATGATGTCAGTGCCCCATGATGGCACACCATTTGTAGTTATATGCTGCTATGGTGCCTAGCAAGGAAGATATGGAGGCATTCTCATGTGTGCAAATACTTCCAGACCTATATAGAAGGCGCTACCATCCTGGCAGATGCCATACTGGACAATGGAACCCTGAGCATCTGAGCTCAGGTGTTTTTATTGATATAGAACTCCTCCAGTTTCTACTGATAACGTGTAGATTATGTGCAATCAAACATCCCCCACATAAATCCAACACCTGTAGACAATACAAATTGCCAAAATCTAGGCATCCCCTGGCCCAACAGTGCACAAAACAATATTTTAAACACAACTAAAATACTTCTATAACAGGTCTTGATAGTATAAAAAGGAAAAAAAAGAAGGCATGCAGTTGTAAGTAAAGAGTGTGGGCCTTGGAAGAGTTGTGGGAGAGGAATGAATATAATTAAAGTACACTGTATGAAACCTCAAAGAACTAATAAAAACTCTATAAAAATAAAGTGGAAGTATACTACTCTCAGTTGTTCTGGAAAAATACTTCCACATGCATTTTTAATAATGCTTTCAGTGCTTTAAGTATAATATTTTGCATTAAACAAGATACAGATTGCCATCATGTGTGTTGATACATTTTTGGTTTTTAAAAAATTTTTTAATCTATTTTTCTTTTGTGTAATACATATCAACACCCCTCCTATCCTCCCGCCATTCCTCCCAACTCTCCCCATCTTCCCTCTCCTCCTATTATGTACCCACTCCCCACGCATCCCCACCCCTGCTTCTATAGAGATAGAAGAGAGCAGTCTTCCCAGGGTTACTGCTCAAACAGGGCACAACAAGTGGGACAAAGCCAGGCACTCGTCCTTACACTGAAGGTGGACTAGGCAACCCAGCCAGATGAAATGGGTCCCAAGAACAGGCAAAAATGTCAGAGAACCCCCATGTACACTCTAGCCTATACGTTCTCTTCAAGAACATCAAGCCATACAACCATATGACATATAGGAGACCCTGCAAGTTCTTTGCTGCTTCAGGCTCTGCAGGACGCCGAGAGTACTGTTTAGGTGAGTCTGTGGGGCTTGTTCTTCTTATGTCCCCAACCTCTCTGGTCCCTCCAAATCTCTCCTCCCCTTCTTCTGCCAGTTTTTCATAGCTCTGCATGCTGTTTGGCTCTGGGCCTCTGCATTTGTTCCCATCATCTGCCAGTGGAAGCCTCCCTGATGGAGACTGGACTAGGTACCAATCTATGAGTAGAGCAGGATATCTTTAGAAAGCGTCTCCTGGATTTCCAGTCTCTAGTTCCTGGCCTACCCCGCAGAATCAGGCATTGGTTCTCTCCTGTTGCCTTGGGACTCAGCCTTTCCATTGTCCCAGTGGGTCCTGTATGGGTGGGGTGGGGTGGGTTATAGATTGAAGGTTTTGTAGATGGGGAGGTGTCCCAGTCCCTCCACTGAGAGTCTTGCCTATTATAGGAGATGGCCTGTTCATGCCCCACTGCTAGATGTCCTCCTTGGCAAGGTCTTCATTGTGGAACTCAATGATTTCCACTGCCCCTGGTTGCTACAGCCCATGCCAAATATGGCAGTGTAAGAAACTGTTAGACAAAGATCCAGTTACTGAAATGCCAGAAGGTCATGGCCCGTTGGCTCTCCTACTCCCTTCCCTTTCTTACTGTACAGCTGCTGGAAAGTCTCATTGATAATGGCGTCTACATTGCTTATTAATAAAACCAAAATTAATCTTTAAACTAGCTCTTACTAACTGGGAAAGGGACACATTATAGGAAACAAAGACATGGTGATTTCAACACTAAAAATAATTATAACAATGTTACTGACCTTCAAGTCCTGGCATATGTGAGAACTACCTTATGTCTATTGGAGTCACATCATAAAATTATTCTTGGCATAATAGACACTGATTCTCCAGTAAAAGACAAGGACCAAAGAGCCTGGATAAGTTTATTAAATTATTAGATGTTAAATACTGTCTGCTTTATGGAAGTGAAGGAACATGTCTTGACTAATGTCTTTGTCTGCCCTGTAGCTGGAAGCACATATTAGCCACATGCAGATAAGGCTACTCCCAGTACCCTTGCCTCAACCAATGGGTCCTGTTCTTGGGGTCATCCTCCCTGCGCACCCTATAAAAGGCACCCCAAAACCTGCATTAAAATTGAGACTGCTCAATGACGCATTTCTCCCAAGTTTGTGTATTCGTCAACTCACTGGGGCTCCACCAAAGACAAGATGGGAATGCAGTAAGAACCTCACATCCACACCATGTTCCCACGTGGCTTTCTGCCTGGAGACTGTGGGCTGCAGGCAGCTCCCCCGCTCCTCTGGGCGGGAGAGCTGCAGCTGGGAACATGGGAGTTTGGTTGAGGATTACCATTACAGCATCCCAGGAGTGGAGTGTCTGGGTCTTGAGGGAGGTAGAGTTCCAATCTCTTGTGGAGTTGACATATTGATTTCCATAATGGCTATACAAGTTTTCACTCTCACCAGCAATAAAGGTGGGTTCCCTTTGCTCTAAAACCTTGCCAGCATGAGCTGTCATTTGTGTTATAGATCTTAGCCATTCTAACAGGGGTAAGATGGAATCTTAGAGTAGATTTTTTTTATCAAAGATCAGGTGTCCATAAGTGTGTGGATTTATGCCTGGATCTTCAATTATCAACATGTCTGTTTTTATACCTATACCATGTGGGTTTTACTATAGCTCTGTAGTACAACTTTAGATCAGGAGTGGTGATACCTCCAGAATAACTGAAGATAAGGAAGCAGCTGGCATGCAACAGTTATCATGTGAAAATGCAAATTCAACATGCAAGAATATTATTAAGCCACATAAGCATACTGGGGACATCTCTGATTTTATCAGCCTGTGTGCTGATTTTTCCCCTCCCATGGCCCAAGGTATTGCTACGGCTGCAGCTCTGGAATTCCAATCCAAACAAAATACAGCAAATGGGTAGGATGAGAAAATGGAATCCTGAAGGAAATGACTCTTTCCTGGGGAGTGCTGGACTGGATCTCAACTCCAACACCACAGTCATAATAACTTCAGACTCACTCCCCACAGCCCTTCCTACAGGAATGAGGAGTAACCTCCCGCCTGGAATGATGGGACTAATTCTGGGGAGAAATTCTGCCTACCTTCAGGAGATTACAATAATACCTGGGGTCCTTTGATTCTAATTTTACAGGAGAAATTAAAATTGTGAAAGCCCCTCCAACAAAAACTGCAAATTCATGCCAGGCAGTGTATTGCTCAGCTTCTCATTGTTCTCTATTATCAAACAGGGGAATCCAAATGATTGCCCCTCAAGGAAATGCAGGATTTGGAACTAGTGATTTTGTGTTCTGGGTGGAGGAGTTTAAAAAGACTCTAAAGACTATTAAAGTACAAGGAAAACCCATAACTGAGCTCTTAGACACTAGGGCTGACATCTCCTGTATTGCCAGAAAAGACTGGCCAGCTTGATGGCCCACACATTCCACTCCATCCACTTTGTATGGTGTTGGGACAGCCTCTAATGCAGTAAAAAGTGCTGAGATTTTATATTGGCAGGAGGGAACTAGTGCAGGGACTTTCCAGCCCTTTGTGATCCCTTCTCTCCCATTTACATTGTAAGGAAGAGATATTTTAAGCCAAATGGGTGCTGTGCTACTTACCTCCTCTGACCCAACATTATAGCAGATGCTAAAAATGGGCTTTGACCCCTATAAGGGGCTGGGAAAGAATGATCAGGGGATATTGACCCCACGTAAGCCTACCATCCATCCACAAAGGCAAGGCTCAAGGCACCCTTTTTCCTAGCGGCTGTTGGTTTAACAACTGATCCTATTTCTTGGATTAATGATCAGTCAGTCTGGATTGATCAGTGGCCCCTAACTCAGGAAAAAAAAAACCAGGCTGCTCAACTCTTGGTGCAAGAGCAAATACATTCGAATAGTCCAGGGAATACTTCTATATTTGTCATAAAGAACAAATCAGGAAAATGGAGGCTCTTGCAGGACCTCCGCAATGTTAATGCAATCACGGAGACCATGGGAGCATTGCAACCAGGTCTTCCTTCACCCTCAGTGGTCCCTTTAAATCATCATGTCATAATAATTGATCTCCAAGATTGTTTTTTCACAATTCCACTTGCTGAATCTGATAAGAAGCACTTTGCATTCAGCATTTCTTCTGTAAACTTACAGAGACCTTAACTCTGCTATTGATGGAAGGTCTTGCCTCAGGGAATGAAAAATAGTCCAACCCTGTGCCAAAAATTAATGGGCATGGCTCTGCCCATTAATCTGTTTCTGTGAGAAAACAATTCTCCCCTTCCTTGATCGCTTACTACATGGATGATAGTCTCTTAGCTGATCCTAATAGAGAAAGACTTCTTAAGTTACTGTATGAAATGACAATTCAATTACAGAATTTCAGCCTTAAAGTGGCCCCTGAAAATATTCAATTAAAACCTCCTTACAATTATTTAGGACAGATTATAGGGGAAAACTACAGTTTCCCATCAACCTATAAAGCTAAATTTAAGCATGTTAAAAACATTGAATGATTTTCAAAAAGTCCTAGGAAAATTAACTAGGTGAGACCCTATTTACAACTCACTACTTATGACCTTAAGCCTCTCTTTGATATTTTAAAAGAGCCCTCAGATCCTAAATCCCTAAGAACAATAACCTCTGAGGCACAAAAAGCAGATTAGTTAGTTCAACAAAAGATTAGCTCACATCAATTACAACGTATTGACCTGACCAAGCCTTGGGAATTGGTTGTTTTACCAACTAAATATCCTCCCACAGGAATTATATGGCAAGAAGGTCCACAGAATGGATTCATCATGCTTCTGCCCCAAAAGAGTGTTAACAGATTACACTTCCTTGATGACTTTTATTATCCCCAAAGCATGCCGTCATTCTAAGGAAATAGGGTGAAGGGACTTTGAATATATAATAGTACTTTATAACCATGAGCAATATGAATGGCTTTTGAACAGTTCTGAGGATGGGCAGGTTTCTGTAATATCTTTTGAAGGCTAAATTAAATTTCATTTGCCCAACCATCCCCTTCTACAATTTTTAAAGTTACAAAATGTCACGTTTTCTGTTACATTTTCCTCTGTGCCTATACAGGGTGCAATTACTCTTTTCACTGATGGCACAGCTGCAGTGGCTTCTCCAACAGAGGTTTGTTTTTTTTTTTTTTTCCTATAAGACTCAGTATGTTTCTGCTCAGAAGGTTGAAATTTATGCAGCTTTGATGGCTTTTAAACACTATAAAGATTTATCCTCTAACCTCTACACTGATTCTTATTATTTTGCTAGGCTTTTTCCAGTTATAGAAACAGCATTAAATAACAAAGTCCACTCTCAGATTAATGATTTTCTTCTAGAATTACAAACGCCAGTTCAGCAGAGAACGCTTCCTTATTTTGTAGCACACACGTCACTTCCGGGTCCCTTAACAAAAGGAAATAGACTGGCTAACTTTGCCACACATCTTACTTGTCTAACTTCACTTTGCAATTCATCACCAAAATGCCTATTCTTTACGCTATCAATTTAATATTACTAAAGAAGCAGCTCGACAGATTGTTAGGGAGTGTTATCTCAAAGCCTGGCTCCTCTATTTATGTGGAAGGATTTGATGACCTCACAATGGAAAAGTCCATACGTTCTTCTGAGGTCCAGCCGAGGTTTTGCCTGTGTTTTTCCCACAGATGCTGAATCCCCAATCTGGATCCCATACCTTCTCATCAGACCAGCGGCGCCAAGAGCTCTTGCTGATCTGCCCCAAGCAGAGCACACCAGCATATCATACCGCCTGTCTGAGCACGCACGACCTCCCACGCGCTGCTCTGATAATTGCTGGAGAACACCTTGCCTGAATCATTAAGCAATCTGCACACACCTCAAGCTGGGAGCATTGCTGCTTTCCCCACTTGAGGTCAGCTGAAACTACTCTCCAATGCTGCCCATTGCTTAGTAAGAACTTCTCTTTTGCCCCCTTCAACTCAGAATTTGTTGCTATGCTTAGCATTCTCTCTACTGATGTATTAACTTTGCTTCTCCTTTTTTCTCTCTTTGGGACTGCTGTTGCTACTACTGGGACACCTTATTGGGATTACTTACCAGACCCGCCCTTTTCATGCTGCTACTTGGGATTTTGACCCTATTAAGGTTACATCTAATAACACAAAAATGTTAGGAGAGAGCAATGGATATCTTACATATAAAGAGACATCTAATTACTCTTACCATGGGTATGCAGATTCTCTCCCCATTTGCTTTACTTAAAATTTTGATATTGCTGATTGTTTCTCCTTGGTGGAACATACTCTCATTGCTGATTCTCCTCCTTCCTTTCTGTCCCCACCTTTGGCCCTGAAGTACCCCTCCAACCCTCTGATACTTGGTTTCTTAAACTTTTCAACCTAAGTTGTTAAATGCTACAACACACTTTGCTTATGATAAAACTCCTCTGTCACACAAGGTCCCCTCCCCTTGTACTCCTGCTGAGCGCCTTGATGATTCCTCTTGGGATCATGTTTCCTCTACAGGATACCCTTTGTGGTTCTCTTATGGGTTCCCATGTTTCTCAGTCTATTACTCTCCTATTAATAATTCTAATTTCAGATTACATGACTGATCTGTTCATAGCCCACATTATAACTTTTTAAAAACTCATCATCACCAAAGATGAACGTTCTTATCCAACTGAATGGGCTAGTGCCTGGTATATGCCAGGTGTGGTTACTTCAATTTATCGGCCCTGTCTTAATGCTTCTATCATGCCTCTTCGAAGGGACCTGTTTTGCCTTTTCGATGCTACTAACAGGGTTAGAATTTCTTGCCCTCGTCATAATCCCAACCAGTCTTCTGCTTCTATTACCACCTGTATTTCTGCGCCTTATTCTATTCTGCATCAGTGGACCACAGAATCCTTGCAGATTGCTAAACTTTCCTCTGAAATTTATTTTATTCAATGTACATTTTGCCTAATTGCACTGGACCCACAAACAGAGATGCTTATGTTCTTCTAAGGTAATCACTATATATTATATATTATGCTTCCTCTTAATGTTACTGGTACCTAGTTTTCTAACCCTAGAATGGAAGCTTTGAGTAAAGCCATTCTGAAATTACAGTGTGACAAACGTTTTGCTGCTGTCCTTATTTTAGATATTACTGCCCTAATAGCTACAATCACTAGTTTTGCTTTATCCACAGCCTCTTTAGTACAAGAAGTACATACTGCTCGCCATGTTAATCAGCTCTCAAAAATGTCTCTTTAGCCTTAGTTTATCAAGAAGAATTAGATAAGGGATTAATAGAATTAATGCTCTGGAATAAGATACAGAATAATAAAATTAGGTTATCAATGCAATGCCATTCTTGCTAAACAGGCGATGCCATGTTTAAATGGATTTGCCTTACTCCTTTGCCTTATAATGAAAGTGAGCATGAGTGGTCTCAAATTCAAAATCATATTAAAGGCTTATGGAACAATTCTGATCTATCCATAAACCTGGATTTATTACATTATAAAATCTCTGACATTAGCTCCTCCTATGTAGGCTCTGCCTCCATGGATGAGGTTGCTGCCTCTTTTGCAGGGATAGTACAAGGTCTGTTATCATCCACTAAATACCAAAGCTTTGCAGTCAATATTGCTATTGGGCCTTTTCTTACTCTTGGCTTGTTCCTTTCCAGTCATCATTGTCCAGCTCTGTAAAGCAGTGACATCATTGATGGTAGATGTCCTTACCTTGTAGTTAAAATGAAAGAAGGGGGAGATGCTACAGCCCACACCAATCATGGCAGTGTAAGAAACTGTTAGACAAAGATCCCGTTACTGAAATGCCAGAAGGTCGTGGCCTGTAGGCTATCCTACCCCCTTCCCTTTTTTACTGTACAGCTGCTGGAAAGTCTCATTGATAATGGCGTCTACCTTGCTTATTAATAAAACTAAAATTAATTAATACTAGTATAGCTCTGTAGTACAACTTTAGATCAGGAATGATGATACCTCCAGAAGTTCTTTTATTTTTCAGGACTACTTAGCTATCCTGGGTTTTTTTATTTTTCCATTGAGTATTGTGCTTTCGAGGCCTGTAAAGAATTGTGTTGGGATTTTGATAGGAATTTCACTGAATCTGTAGATTGCTTTTGGTAAGATGGCCATTTTTACTTTGTCCTATGGTGCAAGTGTTTTGCTCTGGATACAGCCTAAACCCATCACCTTCACAGGGTTTTAGGGTGAGGTGGAATGCTGTTCTGAGTAGTGCTGGGGGCATTGGTAGATGGCTGTCTACTCAGGGGCACTTTTTTTTTGGAGTATAATATAAATTCTTAGACAATGGCTAACTTGTTTTAAGTTTCCTCTTTAAAGACTTTCAGACCTCCATGATAAGATTGAGATAAGAGAGCCATTTTCCTTGGACTTTAGAAGCATGTTACTGGGACCACCAATTTTCAAATTAAGCCAGTACTGGGCTAATAAAATCCCGAAGAAGGGACTGGAGAGATCCCTTGGCAGTTGTACATACTCACCCTACCGCTCACAAACACCTGTAACTCCAGCCATAGGGGATCTGTTGTCCTCTTCTGCCCTCTGCAGGCTCTGCCCTCAAGTGCACAAACTTCCCCACCACTAACATACGTATACATAAATTTAAAATAAATAAACATTTGGGCTGGAGAGAGGGCTCCGCCAAAAAAAAAAAAAAATTGTTTCATTACACATGCACCTCAAAACAATTCAAGTCAAACTGCAAACTGACCTTCTACTTTTTATACTTGGTTATATTGGGAATACACTCAAATAGAAACTGTCTACATTTGATTGTTATTGATGGTTAGGAGACCTAATCTTTTGTTCAAAGATAGCAGTGCTAATGCAGATAAAGGTTTAGGGGATCTCTAAGTTTGCTAGGTACATTGTTTAGAGAGGAGCGTGTGTGTGTGTTGTGTGTGTGTGTGTGTGTGTGTGTGTGTGTGTGTGTTCATAGTATGTACAGGTGAAGGAATTGAGCTGCCAAGTGCATTATTATGAGAGGGTAAGGGTATAACCAAAAACAAATAAGGTCTCAGGATATCTGTCTCCTATGATTCCTTGCCTGGGCATAGTGGGTGAATAGAGAATATCTGTACCTTCTACTTGATATTGCTGTAAAAGTAAAACTAACCTTTAAAAAAAGAATCAATTCTAGGAGACACATCTCTGGCTCGTACAATCTTTCCTCCTTCTCTACACAATGGTGTCTGAACTTTGAGTACAAGAGTTGTGTTGTAGGTTTTATCAGGGCTGGGCTTCAAAACTCTGCAATTTGATTGGTTTTGGTTTTCCGTAAAGAATAGATTCTATAATATGGATGGGAAAAGCTCTTCAGGCCTCAACCCTACACAAAGAACTTCAGGGAACTAAAGAAAGCTGAAAGCAGGAGGGAAAAACACACCAGTTGGATAGTCAATACCAATTGGTTAGCCTTGAAAACATACATAAAACAATATTATAAAGACTGGGCAGATTATAGTTTTATACTTAATATACATACACATACATACATACATACATACATACAAAGAAATCATAAATTTGAAAGAGAACAAGGGGGTGTACACGGGAGGGTTTGAGGAGTGGAAGGGGAAATTATGTAATTATGTCACAGTCTCAAAAAAATAAAAAAAAATTAAAGAGTCTTTTAAAATAAATGTGCCTCAAAGCAAAAGGAATAGGCAAATTTCAGTTATGTAATAACTTTGCCTTTTGTTGTATTGTATTCCTGCTGTAACGGCAGTCGCCCTTCCGTTGTATCGCTTCTGTCCTTGAGTAAAATGATTAATAGAAAGGTGAGACTCAGCAAAGGTAAAACTCCAGGGCCTGAGATAAAATAAAGGCTGAAGTAAGCCAGAGTGCAGAGTATGTGCCAAGCATTCAGGAACCGTGCCTTTCTTTGTTATCTAACATCAGAGAGAAAAATCCTACAGTGGAGTTGCTGCTCCCCTTAACACAAGAAAAATTAATCTCTTATGGAAACCAAGCACTTTGCCTTAGTTGTGTGACTAATGGCTTTATTATGATGATAATGTGACATGCCTAAGCATATGACATCTCATCCTGAATTAGCAATCCTGAACCTTTTATATTTAGCCTCAGCAACAACTCCAGTCTAGCTCTGTGTGAAACTGCCTACAGTGTGACTTTTAACAAGGTGCCAATTTTAACCACTTTATTACAAAAGCATAATAATAATAGGTAGGTGTTTAGGGATTTGTCTAAAATGTTTATGTGAGGAAAATTTTATAACATAGTTTCATGTTTTCATTAGAGCCGAGGGGACTGTAAATGAGTCGGCTAGTCATATGTGGAAACAGCATGAGGGAAAATGAATTCAAATATTTAGTGGGCTAAACAGTCACCCTTCTGAGTCACTCTTCTGTAATTAATAAAAATAATCTCAACACCATGCACTAGGCATCATTTTGGGAAACAATATGCTTTTAACTAATCAGAATTATTTTTCTAATTCAGGAAATAAATAGGTCCTGCTCTGACTGCTGTTTCCCAATAAACTAATGCAAAACAGTCACGAAGATCCAATCATAAGGCATAAGCTAGCCAAGTAAAGGGCTATAAGAAGAAACTCCTTGGAGCTTATGACAATCCATTTTTGAGTCTCATTGAATTTTCTGCCACACAGAAACTGTGAGTTCATATAAGTATGTCAGCCCTAGTGTGTCTGGAAGACATTATCTCCTGAAAATCATGCACAACTTCCAGCTTTTACAGTCTTTCTGCCTTCTCTTCTTCAAAGATCCAGGAGCCTTGGGGGGGGTTGATGAAGACATCCCATTATAACTGAGTGCTCCAAGGCTCTCAATCTCTACACATTGTATAGTTGTGAGTCTCTGTTTTATCTACCTTTTACTACAAGAAGAAGCTTCTCTGATGAAGGCTGAGTGATGCACTGATCTAATCTACAGTTACAGCAATATGTCATTAGGAGTCATTTATTTGCTCTGTTCCTTTAGCAGAATAATAGTAGTAGGTTTTCTCTTAGGGCCCATGTCTAGCCTCAGGTTTGGAGTGACTTTAGTAGTGTCACGTATAGGTTCCACCTCTGGGGTGGACCTTAAATCCAATCAAAATGCTTGATTTCTCCCATAACATCTGTGCCACAATTGCACTGGTGTATCTTGCAGGTAGGACGCTGTTGTCATTTTCAGGGTTTGTAGCTGGGAGATAGTGCTGATTGCTTTTCTCCTCTTGTAGCATACAGAGTATCTTCCGATACCATGAACACTAGTCAGTAAAGGTGAAGCTTCTAGTTGGACACCAGCTCTACTTCTATGTGTTCAGTGGCATAAGTAAGTGATGTCTGTAGCAAAGGACCTTACCATGAGGTTGGGGAGAGTAATTAATAGCCTGTGATGTTTGGGGAGGTCAGTGTATGGGACCATGTTAGCCAATGACTCATCAAATTGTCACCCATTCCTGGCACTGAAGGTTTTTACTTGGTGGCATAAAGCATGCAGTCAAAGAATTGCCTCCCCCTATTACATAATGACTTTATTTAAATCCCTTTCATATATGTATCTATTCTAGGAAGCTTCTACAGTAGTTCATTTCCATACGGCTTTTTAAGGCTTCCAGTGTTAGTTGTCCTTCCCCACACTACCTCCTTTACCCTTCTCTCTCACCCCCCCTCATTTAATACTCCTAGTTTCCTGTCATCTCTTTAGAGCACTATATTTTATTAGTCCTTCTTTGAGTGACCCCTCCCCACCCCACTCCTGATCCTTTATTAGTTACCTAACCACTGTAGTTATTCTGAATGAAACACAGGTATCAAAAGTTTAAAAGCTAACATCCACATATAAGAAAAAGCATGCAATATTGGTCTTTTGGGGTCTGGATTACTTCACTCAGGATGAGTGTTTTAAGTTTCATTCTTTTACCTGAAATTTTATAACTTCATTTCTCTTAACAGCTGAGCCATATTTAATTGAGAGAGTGAACTACATTTTCATTATGCATTTATCAGTTGATAGACATCTAGGCTGTTTCAAATTTCTGGATATTAGTAATAGAGCAGTAAAGAACATGAATGAGCAAGGACTTTCTGATTGGGACATTGAGAGTGAGGGCAGTAAAGCCAACAATTTACAAATTGAACTTCATGAAGTTAAAAACCTTCAGTACAGCAAAGGAAAATTTTCATTTTCCCTATTGCTAAGAATATTGAACATTTCTTTGTTTCTTGGCCATTTGTGTTTCGTCTTTAAGAACTCTCTGTTTAGCTCTATAGCCCATCTTTAAATGGGTTACTTGTTCTCCTGATGTTCAGTTCTGTTAACCCTCTATCATATGTATAATTGGTAAAGTTTTTTTCAAGACTGTAGGCTGCCACTTTGCTTTAATGATAATGTCCTTTGATGTGCTGAAGGTTTTAACTTCATGATATCCCATTTATTAATTGTTGTCTCTAATGCCTATGCTATCAGTGTCCTGATAAAGTTCTTTCTTAGGCCAATGAGTTCAAAATTATTCTCTACTTCTCTTCTGTCTAGTCTTGTATTGAAGTTCTTGACCCATTTGTAGTTGAGTTTTGGGTAGTGTGATAGAAATGGGTCTGTTTTCTACGTGCCCCTATCCAGTTTAACCCACACAATTTGTTGGAGACACTATCTTTCTTCAGTGTGTATTTTATTACTTCTTTGTTAAAAAAAAAAAAAAGGTTTCCATAGGTTTATGTCTGGGTCTTCAATTTGATTCCATTGATCATCACATCTGTTTTTTTGCCAGTGCCATTCTATGACACAAGTTTTTAACTATCCTGGTTTTTTGCATTTCCATATGAAGTTCAATACTTTATTTTTCAATTTCTGTGAAGAATTACATTGAAATTTTGATGGAGATTAATTACATTGAATCTGTGCTTTTGGTAGAATGGCCATTTTCACATTAACCTTACTGATCTGTGAGCATGAGAGTATTCTTTTCCAATTCCTTTCTTCAATGTATTAATGGTTTTATTACAAAGGTTTTTCACTTGTTTGGTTTGAGTTACCCCAAGACAGCTTTGAGGCTATTATGAAGGTACTTTTCTCTCTATTTTTCTCTCAGCATGTTTGTCATATGTATATAGGAAGGCTACTGATATTTTGTGTTGGTGTTGTATCATACTACTTTATTGAAGGTGTTTATCACCTATAAAAAACTTCCGTGGTAGAGCTTTAAGGTCTTTTATGTATAAAGCATATCATCTGCAAATAAGGCTGCTTGACTTCTTCCTTCCCTATCTGCATCCCTTTGATCTCCTTCAGTTGTCCTATTGCTCTAGCTAAGACATCAAGTACTATATTCAACTGGTGTAGCGAGAGTGGACATCCTTTTCTTGTTCCTAATTTTCGTGGGAATGCTTTGAGTTTCTCTCCATTTAGGTCAATGTTCTATGTGACTTGCTATTAACTGTTTTTATTATGTTGAAGTATGTCCCTTGATCCCTAGTCTTTCTAGAACTTTTATCATGAAAGAATATCAAAGACCTTTTCTACATCTGATGAGATGATCATATGTGGTTTTTATCTTTCAGTCTGTTTATATAGTAGAATAAGTTTATTGATGGATGTATTTTGAACCATTCCTGAATCTCTGAAATGAAGCCAATTTGCTCAGGGTGGATAATCTTTTTTTAGTGTGTTCTTATATTTTGAGTATCTTATTGAAAGGGTTTGTATCTATGTTCATAAAAGATATTGGTCAATAATTTTCTTTTTTGTTGGGTCTTTGTGTGTTTTTGGTATCCGAATAGTGGGTAGCTTCATAAAAAATAATTAGGAAATGCTTCTTCAAATTCTATTTTGTGGCATAGCTTAAAGGTCTGGTAGAATTCTGCACCAATCCATCTGGCCATGGGCTTTTCTTGCTTGGAATATTTTTAATTGTTGTTTCTATTCTACTAGGGGTTATGGGTTTGTTCAAATTGTTTAATTCATCTTGATTTAACCTTGGTAGGTAGTATATAACAAGAAATTTATTCATTTCTTTTAGGTTTTTAAGTTTTTGTGGTCAGGTCATTAAAGTATGCCTTTATGATTCTCTGAATTCCCTTGTATTGTCCCTCTTTTCATCTCTAATTTTATTAATTTAGATACTCTCTCTCCAACTTTTGGTTCATTTAGCTAAGTATTTACCAATCTTGTTGATTGACTCAAAAAACCAACTCTCTGCACATAGACTCTTTGTATTTTTTTGTTATATATTTGTTTCCATTTTATTGGCTTCAGCTCTGAGCTTAATTATTTTTTTCCATTTGAGTTATTATTTCCTCTTGTTTTTCTAGATTTTTCAATTGTATTGTTAAGTTCCTAATATGAGCTCTCTCTCTCTGTATTCATTTTCATTAAATTCTAAAAAGTTTTTTATTTATTTCTTGATTTCTGTCTTCACTGAATTTTCATTCATTTGTGAGTTGTTCAGCTCATGCATTTGTATACTTTCTGCATTTCTATTGCTATGGAAATCTAGCTTTAGTCCATGGTGATTAGACAACAAGCAGGGTATTACGTCAATTTTCTTACATCTGTTGAGAATTGTTTTGTGTCCTAATATGTGATCAATTTTGGAGAAAGTTCCATGAGCTGTGAGAAGAAAGCATATTCTTTAGTGTTCTCTGTAGATGTCTGTTAGGCTCATTTGACTTGACTTTCTTTGTTCTGTAAAAATTATAAAAACTTCATAAAAGTGTTTCCACATTGAAACATGGAATTTGGGGTGTAATGCCCAGATCATGAGGTTTCCAAAAACACTAGGAGTCCAAAATCGTACGCAAAAAGCAAGGGGGCTCTCATTCTGCAGAGCAAACCAGCATGCTGGGGTCTAGCACCATGCAAGATGGCTGATGACTGAGAAAACTCGCTAGGAGGGTTTTTTAAGGGAGCAAGGGATCTCTCTGATTGGTCGGAAAACAGGCACTGGATTAGCTAGCTAAATGTTATGAGGAAACAAGGGTTTCTGGGTAAACAGAAGTTTCTGGGAAAACGAGTACTTGACATTAAACAGAGGTTTCTGGGAAAATGAGTACTTGACATTAAACAGAGGAGAAGTCAGTGCCTTTACCACTAGGGGTGCTGGGCCTTTCAGGAGTAAGCTGAATCTATGTTCCTGAACCACATTCACTCAAAATGGCTCCAGAATAAGCTACCTTTTATTTTAAGATGAGAGCTGTGCTTTTTACACTGGCAATTCAGGCACCAGAGTGAAAACTGGCCAAGAGAGGCTCCCTTTTCCAGACCATCAAAATACCACATGGGATAGTGGTAACAGATGCTAAATGAGCAGATAGTGAGAAAATTCACCAAGACACAAAAGAGGTGAGAGCTTATTAGATACATTGGTGGTATATATACAAAAGGCAAGACAGTGGGGATAAAATATATAGCGATTCTAAGAGAATGCTTTTATCTTGGGAACGGTTACTATTTAGATCGCACCTCGGTGTCACATTGCCCTAGAACAGTTGTAGTAACTCTTCACATGACATAACAAGACAAGAGTTCTGTTTGGAGGCAGCAGTGTCCTTTCTCTGAGCCCAGCCTGCTCCAAAGCAAAACAACTGTGATCTGTAGTTAAAATAGCTTAGCACAGCTGCTCTTCAAGGGCTTTCACACACAGCATCAAGTTTCCTTCTGTTGGTCTCAATTTTGTCACTCAGCACGATGATTTGTCTTAACCAGAGCCGTGTGAACAGTAGTGAAAGATAGCTTTCATTGCTAAAAATGAAGAAGTCATTACCTAGTAGACAAAAGTTGGGACACTTAAAGGACAATGTAAAAAGACTTAAAGAAGTTTTTATAGGAATGGGGGAAAAAAGTTGTAAGTACTGATTTTTAAACCAACTGTTTCCTTAAACATTCTCTAAGGTAAGTCTCCTGACCCCCATTCCAGCTTCCTCCAGTTCCATGATAACACACTGGACTAGGCTAGGAGAGAGAATTTCCTGTAACTGGCATCTTGTGGTTTTGTAGACCATGTTGTTGTTCCAAAGTCTTCTACCATCCCTATCCTTTTGAGATGACCACAGAAGCTTCTTGTCCAATTGGCAAAAGGCATATCACCATGACCTTTATATTTCTTGCAGCAACTAATTAAAACATTAAAAGCTTGTGCCTTGTAAGAGCAAAAGTTATGTTCTAATTTTAATCACTATGTCTAAGAGATCTATAAAACCAATAGATAGATAATTTCCTAGAATGTCAAGTGGGGCTGTTCATATGAGATACAGAAATATATACTCCCGCAATCCCCACTTGACCAAGGACAGATGACCTGCTGGAATGTTGTGTGGGGCCTGGGTAGATTCCTTTTGGTTAATTCAACTGCACCAAATGCACTTCAAATGTGCACTTATAGCCAGGAGATAACCCATTTAGGAATTATGTCAGGATATATGCTTGCTCCTGATTGGACCTGTTTCAAATTTGGATCAAAATTGTGGTGATGGTCTTTTCTCGACCAATGGGATTTACATCTAAATGTGACAAATAGAAATATCGCCCATCAAGGTTGACTAGAGAAAACTTGGGATCTCCTCCAAAGGACAGAGTAAACTAGTATTTTTAAATGATTTCTGATAATGGCATTCTAGTTTGTTTGTTTTATTTGTTTGTTTGTTTGAGACAGGACTTGCTAGTCCAGACTGGTCTTGATCTTGTGATTCCTCTGCCTCCATCTCTTAAATGCTAGGACTACAGGCATGCTCCAACATGCCTAGCTAATAAGTTCTTTTATCTTCCTTGAGGAGGAAGATCTACCAAACAACATTTCATCATCAGGCAACCTTCAGCAATGTCTATTTATAAACTATTCAACCCACACTCCCCTCGCCTTTCTCTGCTTAAATGAGAAACTTTCTTAAAACTCTTCCAAGGATTGTGGCTTGAAGCCTAAGGGTAGGAAGTACAGCTTACTGCCTGGATTGCCCTGTACCTTGCTGCCAATGTGATGTGATAACATCTCCCGCTGACAATAATGATGGAATATGATCCTCATATTACTCCTGTCAGCTCCAGGCCAGTTACAAAATGACCACAAAGGATGAATGACTGCCATTTGAAAGCTACTGTGATGTACATAGAAGAGGATACTATTCTAATAAATTGACTGACAGAAAATCCAGTTCCTGGGTCAAAGGCAACTTTTTATTAAAATATTTCCTGTACATACGAAAAGATAAAATAGGTATTTAAAATCCACAAGTCTTAAGCACACAGCTTGGTGAATTTTGTTTATACATGTCTGTAGCAGGATGCTTGGAAGGAGTTTTACTATTCTGGTTTCTTTAAAAACACAAAATGGCATTTGGACTATGCTTTTGTTCCCATCCCGGTGTGGTGGATGATAATGAGTTTGATTTGGACTGTTCATTGCCAATGGCTATAATTTGGTTATGCATAATTGTTTTGCCACAAGTAGCTTATCCTTGTGATTGCATGCTGCTTGGACTTCTGGGAATTTTGCTTACAGGATATAAAAGTTGAAGTCCCAGGAGCCAGAATTGGCTGCTTGGTTGGTCATTGGTGGGTTGGTTTGTTAGGTGGTTGGTTATTGCTTAGAGGAATATCAGTTGGAGAAATTGGGTTCAAGTACATTGAGCTGAGACACTAGCCCAGCTCACTATCAGCTACTGCTCTCCAAGCTTCGGACAGTCAAAAAGGGCTATGAATATTTCTTACTTTCTCTCTGTATATCAAGACTGCCTACAAGGGTGGTAAAGATTTCTTTCTTTTTCCTTCCTGTCCTTCCTTTCTCTTTCCTGAAATTGAAGGTAAAAGCATGGTATCTAACTGAGACACATGTCCCTGCATTAACAACCACTGTGTACTATCCAAATTAGGTCTGGAAGAACCTAATGTCTACAGTAGTAGTGATTCATGCTGTCTACTGTTGCACTGCATGAGTACCCCACTTTTTAAAAATTCACTCTATAAGCCAGGTGGTGGTGGCACATGCATTTAATCCCAGCTCTTGGAAGGCAGAGGAAGGCAGATCTCTGTGAGTTCAAGCCTGCCTGGTCTACAGAATGAATTCCAGGACAGCCAGAGTTAAATCAGAGAAACTCTGTATCAAAAAACAAAAAAATAAATAAAAATAATATAAAATAAAACTTCAGTATATAATCATCTGGGGCATTCATTTGGGTTATTTCAAATTGGGGCTATTCTTTCTAAAGCAAAGCAAAATGAAACGAAACAAAAAACCCTCTATGAATCAAATAGTCCCTGTCTTTTAGTTACTTTTCAGGGTGGGTAAATGCTATTTTCATTATAACAATCTTGTAATTGGGTGTTATATCTTGAATGTGGAGAGCTGAGATTCAAATAGTCACTTGTCCAAAGAAAATTATTACTAAGCATCAAACCCAAGTTTAAAGCAAGGTTCTTTCTACCACTCTGCCAGCATCCGAGAGATCTTCAGGATCTCTTTTTCAAACAGGTTAATTATTGGTTATTTAGCCTAGGGAAATCCCTTTTTGGAGATGAATAAGAAGATAGGTATGAAAACTCTATGGCGCCATAGTTTGTTAGAAGAAAATTAAAGTATTAGATTGCTTACAATATTTTTGTTTCTTGTATAGAGAAAATGTGTGCTTTCTACTTCATATTAGTGGGGGGTGGCTTCTCAGTGACCCCGGAGATGTCACAACAAAGGCTTCACTGTTGGTTGTCTCCCTTACTAAAGAAAGTGGGAAGGATCTCCTGGGAAGGCAGAACCAGCTATCTATAGAACTTTACTATAGATAAGCCTTTTTTACCATTCTTCCTAAGACAGGAGTTTCTGAAAGGAAACAAATGAGGGAGGAGATGGCATCTAACTGTTATTTTAAAACACTTTCCAGAAAATAGGCAGATACATGTACCTTCATCAAGCAGCACAGCAAAGCCTGTCCACATTTATGAGTCCTGACCCTGAAAACTATAACTCTTTTTTCCTATGGATACCTGCCAAAAGCCTTGGTGTATTTTCCCCGTGCACTTGGCTTTCTTCCTCTGAAGTGCACCATTCTCCATACTACTGCTGTGTGTGTGGCTGCTTGCTGACTTCCATTTCAAAAGTCATGACTTCCTCTCTTTCTTTGCTCCATCTAGGGATGGAGCCTAGCAGCTTTCCAAGATTTTCAGCTTACCTTCCCTGTTGTTTTTCTTTCAAGTTATAATAAAATTGTGCTTAAGTTTCAAAAACATATTTTCAAGAAAATAAATAGAACTCTATTTCTTTCAGTGGTACTCATTTTTTTGGCATTCTACACCCCTCCTCTAAAGACAAAACTAATAACTTAGGTTTGGGCAAATGTGCAGGAAAAAGGTAGTATCACCAACTTGAGGCTATATTCTTTATAAAGCCCTGTTGGCAATGTTGGTCCGTGGCTGGAGTTCACAACCTTGTGTGGTAAACATGCAATGATTTAAAACTTTCTCTAAACAAGAAATGGCTCCTTATGCCTACACCGTACACACACTATGGTTTATGCTGAACATCTGCTTGTTTTCTGGGAAACTGGAATATTAGGTAGTTGGGCCTTAGTTGAAGTCGCTAAGTAAAATTACAACAACAAATCTGTATTTTTCATAGTCATGGTTGCTGTGAGGTCCAAGACAAAGGCATCAAAGGAATACATTTCTGGTGAGCATCTGCTCCTTGGCTTGTAGAAAGCCACCCTCTGAGCTTCCAGAGGGCAATCCTCTTGCTATATCATCTCATGACTAAGTAAGAGCTCATTGTTCTGTTGCCTTTTTCTAGGGGTACAGTGTAAGTCAGAGTCTTCTAGAGTAATAAAATCAAATCATTGAACGTCATAAGGTGGTCCTTCCAAGCACTCAACTGTATTAATTGGAAAAAAACTGTCAGGTAGGTGAGTTGCAACACGCACACACACACACACACACACACACACACACACACACACACACACACACAGCAGGGGGGAATACGAACAAATGTGAAGAACTAATTCATGAATTTGTGAAATTTGAGAAATCTCACAATCTACTATCTGCAGGCAGAAAAACAAAACAGCTGATGGAGTAATTTAGTCTGATCTCAAAGGTGTGAAAACAGGGAAATCAATGGTATAAATGCCAATTTAAAGTTAGGAGTAAATTAGATGAGGTGTTCCAGGTCAACCAATGAGGCAAATAGATAGGGAAAAATTGCTCCTTCCTCAGCTTTATACCTTACTGAGATTACCATCTCAAATAATTCAAATGATAATTTCATCAATACATTTAGAGATACAACTCCAAACAATATTTAATGTGAGTAACTCACGGCCAATCAAGTTGGCACATGAAATTAATGAGCAAGTGTGTGGTGGTTTGAATGAGAATGGTCCTCATGTGTGCATATGTTTGAATACTTGGTCCTCAGTTGGTGGAATTGTTTGGGAAGAATTGGGAGCTGTGGCCTTGTTGGAGGACATGTGTCACTGAGGGCAGGATTTGAGGTTGCAAAAGACTCACACTTTTCCCAATGTATTCTCTGGTTCCTTCTTAAGGATTAAGATGTGAGCTCTCAACTGCTGCTCCTGCCATTTACCACTCATGTCCTTGTTCTGCCATTATAAACTCTAACTTTCTAGAACTGTAACTTGCCTTGATCACAGAGTTTGATCATAGCAATAGAGAAGTAACTAATGCACCAGGTACTGATCCATTCATAAGAATTCTATCTCAAATTGTGTTTCTTATTAGAAGGTACAAGATGAGGAAGAACACATCATGGAGAGTAGGGTCTCTTCCTCCATTCCTAACATATCAGACAGCTGATTACTGTTGTATGACCTTCCTGGGGAGATATGAACAAGTATTTATTTATCCAAGATAAGTCATCAATGACACATCAAAGAAAGGATCCCACCGAAGTGTAGCTTAGTAAACTAGAGCATTGACTGGAGCTTCTTACAGGAATAAAGGTGAAGGTTGCTTACAGAACAGACAATCAGATATAGGTACATTGATGAAAAGTCAACCCCAGCATTAGTGAGAATTCACAATAGCTAAATTCTGGTAACTCTCTTCATGACTTGGAGGCAGGCAGCTTTACTAGGTCAGAAATTTTCTTCTCCCCAGCAATTATTAGTCATAACATAAACTTGTAGAGAAACCTTATGAACGTTGAAGTTTCAGGGACTTCCTAAGACTTGTAAGTTTCATTTACTTTCTGAGTCTTAATGAATCTCTCTACTGGAGGGAATATTTCAATTAGGAAGAAATTGTTACACAATGCTCCTTCTTTGAGGTGTCTCATCGCTTCTATTCTGCCTTGTTCAACTTTTCAGATTATCTGAAGTTTGCAACAATGGACAGAGAGCCAAATCTACTCACTATTCTCATTATGTAGATAGTTTGATGATTAAAGTAAGCTGGCTCCAGACAGATTCATAATACCATGCTGTTTTCTTACTAAATGGCCAGATTGAAAAGTAAGGAGCTCAGAAAACACTTTAAACTTTTTGAAAATTAGGGGTTTTGGACCAATCAGAATATGATGTGTTTTTCTGATCAATGTGTATAATATATATATGTTTTTCTCTTATTTTAGAAGAGACTTATTCTGTCACTCCGCTAGGCTGAAACTAGATATCCCAGGACAGCCTCAAACTCACAGTATTTCTTCTGCCTTGGCCTCTTGGGTGCTAGAATTATAGGCATAAGCCACCATACCTAGCTTAAGAATGTTTTTCCCTATAAAATATCTCATCCTCCTTGCTCTTGACCTTTCTACGTAAAAGATTCAGATTAGAAAAAATAATAACTGGAAAAGTTTAAAGTAATAGACCTCAAATGAAGCATACTGACTTTAATAAAATTACTTTATCCTCATTAACTCAGTAATAAAAATATCACATTGCTGGTTTAAAAGAAGCCACTGAAACAGGTATAGATATAGATATAACTATAGGTATAGACAAGAGTTTTAAGAACAGGACTCCAGCAGTGCAGGAATTGTCTCAAGAATTAACAAATAAGACTTCATGAAATTAAACATTTTCTGCCCAGCAAACAAATTATCAACAAAGCAAACAAACTGCCTATAGAATGGGAGAAAAATGCAATTGAACTTCAAAAAAGAGATTAATACCTAGAATACAACTATAATTTAAACCTCCAAAACAAAATAAAACAAGCAAGCATGCTACCAATGAAACAAACAAACAAAAACAAGTTCAACATCATTAGCTATCATGGAAATGCAATTAAAAACTACTCTGAGATTCTATCTCACCTGGTCAGAATGCTACCATAGAAAAAAGTCACAACATCCAGTGCTGGTGAGAATATGGGGGAAGAAGAACTCTTATTCACTTCTGGCAGAAGTATAAACAAATATAGCCATTACGGAAATCAGAATGGATATTTCTGGAAAAATACAGAACCACATGATACAGCTATACCATGCCTGGGCATAGATTCAAAGGACTCTATAGTCTGCCACAGAGACATTTGCACATTCATGTTTATTGCTGCGTTACTTACAATAGTTAGGAAACGGTAGCAGCCTAGATGTCCATAACAGATGAGTGGATAATGAAAATGTGGTACATACACACATTATTTTATTAGTCTGTAAAGAAAAGTGAAATCATGAAATTTGCAGGAAATGGCTAGACCTAGAAAGTATATTATAAGCAAGGTAACCCAGACTGAGAAAGCAATATTGTATCTCATGTGTGGTTCATAGCTTATAATGTCGCTATATACAAGTGGGGGTCAGTGTGGGTAAAGATTTTAAAACTAGTAAAGAAGTCACTAAATAGGTATTGAGGACAGGGGGAGGGCAACAAGACACCTGGTCTACAGAGTAAGTTCCAGACAACCGGTGTTACAACCTAGAAACCCTGTCTCAAAAAACAAAACAAACAGAAAAACTTTTAAATAAAAAAATGAAGAAAAATTTATTTAGATGCAAAGCAAAATAAAAGCAGGTAAAAATATTCACAAACCATGCCTTCAGCAAAAGACTAATATCTAGAATTTATAAATTTTCAAAATTCAACATTAAAAGAATAATTTAATTATAAAATAGGCCAAAAACCATGAAAGACAGTTATTTTATTGAGAAATATAAATAAATGGAAAGTAAGCATGAAGAGATTTTCAACAGTAGCTACTAAAGGTGGATTAAAACCCTAAAGCGAGCTGAGGAGAGGGCCATCATGAGAGTACTTGGTGCATAAGCATGGGAACCAGAGTTTGGATCCGAGGCACCCATGCATTAATACAAAGGCAGACATACAGGCCTGTATCCTAGCACTGGGGAAGCAGAGACAGGAGGATCCCTTGTGGCTCTCTAGTTAGCCAATGTAGCTGAATTGAGGAGCTCCAGGTTCAGTGAGAGATGTTGTCTCAAAAAAAAAAAAAATGTAGATAACTTCTGAGGAATTACACCCAAACTTGACCTCTGCCTTCCACACACATGCCTGCCATCAAGCCTGACAACCTGAGTCTGAAGCCTGGGACATGGTAGAGAGAACTAACTCATCCAAGTAGTCCTCTGACCTATACACGTATGCCATGACACTTGAGTGTCCACACATACACAAACACACCTGCAAACGGAAGGAAAAAAGTAATTAAATGTTTTTTCCCCCCAAATAACAATGAAGTACAAGGCAGCATTTCTACATTTCCAAAAGATACAAATTCTTGTGAGTGGCAGTGAACTAAGTCAATAGGGATGAAAAGATCTTTTAAACCTGTGAGTGGGCATAAAGGTGGCAAATTAGTGCATAAATTATACATGAGTTATCAATCACAGTGCAAGAGGGGGAAGTAGGGTTACTATACATGGCTCCTTCCAGATAAATGCAGGGGCTGCTTCTGACAGCAGAATGAGCAGCCAGTTGATTGAATCATGACATGACATTACCCTGACAAGTAAAGTAGTACCACCTACTCAACCTGAAGATTTGATGGAAGTTTAATAAGGCAGAAACCATCCGGATCAAGAGACAATTATCATCAGGAAGACTCAGGAAAATGAAGATTCTATATAAGTAGAATATGAAACACAATGCAATCAGGTCCCACTGGAAGCAGCCATAGTGAAGGTGAGAGGCAGAGACCACAGCACAGTAGTGTCTGGAACTAGCAATAATGGTGGTGGTAGTGGTGGTGGTGGTGGTGGTGAGAAAAGAGGGCTGTTTGGGATACAGCCAGTTGATTCCAAGCTGATGACCAGTATTAGTGGTGGTCATCAGTGTTGGCACTGGACCAACAAGGATCACAGAAATGCTGGAGCAGCCAGGAACTTGTTGATTAAGTATTTTGTTAATTCTTTATCTTATACTTATTGCTTCAGGCCTTGTATTGGGTGGACAAACTAATGAATACCCATAATATATCTAATCTAGTAGCAGATTTGAGAATATAAAGCTTACTCTATCATGATCCCTACTGCTCAAGGAATCAAAATGAACTTGAGTGGCAGATAGAAATACAAATCTGGTAATTTGGTAATAGTGGTAATAAATTTTGGCAATTTGGTAATAGTGGTTAAGAAATATAAACTGATATCTGATGGTGTCATCATTTTTCTGATGCTATAAAAGATCTCATAGCCAAAAGAGAGAGTAACTCCCAAAGATTCGTATCACCACAATCCATGGCATGAGTGCACCCATATACATACACACACAAAATAAATAAAAGGTAAACTCTTTCAAACACATTTTTGTTTCAGTGGTTTATTAAAACTGGCTATCTATAATCCTCCAAGATATCGCAGAAAAATGTGAAGTTATAGGGCAAGAATTCTTCTGTTGTTTTGTTGTTCTGAAAAAGCCAAGATTACTTAGAGGGCAAGAGATTCCTCTTTGTTGCTAGTGGAAATATTTCACCAGTGAGAACAAACATGAAGCAAAGGAAAAGGAATGGCCCTCACGTCCAAATTGGGCCATTCTATTTTAATCAGTTCACACTGGTGCCACTTCTCCTTTGCATCTTCATGTAGTCCTGTCATGTTGAGCATCCCATGGTACTTAAAAGCCAAATGGGCATCTGTAAATTTTATTTTTGATATAAGGGTGTTCAAACTTGAAGACCCATAGTCTGGAACATGTATTTAGTCATGCTTGCGTTTTCTTCCTGAAAATAATGTGAATTCCAAATACTTTGCAAGGTAATGCTCATCTCTTGAGACCCGCCCCAGAGTTCATGAAGGAAGATGGATGTGGCAAAGTTATTACAGAAAAAAAGAGTCGAAATAAAATTACTCTGGGAACGAGCGAGGAAGGTGTATTTCAAATAATCGAAAGCTATTTCAAATAAGTTAGTAAACTAGAGTGTTGTGACAGGTACATGTGCTCCAGGCAAAACTGTATGGGCTGGATGTCAGGTGGAATCCAGTTTAAGACACACATGTAAAGATTACTGGATCCAGGGTCCTCGAAGAAAGCCTCTGCCCAGAAAGCGTCCTAACACAGACGTCATCGCCTTTGTAACTATTGCAGCTGGAGCTTACAAGTACCCAAGTCACTTCGATTAGTCAACCTACCTTTCCCAGTCTCCGTCTAGGCTTTGCCCTCTGCCATTGCCCCAACAACTCTAAACTCGTCCGAACTACAATCTGGATATTGCAGAGATACGAATCTGGGTTATACACAACAATGTTCTCATCTTTTTCTCATAAATTTTTAGTCTTTTATGGGCACCAACGTAGTCACAACCCCTAAACGGGTCCCCAAACCTACCAATCAATTGGGAGGCCTGCCCCGCCCACCATCTCTGCCGACCAATCATCTTCACAGTTCTTCTGCACTCCCGCCCACTCACATCGCTCCTGGGAGCTGTCCCTTTGCTGATCCCTGAACACCCGAAACCCCGTGTACAACCCCATCCTAGCTCCACTGGCGACAGTGCCACCGGTTCTTCCATCCTGGAAGAGGAGTCAGCTGTCACGCACGGCCCAAGTGATTCTAGCCACCGCCGGCGAAAGGAAAGGGAAAGCTATCCAAGACTCCGTAAGCACACCCGGCCTTCTGACCCCGGAAGTGATTCTCCCCTCTACACTCGATAGGGGCGGGCACAGCCGCGGGTCTAGCCCGGCATGCCCCGGGCTTCCGGTGACCTCTGGCCCTTTTCTGTCGTCCGCCCCTGCTGCTTGGCGTGCTCGCTCGCGCCTTGCTTTCCTCCTCGCTCCCGGCTTCCTCCCCACGCTGCCCGGTGACCGTGGCGCCCGCGACCGGCGCGGCGGCGGCGGAGGACAGTCGTCATGGCCGCCTCTAAGCCCATGGAGGCGGCGATGGCGGCGGCAGCTGCGCCCGGTTCTGGAAATGGAGTGGGCGGTGGCGGCGGGACTGCGGGCCCCGGCTCGGGCGCGGGGACCGTGCCGCGATGGCACGTGGCGCTGGCCATCGGGGCGCCACTGTTGCTGGGTGCCGGGGCCATGTACCTATGGAGTCGACGGCGGAGGCGCCGGGAGGCGGGAGGCCGGGGCGACGGCAGCGGCCTGAAGCGCAACAGCGAACGAAAGACCCCAGAGGGCAGGGCCAGTCCGGCCCTGGGCAGCGGCCACCCCGACGGTTCTGGTGACTCCCTGGAAATGGTGAGAAGCCGCCCGGGCCATAGAGGTGGAAACGAGCGGATGCAGCTTTCCCCTGACCCGTTGTGCGGGTGAGGGGCCCCCCCATCGGTCGGAAACTGCCAAGAGGCGCAGGGGAGAGTCGTTTCTGGTTGCCTTTATAGGGAATGGAGTAGCAGCTCCCGTCTGGCTAGCTTAAGGACGTTCTTTGGTAATTTCCCTTGGGATCCAGCAGAATCCTTTGCTTTTCTTCCCAGTGACACAGCATTAATCCCTAGTGGTGTAGGTATGGGAAATATGTACAAATATAATCATTCTCTTAGGCGGAGAAAGGCAAACTTCATGAACGATTGGAGTTGTGACGTGAGTTGTTTTTGTGATTCCGAAGGGCTAGAACTTACTAAGAACCGTTTAATAACTAACGAGCCATTCTTTTGGAATTATTTTTCTCCTCCCAGAAGGGTGAAGAACTATAGCGACAAAATTGGAAAAACTCATTAGGTAGCTTTGTATATAGGAAATAAGCCAGTTTCTAAGGGGTAAAAAGGTGGTGCCCACTCCCCTGACTGGAAATATCTTAAAAGTTTCTGTTTCACCTTGATATATACATGTGTCCAAACCTGATAATCTCTGGTGTAGAACAAGCATTGGAGTGATGAACTGCTTTGTCTGATCCGATGATCTGACTATTAAATCTTTTTGACAAATCTGACAGCTGTGTGGAGAGTTGGCATGGCCTAAGATTGAGTGAGGTAAGGGACTTTATCTGGGTCTGTAATTTTTATGATGGTATAGAGTTCAGAGAAACTAGTGGAGAAAATAATTACCAGGTCTATACATACACAAGTAAATTCTTCTTACACGTGCAATTAATGTTCATGAGAACAATTGTATACACTTCAGAGAATGACAGTCGTTTTCATTCCATCTGGACTGAAGACACTTTTAAAAATAAAGTTTAAAAAACAAACAAACTAAGCTTTAAAAGAAGTTCTAATATATGACTTATAGGGATAGTGTTTTATTGTGTGTGAGTCCCTCCTATGGGGAAATTAAACAGCCCATATCTAACTAGAAATAACAGTTTGGAGGGAACCCTGATCTTTGAGAACTGAGGAGATACCATTCTAGATTGGCCTACCCAGCATTGTTATTTTGGTAAGCCTGCTTTATCTCTCTGCCATCTTAGTAGGTTAAGGGGATTATAATATTAAGTCCCTTCTACATCATCCAGCACTAAAAATGTTGAACCAAAGTTTTTAGGATGAAAGCCTGGGCACTAGCAGCCCCAACAAACTATGCTGGGCCACTCAACCCCAAGAAGCCAGTTACAGAGATACGTTATGGTTAAAAAGCAGAGATTTATTTAGTGTGGCCACACTGAAGGAAAAAAATAAAAGGTTCCAGTGACTCCTCCTCCCCCCAGTTTGTCTTTAGGGTACTCACAAGAACATTAGGTTTAAATAGAGGAAGAATCAGGGCAAGAAGTATTAATAATTAAGCAGCTCTGGACAAGAAGTCACCAACAAAGGTTGGCCTTTGTCTCACTTTGACCCTGCAAGAAGGGTGGTGGGAGGGCTGGGTGAAGGGTTCCTAAGGGGATTAGTCTGGTTCCAACAAGATAATTACTTGTGTTCCAGGGTGTGGACTCAGCATTCAGGATAATTACCCTCATCTGAAGGGTGCTCTGCTCTGTGAAGTTTTGTTCTTCTGGGAATCCAAGGTTACTGGAAGAAAAAGGTTAAGGACAGTGGCTCAACCTCTCTCTGCGTTCAGTTGAGCTGAAGGTGACAGACATAAAATGAGGGCAGAGGTGTTAGGCTTTTATCCTAATTTCAGTCACCTATTGGGCCAAAGTGGGGTTTTAAGTGCATTTTCAGCAAAAGCAGCTTCTAAGTGCCCGCTTCAGAAACAGACTGTAAGTGTCAGTGAGGCTGGTTGTCAAGAGCATTCTTTGACTTATTTCCATAAAACTAAAAATAAGGGGAGCTGGCCTGGAGAGGTGACTTGACAGTTAGCATGTGCCTTTACTCCCAGCACTCAGGAGGTAGAGGCAGGCTGATTTCTGAGTTCGAGGCCAGCCTGGACTACAGAATGAGTTCCAGGACTGTGACACAGAGAAACCCTGTCTTGAAATCCAAATGTATATATCAGGGGTAACTGGTGACACTCCTAATATAATTAATACTTTTCTTAACCTTTAATAATATTTTATACTACCTTTTTAGTAACTTCCTATTGCTGAGGTGCCACATTTTTCTGATTTTATTTTTTTAATGTCACTGGTTATTAATGTTCTTTCCAGTCTCTTCTGCTTTTTTCCTTTTAATAACCTTCATGGTTGTGTTATAAGAATTCATATATATTCTACCAATTCCATTAATATTGGTCCAGACTTTGACAGGGTCTAACTTAAAAGAAATTTTTATTTGTCTTACAAATATTTTAGTCTCTTTTTTTTTTCCTGCTCATACCTCTCATTAATTGTGCTTCATAAAATGTCCCAAGCAGAATATTAGGTGTCATAACTGTTTCTTTTTACCACTTTTATGTTCTCCCTGTCTAATCAGTAAATAAAACCAGAATGTTCTACATCATGCCTTAAATAGCTAACTACTCCATCTCCACTGCTATCATTTCTCAACTGAATAGCTACTATTCTTTTTTTATATTACAGTCATCTCTGTTTCCTATATCCATGGATTCAACAAATATAGGATCAAAGATATGCAGAAAAAAAAAACACAACTTGCACAACTTTTGAACTTGTGCAGATTATTTTTCTTCCCATTCCCTAGATAACAACACAGTAATGATTTACATAGCACTTTCATTGTACTAGGTAATGAGTAATCAATCTAGAGATGATTGCAAGTGCACAGGAGAGGGCTGGACATTGTATCTTGGTAGAGTGCTTGGTTAATTTACACAAAAGCTCTTGGTTTGATACTCCCCACCCCCTCCAATTCTGCATTAAAACCAGGTGTTGTACAGGCTTGTAATTCTAGCACTCAAGTGGTAGAGGAAGGAAGATCAAAGGTTCAAGTTCATCCTCCACTACATAGGAAGTAGTACATAGCAAGAGCTATAGTCACAGCTGCTTGGGAAGATCACTTGAGTTCGCAAGTTTGAATCCAGCCTGGGCAAAAGAGCATGACTCTTGTCACTGAAACAAAACAGTTATGATAGAGGATGTACTCAAGTGATGTGCAAATATTGCATAGGGGATTTTGGTGTAAGATGAGAAAGTTCTAGAACTAATCTGTAAATTTTGAAGGGCAATTGCAGTCTTCTACTCCATTGTCATTATTAGATTAAATCCCATGCCATGCTTAAAACGATAAAGCTTTCTAGTGCAGATAAAGTTTAGTTTATCTTGAATGATGTTCCTACATGGAGGTAATTCCTCTTTACCTCGTTACTCTATCCTCCTGCCTGAGTGAGTACTGGGATTACAAAAATGTGTTGCCACATTCAGCTACCGTTTGCTGTCGATTCTGGTTTTTGTTCTATGAGCATTGCCCAATTCTTCTCCCACATTCTCTTAAAAGACGTAACAGTGAAGTCATCTCACCTTTTCTGAGGTCCCCATCTATATGATCCCACAATTCCCCAGGTTTTATCACATAGTACTTGTCCTGCCTTTGATACTGTAGTCTTGAATCTATGGACACTGGGATTGGTTCTGTTTTATTTTCTATTTCAAAACTTGATGCAGTACCAGGCACACAGCAGATGTTTGCAACTAATCTTCAACTGTAATTAAGGTGTTTATAGACATAAGAATATAAATTGATGGATAAAGAGCCCTAATTTAGGATGGTTCAACTTAAAATTTGTCAATTTTATTATGGTATGAAAGCAACAAACATTCAGTAGGAACTATAATTTGAATTTTGATCTTGTCCCTGGCTTGGTGATGTGCCCTCTAAGATAATCTTTTGCTACTATGGGCAGCAGGAGGGAACCACAGCTACAGGCTTGTGTGGATAAACCACTAGCACTCTATGTTTTACTCTAATGCTAAGCTATGATGTTTATTAGCTTCCATTCACAAATGGATTTTTACTTAGGATATTTTCAGTTAAAGTAGATATAACTTACATACAATCAAAGTACTCGTGCATAAAATTACTAAATTTTGTATACTTACATATGTGTGTATGTTTTTGGTGTTTTGTTTTGTTTTTTCAAGATAGGGTTTCTCTGTATAGTCTTGACTGTCCTGGAACTCACTCTGTAGACCAGGCTATCCTTGAACTCAAAGAGATCCTCCTGCCTCTGCCTCCTAAAAGTGCTGTGATTAAAGGTGTGTGCCACCACCGCCCGCCAAAAAATATTTCTTTTAAAAAGTTATAAGATAATTTTACAGATGTTTGTTAAGAATTTATAGCAGTTCTTTATTGCTAAATGTATATCACTTTGAACACACTCTGTAACATAATCATAATGTCAAGAGACTTGTTTTTAGATAACAGTCATTTTCTTGTGTCTTCTGTGTCTTAATTCTTTTGGCTGATGGTTTTCCTCCCAGAAGTACTTTCTTCACTGTTCATTGGTCATTTTGATTTCAGAGAAGATTATAAGCAACTTTCATTAACAATTTACTGGAATTGAAACTTAATACCTAGAACTTTTATTACACTACTGTAAATTGTTTTTCAGAGGATTGTCTCCTCTTCAAGACATGGTGGGTAGCTTTTGCCTTTTATTTGACAAGTTTTAGCATTTAGTAATATTTTCTGAAGAGAGAAAATACATGTTTAATTCTTTTTATTGTTTCCTAAATATGTAGCCTGAGATACTTGCTTTTGATTGTGTCCCCTCCTCCCCATAGATTTGGATTTATGTGAGTATGTAGTTGCTATTCCTTGAACTAATAATTTTTTGTCAGCTGTGTGATTTACTACTGGTCTAATGTGTTTATATAGATTGGGATTTCAGTATTTGATTAGTAGCAATTCATTTGATAAGTGGTCATTTACTTGTGTTCTATACTGGCATGTAGCATGTTCCTTAAGGATTAAGACTACGCTGTAGGTTGTTGGCTAGCTGTGCCTCCGTGTCTACAAAGGATTGGTGCCAGGGATGTCCAAATCTATGATGCTTGAGTACCTTATATTTTTATGTGTGTGCACATTACATTTCTGTATAATGTATACATCATACTTTATATGCATACTCATATGCTAAAGTCATCTTGACATTTCTGTAATACCTAATACAAGTTAGGTAGTTTCTTTACTTAACTATTTTTGGAATAATAAAAACAAAAGTGTGCATGTGTAATACAAATTCAAGATCTGATACACATGAATTTTAGTCCTAATCACAATATATGCCAACAGCAGTTATCGCTCTTGAATATTTTCATTCCACGGTTTGTTGAATCCATGGACATGGAGGGCCAAATGTGTAGTGATGAATTTAGGACTTGGGGATATGGCTCAGGAGTAATGTGTTCAGTAGATCAAGTATGAGGACCTGAGTGCAGATTCCCTAGTACTCATGTAAAAGGCAGCTGTAGAGTCAGCACTGAAGGAACAGAGGCTAGTGTATCCTAGGGGCTCACTGGCCAGGCGGTCTAAGCAAAATTGACAATCAGGTTCAGCATCAGACACTGTCTCAAAAAATAAGGTTGAGGAAAAGCAGTTGAGGAGGCTATCCCAACATCACCCTCTGGCTACCATACACAAACAAAGTGAACTAGATTATGCTTTCCTGGCAAAAAGAAAAAGATCTGGTTGTGCTGGAGATTCCTTTTATATGTAGTGAGTATCTTACCTGCTTCCTTTATTCAGTTCCAGAGTATAAGTCTGTTTTGTTTGGGGCTTGTATGTGTAAGCAAGTGGGCGGGTATGATGAATGTTGTTATATTGTTGGAGATTCTTCATAAATACAAGCCAGTCATGTCGTTTGTACAATATAGAAGTCACATAGTCCGATCCATGAGCTTCTGCCTTGGGTATGTTGTTGGTAGAAATAGATAACTTGCTTCATGCATCATTTCCATCATCCTCTGTAAGTTTTGGATCCAGATATTTATTTGTTGGATTGATTTATCACAATCTCATGGACATAACTGCTGGTGGTTATTCATTATAAGGAGAAGAAACTTACTCAAATCTGGGGTAAAAAATGCTCAATTTTATAATTTTAAATAATTCATAGCATGATATAATGGGCAGAAATGAGCATCATTTTTATATGTTTTTAAATATAATTTATTTATATGCTCTCTGATATTCATAGATTAAATGTATGTTCTTGTATTGTCTTCTTTGAGGAAAGTGAATATATAGGACTTAGTCTCTTCAGACTACTGAGGGGATTTTAGTTTTGTTTTAATATTAAACACGGTTTCCCAAGGTTGCCAGTCTGGCTACTGTTCTGCTGGTATCATGTGATCTTGTCTGGACTTCCCAAGTGGGACCATCAGTGCTAGCTTGTGGTGTGAAGGTTAGAAGTCAGCTTTGGGTTCAAGTGTCATTTCTCAGAAGCCAATCTACCTTGTTTTTTGAGACAGGATCTTTCGCTGGGACCTGCGATTCTGATAGAGTAAACTGGCTGGCTAGCCAGGAAGCCCTGGGGACTCACCTGTCTCTGACTCCCTGGTTCTGGGATTACACATGCCCAGCTTTTTATGTGGGATCAAACTTAGGTCACTGTGCTTATACAGCATGCACTCTGTGGACTGAGCCATTAACATTAATGTTCTTTAAACCTGCCAGACTTGCATGAATCAGGCCAGACTGTAATAAAACTAATTGTAATTAAAAAAAATTCAGGAGAAATAATTTTCATAGAATTTAATTACAAAATTTATAGCACTCAAATGACTACCAACAATTAAGTTGCTTCCAGTAAGGTTAAATGGCATTTTGGTTTCTTTTAATAACTGGTAGCTTTTGAATAGACCAGTAGACTACCTGGAAAGATATATACTAACTAGCTTCTCATGATGTTCCCATTATGTTTGAGATGTTCTTGTCTTCGTTTTTCACTTGTGGAAACATACTTGCAGAATTTGAGGTGGTTTGTTTTGTTTTGTTTTTTTTTTCCTAACTTCTGCCTTTAATTCTAAAAATGTCTACTATAACTTGAGAGGGTCGACAGAGAGGGAAATGCCTTTGAAAAGCAGTACAAAAAGATTTCTGTGGGTGGGATTAAAACCCCTTATATTTTAAAAAAAAAAATGATCATGACATCTATTTAGGTCTTCTCTTTCTCTTTTTTTTTTTTTTTAACTTAATTTAATTTTTGCCTGAAAAGCATAGTTTGGAGTATAGCAGAAGGCTAGTGTTTGCTCATAACCAGCTTTTTATATTAAATTATATACAAAAGGGAGCTTCTTATTATTATCCTTGTTGTATTGCTATTTTTTCTCTGCATTTTTATTGAAGGGAAGCTCTGGGCCAGAAAATAATGGGAGTAGAGTAATCAGAAAGTGAGGTGATGTTAGCATTGTGCTACTGCCAATTGAAGTTAAGTGGCTTTCCATTGGAGAAGTAGAGGAGCCATAATAGAAGAGAGTTTGCCAGTTCATTGTTGTCTATATAATTGGATTCTTTTTCAACTCTGTCTTCAGAACAGCATTTATTTTCAGTAGTGGAATAAGAAGTTAAGTACACTTAAGAAATCAAGATAATTTTAAAAGAAATTGTTACAAAACTTGAAGAACTGGAGGGAGACGGCTCAGGGGTTAAGAGCACTTTGGCTCTTGTAAGAGGACCTGGGTTCAATTTCTCAGTGCCTACATAGTGACTAATAGCCATAAGTTATTCTAGTTCCTTTTCTGATACCTGTTTTTGGCCTCACATGGTGGATAGATATACATGCATGCAATACACCCATATTCATAAAAATAAATAAAAAAGTAAATAGCTACTTCAGATTCAGTTTGTTGGACTTAGTACGTTTAGACTCTGCTAAATGAAAAGTGTTGTCCTCTTTCTTAGAAGAAATCTTGTATCCCTTTCTCCAGATTCCCCTTCATCCTTTCATTTGTCAGTCCTAGCTCCAACTGCTTCTCCTTGTATTCTTGTGACTTTTAGACTTAGCCTTCAGTAGTAGGAAGAGTTCATTGTTTGTGCCAGTGAGACAAGGTTCTGTACTTTGGCCAGTGAGTGTTTTTTATATTTAATCTGAAAATCTTTAGTTAAAAATACTGAATAACTGGCCAAGTATTGTATGCCTTTAACCCCAGCACTCAAGAGGCAGAGGCAGACAGATCTCTGTGAGTTTGAGGCCATCCTGGTCTATAGAGTGAGTTCCAGGACAACCAGAGTTACAACAACAGAAAATACTGAATAACTGAAATATGTTGATAGTTATGCCACGTTATTTTCTACATAAATATTCCCTAATGTTTTAGGTTTTAGGCAGGCTTCCAGTGACTCAGAAACAATGAAAATATACTCTGCTGAATAAAATAATGTTTTTCTTTCATTCTAACTATCAAAGGTAGTCACAAAGACCAATAATTATACTTTTGGGCAGATTGTACCTTTAGCAGTAGAACTATGTTGTGTTCCATCTGCAGCTTTTAAGAGTGGCCCTAGGTACTGCCTTCTTTGTGTTATATGTACCTTTTATAATGTTTAGTTTTTGCTTTCTTAAATATTTCTGTGTCATTTTGCTTTAAATCATCTATTTAAGACAGCATTTAGTTTTCCATTGAAACAGTTTGAAGATCTTTTAATCAGACTCACCTATTCACATTTATTGTTACTCATAGTGTAATAAGTATTTCCATATTTACTTTTGTTTGTTTTTGTGCCAATCTTTCTGTTTTTCATTATACTGGTCATTCACCTGCTCTAGGTTCATTTCAGCACAAAACTGTTGTATATGTCAGTGTTTTTAACTTCAAACACTAGTTTGTTAAATTACAGGGTTTTAAGTTGAAAGTCTTGCTTCAGAGCTCTGTAATTGTTAACCATTTGTCAGGACCTCATGCTGGCCCTCTGTACCTGATTTGTTCTTTCTTTTTCTTTTGTAGGTAATCTGATTTTCTTTTCTACTTAAATTTCTTTGGGGATATTGCTGTAAATTTCAGCATAACATGCTTTAAAGTGTGTTGTGTCTTTTTAATATTTTCTTAGACTTTATGTCTTTCTAGAACTTTGCTTTATAAATGTTGGAACTTATTTTCTTCAAACTTTTCACCTCTCACCTCTACCCTCTATTTCATTGCATTCTAGAAGTTTCCTTGGTCCCGCCTTATACTTAATTTGTTCCTCAACATTTCTTCTTGTAATACAACCCCTTTATTAAGTTAGTTAGTTTTAATAATTCTTTTTTTGTTTTTGAAGATGTCTAATTGTGGATTTTAAGCATTTTACAGTTCAGTGGTAGAACTTGTGCTTTGCATGTAAAAGGCCGAGTTAGAGCCCTAGCAACTCCTCCCTATCTCTGTCTCTTTTGCTGTCCCATTTCTTTTCTTTTTTTTTTTTTTTTTGGTGTGGGGGGATTCGAGACAGGGCTGTTGTAACTCTGGCTGTCCTGGAACTCAGTAGACCAGGCTGGCCTTGAACTCACAGAGATCCAGTGGGACTAAAGGTGTGTGTCTCCACCACTCAGCTTTGCTGTGCCGTTTCTTTGTCAGATATTAGTTTTCTGTTTGAGTTGGGTGCCTCTCTTGTATGTATTGGCTTTCTTTCAGTGTTAGCGGTTCCTCTTTATGTGATCTCTTGGAAAGATGACCATCCTTCTGGATGACACAGCCCTATTGTAGTGATTTGTGCTTTTTTCCAGTAGAGAAGGGATTAATGAGGTTATCCTAAGTGCAAGCTCTTCAACTATCACCCTGATGGTATAAGATTACAAATTTGTGTTTGGCTGCATCCGTAGTTACCCAAGGGCACATGAGGCCTGGGCTGCAGGTAGGACATTCCTGTAACCTATTTATCTTTGAAATATGCTTTATGGTTGCTATTTGATTTATACTGGAAAGCTTGTAAAAGATGAATAAATCTGTTAACAAATGGAAGATGTTCATTCATCTATTGATTTGTGCTCTTGGTACCTTTTATCCCACATCTTGGTTTTTAAAATATACATATTTCTTCTTAGCACTGTCCAGCTTAAACTGTCTGGGTTATATTCCTATGTATAATAGATAATTTGAGTTACCTACAAATCTTTGTAGATTATACTAAGAAAAAAAATGAAAAACTATAGCTATAAGAATATTGAAGAAGAACAGCAGAGAGTAAACAGGGCGCTTGCTAATGAGAAGCCCTGGGTTGATTACTCGTACCTCCAAGAAGAAAAGAAGTAGTAGATATGTTTCCAGCCATTATTAAAATCCTCTGTGGGTATAAGAGATTCAGCTTAGCATGACCCCATCATCTTGGTCATAAATACCAGTTGTCTGCCAGAGAGTTCCCTTGATTGTGTCTTAACTGATAATAGACATGATAATTTGAGAGAGGCCAAGTACTGTCCTGTTGGCTTGAACCTACCCTTGTCTACCCCTTCTGCCTTGGTGTAAGGATCCTGCTTGCTGCTGCCCAAAATACAAAGTTTGGGATCTCTTAGTCTCTTTTTATTTAGTTGTTACTATTTGTATTTGGATAGGTTCTTCCTCTTTAGCCCAGGCTGGCCTTGAGTTCTTTCTTGCCTTAGACTTTCTGGTTCTGCTATTGCAGGTTTGTGCTGCCACACACTCTACTGTGATGACTGGTTTTCATACACAGTGAATAGATTTTTTCTAAAACAAGAGGTTTAAATTACCTTGCTGAGACTCGTGCCTTTATCCCCATTTGGTTGGCAAACGTTAAAGTTATCATTTCTGATGTTGCCAGAAATGATATATAAATGATACCTTAAAGTAGTCCTTTGGGGGAAAAGTCTCAGTGGTTTTGAACTGTAAATAACCATCCTATCTTCCCATATTCCTTCATCAGCTTGATTAATCACTGTAGTCTGAATTTATGCTTGAATGTCAGTTACTTCTTAATAATTGTTTTCTCTCTTTTCAGAACTCTCTGGATAGAGCCCAAGCAGCCAAAAACAAAGGCAACAAATATTTCAAAGCGGGAAAATATGAGCAAGCCATTCAGTGCTATACTGAGGCTATTAGTTTGTGCCCTACTGAGAAGAATGTAGATCTTTCTACATTTTATCAAAACAGAGCTGCTGCGTTTGAACAGCTGGTATGTACTCTGGGTTTTCTCTGTTGTTTTTCTTCTGTTTATCTGCTTAAGGTCTCAGTTAATTCTACTCAGATCTAATGTACTTTTTGAAGTTCATTTGAAATTATAAGAGTTTTTCATTTCAGTTTTGCTTTCCAAAGCTATATTCCAAAATTCTATAAATTTTCATTTTTAATAAAATCAGATCGTTTAGAAGGTTAAAGTTATGTAGTAATCCTGCCCCTCTCAATAGTTTGAGACCATGTGTTCAGCTTTTTGGCTCTGTATGTGTAATATTAAAAGGGAAGAAAAAGATGAGTTCCTTTTACACATACTATTTGTGGCATGTTTTTTGTTAGTGTCATGTCTTATACAATTTTTTATGTCAGCATATCCAAATAATCATTCTTATTAAAGACTAGTAAGATTGTATGCTTTTATAGGGGACTGATACATAAAAACAGTGTAAATGAGAGTGTTATAGAGGAACTAAGATATGTGATTGCTCTGAGACTAGAATCTGGTGTTTAAAGAAGCATAAACGTCTCCTGAGTGCAGGGAAATGAAAATGGAAGTAAGCAGGCTCCAAGTCAGGAAAATCTGTAGGCGGTAAGTTTACATTTGAGCTAGTGTGATGGTGTACTTCTGGGTCTCAACACTTAGGAGGTAGAGATTCGTGAGCTGATGGCCAGTGTAGGTTACATACCAAGAGCTTGGCTGAAAAAAATGATGAATAAATGAAACAAAATGAATTTGCAATTGATTCTGAGTACAATGGAAGTATTCAAAGGATTTTAGCAGGGGAGGAATATCATCAAAGATTTCCACTGTTCTGTCAAGAATGTATTAGAATCAGAAAGGTGACAGGGAGACCAGGTACGCATATTGTTGCAATAGCCTACACTGCACCTACATAAAGGAAAGCTGAAGACCCCCAAAATTTGCTATTGCATTGGATATGAAAAATGAAGGCAAGCAAGAATTTTAATAACATTAGCATTGAGGAGTGAGACAGATAAGTAGATACTTTTACACACATCTTTAATGTAGGAGTGTAGCCTGTCTAGAGATAACTTTGTGGATCACCTGATTTTAGATGTTATGTAAAGCCAGACAATCACCTAGGGAGAAGAGAAGTGAGTTCTTGAATATTGCAACACTTAGCAATCAAGTAGAAGGAAGAAATTCAGCCAAATAAATTGAGAGAGGGCATCCAGAAACGCAGTGGATAGCAAGTAAAGTGACAAGGTAGATTGATGACAAATTGCTGCTAAGTGAGGTAGTAACTCTAAGGCATAACAAAATCTGAGCATGTGTCCATGTCATGAGATAGTTCAGAAGAGAGGTGGGGTTATGTAAACTTAATAGCTGAGACAGTAACGATCTTGGCATGGGGAAGGTATGGATCCAGATCACCGGTGATAAAGATACTTTCCTCAATTTCAGCAGGAGTGAAATGTGCTGTGAGCACAAAGCCATAGTTAGGCTTAAGGTAAAAAGATGTACTAAATATCTTTATTGCCTATTTTAAAAAAATCTAGTGGAATGTCTTTATTTCAAGTATACGTACACATAGATACATGTGTGTATGTGTATATCTGTCAGCGTACATACATATATGCACATTTATATGTATATATAACAAGAATGTTTTTATAGTATATCACATTTATTGGAATTGGAAATGCTTTTATTGAGAAACTGTTAACACTTGGAGTGTTAGATTTTGAAAAGTCAGTTTTGTTGAACAATACTGTTTTCAATGTAACTTTCTTTTTCATGCTTTCATTACAGCAAAAATGGAAAGAGGTGGCCCAAGATTGTACAAAGGCTGTTGAACTTAATCCCAAATATGTGAAAGCTCTCTTTAGACGTGCAAAAGCCCATGAGAAGCTAGACAATAAGAAGGAATGTTTAGAAGGTAAGGGTGTTTCTTTTTTCGAGGGAAAATTGCTAGAGGCTTTGTAGCAATCCGTAAATTTATATGAACTTGTCTTGTTAGTGTAGAAATCAGCTAATTGTCCTATTATGTTAAACCATTTCCCAGTTGAGACTTTGTTCTCTAATTTTTGTTTTGTTTTATGTTTGAGGTTTGTTTGTTGGGTTTGTTTGTTTTGAGACAGGGTTTCTCTGTTGTAACTCTGTCCTGGAACTCACTCTGTAGACTAAGCTGGCCTCAAACTCACAGAGCTAACTGCCTCTGCCTCCCGAGTGCTGGGATTAAAGGCATTTGCCACCACCGCCTGACCATTCTCTAATTTAAATTGAAATTACTGGTATATACATTACATCTCTATTTTCAACTGTGGCATTATTTATTCATTATTATCATTTATGTAGACCAGCTGGCATCAAACTTACCACCTGCCTCTGCCTTCCAAGTGCTAAGATTAAATGTGTGCACCACAGCACCCAGCCTCAACTGAGTAATTATTAATGAATAATTATTGAGTATTTTTAAGTATAGAGTATTATTAATGACTATTAATGAATAATAGTTAATGATACTCATTGAATAATTCTTTGAGGAAATAAGAAAGGTAATTTTAGCAGGTTAGCGTTGACATATTTTCAGCTACTTTCTTGTATAAATGTGGAATAACTTAGAGATAAGTCATTAAAGAAAACACCTTTTGCCCTTCATATTTTCAAACATTTTATACATAATTACAGATTTATAATTGCTATAAACTATCCAAGTGAAATGTCATTCTTGGAAAATGCTATAAATGTTCTTCTGCCTCTAATTGGCCATGTTGTCCATTTTCAAAACTGCAATTAAAGTGCAGATCACAGGCTTTTAAGTTCATTTTTCTGAGTGATGTGACTAAACCAAAGTGTAATTTCTACAGTCTGAAAGTACTTTCAGTACATGTTCACATGCCCTTTAAAAACATTAGTAATAAAATTTGGCCATAATTACTCTTAATAACTTTTTGAGGTTGATACTGGGGAATAAAACTTAGGATCTCACTCACAGATGATAATCTGTCAGTTGAGATGAGCCTAAAATGCTAGCTTTTTTTTTTTTTTGAATGAGTCCTTTAAAAGGATGAGACTGTTTTAGACCAGTGGTTCTCAACCTTCCTAACAGTGTGACCCTTTAATGTAGTTCCTCATGTTGTGGTGACCCCGACCATAAAATTATTTTCGTTACTACTTCATAACTGTAATTTTATTACTGTTATGAATCATAATGTAGATATCTGATGTGCAGGATGGTCTCAGGTGACCCCTGTGAAGGGGTTGGGTCATTTTGACATACGTGCATGCGCACACCCCCATGTGCCCCATTGGTTAAGAACGACAGTTTTAGATAATGTTCAAAAATTTAAAAGTTTTGTGATGTCATATAATGGTTGAAAGAATGTTGTAACTGTTGTTGCTATTTGATTTGGTTTGGTTTTTCAAGACAAGATTTCTCTGTATACAATGGCTTTGGCTGTCCTGGGCTGGCCTCAAACTCACAGAGATTCTCCTGCCTCTCCTCCCATGTGCTGGGATTAAAGGCGTGCACCACACCAGGATGAGGATGTTGTTTTTAAAATGGGAATACTAAGTTTTTATCTAGACTTTGAAGTTACTAGCAGGTAATAATTGACAGAGAAGAGGCGTTTTAGATCAAAGATATGGAGTGAGAAATAATTGCATTAGCTCTAGCCAAAGTTAATAGGGAAATGTAGTACCATATTGACGTGTTTAGAGGAATAAGGATGTAGAATTGTGAAAAGTGGAGATTAGAAAGAGAGGAAAACAGCTATTACATGAGTACTTTAAATAAAAGGATAAATAATTAGGAAACTTCAGTTCCAAACCACTTTATTGTGAGCTTCTGTATAGCCAGTTGAAAGGGTGTTTTGAGGTAGATTTTTAGTTCTGTGGCAAGGTAGCTTTGGAGAGAAAGAATAACTCAAAGGCTTTTTAAAAGCTGCTTAGGAGGTGAGGCAGGAGTATTAATTGGGTGGAGGGGTTTGATAACAGCTAGGCAGCATAGCAAGATGTAGGAGTCTGCTGTGTTCATTTCCTTGTGTTCTGGATTCCTTGGGGGCTTTGCTATCTACAGAATGTTTAGAGCATTGAGAGACATCAGAAATTAAACAAAATAAGCCATTCATTTCACAGAAAAACAAACCCAAGAGAAGTATTGACAATTTCTTGAGAATTAAACAACCCTGTCTTGCTTTGAGTCAAGTTTGGCATTTTGTAGTTCAGTTATACCTATTGTCATCTTCACAATAATTCCATAATTTCACTTGTCCATCATTTCCAGATGTCACTGCTGTGTGTATATTAGAAGGGTTCCAAAATGAGCAGAGCATGCTGTTAGCTGATAAAGTTCTTAAACTTCTTGGGAAAGAGAACGCCAAAGAAAAATATAAGGTAAATTAATATGAGTTGAGTAATAGTTGGATACTGCTTGAACCTGAACATAGTGTTTATGATAACAACTGAAATTAGAACTAGGTTGTGTTTCTTTTTCCTATACTCTTAGGTTGTTATAGCATATTCATTTTCAGTAAGTCCAAAGTTCATTTTTATGTATTAGGAATTGCCATGCAATAGCCCAAAGACCAAATCTAGTCTGCTTCTTATACGTCAACCACTTGCATATTGTTTGGGGCTACTTTTTGTGATTGCTATAACAGTGGGTGTCAAAATATGAAAAGTCTATATAGTCTACAATGCCTAAACTGTCTATCACATGATCTTTTATAGAAAACTATTTGCCAACTTTTGCTCTGTATCATTAGTTTCTAAAGGTAAACTGTATTCATGGACATTGGTTAATGATAGAGTTGAATTCAACCTAAAGCTCTGTGGTAGAGCAATGGGTACAAACACATTTTCACTTGGGAGGCTAAGGTAGGAGGAGCACCACAGATTTAAACCATCCTGTGCTACAACCCTATTTTTTTAAAACAAGAGAGAAAAGGCATGGCCTCTTCCCTACAGCCCTTCATTTTAATGGGACAGATGTTATTAAGTATAAAAGACCTAATCCAGTTAAGTATTGGAGTGGAAAAGTAAGTAGAATGCTGGGAAGCTAACAGAGCTTAGCTAAAAGTCACTGAAAATTCACTGCTAAATTTAAGGGATTCAGGGCAGCTGTTCCTTTTTTCTTCACCAGTCACTTCATTTTCTCCTAAATTGATCTTTGTAGCTAATCTGTACAGCTGGGTTTAGTTGGCACATGCTTGTAATTCCAGTACTTGGAAGGCATAGCAAGGGGGATTACAAGTTGAAGGTGAGCTATTCTGTATAGAGTGAGAGACACTGTCTCAAAACAACAAACACTTAACAGATTTCTTTAACATATGCTTCATGTATTAACATGTACTGTGAGTCCAAGAGCAATGTAACTAACTGTACTAGGACTCCGAACATTTTTTGCCTTTGAGCAACTCATAATGGAATTTCTTAAAACCACCTTTGAAATGTGAGATTCCCAGTCTTATCCTATGGCTTAAAGCTTAATATTGTAACTTAATTTGAGAATGAAAACCCACCTCTTAAAAGTTATTCTCATTCTGCAGTGTACTTGCTTATTTGATTAGTATTTTCTCATTTTAAAAAGAAGCTTAAACATGATTGACTTTCAGAACCGTGAACCTCTGATGCCATCTCCACAGTTTATTAAGTCTTACTTCAGTTCCTTCACGGATGATATAATTTCTCAACCAATGCTTAAAGGAGAGAAGTCTGATGAAGATAAAGACAAGGAAGGAGAAGCGTTAGAAGTTAAAGAAAAGTAAGTATATGCCAAGTATGTTGTCTCCTGGATGGGCTGCCGTGCCATGAAATTTGCCTGGAGCACAAGTAGGTTCACAGTCGCCTTTAAAAGAAAGTCTGTATACAAATACAGTCAAATATAACTTTAAATTGTATATTATTAACTATTATAGATATGTCTCTCTAGCTGGTATCTGTTATTTCTCTGGTACTTCAGATTTTACTGTCAGAGTCTATCCTGCTTTTATAGTCTAGTGAGATTATCAAGAAAACACTCCTTCAGTCAATTGATGTGGTTGGTAGACATATGAATAAAGGTGCTACCTTAAATTATATGTAGCTCAAATTCCAAATGTTTAAGTGCAGGGTAGCTCTTAAGTTATAAACTGATGGGTGTTTTTTGTCCTTGTCCAGTACAGTGATGTACCTAATGACTTCTTGTATTTAATACTATAGAAAGCTGAAATCCAAACACAAGTGCCTTTTTGACTGTAGATCTTGTGATTTAATATATGTGCAATCTGGCTTGCTCATTCCTTCATATTTGTCAGTGCTTCTGTTTTTTAGTTAGGCTAACTCCTCACCGAGGGAAGGTAATAGTATTACCTGTTGGGTATTTATTAATGTATGTGGAAGGAAGAGAAATACTCCCTGTAGTTAAACATAACTGAGTTTTAAGGAAGTCTGCATAATTACACCAAAATATGTAAATATTAATTGGTATACAATCTTTCAGAAAGTTATAGTTGGGAAATAAGTGTTTTAGATGTCACATAACCTTAGTAACCGTGATACAGGCAATTTCCTCTTCTGTTAAACAGTCCTCATGCATAAAAACTACAGAAAAGTTCATCACATTCTATGGACTGTGTTATGACAAGATGAATCATAAACTCACAAGAACATACAACTGGAACTACTGCTGCAATTTGTAGTTTGATCTCACTCTGAGCCTTAGTGTTATCTTTTTGGTGAATTCTTAGCTCACAGGGTTATTTTAAGATTTAGAGACCTATGTAATCACCATGTTTTCAGTAAGTGGGAACCTTTTTCTTTCAATCCGATTTATAATTGCTCCTATTTTCTTACCCTGGTAAACCGAGCAACAAAATACAGAATAAAAGGTTAGTGAGAAGTTTGAATAATTTGATATAATTTTTCTTATAAATCACATACCAGTTTTCTCTATCTAGACTATAACAACTCAAATGAGAAACTGTACGTTATTTACAGTGCCCCTTATATACAGGTGCTCTTTTGCTTATGAGAGGTTATACCCCTATAAACACATTGTAAGTTGAAAATACGGTTAAGGCAAATGTGTGTTTGCTTTACCTAACCCACTGAGCAGCATACACTGTAGAGAATCAGTTATTTATACTGTGGATGATTGTGAGCTGTGGCTCACTGCTCCTCTCCAGCATCATTGGATGGTATTGTACCACATGTCTCTAGCCCACAGCAAGATAAAAATTTGAAGTATGTTCTTCCAAAGTACATCATTTTAATACCCAACTGTCATAAATCAAATGTCTTAGAAGTACGGTAGTACATGTTTTTCAGTCAGAAACCTTCATTAAGTATCTCTAGTAGTAACCATCATTTTAGAAAAAGAATGTTATATTTACTGCATTTTAAGAAGAGAGGTCGTTCCAGTGGACTCTGCAAGATAGCTTGTTCGGTAAAGGTGCTTGCCTCACAAGTCTGGTCACCTGAGCTAATTTGGGGCCTCCTTTTAAAGGTGGAACGCTAAATCTATTTGAGGCACTTCAGTGTTTTTCAGTGTTTTCAGTGTTGAGGCACTTTCTTCCTTGTTCAGTTCTTCCTCCACAAAACAATGATCTGTACAAAGCACAGGTATGGCTGCTCCTCTTGCCTTGATTATTGTCTACTTCCTTGTTCTCTTAGCCTTCCTGATAAGGCCCAGGTAAGAAAGTAAAAGAAGATCCCCATCCATGTTAGAGAAGAGTGTCTTTCTCATTAGCTCACCTCATATTAGCTAATGTTTGAATCCAGGGTACTGACCTAAAGCTTGTGCCAATGACCCTGCTATCTCTGCTTGAAAATCCTGCTGGTTAAGAAATCTTAGTTTAATCTCTAGCCCCAACTCCAGTCCAATACTGACTGGTTAACATAGGAGGAAATAAATCAATTTCCTGTGTTTGCTTTCATTTTCAGTTCTGGATATTTAAAAGCCAAACAGTATATGGAAGAAGAAAACTATGACAAAATCATAAGTGAATGCTCAAAGGAAATAGATGCTCAAGGCAAATACATGGCAGAAGCATTACTACTTCGAGCCACCTTCTACCTGCTTATTGGCAGTGCCAATTCGGCCAAACCTGACTTAGATAAGGTCATCAGTTTGAAGGAAGCTAATGTAAAGGTAATGAAATGTGTGTACGTGTGGAAAGCTATGAAGTGAACACGATTAGTTCTTCAGTTGCTTTGCTGATACCTTAGCATTTCACTAGCAGTGCTCTGAGAGGCTTTTTTATTTTGAAGAATCTACATCTAATAATATTGGTATAGTGATCTGAAGCAGTAATACTTATCTTTAGATAAGAAAATCAGCGTTTTTTACAGCATTTAGTACTGTTAGCTCCCTCTGTGGCCATCACCTACTGTGAAAGACTATTTGTACTGTGGCAGCAGTGTGGTTGATAACACTCTTCTAGGTATTGTGGAAAAAATTTCTTTTGAAATTCAAAACTTTCCTATTGAAGTTACCCTACAAAATGTTTCCTTAATTTCTGTTTTCATGCTGATTTCCTAATTACTGAAACTATTATATTCTGCTGTAAAGAGAATGTATTGTTGCTTTGAAGAAGCCACCTGTATTCATATTCATGAGTTTTAGCTTAACAGCAAGGAGTAAAAGTATCTACTTTATGCCATGTAAACAAAACTCAAAATGAACTAGAAGCCTAAGTATAAGAACTAAAAATAAAACTCTTAGGAAAACATAGGAGTAAAATTTGTTATCATGTATTATTAGAAAGGGGTTTCTGAGATATAACACCTAAAATATAACTTCAGAAAAGAAAAAAAATGCCAGCAAGAGGGCTCAGTAGGTAAAGAACTTGCTGCCAACTTGCTTTCAATGCCTGGAGCCCACATGGTAAAGAAAGGACTCAAGCCAGTTGTCCTCGATTCCCACACATATACCATGACAGACGCATGTGTGCACATGTATGTGCACACACAGTAAATAAACGAATGTAAAATGAGAAAAATAACAGCTTTTGAGCGGGGCATGGTGGCTTGTACTTGAGTGACTTAGATTGGAAAATTGCTTGAAAGGACAGTATCAGAAAACTGAAAAAACTTTACATAGAATGGAAGAAAATATTCATGTAATAAAGGTTTTGTAATGAGAATAAAAGCTTAGAACGCAACAGTAAAAGACAACCTAATCTTAAAATGTGATTCGGACAAAAAATATTCTGCAAATGACCAATGATAGCATGAAAAAAGTGCCCCAGCACCATTATGTGTTAGGACTTCGTTGAGGTACCTCTTCATTCCCATTGTGATGGCTGTGATTAAGGAAAAAACAATCAAGGGCACAAGCAATAAGACCATAAACCAAAAACACGCATTATAACAAATACCTGAAAAGATACAGAAAAATGGGAATTGTTGTTGCTGATGGGAATGTAAAATGGTAAAGATTCTTTGGTTTCTTAGTTTGCCAATTCTTCAAAAAGTTAAAACATGTAGCTGCCATGTAATCTATAAATGCTGCTTCTAGAGAATTGAAGGCATATACATACGCACATGCCTGAATGTTCACAACAGTATCGTGGTAGTCAAAAAATAACCCATATGTCCAGTATCTACAGTGAAACATTGTACAATAAAAGGAATATAAATACGCCACGTAAATTTGTATATACTAAATGAAAACTAATGAAAATACTAAATACTACTAATGAAATAATAAATATGAAATACACTAAATGAAAACCAAAAAGAACCATATAATATGAAACATTCAGAATATACAAATGTATGGAAATGGCTAGAGGTAAGTGGTTTCCAGGCAGTTGGGTTAGAGGGGTGTGCTCAATGTGTGTGTTCTTTAGGTACAATAAAAATGTAGTGATCAATCTTCAATTTAGTTAATAAACTGACAAATTTGCACATAGTCTTTAAAAGGGTGAACTTTATAGTAGGAATTACAGTTTTGTTTTTTTTATCTAAATTGTAACCTTTTCTCATTGGGTGTGTAGCTTCGAGCAAATGCCCTTATCAAAAGGGGCACCATGTGCATGCAGCAACAGCAGCCTATGCTGTCTACTCAGGATTTCAACATGGCTGCTGAGATCGATCCTCAGAATTCAGATGTTTATCACCACCGAGGACAGGTAGATCTGATCTTACCTAGAAATCTGGTTGATAACTTGATAACTACTTTTCAGGATTTCTTGAAATACTGTGAACTCTTGGTATTTTGCAAATTGGATTGGCCTTTATTTACTTAAACATCTTGTATATTAAATATAATTTTGATATTGTGGAAGAAAGGGAAGACAAAACATGTTTTGCTTGACACATCAGCTAGTTTTGGGGTGTTCCTAGTTTATAGGTTCTCAGAGAATAAACACTAATCCCACTTAGTAAACATTGCAGTGAGTTTTTGTAATTGCATATATTTGTCTGTAGGGGTTTATTCACATGAGTGAAGGCTCCCAGGAATACCAGAGGTGTCAGATACCCCTGGAACTGGAGTTATAGGCACTGTGGCCTACCCAATATGGATGCAAGGAACCAAATACGCTGTAACAACTGAAATTATCAATATTTGTTTATTTATTTTAGAACTAAGTCTCACTTGTACAAGGTCATCTTGAGCTCACAGTCCTCCTGCCTCAGCAGCCCGAGTACTGGAATGCAGATGTACCTGGCTTGATATTCTTTCTAGGGAAGGATTTTGTCCAGTGTTTCTGAAAGATGTTATGAAATGTGGAAATAACATTTCAAACTTATGCCATTTCTGTCTTTATTTTTCGTATCTTGAAATTAATTGAATGGTAGTTATATTAAGTATAACCTGCTTTGAAATTTAATACAAAGGTACTTAATATTTTTTACATTTTTTTTTATCCAGATTGCAATAAAAAGAATAGATTGTCATCTTTTATTTTTAAATCATACATCAGTTTTAAAGTTTTAGAATCATGGCCTTTTCTCCTGCAAAGTAATGTTATATTTAATAATTAATAAATACTGAGCATTAAACTGTGATTACTGGAGAGAACTGTGGTGCAAACTTAAATGTTGTTGAGCCTGTTGCTTTGATTGCATTTAATTATGTTTTCTTTCCGTAGCTGAAAATTCTGCTGGATCTAGTTGAAGAAGCAGTGGCGGATTTTGATGCATGTATTAGATTAAGACCCAAGTTTGCTCTTGCACAAGCTCAGAAGTGTTTTGCATTGGTAAGTGCTGTTTTCTCTTGTGATTTCTTGAGCACCATTCAGCAAACTAAGTATCTTATCATCTACGGAATCATTTGTTTTTCCCAAAAATGTTTTCAGGGGAAGAAAAATGTTTTAAAGCATGTCAATCAATATGTCACTAGCCTTAGACTCAACCCTCCTGCCTTAGCCTCTCGTGCTGATGCTGCAGTGTGCACTGCACACCCAGCTCCTGAGTTTATAACAGAAATGCTTCTCTACCATAAACTAGTATGAAGGATTCAAAAACAATTTGAGGAAATAATTTATAGTCATGATATGACATAACTGCGTATGCTTTCCCTATGGCCAGTTCTAAAATAATTTTCCCTCAAAAGAAAGGGTGTCATAAAGTTTGTTAATAGGTTTAAAATGAAAATACAGTTACTACATAAAAAGTCTGTAGATGGGATCTATCTTGGTGATAAGAGTGTGTGAAGACCTAGCATGTATGTGTAAGGAATTGTTTTGAATTTTGGCCCTGAAGAAATGTAAATAAATCAAAATTATGCCATCTATATGCTTGGTTAGCTTGTCTTAGTTTTCATTGCTGTGAAGAAACACCATAACCGCTATAGGAAGCTATAAAAGGAAGCATTTAACTGGGGGCTGCAGTTTCTCGGGGTTAGTCCATTATCATGTCAGAGAGCATGGCAACAGGCTAGCAGGCAGACAGGTAGGCATGGTGCTGGAGCAGAAGCTGAGAGCTTACATCTGATCCATAAGTAGAGAGAGACTGGGCCTAGCATAAAACATCAAAGCCCACCCCCAGTGACACATTACCTCCAATAAGGCCACACCTCCTAATCGTTCTCTCTCACACACACACACACACACACACAACAACGGAGACTGATCTTTCAAATATATGACCCTGTAGGGGCCTTTCTCACTCAAACCACCACAAGGTCTCAAGAGTCCCTCTGCTTTCTGTAGAATTCACAGTGGCCCTGCAGCTCTCTCTGACATACTGCTGAGTTGTTCCTTGGAGTCTTTTTAGATACAGCAAATTATGTTAACAAGTTACCTGCTTTTCTGGAAATGCTTACGTAATATTCTGTATCTTTTATAATATGTTAAGATTTTAGAAGTTTTCTACCTCTTTGACTAGATTGTTTTGATTTTTAAACAGTATCGCCAGGCATATACAGCAAACAATTCCTCACAGGTTCAGGCAGCTATGAAAGGTTTTGAAGAGGTCATAAAGAAATTTCCAAGGTGTGCTGAAGGCTATGCACTTTATGCCCAGGTAAGTGTAAAAATTAAAGAACTGCATTTGTAAGCTGAATCCAAGCATGGAATTGTGCTTGCCTGATTGCACTTTCTGTGGAAGCAGGCAGCTTTGTTTTTGCTTTGCTTTTCAAGGCCCATGGCATGGTCCTGAGTCACCTCAGGAGGACCTCCTGAGTCATACAATTTGGAAATCGTCATCCTAGGCTCAGAAGGTAGAGGTGCTCTGGGCAAACATTTCTCTCATGCTTTTAGTAGGATTGGATTGACAGAAGCACATTTCCTTTAGAAAATTTACTCTTTACTTAAATGATGGGGAAAATCTCCATGGCATAGGGGGTCTTTTTGTTTGATCCAAGTCATTTAATGTTTATCTAAGCTGTAACAGGTTACTTTCCAGCATATATAATTTCCTTCTCTAAATCTTCTTTCTCTCACTCTTCCCACTCCCTCACCCTTCCACCTTAGTCCCCTTTTACTTCTATGTCACATGTATTCTGTTAGCCTGTTTACCTTTACACTCCTGTGGTCCCCTTTCTGGTTCATGATCTGTACCCACACTTACACCCACATATAATAAAACACACACAAATTAAAAGTTGAGCTGTACATACAAGATAGAACATGCGATACTTGTCTTTATGAGTCTAGGGTACTTCGCTTAATAAAATAGCTTTCAGAACTGTTTACTTAGTGAAGTTGCTTGTCATCTTTAAACAGGAGAAGATACTAATCTTTTCTGGAACGTCCTAATTTAATATCTGTGCTGCCAAAGTGAGAACTGTCTAAAATTACCCACCCACCCACCTAGCCCTTCCTCCGCCCTCACCCCAAATGCCAGAATTCCCTTGAATTGGAGTTGGAGATAGTTGTCAGCTGCTGTGTGGATACTGGGAATCAAACCTGTGTTCTTTGGAAGAGCAACCTGGGCTTTTAACCATTGAGCCATCTCTCCAGCCACTTTCTAAAGTCCATCCTTCCTTCCTTCTTTCTTCCTTCCTCCCTCCCTTTCTTTTTCCCCTCCTCCCTTCCTTCCTTTCTTCCAACAAAACGATGTAACTTTGGCTGGCCTAGAATTCACTGCATCAATCAGACTAGCTTTGAATTCATAGTGCTGGGAATAAAGGGATGCACCACCAAGCCTGGCTAAAAATTCTTGCTTTATTGTTTTAGAGTTAAAGCTACAGAAAGCAAGCCGGGTGCTGATGGCACACACCTTTAATCCCAGCACTTGGGAGGTAGAGGCAGTCAGATCTCTGTGAGTTCCAGGATAGCCAGAGTTACAAGAGAGAAATCCTGTCTCAAGAAACCAAAAAGAAGAAAAAAGGGGGGAGGGGGACTACAGAGAGCAAGATTTAATCCCAAATTTACTTTATTCTAATCTGAAATTCTTGAAAAACATTAATTTTAAAACATCTATATTAATACATAGCCTTCTCTTCCCTTTGTCTTTCATTTGATTTTTTTTTTTTTATTATAAAAGAAAACCCTAAGGGCTTTCCCCATATATATCACAGAAGTAGAAAACATTGCTATCTCTGGTAGACCACTCCCCTAGTTCCTTAATATTGCTAGTTTTATCTTATTTTCCTTTATGCTCTTTAGTAACATTTCGTAAAAGACTGGGAGCCTGTGAGAAGGTTGATTTGTGTAGGAATATTCTTCCAGTGTGTCATACACATCACTGGGCAACAGCTGATAATCTGGGACATGAAACAACCTAGAAGTTGTTATCTCTTCAGTTTTAGTTCTTCCCAGTTCTTTATAAAAATGAAACGTTATTGCTCACTACACACAAATTAGCTATAAAAGTATGCACAATGTAAGACTATACAAAGGTAAACTAAGACAAATGAACATTTATAACATAATCAACTGGACAGTTACCATCCTTACCTTTGTCTTAGAATTCAGGGCCTTTTTTGCTATTAATTTCTGTGAGGAGCTAACAAAGCAAAGACTACTGCCCTTAAGTGAAACTAATACCAGAAAGATCTTTTCTGCAGCTTTGTTTCCAAGTTGCACACTTCTCTTTTCCCTTTGAAATGGGTTTGATTCATAGAAGTGTCCACAGCACTAGCATTATATCACTGGATTTTTTTTTTTTTTTTTTTTTTTTTTTTTTTTTTTTTTTTGAGACAGGGTTCCTCTGTTGTAACTCTGGCTGTCCTGGAACTCACCAGGCTGGTCTCAAACTCACAGATCCACCTGTCTCTGCCTCCCTAGTGCTGGGATTAATGGTATGCACCACCATCACCCAGCTGGCACTGAAAATTCTAATGTAACTTTACACATGCACGTGTATTAATTGATAGTTGTTTTCCATAACATCTAGAAAAGTTTAAATTTTTTCTTTCAACTCTCAAAGCTTGGGCTTAGATGTTAACACTTCTTAAAGCTAAAGCCTTGACATGTTCTAGCATCCATGAAAACAGGTCTTATTTTAGCCGTCAGTATAGTTATGGAATGACTGATAACATACATTTGTAATATAGTCTTTGAAATGAATCTAACCCTTAGATTAATTCCATTAATAATAGTATGATAAATTATAAGTAAAAGTATAATTACAAGTAGTAATATGATGATACAGCTGTCATTAAAAGTAGGTTGTCCTGTATCCTACAATTTCTCAATCTCTTTGCATGACTAATTATAGTAGGTACTACCTAAAAACTCAAGTAATTAAGATGTAAAATTTAAACTGACTTAAATTAATTCCAAGCAGTAATTTGACAGCGAATAAGTTTTAATATATAAGCAGTATACTGTTGAATTTTTCAGGTTAGCAGTTACATTGATATATATAACTGAAGTTTCTCTTCACATAGGCATTAACAGATCAACAACAGTTTGGTAAAGCTGATGAAATGTATGATAAATGTATTGATTTGGAACCAGATAATGCTACAACTTATGTTCATAAAGGGTATGTATTTTTCTGGTGATGTTTGTTCCAATAAGACACTAAATTTCTTTCACAGTAATTGAATATTTCTTTTAACCTTACAGAAATGATTAACAGTATAGTAGACATATCAATGAACTAATTGGTCAATTCCTTACAGTATGTGGATGGTTATTTTTTAATCTTTCTGCATATGAACATGGTATCTGTGTGTGTATGTTGGACACACACTAGTCTGAGTGTCAGTCCTCGCTTTTCCACCTTCTTTAAAACAAGGTCTAATGCCTGTCTCAGCCTCCCCACCCCAACAAAAAGAATTTAGTTATTATACCAAATATGAGTAATCATTGAGTATAGATTGTTATGTGATATACTGCTTAATGGTGTCATTTAAATAAACATCTATTATTTTACTTTTCAAATTTACCAATGAGTTATAAGTTCATACTATTTCTCTTAAGGCAAATTTTGTGAAACTGGTAATTCTAATTATAATACACTGTGAAAGAACTCGTAAATGCAAACCTGTTTGTGTGTTTGTTTGGAAACAATCTTACTTTGTAGTACTGGCTGACTTTGAATACATAAAGATCACCTCCTTCTGCCTCCCATGTGCAAGTCTACCATCATGGCCAGATGCAAAGTTAATTTGCAACAGTTTTGTTGTAGGAAAGTAAGCTATATAAAGATTAAAATATTGAGAGTCTTGGGAAGAAGTTAGAAGCCAACCTGAGCTAAAGAGCATAAAATAATTATTGTATTTGTTGTAGTATACATCTGTGGGTGAAGTTAAAAAAAAAAAAGACATAAAATTAAAGACTAGATGGGACTGGAGAGATTGCTCAGCAATTAAGAAGAGTCCTTATTCTTCCAGAGGACCCAAGTTGAGTTCCAAACATCCATGTCGTCAGGCAACTGAAAACCACCTGTAACTCCAGTTCCAGGGGCTATGACACCCTCTTTTGGCCTCTACTAGTGCTTGAATACATGTGCCATACATTCACAAAAACACACATGTACATGAAAGGAAAAAAGATGTAAAGGTTATAAAAGAAGTATTTCATACATTTACTTTTTTAAAATGATTGTATCAAATTATTCAGAATTTATAATATATTTAATAAGTTGAAAATAATGCAGCAATTTTGGTTTCATAAGGATAAAATAATTTGTATTCTTACAATAAAGGGAGAATTAATTTGCAGGACAATTTTTTGGCAATATGTATAACATACTTTTTATTTACATGAAATGGAACCAAACACAACTGAGACTAGAGGCCGACTACATACTAGAGTAGAAATTAGCAGAGTAGAAATGACACCTAAACACAAAACTCTTCTCTGCAGCCTGTTGCCAGGAATTGGAACCAGGACTGGATTCCACAGTCAAAACTGATTCCAGGACAGGAGAGGCAGGGAGTGAGTAAGGAAGGGGGCTTGGAAGCAGGTGACTTACCCTTGGTGCTTACATACAGAGTCACTTGCCTCTGATTCTTAGAAATACAGAGGCAAAGAAGACTCTCATTGCTTTATCGGTCTGGCTGTGCAATTCAACATCAAAATGGGGACCAAAGGCCTCCGGTGCGGTGTGGATTATATTCTGCCATAGTCTATCAGTACTGGGTCCGTCTAACTGCTTTTTTTTTTTTTTTTTTGCATTTCCAGTTTACTTCAACTTCAGTGGAAGCAAGATTTGGATAAAGGTTTGGAGCTTATAAGCAAAGCTATTGAAATTGACAATAAATGTGATTTTGCATATGAAACCATGGGAACTATTGAAGTGCAAAGGTAACTTAAGAGTTTCTTCTTAGAAAATGTAATGAAGCACCATAGATTTTGTTCTTATTACATACATTTGATTATCAGTTGATATCCATTAAATTTTTAAAGCTTAATGTACTTTTTATGCATTCCCTAAAAATTTGGGAATTTTCACCTCATTTCATTATTTTTCCTAACTGAAAGTTGCACTTATGAAAGTTGTCAGGCTTGTGCCTTAAAAAGTGAAACTAGGTCTTTATCTGTTGTATATAATTTCTTTTTTTCACTTGTATTGTTCCTTGGGGGGACTAGAAACACCTGAAATGCGGTTTAGTCAGTGCCAGCTAACAGGAATCAGGTAGCCAGGCTGCAGGATCTGGATCCTGCCACAGAGGAGCAACCAGCCTAGGAAGTGGGCAAGTTGTAACATTCTGAACTCCTGAGTTAGAAACTAGTTTTTTTTTTACAACTCTGATTTCCATAACTTATTTTGTATAAATACTTACCTAGAGTTGCACTTAAGGTCTCCATTAAATGTTGGCAGCTGTGTATATAGTGAGCTATACCATCTTCCTAATGGAATTCCCTCCAGTACATATTCTATACTGTGTACTAAACTTTGATGTCTTCCACATCTCAGTTCTGTTCACCCATTATCTTTATAATGATCCCAGTATATAATAAAGAGTACAGAAACTACTGTACGGTTGATGAGGCTAATAAGGTCAAGCTGTGGGACATCAATGAGGACAAGATTTGAGTCCATACCTCACTGATGTCAAGGATTTGTCAGGAGTCCTCTTCATTCCCTGTTAGTCTGCTCTTCCTGTGACTCTCTTTTCTCTAAAATATTGCCAAAAAATGTGTGGTTCTGATGGCAGATATATAGAACTACCATTTCTTAATTTCTTATTTGTTACTGCAAGTAAAAAATTATTTTACTAGGATAGAACAGTGGTTCCTAATTGTGCTTGAGTAAAGTTCTGGATTCTTTTAGATTAGTGCATATAAAAACACTTTACATTTATTTTAAGATATTCATGGATCTTTACCTTAAGAGGATGAGGGTTGAGGGAATTTTTCTTTATGTGTTAAGTTGTACTTTAAAAATCCTTTGTAGGTCTGGGTATAGAGCTTAGCTGATGGAGTGCTGGCCCAGCACGAATGAGGCCCTGAGTTCTTTCCCCATCACAGCTGGGCATAATGACAAACATCTGAAAGAAATCTGGAGGCTGAGGCAGAACAGAGAAATCCAAGGTTCTTCTATACTACATAGGGAGTTTTAGGCTAGGCTAGGCTAGGCTAGAAATCATGTCCCTAGAAAAGAAAGTTTATTATAAATCCTATCTTAAAATTAAATGATTGTCATTGCTTATTGGGCTGATATTTTGCAAATCTTCTAGCTATTGACAAAACAGCTCCATATGAATTCCTAAAAAGTTAATTGTGTTAGCCATATACTACAGCTTCCTACAGTATGGTCACCTTTAAATATGCTCACCTTTAGGGGTACTTACTTACATCCTGACAGTTATCTAGCACTGACTTTGATTTTAGTTGTAGGATTACACACAGCATACACACACAACATATATAGATAACACTAGTTACCCCAAACAGTTGTTGCTCAGTAACTATAAAACTTAGCCACACTTAAATGTAAGAGGTAAACTTTGTTAGCCATAGCATGTTCATCTACTTACTCAAAAACAGGTAGTAATTACCAACTTTTTCACTTAGTTTTACTATGGTATGAACATTCATCTGCCTGTGTATACAGGGGTAGTAGAACTATGGGGAATGTTGGGAAGAGAAGGTGGGGGTGTATTTTGTGTGAGGTTATAGTATTTGAAGTGGGCCCTAGAAGACAAGGATTTGACCAGAGTTAAGCAGAGGCGATAATCTGAGGGCTCTTTGTGATCAGATTTGATATGATCAGTAATAGAAATTGACAGGTCTGGGCATTTGGGGGGTAAGAGGTAAGGTAGTAAGAGTGTGGGCTTAACATGGTCCTCTAAGGGGCAGGCCTCTGAGGGCTACTAGTGTGCCTTGGGGACAGTGAGAAACCTCACACTTCAGCAGAAAGGAATGAGGAAGAATTATGATTATGATTGTGTTTTGTTTTGTTTTGTTTTCTTTCTCAAGACATGATTTCTTTGTGTAGACCTGGCTGTCCTGCAACTAGCTCTGTGGACCAGTCTGGCCTTGACCTTGCAGATCCACCTACTACCTCTACCTCCCAAGCTGGAGTTAATAAAGGCATGCACCACCACCACCTGGCAAATTATGATTTTAAATAACCAACTTAATTTCCCTAGTCATGCTATATTTAAACAGGATACAGGATAATATAGACATACTTTTTTTTTCTTTTTTTTTTTGAGATAGAGTTTCTCTGTTATAACTCTGGCTGTCCTGGAACTCACTCTGTAGACCAGGCTGGCCTCAAACTCACAGAGATCCACCTTCTGCCTCTGGAGTGCTGGGATTAAAGGCATGCGCTACCACCACCAGTCTAGGCATAGTATTTTTAATAGTTAGAATTCTTTAATGATTTCAGTGTTCTGTGTTAAGCACTCTTGTTTATTGTGAAAGAAACATTTTATTAGAATTATAGTAGAAAGCTTCGTGCAGCACAATTAGACTTGATTGATTACTGAGGTGAGCTTGTTAAAGAATCTTTGAAATTTTGCTTTTAGAGGAAACATGGAGAAAGCCATTGACATGTTCAACAAAGCTATCAACCTGGCCAAGTCGGAAATGGAGATGGCTCATCTGTATTCACTTTGTGATGCTGCCCATGCCCAGACAGAAGTAGCAAAGAAATACGGATTAAAACCACCGACATTATAAAACCAAGAGGAAAGCAGACTGACTCTTTTTAAAAGAAGTTTACCCCCTCTTCAACTGAACCCTGAAGACACTGTCATGAATTGTGTTGAATGGTGGAACTTAGTATTCCCTTTGTGATGTTGTCATTCATTACATCTGTTTCATGTTTAGGTGTTGTGGGCGTGACTGTTGAAGGAAGTTTGCAGTCTTGCAGCTTTTATTCCCTGTGCAAAAAAAGCTTAGAACCTGTTAAAGGGATATTAAAAACAAAGTTGTAGAATACAAACAGTAATTGGCCATGCAAATAAAAACTTTGATTTGTTGATTTGTTTTTTTTTTTTTTTTATATTGGGGTGGGGATTATGTTCTGAATGATTTTGTTTTTATAGCTGTTTGTATAATATATGAGTGTTTATAGTATGTTGGTCTTTAACATAGTAAGTGCTGTAAAATAGACTTCTTTTATATTCAATTAATCCTTTTTAATTTTTTTGAAGGATGAAAAGCTTCAATATGGATTTCAGTAAAAATTGAAAGACTTTAAGCTATTGCCAGCATGCACAGTGCCTCTGATTCTGTAGAACTTTAGTAAATTATGCAGACGCAAAATACTCTGATTGATACTTATACGGGAAGACTATAATGAGGGACTGAACAAGGAAGGTAAGATAAAAGAGATGTGTATATAATTGCCTGTGCCTATTCCATAGTAAGTACTATTTAATAGTATGCTTTTTAAAGAAAGTGGGCATATGTGAACAACCCACATACAGATGGAGTACATGTGATGATATATAGGAATATTTAATTATCTTAAATTTTCTAGTGACAGAAATATGGTAAAGGTTCAAAAAAGATGTCAGTCCTGGAGCCAGAGCATTCATTTTTGAAATGACAAGTTCAGTGCTTTAGCTATGGCTGTATTAACTTAAGGGATTTTTGAGCCAGTATTTTCAGAGATGTCCAACACATAGAGTACTTTTTGTATTGAGGTAACCTTGACCTCTAAGGACTGATGATCCGTATCCACATCTACAGGGATATGGACAGCTGACTTTGTTTTGTTCTTTTCGTTTTTATTGTACCTCATCCTCTCTTTGGAATCGCTAAGGTATGTTTCCATTCATCACTTTCACAGACTGTCCTTTTGTTTATTTATATGCTGGATTCTTCTGGTAGGGGAGGGATGTGTTCTTACTGAGTCTGTTTCCAAGATCCAGGACAGGGAGAGGTTTATTTAAGTGAAAAGCTTAAATAAAAGCAAATCTGTTAAGACTTATGGACAACAAGTCTAATTATAGTTTACATTGTTGAGAGTAAAGGACCGTTTTACACTCTTACTTAAAAGGGTGCTTTATCCCACTAAAACCAAAATAATTTTGTCTACAAATGCTGTCTTTTAGAAACTTTTAGGAATGACTCCTCTTACAAAGTTAGTCTTTGGTCAATATTGGCAAGCCTTTGGCTGATTACAGTAGGAGCAGTCAACATAACTTAAGGTAACGGGATAATGGCAAGTTGGAGAGCTCTTCATTTTGTTCCGAAATAATTCTCCAACCATGGTAACCCTAAATACGGAAATGTCCTACATCTCTGAATGTGACCTCTATGCTTAAAATTTTATTTGCATGGCTGTATTTACATTAATACTGACATTTTCTACTCTGCTCCCCTTTCTTGGGGTTGGGTAGGAAACAACAAAGCATGTGCCATTCAATACTGTCATTCCAAATACCCACAAACTTTTTTGCCTGTTGTGAGCATATTTGAAACTGCACTGAAAGCTGCACCTGTCTGTATCTTTTCTTTTGTAAATGGCTTTACATGTAAATTTACAAAATAAATACTACATTCAAGCTTTCTATCTATTCTTGAAACAGAAAGATAGGTAGATTGTTCATTTATTAACTGATACCCTCTTCATCAGTCTCTTATTGATTCATACTAACTTTGAAGATACAAGTTTTTATACTGGTGTGTGTGAAGTTTCCTGAAAACATTCATCTCTCTAACAATGAAACGAAGCTCCGGAGAACAATAGCAGAACCCCTTCCTTCCTTATACCTGCACAGCAGCGTAGAGAATGAACTGTCAGGTGTCATGGGGCTGAATTCTTCAAACTGTTTCTACAAGGGAATTTAATTCTCAACCATAGGGAGGACTTGTGACTAAGCTAAAGCCATAACCCTCAGAAGACACAGAAGCTTTGGGTTTCATAGTTTTTATATACACTAGAGAAAAAACAAACTTGAAAAGGAAATGAGGGCTAGACAGGCGTGATTCCCGGGACAACACTCATGTGACAGCTCAAAACAATGCCTGCAACTCCAGTTCCAGGAGATCCGATACCTTCTGGCCGCCTCAGGCACCAGTCACACATGTGGTGCACAAACATGTATGCAGGCAAAATAACTATACATATAAGAATGATCAATTTAAAGAATAAATAAGAGCTTGGCCCTAATGAAAATGTACAATGTTCTTCAGATAATGCTTTTTTTTTTAAAAAAAAAAAAAGAAAAGAAAAGAAATTAGCTGGCATGGTGGGATGCCATGGTGGCAGAGACAGGAGGGTCACCACTTTGAGGCCAGCTCAGGCCACATAGCAAGATACCAAATAGTAAGATACTAAGAGAGTGGGTGAGGTTGCAACTGAGTGGTAAGCAGTTTAGCCCCCTGTGGAAAGGGGCTATCAACTGACACTTCACCAAAGGTTATGTTTATGGAAGTTCCATGTATATGGAAGGATGTTTAGTATTAGTCATTAGAGAAATTAACTTTCAAAAAAAAAAATTTATTGCGTAGAGGGCAACTTTACAGAGTTGGTCCTTCTATCATAGGTTCCAAGGATTGAACTCGGGTTATCAGGCCTGCAAAGCAAGTACAATTTTACCTACTGAGAAGCTGGTCGAGGCATTGTGCCTATAATCCCAGCACTTGGGAGGCTAATATAAGAGAAGCCCAAGTTTAAGAAAAATACAAGGCTACATAGCAAAACACTGTCTCCAGAAAGTGAAAACATAATACAAATTCAACCATACTGAATGTTGATGAGCATAGGGAATAGCAATGTTAAAATGGTACAACCACTTTGAAAAATAGTTTAAATAGATATGAGCCTACCATTCTTAAAGACATGAAAAACTTACATGTTTCTAATCCTTCTTTTGAAAGCCAGAAAGAACTCAAATGTCCATCAACCAATAATACATCACTGACACACAGGTAAAATAAATTGTACCAATAAAAGTAGTAGATTATAATTCACTTTTTATTTAACTGTAGAAAATTCAAAGTACTCGATGGTGATAAACCTTATCAGTGATTCCGAGATTATAAAAAAGATGGCTCAATTAGGAATGCTTGCTGCTCTGGGAGAGAACCTAAATTCAGTTCCTGTCACCCATATTGGGCAACTCATGAATACTTCTGACTCCACACACACAGACATTAATAATACATATTTTAAAAAGCTTATAGGGAATCTTGGTGGTACTATGATATTACTGTCTTTCTTGGTACTTGATAATTTTGTATTGTACCAAATTTTACCAAATGTGTACTTCATTCTTTTAGTCAGTTGTTTTTGTTAATAACCACAATAATTATCCTTATATATATTAAGTTTTGATTTACAAGTATGGTAAACAGCTGTATGTGTGTTAGAGCAGTATTATACAGATTGCTGGAGCCAACTACACATCTCCCAAGTATTTAGAAGTAAAGCATTAAACTCCATTGTTTTCTTTTTTGTGGACTTTTTGTTTCCTTTTCTCTTATTGTCCTTGCTTATTTGTTTTGATTTTTGTGGAAGATTTTTGTTTTTGAAAGAGAACAGGAAGTTGGATGGGTGGGAAGGGAAAAAACATGATCAAAATACATTAAAACAAATTTTAATAAGAATATTTTTAAAGTGTCATGTTGACGGGATATTAGCACTGTGAAAATCAATGTTGCTACAAAGGTACATTTTCTCAGACAGCTGAGTGTCACACCATTCCCAGCCCGCCACTAGCTACACATACAAACAAAAACGTTTATAGAGTCTTCAGCTTTTAATTGTGCAAAAGGATCTTAAGATGGAAATTCCTAAGAACCATGAGACTGAGTAGCTCTTTATCAGAGGAGCTACAACATTGTTACCAGGTAGACTAGGGAGCCTGTGACAGATCAGTGGTATAATTAACATGCCCCCCCCCCCAAAAAAAAAGAAAAGATTTAGTATAGTTGATCATCTTACAGAGTATCATCCTGCTTGTGACATGTTAGAAACAAACTTCAGGGCTTCTTTGTCTCCACTGCATAGAGGTCTGCCCGTTTCTGTTTTAAAATGGGGATTTGCTGGCGAACATCAGCCAGCTTCTTCAGGTCTGCAAAAGCAGGAACATGAATGTAAAAGATTTTCCTTTTAAAAAGGGGTGTGTAGCTGTTTTCTGCCATTTGGGTCTGGGCTCTAAAAGGCTGCAGCTGTTCCAAACCACTGTCTCTAAGCTTTGAAGCCTTTGTAACTGCTGCTACCTTTTCACTGGTAACTGGACTCTCTAAGGGAACTCCACCCCCTCAGGTTTGCCGTCTCCCCCACGACAGTTACTTAGATCTAAAGTGTAACCTTTTAATCCTCCTTTAGGTTCAAAAGGTTAGGAAGGGAGGGAAGAGAAGAAAGAAGAGAGCCCTTTACAAACCTTTCTGACTGTCTTAGTCTTTCTCTGAGGCTTCCCAGCAACTGTCTGCTTTCTTTCTTATTCTCTAGAACCATCTCATCTTTATCTGTGCCTTGTTTCTGCCTGCTTTCCCTATCAGTTTTTGTGGTCACTCTTCCCCTGTCTCTACCCCAACTGTTTCCAATGGATGCTCTTATATACCTTCCTTCAAGCTGTTCCCAGAAGTCCAAGTCCATGTTAAGGAAGGCTTCACAGCACAAAAGGCCTTCTGGTAAAGTATTCCTTTATACATGCATGATTATAATTTGCAACTTATTACCAACTAACAAGTTTTCTTCCCCACCCAAACTAAAAACAGCCAAATCTCAGCATGTGATTCAGTAACATTTGCCTTATTTGAATGCTGATCCTGGACCTGGCATCACTTCAAACCAAAAAAGAAAGCCCAGTGAGATAAAGCCCTAGAGCTCACCCTCTGAACCAGATCCAGAATACTGACCAGGCTAGAAGAGAAGGGGACACCCAAAATCTGAACCGCAGCAGGGCAAATCTTACCTATATCTGAGTACAAGATGGTTTCCTCAGTGCTGGCTTTGGTTAGGACCTGCCCCCTGAAGGAGATTCAGAGAATGAACTGGGATTCACTGGTGTCTGGTGATAGTCAAGTTCACTATATTTCTCTCATTTAACAAACCAAAAGAACGATTCTAAGATCTAAAACAAGAAAATAGTATAAATTCTGGTTCTGTTGTTTATGTTGTGAACTTGTGGCACATCATGTGGAAATAAGAGCCCTGCGAGGCTTGGCGAAGAAAGCATGGAATATGTTTAATAAACTGCACACTGCTAGAAAATGATAGCTACTCCATGAGTCAACAGGAAGTGCCACACTACCTGGCGAAGCCCTTTCCAAGAGGGTCTCTATCTGTTCCTCGTACCCTCCCAGTTGCTGCCATACCTGAGGGATGGCTTGGTCAGATCTAGAACCTGCACCCCTGTGGCTGAGACACCTGACTTCTTATGCATATGAGTTTCAGCTTCAGATTGGAGGGAAAGATTTTTACCCACAGAGGCTGAATAAAAGAGGCATGGATCTATGGGCTGGCAGGAGCCATAGCCCTTCAGAAGTGCAGGGGAAGGCTAATCTTTCTGGAAAACTTTCCAGTACCCAGCCTTTTGGCCCAGAGCACAGGCTCAAAAACATTTAAAGAAATTATTGATTTCTAGAATGATGTCATAACAAACCATCTAATAAGTATAGTAACTGATTTGTACTTCAGATAGCCACAAACTCCTGGCAAGGATGAGATCCCAATACCAAACCCTTTTTGTTCCCACCCACCTGTCCTGCCAAACTCAAAAGTTCTTTATGTAACTTCCAGGCACCAATCACCCCAATATTAACATAAGCCAGAGGGCCTCAATTCTTCAAAGAGATAAAAAGTTTGCACACAGAGCACCTACAACTACTCTGCAAGAAGCACCCACTCTAGGTAGAGCCAGGAGAATTGGCTGTCACCAGCATCTAGACAGGAATGTGACAGAAGCCAGCCTAACCCTTCCAGTTCTCTAATGCTCATAAACCCTTGTGTGTGGAACTACTGAGAATCAGTATCCACATCTTGCAAAGCAGCTGCACCAAGCACACACTGAGGGACTCCTCTAGGACCCCATAGGGATATTTAAACTCTAAACATTTTGGTTTAGTGACTGGTCTGTTTATTTTAAAATTCTAGAAATGCTTCTGTATGTGAGTGTGTTTGCACATAAAGGAAAAACATAGAATAAAGCCCAACTTTTGAAATACAAAGTTCACATAAGGACATGTGTCTGAGTTGATACCCTGTGTGCGAACCCGCAGATGCCCACCATGTGGGTTCTTCCATGGAGGAGCAGCTGGACAGATGTGTTACGTTCAAGGGAAGTTCTTACCTTGCTTCTCATTCCTGCCCTGGGACCAGTCACTCAGCCTGAATCTTAGACAAAAACTAAGAATTTTGGATCTCTTTTACTAAAACCAACTGCTTGCGCATCGCTGCTGCCTTATTTACTTCTTATGAACTGCCAAGACAGCTACCTAGACAAGCAAAAGAGAACTAAGGCCAAAGACTCAGTCTGGCAAGCAGGATGGTTTCTTTCTCGCATGGACTGCAAGTGGAAGCTCTCCTTACGCCTGTCAGGGTATATGGGTAAAAAAGCGTGGGAGTTGGGGGGGGGAGACAAACGTGTCATCTTTTGACTTCCAGCTGAGCTCACCCTAAGACATACTTACCAAGGATCCACAACAGTGCTGTGTCCCCAGACTACATACGAGGCTTTGTCATCCCGGGCAGGAGAGGCTGTAGCCACGTACACCTGATTATCAACAGCTCTGTAGACAGACAGAAAGCAAAATACCTTGCACGTCATAGATCTGCAAGACATTTCTACCCAAGTATATAGTTCCTTAAAAGAAAAACTGAAAACACAGGAAAGGATTGTGGACATTGGAATGAGCATGGATTTGTGGGAATAAGACACTAAAATCAAAAAAAAAAAAAAACACAAAAATAGGCACATGGGATGATAAACTAAGAGGCTTCTGTACAGGGAATAAAGTAACAAGAATAGAAAACCTCCAGAATGGGAGAAATAACTACATATATGTAACTAACAACTCTATAAATTCTCCATATCGCAAAACAACCCAATTTTTAAATGGCAATAAATTGAAGTATGGTGAAACATATCTGTAATCCCACAGTCAGGAGGCTGAAGTAAGAGGAATCAATACTTAGCAAGACTCTGAAGGAAGAGCAATAGAGCTAAATAGATACTCATTAGCAAGAAGCCAAGCAAATGGTGCCTGAGCATCCTCCAAAGGCCCACAGCACTCCTGGAGGTTATACAAGCTTCACAGGAAATTAGGCACACAGGGAAGAAAATCAGGCTATTGAGGGTACCCTTGAAAAACATGTGGATCCTGGCCCCTCTTTTCTGCCTGGGGTGAGAAGGCCTCCACTATATTCTCCAGCCAGGTGTGAACTGAAATCTCTGAAAGTAGAACCAAAATAAATTTAACTTCCTTCAGAGTTCTTTATCTAGGGTACTTTGTCATGATAGACAGCTGACAAACAGCCAACGTACATATTTTTTAAATGCTCAATATCACTGATCATGAGACAAATGCAACTCTAAAGACCCATCACAAAACTGCCTCACTCTAGTTCAAATGGCTAGTATCAAGGAGCCTAAGGGGGACAAGCCGAAGTGAGGTATGGAAAAATAGAGCCATTGTGGAAAGCAGTGGAGTTTCCTCCAAAATTAACGCAGAACATGTGGTCCAGAAATCCTACTAAAAGGTATTAATCCAAAGGAAATAAAACAGGACATGAAAAAAATCATCTGAACCCTAGCCTTGCTGGACTACTCACAATAGCCAGGAAATGGAAACATCTTGTATCTGTTAACAAGTAGATAAGATTGTAACCTATGTACAATAGAAGGGCATTTAGCCACTGCAAAATGGATGGAACTGGAAGTCACTGTATTTGGTAAAATAGTTCAGGTATACACACAAACACACACGAGAAAGAGGAGGAAGAACCACCTGACCTTAAGGCATATGCACAGTCTAAAACACAATTGATTTCATAAGCCAGGCATGGTGAAGGTTGCACACGCCTTTAGTCCTAGCATCTGTTGAAGCCACTGCTATGGCATCAGAGACAGTGACCAGCAGCGCTCTCTGTGCAGAATCATCCTAAGTGTATCTGGATACCAGGGCAGGCTGAGTTGGCAGAATTCTATTTAAGGCTGATAACTTCCATCAATCTGGGAATCATCCAAAAAGATCGACACTGAGATGCTTGGTTCCTTTCTTACCGGGCTCGCTGAAGCAACTCCCAGTGTGCTGGTCCAGTGGTCAGATTAAAGGCTCCGGGATACACCAAGAGCTGGCAGCCTCCAGGGGTGAAAGACAAAGTGCAATGGTGAACACTCAGTGCCTCTGGTTCCTCCCTTTACACCTTATCCAACAGAGCCAAGCTCAAACCTTTCAACTCATAAAAAGGTGACAGCCTAGTAAGAAACAGCAGCACTAAGATGCTCCCTGAATTTCAGAATTTTAGAGAAAATGAGATGGATGACTGATGTCAGAACTTACACTTTCACTTTTAAAAAGTAGGGAACTGTTATTAAAATGTCACTTGGAACCAAATGATCACCACATAGTGAAGAAATTTCCAACCAATTGGGGCAGTACAGTTGCAGACACTGTAATCTCACAATGTACACACCTCATCTGCTAAACAGCTGTCAGATCATCTGAACCACTTCACTTGTTTAAGTGTAAGTGGTTTCCGTGGCCTAGTAAGGACACTGGTATGTGTTGAATGGCATCATGGAGCTTTGTAAGTTCTCTCCTTATTCCTCCAAACCAGTTCCCTGAGTGAACTAGAAACCACACCTTTTTAAAGAGGTAAAAAGATTGGGCAAAGTACTGTGCCAACCAAGGGAAAGAGAACCAGAATTTGGATCCCTGATTTGGCTCATTCTGTTTTATAGGCAGTAAGTCTTGCCCATACTCCAGACCAAAATATTACTGACTATATTTGTGAGTGTTGAAATTCATGAGAGTACACATCACTGCTCCATTTCCACTGGGCCCCATACAGCTCCAAATACTATGATAGGAGGGATGCAAAGGGTAGAGGGGACACTGAAAACATAGCTTCTGCCCTAGCTACCTAGTGTGTGAAATCACACTTGCCTCTCCCCTCCCCAACCATATCATCCCTGCTGAGCATTAGTCTGGTTAGCCAGATGTGGAACACACCTCCAAGGTTTTGTCATTTGTGCAAATTGTGTTTTTTGAACAACTTTGTGTTGAGGGCTCCCTTCATGACACAGAGACCATCCCAGAACTAAACCTCCAAGCAGCTTCCTATCCCATCTGCAGCAACCTCACCTCTTTGTGCGTAGATCTGTGCAAGCTCAGCAAAGCGGATGTCATAGCAGATGCCCAGGCCCACTTTGCAGTATGCTGTTTCCAAACAGAAAATGCACAAATGAGAGGTGAACCTCCTGTAGCATGGAATGGGAGGGTAAAACTCTGATCACATCACAAAACACTGACAAGGAAGAATAACACAGGACTCTTTCATAGAGACAATTTCTAAGTTCAGTCCTATTGGGCGGCGGACATCATCTCAGACTTCACTCACAACCTCAGAACAGCGATGAGAAGATCATTCTGAGTAGTGTGCATTATCTAATTGTGGCCCAACAGGAACTTATATTGCTATAGTCAGCAGGCAGTAACCCAAAGGAAGAACATGTCAAAACCCTAGGTTTCCATTCTGTCTCACTGCTTACTTTCCTCAATTCTCAAATTTTCCTCAATGAAAAAGTTGGATTACTATAAGAGGCAAACTTATCTGGTACGTACGAGTATCAAATGTGGAGAAACTATCACCAGGACTCAATGTTTTAGATTCTTGAAATGTAATTTTCCCAGGAACATCAATGTCAAACAGATGGATCTGCATCACAAATAATTGATTTGGTTACCTCTTTTCCCACAGGCCTCACAGTACTGGCAGATATCTCCCCATGGACAGATATGGAAATAAATACTCTAAGACTGACAATTCAAACACCATCCCCGGTTTCCCATATTGCACCTCCGAGCTGGCTGACATCCAGCCCCTTATCTTAATGCTCTATGTGGGATCTCAGGCATAGTATTAAAGAATAGGAGTCTTTACCTTGTTTCCAGTCTCTGAAGTAACAGGACTACTACTTTACTACTCCAGGAAAATGGGGAAATGATGTGGGTTTTATAACCCCTGTTTTCTACAGGTGTGCAAAATGTGCAGGCTTATCATGGGATGTAATGCGTTGCTTTTACTCACTATAAACGTTAAGGATGATTTCTCAGACTCAGAATAAAACTGACAAACTGGTAATAGAGGAAAAGACACTTGGAAGGTAGAGACAGATGTTATCTCCATGAATTTCAGGCCAGCCTGGTCTGCAGGGATAGCCAGGGCTATATAGAGAGACCCTGTATCAAAAAACCACCACCAACCACAAAGAAAATGAAAAGACCATACAGCATTTGAAAACAGGTAAGTTGGCATGGAGATACATGCCTGTAATCCTAGCACTAAGGATGCTCAGACAGGAGGATCACCACAAGTTCAATGCCAGTCTAGACTACTTGTGTTCAAAGGCAGCCTGGGCTACACAGAAAGGCCCTATCTCAAAACAAAAGACACAGATGAAATTTTGCAAATCAAAGTCAGCAATGCGTATATAATAATGTATCTCTTCGAAATGAGATTTCTTTTTCCCCCCCAAGGAAAGCAAATGTGGCTTGATTTCAGAAAATCAACTGATGTACTTTATCACATTAGTAAAGGAAAGAGTCATATGATCTCAAGGCTGTATACTGGCTGTTAGTAAACTTCTGCTGGGGGATGGGTAGCAACGACAGTGACTGAACCAGGCCTCACCCATGCTACACAAACCCTCCACCACTAGGTATATCTCCAGCCTGTATCTACAACCAACCATGTTTAAAAAAAGAAAAAGCAACATTTTCATCTAACAGTCACACTAAACGATCCTGAAACAAACATCACATTTACGGTAAAATAATGAACCTGTTCCTTCTGAAACTGGAAACAAGACAAGGACACATATTACTTAATGGTATGCCTGAGCTCCTACACAGAGCAACAAGAAAAGGGAGTAAAATACATTAAGTAGGAGAAACAAAGGATGAAACTGTCCTTCTCAGATTATATAGTTGTCACTCAAAATTAAATTAGAATTAACGAGTAAGTTCGGCAAGGTTGCTACATAACAAAACCAATGGTTTAAAGATTAATTATACCTCTAACTCCTAGCAAGAAACAAAAAATGAAAGACGATGAGATTTCACACCCCCTACTTACCTTTCTGTGCTTTACCAGTAAATGTCCATCAGGCCCAAACACAGCACAGGTGTTATACAGTTTCCCAGCATCCTCTTCAGGGATGGAGCCTTCCATTGAGAGAAATACAGTCACACAAAACAATAACAAAAAGGAATGGGCCAATAATTCTGATACTAGGTAAAGGCCTGATAAATAGTCATTTGGTTCAATAGTAAAGTTTATTCTAAGCATTCTCCCCTCCACACCTTGAATATATCTTTCAGTGATGAAACTCCAAATTATTGATGAAATGTAATTAGGTCAGATGTCAGAGGACGGTTTAAAAAATAACTAAACTGGCCCCGAAATTCAGCCATGACATTGAACAATAGTTAATATGTAACATTAGAGCAAATGAGGAATTCCTCATTGCTTGAACTCATCAAGTCTTAACAACAAAGCTGAATCCCACAACCCTGTGATGAGACTGCTCGGACACAAGCCTTTCTCCATCACCGACCCAACTCCAGATACGTCCCTTCATGTCCAGTCCATAACGATCATGAAAATCATGATACAAAACAATCGTGTTCGGTATACTTATTGAGCCTTTAGAGGTTTATCGTGTTTTTTTTTTCTTTTTTCCTAAATCAGCACAAAGGACACAGGTAAGATTTCTCTTGCCATTTCTATCTTGCATCTTAGCATCTCCTTGTACAGGGAAAGTCATCAGTATCAGTTTGGAGTGTTTCTCTCTATAGTATTTACTAGACTTTTACATACATAACTCCATGTGAAAGTTTACAGTCATCTTTAATAGGATTAATCTAAACAGACAACATCTGTTCATAATCATGCTAACTTGCATTTTTTACATTTAGTATATCTTGTAGTGAATCCCAAATTAACCTTGAATCTACAATCCTCCTGTCTCAGCTTTCCAAGTACTGGGATTATTGGTGTATGCCACCACCCCTGGCAACCTCATTCTTTTCAAGGGCTGATTTAAAGGTAACAAAAGTCACTCTAATGCACTAGTTCTCAACCTATGGGTTGCCACTCCTTTGAGGGTCGAAAGACCCTTTTAAAGGGGTCACCTAAGACCATCTGCATATCAGATATTTACATTACAATGTTGTGGAAGTTTATTTTTAGTTATGCATAAGATAATTGTTTTATGCACTGTTGGGTGAGGGACTGCCTAGGTCTTGGCATTTTGTATTGTTTGCAGGTGTTGGATTTATGTGGGGAGAATATTTGATTGCTGATGATCTGCATGTGCTATCAGTAGAACACTTGAGGAGTTCTGACTCAATAAAAACACCTGAGCTCAGACACTCAGGGTTCCATTTTCCAGTATGGCTCTCACCAGGTAGTGGTTCCCTCTGCTGAAATCTGGCCCTTGCACCTATGAAAATGCCTCAGTGTCTTCTTGGCTGAGCCTCCACAATAGGTGTACTACTACACTACGATTCATAACAGAATCAAAATCACAGTTATAAAGTAGCAACGAAAATAATTTTATGGTTAGAGGGGTCATCACAACATGAGGAACTGTATTAAAGGGTTGCAGAATTAGGAAGATGGAGAATTACTGCTCTAATTAATATTTAGGATGTTATACCACATGGAAGAAATTACCTCCAATGAGATATATGCTACTCTGCTTTGCTACTTCAGAAAGCTTCTGTGTGGACTCTCCAGGAATCTTCTCTGCATATTCAGGAAAGTAGTTTGTTCCATATGGAGAATTAAAGCATTCCTAGATTCAAGTTAAGAGAAAAAAAAGGGGGGAGAAACCACACAGAAAGTAAACACAAACCACTTCCAACTCTGGTTCTGCTTAAGTCAATGAAATACCACCCGGAAAAGACTAAAGAACATGGCTAAAAATCATGCAATCAAAAGCAGACAATTACCCCAGTGGGGATAGAGGAAACAAATCATTCCTGGTGACTCTGACAGAAGGCTAGACCTGGAGCCTGTAGACCATTCTTCGCCAGTTCTTGGACATCCAGGCCCACCATAAATCAGGTTTACTCTGTGATTTTGAATACTGAGATGAATTCTGGAGTTCAAATAATTATGGAAACTAATTATGTAAAGCAATAAAAGCTGTGCATAAAAAGTTCTGAAAGCCACAGAAGTTAAGACTTTCAATTAACTATAGACAAGCTAGCTTAAGTCCCATTTTGGTATTATCCTTAATAATCCTATGAAGTCTCTCATGGACAGGAAAGTGGGTGAGGATGAAACAAAAATAGGGATGAGACACAGACACCAAAGCAGACAATAACACACACACACAGTGCTAAAACATGGTCTGATTTAAAGCAAGACAACAATAAAAAGCCTTAACTATATATGGAACAAAACAAGCATATGGGCCCTGACTGAGTGTGCTATCTTTAGGTAAGTCTACTGAACGGATTTTGTATCCCTCATCTGAACAGAGTCCCATAGTTAAAGACCTATAACATAGTTTATTAGACATCTTACGACAAAGATCTCTGCTAGTCTTTGTGATAGATGAGACAAACACGGAACAATACTAGGGTTCCAAGACGCTGCCAGAGCTGGAACACTTGAGGACCACAGCTAGCAAGCACTACTGAGGCAGGTCCACAGCTCCTAGGAAGTCACCGCTGCCCCGTACTTACCGGCAGAGAAACTATTTGGGCACCTTGATGTGCTGCCTCCCGAATTAGGCTACAAGCCCGGGCAATGTTGTCTGATTTAATGGAAGAAACGTGAAGCTGGATAAGGGCCAAGCGGAAAGCTGGGGATAAAGACAACAGAAAACAGTCGTCAGATCTGCCCACTAAATCCAGCCAGAACCAGGAGTCTCAAAAAGGGTATCTGGCAATGTTTGGGTATGCCTTTAATTGTCACAAGTATTGACAACCTAAAGGATAGATGACATCACCAATGCTGACAAAACCTAGCTTCTGATGAAGGTCAAAGTTAACCTTGAGAGTAAAAAACTACATCTCTCATTCCTTGGTTTAATATAGTAAGAAAAATTTGATTTAGCCCTGAATGGCCTCTTATTAAACAGTGCCAGAATTTGAATAAAAAAAAAAAAAAGAAAAAGAAACCCAAACCTGGCGTTACTCTCAGGTTTACATACCCTGAATTGTCACCGGAGTATCACACAAACTCACTAAAATCCTCCCCACCCCAAACCTAAGAAGCTGGGCTGCCTCTGCTTCTGAGACAGGAGAGGATAAACCTTCCTACAGTTTGGCTCCTAGCTTCCACCCTCCACAAGCCCTCCACAGGGAAAGGTGCCCACTGGGGCGCGGGGCTGGTGGAAAGCGCCCTCTGCAGGCTGACGCGGGGAAAACGCTCCACCGGGATCCTCCACACGCAGGACTTGTTGCTTTTTGAAAATTCCTGGCTGCTCTGTCACCCTTATAAATTGACAGTGACGATGAACCGAGGGCGGAAGGAAGCAAAAACTGCAAGTGATTGGCCCAATATGGGAACAACGCTTAACTGAATACTCCAGGTCATTAGACCTACAAGCATTTGGGATGAGGACTTCGCTGTAGGAAAGCTGCACCAAGTCACTGGACAAAGTGGCGCCACTATCAGGCTCGTGAGAGACGATTAGCCACCCCCTCTGTGAGGCGATTGAGCTAAGGCCATGGATTTGAAACCACCACCCAAAGCGCAGCTGGTGGGACCCCCAAAGCGGTCGGCTCCGAAAAGCGCAGACTGGCGGCCGACGCGGAGGCCTGTGCTCCCGCGGCCCGCGAGCCTGGGCTTCCCCGAGCTGCCCGTGCTCCGAGCCGCCGACGCCGGCGACCTGAGCCCCGGAGAGGCGGAGGCAGTCGGCTCATCTGCCCAACCGGACGGAAGCCTCCGCTCCCGACCAGGCCACGAGCCACTTACTAGCCATGACTCTTCTTCTGAGCAGCGAAAGCCGTAAGAAACGCGGCCCTGTCAATCCCAAGGCTGGAGGAGTGAGGCGGGGGCGGGGCCGAGCCGCGTGCGCAAGGGGCGTGGCCAGGCTCTGGGCCGTGGGTGGGGCCCCGATGAGTTCCGGGCGTTTGTTGTTTGGTGCTGAGTTCCGGGCTGGTGAGTCGGACTCGGACTTTGTGCTTGTCCAGTACCTATCTACCACTGAGTTACATCCTTGTTCCAGCCCCGTACTAAATATGGTTCACTCCGCGCTTGGGTACACCAAGGAGAAAGGGATAATTACAAATTCCTTGCTTTCAGGAGCAAGGGCAAAGAGGAGCAGCCTACATTGTGGTGTGCCATAAATGGTTAAAGAGTGGTACCTTTTGGGTACAGAAGCCCTTTATGTGGCACAAAGGACTGAAATTTCAGGCCAGTCCACAGCAGTGGCCAGGGTAATGCTACATGCTGATTGGCTTGAGGAAGTGCACCTGATTTAGGCTAGCAGGACTTCAGAAGCTTGCTCCTAAAGAGGCAGGGGAAAGAGATGGTTGGTGCTAAGCAGTCTTCTAAGATTTGACGTTCGTGTTTACTCCTTAATTCGTTGTTCTGTTTGGGGCTTTTTTTCAGACAGGCTCTGTTGTAGTCCAGGCTGCCCTTTAACTTACTGTATAGGTGAGGCTGGTCTTGATTCTTAATCCTCCTGCCCACTCCTGTATGCAGGGACTTCGTCACACAGCGGCACAGTCAGCTACATTGCTTTCTAACTTTTGCAGTGGTTGCAGGTCAAAGTACATACCTTCTCAGATTTGCAGACCATGAAAGCAAGGGGATTACAGAGCTGGGACAAGACAGAAACAAACGGAAAGTCTGGAGATCAAAAACCCCAAAAGAAAACTTAGCCGAAGAGCAGCCAGTAGGGGCTGAGCCTTATAAACTTTGAGGTTTGGCATCTCTAGGAGGGAAAAAAAAAAAAAAAAAAAAAAGCTAGAAACAGCAGTTTTTAAAAGATCAAACCAGGGGGGTGGAGATGGCTCAGTGGTTAAGGGCACTTACTGATCTTGCAGAGGACCCGGGTTTAGTCTCAAAGGAATCACAGGATCATCATCTCTTCCAAGAATCTGGGAACATTGTGGAAGAGAGGTGAAGAAATGTATGAGCTTAAGGAAGGTGTGTGGGTATGTGTTGTAGTATGGCCTTATTTCGTCCAGGCATAGCATAGTCACCTCACCTCCATCTTGCACTAGAAACTGCATTGGCCTGGTAAACCATGTTAACTGTTACAGAGAAAGCCAGGTCTATGGATGGATCTATTGACCCGCCCCAGTAAAAAAAAGGAAGTAAAGGTCACAGGACCCTCACCGGCTGAGCTCAAGTGCTCCTCCTCCTCCTCCCCTCAGCCTCCTTCAGTAATAGCTGGGACTCTGAGCATGCCAGTGGCCAGACAGTATTAAGCTACGTAGCTCTTTCCTAACTACATGAACAGAAATAGGAGTACAACACAAGTGTTAAATCTGTAGGGAAAAAATACAAATAAAAGAGAATAGACAGCCTTGAGAACAGAATTTTTGAGTAAATTGTATCAGTTTATTTACAATTGTAATTTATAAACAGTAACACAAACATCTTTACATTAATATTGTGAAAAAAGTCCCATAGCTGAGATGGTTGAAAAATGAGACTTCAGGACATTTCAAAGAGGGTATCAAGAAAATGGAAAAAATGTGATACAACAGTTTGGGGGGAGAGTTATAAATATCAAGTATTGCACAAGGTGCAATTTCATGCAAATGTCTTCAACCACTCAAATACTATTGTTTTTATTTAGATGTCAGAATAAAATTATTTTAATTATGTTATCTTTTATTCACTTGATTTCCATTAAGCAAATTAAAACAACTGGCTACTGGTGGGGTACATCTAGATAGTCCTATCAATCAACCCCTTAGAGAAATCTATTACATTTTATGGCATGGCAGGTTATATTTACTATTTTTCAAACAGATTTTATGAAAATCATCCCATGGTCCAAAAGATGTTTCTGGATCTCTCATCACATATGACTAATTCTGGCCACAGAAAGAAATCTGAGCACACTGCAAAATAAAGTCATCCACTTCAGCTTTGTCAAAGAATAAAATAGTTCCAACTGCTGAAATTTTAATGAGAAGACAAAACCAAAAGAAAATTTTTAGAAAGTGATATAAAAACAATGAAATTTCTACAGCTCTCTGATTATCTGTCTTTAAAAAAAAAACAAACAAACTGGACATTAGTGTGGTCATAGGTAATCATCTCAAGGAGGATAAATCAGTGTGTTCAAAACATTTTCAAATGTCCTAGACCAAATGATCCATTCATAATAAAAACCAATGACATTTTTACAGATACAATTCTGTCCCCCAATGCTAATTTTAACCTTAACATGCCTACTTACTTCTAATGCTGTTAACTGTTCCTTAGCAACCACTGGGCTGAAGCTAGTATCACTGAGGCAATTAGTCTTCAAATAATTACCTACTGGAGTGAAGATGGAGTGGAACTGATGCTTCAGTGTTTCACTATGGGCTGTATTCTGGGTTGGCTAAGATCTCCATCTATTCCATTAAACAGACTTCAATCTTTTTAAGAACAGAAACAGTGAGCTAATTATTAATCTATACTTTTATTTTCTGATATTGCTCATTGCAGCAAAACTCAATGTAGTAATTAAGGAAGTCTCTTCAACTAATTCTATCTCTAAATTTCAGTGAAGACATTGCAGATATGTATGTGTACAGTTGTTTTAAAACTTGAAAATGATGCACATCCCTTAAAACAGCTCTTCAAAACAGAACTGCATTCTGCGCCCTTGATCCACAGGGCACCAGGCCAGTCACGTTAGTCATTTAATAACTGACCTTTATATTAATTGTTTTATAAAACCAAAGATGCAAAAGAAATTTTTAAAAAAGTTTACCCATCCCGAGATTGATTACAATAATTTGCACTCAGACCCCCTCAAGCAACCTCATGAGCAAATGAAAGGTCTCTGGTTAGTATTGAGTCAGGAAATATATTTTCATGTTTCTCTTGGTTGCCTTAATTTCACTTAAATAACTTTCTTTTACATTAACTTTCCAAAGCATCCAACACTTTCATGATCTGCTGTTTTATGGCTCTGGTAGCATCTCCTGCATTTGGAATCAAATACCTATGGGGGAAAAGACACACAGGTGTATTAATGCAGCACTTTCCCTTCAGGGTTTAGCTAAGATGGCACCTCTGATGAGAAGCTGTCCTTGACCTATGCAGCTAGCAGAGATGCTCTCATATGTGCTCCCATAAACTTACCTCAACAAAGAAGCAAAACTACGTGAAAACCTAAAAGTCAGAGTGATGGGACTTTTCATATAATGCACAGCTAAGATTCTCTGAACTGCTGATAAGTATTGTCATGTCCAAATAAAGCACAGGCAAGCAAAGTACTGCACTCTGCTGTCTAGCACAGATATAATTTACTATGTTACAGTCATAATTTGATGGCATCCAACTCCAGAGACAATGGCAACTCTAGTACTTGTTAGTTTGACCTTAAGCAAAACATTAAGTTGTCTAAAACAGATTCAAACCATCCTCAGTTTTGATTATGGAAAATAAAATACCAACTTAACATTTAACAACAAATTTATTTCACTACAAATCAGCATTTAGTGTATGTAGTGCTTGTATAATTCTCCAGAAAAAGTTTGTTTTATATGTTTGTGTGTGTGTGTGTGTGTGTGTGTGTGTGTGTGTGTGTGTGTGAATCTGTTCGTGTCTGTGTGGCACAAAGACCAAAAGAGGATGCTAGATGTCTTGCAGCTGTAGGTAAAGCATTTGTGAACTGGGAACTGAGCTCTAGTCCTCATGACAGCAGAAAGTCTCAGAGAGTTGCAGCATCTCTTCTTGTTTTGTTTATTTTTATATTACATGTATTTGTGTGTGCGGGGGGGGGGGGGGGGGGGCGGGAAGGTGCTTGTTTCATGGAGTGTTAAGTGGAGGTCAGGAGAGTTGGTTCTCTCCTTCTACCATGTGGGTCCCTGGGACTGAACTCAGGCTTGGTGACTTTTATCTGCTGAACCTTCTCTCATGATTATTCTTAATGACCCTAGTGTCAATTTATGAAATTTGCCACAGCATTACTGAAATAATGCACCAATGCCGAATCCACATATGAACAAATATTAGAAAGAAGACTACAAGCGATAGTTACTAGAGGAGAGTGCTTCATCATCCTACTTCAACACCCGTTCCCCAAAATCAAAAGGGAAACTGTGTTTAATGGGCTGCATTAATTCAGATAATATAAAAAGTCTTACCTTTCAATAGCCAAGATTTCAATCCCAGAAGCACTGCTGTTTCCATACTTGAAGGTAATTAGCTCAGGATGTTTTTTTTTGGATGTAATTTTAACTACAGAATTTAGTGCTTGTCGAGACTGGATGTAAGCCAGTCCTTTCCGAGAAAGAATCTCCCTCAAGCAGTACATATGCGTTGCAGTAACCAACAGATGACTTGAAAGAAAAGAAAAGAAGGCTTCGCTGAATGTGATTCAAAGCAGACGTGCATTACTTCAGCAGCTCCAATTATAAAACTAACTCAACTTTAAAAGAAATTATCTTTGAGTTATCTATTAAGACACTCTATAAACAGGCTACACATTTTTTCTTTAATTTTGTGCAAAATGGTTTAACAGATAATACCACAATAATTTAAGAGTAAAATGTATGTCTTATAGTAAGAAGTTCAGTACAATATATAAATAACTTTTAACTTGGACTGTCCTGCCATTCGACAGATTTTTAACAGGATTATCTCTCTCTGTATATAACTATTCTGTCTAGTCACCATAGTCTAATATCAAAGGTCACCAGGCAGTTGTTGTGCAAATAAATCCTGAAGGCAAAATAAGCAGATCAAAACAAAAATCAAAAACAAAAACAAAACAGAAATCACAAAAACTCTTGTATCTTAGCTCGCTTTTAACATAATAGTAATACCTTCATTTTTACAATAAGGGGAATTATCAGAAATGCCTAGAATGTGAAACATTTTGCAAGATAAAGAAAATGGGTATGCAGGAGAGAAGGGAAAGTCCTGCCATACACCAGGTGAGAACAGAGCTGTAACACACTACCGCATGGACCCAGAAGAGAAAGGAGACTATCAAAGTGAACTTGGGAACATTGAAAATTCTGGGATGACCTGAGTGTTAGGTAAAATTGACTTAATAACATTCAGATGAAGTGATAACATTGGCATTATGACAAAAAAATGCTCTTATTCTTGGGATATTTGTGCTGAAGCATTCAGGGTGAAGTACCACATGCATACGCTGCTTCTGGACGGCCTGAGTATGTGCTGAAGACAGGCTGGCTGGCAGCTGTGTGTCTAAGAGAGGAGTATAAGGTACTCAATGCACTATTCAATGCTTGGTCTCCGAATTACCAAAATACTAATTACTTAAAAACTTTAGAGGTTGAGACACAGCACAAACTGACAGTGGGAAATATGTCTTCTTGCACTTGAATAAAAGTCCCTTGCAATTTACATATATCACTTCACCCAATTTGAGTTTACTTCTAAAGACACTTTCAAAAGTACCTAGGAAACATATGTCCATTTTCTTTCACTTCTTTACAGGGAAAATGATGCTTGATGTCTGGCTTGTTTATCCAAGTCTGAATGTTTACAACTTCTTTTCTATCATCATCTGACATCGAAGAGCTGTCAATTTCATCTAGGAAGAAAGGAAAGTGTTATACAGGGGGATCATCAACTCCAACACATTTTTTTAGCAGCCTGAAATTTTTGCTGTATTTTGAACATATGAGATGAGGAGAAAAAAAAAAGCAATTTTAATCCTACTGGCTACATTACAGAAATATTATGAACCAACACTCTTACAGTAAGAATTTTGATAGAGCTAACACAACCATAGTCTGACTTGTCAGCAATAAGCATCTCTCTTGAGGTAAAGGAGCCCATGATGTTCTTCTTTGCCAGTTTCTGATTTTTAAATACAAAATAACACTAAATTCAACCTGTACTATATCAGGAAAATATTTTTCATGAAAAAAAATTCTAATTTTGTTTTTCTAATTTTGTGTGTATGTGTGCGCCTGCGCCTGCACCTGCGCACACACCTGTGGAGGCCAGATGTTAGCCTCTGGTATCAACCATCAAATTTTTTTTTATATTCTTTATTATTAATTTATTTTTTTATGTGCATGTGTGTCCGTGCATGCAATATGTGGGATGTCTTGCAGGATTCCCTGGAGTCAAAGTTACAAGCAGTTGTGAGCCACCAGACATGGGTGCTGGGAAACAAACTCAGGTCCTCTGGAAAATCAGTAAGCGTTCTTACTGCTGAGCCATCTCTCCAACCCAATTTACTTTTTGTGTGTATGTGTGGGCGTGCACTCGTGTGGGTGCCAGGTGCAGAGATTCTCTTGTAGGAATTGGGTCGATCCTTCCATCATGTGGGTCCTGAATTCAAGTTACCATGTTTGGAAGTGAACACCTTTACCTGCAGAGCCACCTGGCTCTCGCCTCCCCTTCACAACCACCTTTCTTTTTAAGACAGGGTTCTTCATTGGCCTGGAACTCAATAAGCAGACTAGGCTGGCTGGCAATGGGCAAACTCAAGGGACTCATTTGTCTCTGAATCCTGGTTGCTGGGATTATCTGTAGGGGGACATTTTGCCAAGTTTTTTGTACTGTGTGGCCTTTCTTATGGTTACTTGCTGCTTGGATTTCTGGGAACAGCCTACAGGGAGCTATTTAAGAGTGTTCAGTTGGAGTGTCAGTGGAACAGTGAACACCAGAGTTGATTGGTGGCAGGGGAAACAGTGAGCTGTCAGTGAGCTCCAGAAGCTGATGATAGGGAAGGCAGGTAGAAACAGGGCTCAGATAAAGACAGATAGTTCCATCAAAAAAGAAAGCAAACAGTTGCTGGGAAGCCTCAGACAGAGGAGGTTGCTAAGATAACTGGGAAAAACGTTAAAAGGATAAAGGATTTTTAGAAGTTAGTCCAGTTCTTCAGGTTTAGACAAGATAGCCAGAAAGGGCTGTAAAAAGTTTCTTTTTCGCGTTCTTTTCCTTCCTAAACTTTTAAAGCTAGAGGGTTTTAAAAAGTTACAAGTTAGGAATCTTTCTTAGTAACAGCCAACCACTTGCGGAGGGGTAGGGGGGGTCCCTTAGGAGTCCTGTTACCAGTGAAAAAGTAACAGTTACAAAAGGCTTCAAGCTTAGATACAGCATTTAGAAGCAGCTGTGGACTTTAAGAAAACATTTACCTTTTGGCCTGCAATCAAAGAAGGCTTGAAAGCCCAGATCAAAATGTCAGAAAACAGCAACATTCTTTAAAAAAAAAAAAAAACCTATACAATTACCAGCATCGGCCACTGTGCTAGCTAGTCAGATTAACATAGCAAAAATGTTGAAAGAGAGACATTCAATTGAGAAATTGGCCCACTAAATTGGCCTAAGCAAGCCTGTAGTGAGTTTTCTTACTGATGATTGATGTGGGAGGGCTGGATCACTGTATGCAGTGCCACCCTGGGGCTGGTGGTTCTGGGTGCTATAGGATAGCAGGCAGAGCAAGCCACGAAGAGCAAGCCAGTAAACAAATTCCTCCATGGCCTCTGCTTCAGTTCCTACCTCCAGGTTCCCACCTTGATGGAGTGTGACCTGAGGCTGTACGATGAAATAAACCTTTTCCTCCCCAAGTTGCTTTGGTCATGCTGTTTCATCCCAGCAATAGAAACTCTAACTAAGACAGCCACTGTAGTTAGCTTTTTTAAGTGGCAGAGGGGACTGAACTCAGGTTCAAGCACTTCACTGACTGAACTATCTCCCCACTCCTTCCCTTTTCTTTTCAGTAACTACTTCAAAATATAGATGATACCAAAGGAAATACCTGTATGTGTCAGCATTTTAAACAGTCCATTTTCCATATTATAAATATGTGTGTGTGCGTGGGGAAGTGTTAAATAGACCACAATATATTCATCCACGTGCCTCTCCTTTTGATCATGAAGGAAATTAAGATAATCGGGACAAAGAAACCCATAGCAACAGGAACACCTAGGTTGCTAAATCTGTTACCATAGTGCCATCTTGTGGCTTTTTAGGGTCTTTGCACCTTCCTCCAGTCCCACAACTCTCAGGCTCCAGGTGAGTAGAAGTCCAAAGGGATTTAATTAAATACAATCACATGGGCTAAAATACAACTTCCACAAACTGACTGCATCGAAGCTAAAGATCCCGTTTATCAAAGTCCTATGCAAAATCCCTGCTTAGATTTCTAGTAGACACAATTCGAGAATTCTAAAAGCAAAGCATCACTAAAAACCATAGATCCTTCTTGCTATAGACGTTCGTTCTGTGAAGCATCTGTTTGCTAGTCTCTGGATGCCTATCACCACAGCGCTGAGCAAGAGACTGCAGATTAGTGTATTACTCAACCTGTGTCGTATTCTTCTTCATCCCCAATGCTGAACACAGGCTTCACTCCACGGTAAGGCTTGCCCACTCTGTCACTGCTGCTCACATGCCTGGATTCAATTATAGGAAGGGAACATCACTAAGAAGTTATCAATGATTTTTAACTAAGCATCATCTGAATATGCAAACAAGCTGTAAATGTTCTTTGCCCCTCACAAACTATCCATAGCTTTAGAACAACTATGTTAAGAAACTGAAAGAAGATAAATTATGTAAGCAAAGTCATGTGCCATATGTCCAGCCAAGTTAAACAATTTCAATACTCCTATTTAAGCCAGTTGCTAGATCCTTCTGGACCTGGGGAAGTTACCCTTTGTGCTGTTTTCTCATTTGTAAAATAGTTATAACAAAAGACTTTGCCCTTCAGAATTACTGTGAAAATTAACCAAGCTACCCTCCTCTCTCCCTTCATGAATCTCTTAGAGCAGTACCTAATCTATAGTGGGTGCTAAATACATATCTACTGCATAGAACAAATACAGCACTGAGAACGCAGCAGGAAGGCTCAAGGCTCCTTTAGTAGCTGCAGGTCTCTCAGTTTTTCTTCTCCATTTTACTACTGCAGCTTCTGTTTTAATGGAGCCCGAGATTCTACTTCTTTTACACATACTAAAATATTTAGTAAAATACTACATAGTTCTAGGGAAAAACTATTTCCTTTGTAGGATAACTATCTACTACAAAGAAGACTAAAATTGTCCTTTATTCATGTAACAAAAAAAAAACACTCAGAATCTTCTATTTTTCAAAAGTCTTAATCTGGGGGGGGGGGGAAATCATCAAAAAAACCTTCACCTAAATAGACTTAAATATTTACTTTTAAATCAAGCCTCCTCAAAGCAAGCAAGCAAACACTAATTGAGTTTAGTGATAAATCCTATTAGAATTACAAGTTAACCTGTACCTAAAATTTCATAGATTTAGCAGTCAAAGTTTTGTTCAAACATTTCTAATGCAAAATTATCCTGTAAGCTATCAAACTATGTCCATCAGGGAGTGTCAGAGTTTAAACCTGGAATTTCCCCAAAGTAGCATGTGGTAAAGCTTATTCCCGGTGTGGTGCTGTTTGGAAGGTGGTCAAAACCTCAAGAGGCAAGGCCTAGGTGAGTGGTTCTCACCCTTCCTAATGCTGAAACCCTTTAACACAGCTCCACATGCTGTGGTGACCCCAGCCATGAAATTATTTTCATTGCTACTTCGTAACTGTAATTTTGCTGTTATGAATCATAATGTAAATTTCTGATATGTAGATGGTATTAGGTGAAAGACTGGAAGGTCATCACCAAAAGAGGTGGTGACCCACAGACTTAGAACTGCTGGCCTAGTGTCTGTCTGTCTGAAGGTCATACATGTATGTGGGGTGTCATGCAGAGTTCAGGGGAAAACCTTCGGTGTATTCTCAGGTACCACTCACCTTGCTTTAGATTAGCTGGCTCACTGGCCTGGAGCTCACCAAGTAGCTAGGCTGGCCAGCTAGTGGGTCCCTAGCGCTGCGACTATAGTCACACGCCACTATGCCCAGCTCCTTTTTTAATGCAAGTTCTGAGCCTGAATTCAGGTCCTCACACTTGCAAGGCAAGTGTCTTACCAACTGAGTTTCTCTCTACCCAACAGTGGAAAGTTTGCACAAACAAGAATAATAAAGATTTCTGTGACATTTCTTTAAATTCTCACAAATTTAATATAATTCAATAGTATTTATTCATTTACACTGGTTTGTCTGGAGTGTTTTTAAAGGCAGTATACCGGTATTTTGTCAAAGTAATAAGAGAAACATCTACAAAATAGTCTGATTAATTTTAACTTGCTGAGCTCAGAAATAAACTTGATTCATTCAAACTGCCAATTGAATTGCACTTTCAAAACAAATATACCTGTACATGGACCACAGAAAATGTAAGTAAAGGTAAAATTAAGAATCTAGAAGAAAAACAGATTTAAACTGCCCCAGAGGCCAAGTCTTATAGTCACAGACAGAGTACAATTCCCCAAAAGAACAATTTTCTTTAAACAATATTCTCTAAAATAGCCTAAGGTAAAATTAAATAGTTGTCTTATCATTGCCTTGTATAGGAATAGTGAAAGATTATTCAACTGATATTTTTAAAGTGCTGTTTCCAATCACTGAAAATATTCAAATGATGAGAAAGTAAACTTATAATTAACCCATAATGGCTTATTGCTATCCACAGTATGACCAGACTCTTTAAAAAGTGTATCTTATTACTTGTGGTACACAGCCTCGCCCCTGAGCCACCGAGTGTGAGTGGAAGTCGAGAACTGTGGCAGTTGCTCTCTCCTTCCACCATGTGGGCCCAGGGCTCAAATTCAGGTAGTCAGGCTTGGCAGCAAGTATCTTCACTTGCCCAGCCACCAACCTCACACTCTCTTTTGTAAATGTTCAGTTCAGCTATAAATAATACCCTAATTTAAACAGCAGAAAATTTCAGCAAGAGTGAGAACTACAATGCTTCATAAAGTTATTAAGTTGGAAGTGCTCATTTGCTTAACCTAATTTGAAGGCTCTGAGTTTTAAACCAAATCTATCAACCATCAACCACCATCTACTGGGAGCAGAGAAGGAAACGGATTAGACAGTAACATGTCTCCCATGGCTTCCTTTAGGGAAAACCCAAATGCAGAACCCTAGGACTGTGTGACATACACAAACAGATTTATGTATGTTAATTTGTCAACGCATCTAAATGTGTACATCTTATTAAGAAAAGAATCTTAAAATAGTATAAATTTACATAAAGCACATGAGTTAAAATTCTGAGGCCAGGGATGTGGGTCACTGGTAAAGAGCATTTATCAGCATGTTCAAGACCCCTGGTTTAACTCCAGCGCCAGAAAAGAATTCTTAGTTTTGGATCATGACCTGTTTCTAGATTTAGGTGCTGTAATTTTACATAAGGGCAGAAGAGAATGGTAAATTACTCCTGACTCCATGGATGTTATTTTGTTTTACCTTTTCCTGCTTCAGAATAAAAAATGCAGAATTTATAAAGTCTTTGGGTTTGAGCAAGTTTGATTTTCATCTGAGGAATGGGAGATAGAAACATGCAGCGGGGGGGGGGGGGGGGGGGGGGGGGGGAGACGACAGAACAAAACAGAAAGCCATGTCACCGTGGTACACCCCCATAAGCAGACTGAGAAAAGGTTAGCTTTGGAAATAGCAGCATGAAACTTTAGCCAAGTCAGCATGAGGCTCACAGACAGCATGGGGTGCAAGAGCAGGTGGTGCACAGGCAGCAGGGAGGCATGCTAGAGGGAAGGGACAACTCAATTGAGATGCTCTACTCATTGGCTTACCGCTCTGTACATGATCTGTCTGGCCAAGGAAGATTGAAAGACATTCTATAGCAAATCAAGGCAGAGGACAGAACAAAATGATTATATTAAAAAAAAATGCAGCAAATTTAGAAAATACATAGGAAAATTGGTTTTTCAACCTAGCACATATATTATAAAGAAAATATTTCAATCATCTCAAGCACAAAGGAAAATGAAGGGAGGCCAGTTTTATGTGATACTTCGACAACAATTTTCAACTTACAGTTGTCATTAGTTTATCTCAAAAGTGAACGAGTATACTTTAAAACAAAAACTTTGATATTTGTACCACAAAATGTAGCAGAAAAAGTTTGGGGACTCAGAAGCACTAACAGAGTTTTGCTTTTGAGAGCAGATGTGATTTTATTGAGCAAACAAATCTTTCAGGCTTGATCAAATGCTTTAACACTTATAATCAGATTAGATGAGGTTCAATTTTTAGATTAGTGACGATAGCCTCATTACCTTTGTATTTAGTAAACAGGATATACTTTTGTATGCATATGCACTGTACTAGACAGGGACATTCTGTCATTAAAATCAAATGTTTCAACTATCCCATGATACTGCAAGGAAGGCAAGAGAGGGAAATCAAATGCTAACATGTGCTCACGATCAGGCTTGCTCAGAAACGAATTTGGTATTTGAGTTGGAAAGAATCTTCCAACCTTTGACACTGTGACATGACATCATCTACAAAGTTCATACTTGAGAAACTGGGCAATCGAGTTACACACATCACAAAAGTATCTCATAATGTTTTAAATAAGTTGACAATTTGACTACACCACACCTGTAGTGATCCTAGGCTGCAGAACTCACACACCTGAATTAGACTAACTCACACACAAAACAAACAAACAAACAAACAAAAATCATATACTTAGAAAAAGCAGCAAAACAAATATTCTTAAACTTTCTTGCCAGTTGTTCACCATGACTCCTTTTTAATTCATGGAAAATGGAGTTTGTTTATATGTTTAAACAAATTCCTACAAAGATTTAAACTTGGTAAAGTGTTGTATTAAGAATGACCAAATTATCTATGATATAAATTCTTGAAGCATAAGCTACTGCTGTGAAATAATTGTGTTTGGTGGCATTTGGGAGGCAGCTGCTCTATGAACTAGGAACACCAGACATGAGTTTGTTTTTTTTCTTAATGAATGGAATAAAGGGACAAACTCAGACTCATCTTCCTCTGAAAACTAGGAAAGGAAATCTGCAGAGCAAATGTAAGCAGTAAGTACAGCTCTGCAGTTATAATGAAATGATTAGATCTAACAGATAGTATGATCCCTTTCTACAGTACTTGTAACTAAAATTCACTTATTGTGAGATGCATTTCTTTAGTTTTAATTGTTCATCATAAGTTCATACTGCATAAGAAACTCACCGGTCCACAGGAGTTGATGTATTCTCAATAAAACTGATGACCTTTTCCCTGACATTAACAGATTTTGTCTTCAGAGCCACAGTCATTTTATTTACAAGGGACTTCATTCCTCTATCATTTGAGCCATTACAGGATTCACCCTGAAAAACCAGAACACAGATGAATCACTCTCCAAATAATTAACACATACATGACTACTAAAGGTTATCAACACTGTAGACAGAATTGTGTCCCCACTAAATTCATACTTTAGTACTAAAATCCAGTGTATTTCAGAATGCCACTGCATCTGGACAAAGGATCTTTGAAGCAATTAACTTAGGTCAAGGTAGGACCAATTCTCTTTATTGAGGGTATACTATCAATACTATTTTTGGGGGGGTATACCTCTGCATATTTCATGTATGTGCAGATGTTCCCCTTTCTACCTTATCCTCACATGGCCTTTACTCTGTGCACACATCCCTGTGCCCCTCCTCTTGGAAGGAGTGGCTTAAAGGCTGGGGAGATGGCTAAGTTGGTAAAGTGCCTGCCATGCATACAGGATGATCTGAGTTCAGATCCCCCAGCACCCATGTGAAATTGAAGCCCAGCAGTATGCATCTATAACCCCAGCACTGTGACAGGGATGGGGAGGGCCCACAAAGGATGCCTATCATTGGCCACCCAATCTATCTGAACTAGTAAGCTGCAAGTTCATTAAGAGACACTGTCTGAAAAACAATAAGGTAGATAGTGACTGAGAAAGACAAATGTCAACCTCTGGCCTAGACATGAGTGTGCACACATGAAGCAGTTTGTAACAGAAAACAGTGGAAAACAAGAACTATTTAGCAACAGGGTATTAACTGAATAAATTAAAACATACATACACAAAGGATATTAGTTTGTTTTGTATCCCTAGAGGATCAAGGTAAAAGCAAATTCTCAGAGAAGCCTTATATGCAATATGACAATGATCTGGTTTTTGTTTTTGGTTTTGGTTTTTTGGTTGTTCAAGACAGGGTTTCTCTGTTGTAACTCTGGCTGTCCTGGAACTCACTCTGTAGCTCTGTAGACCAGGCTGGCCTTGAACTCAGAGAGGCCTCTGCCTCCCAAGTATTGGGATTAAAGGCGTGTGCCACTGCCACTGGGCCACCGCCACCACCGCCACCACCCAGCTGGCAATGATCTTCTCATAACTGAATAAACCTCCACAGTGTATTACAATGTATATTCTTGCTCACCTAGTCCTCAGGCCCTCTTTAGGGGAAAAATTCTGTTATCATTTTATTGTATAGGTGGAGAAACCACAGCTGAAAGTTCTTACTGGCAATCATAAAAAGGGGAAGTTGTACAGATGAATTCTGGAGCCAAGAATGGAAGAGGCCTAACTCCAAATGAGTAACTGTGATCCTGAACTGTAGTTTCTGTCTCTAATTTACAGAATACACATTTGTAAATGACTATTATCTGTGAGGACACTGATGTAATGACAACTAATTCAACTGACAAGACTTTGCCCAGGTATTTCCAAAGCAGAACAGATATACTTAACCCTTATAACAAAACTTCATAGTAATCACATCATAATAACTGAACATCAAATATACTAGGCTGGCCAACTTTTTACTTTCTCTACCTGGACCATTCACACATGTGAACAGAATGAAGTCTTAATCCTATAAGCTCACAGTGAGAAAGGATACAGAGATGTGAACATGAGTCAATATTCTTGCTAACCCTGACAAAATGAGCTCACTGAAGAGAGTACCACCCAGTTAGCTGTACAGACTCACTCCTCCATTTCACTAACCTCGCAATGATTCCTCATTGTGTACTAAATATTTCTGACAATTTTTCTGTTATGCTGGAGGTTGGGAGTTAAGTACCTTTTCTGGAAACGGATCCAACACGGCCTACACACGTACTTACATCAACAGAACTGATACTGCTCCTTGAGCCTGAGGTACTGGCAATCCAATGGCCATATCCATTTTCTGGCCCTTCCACATTAATGTCCGACAAGTGCTGCTGCAGGGCTTAACATAAACAAGACAAATAAAACAAAAGCTAAAATAGGAGACTTTCTGGAAAGATTACATGCCAGAGAAGTGTAACAAATACATCACAGCTAAATGAGAAAGGATCCAAGGACATAATCAACAGGCGTGTTGTCCTCCACCCGCACTAAGGAGAACTCTAGGCCACAGCATACCTTCCTTTTCCATTTTCCTAAAGCCCTCTGCAGAGTCCCTGAGAGTGACGACTAGAAAGGCTTTATGTCTTCTCCTTAGAACGCAATCTTTCAAGTAGTAACAGATAATGCATGCAGCATTGCAAGACATCAAGAATGAATAGAAAAGTAGAAGACATCCATCAATTTTCCTCCATTATGATATAGACTTAGGCACTAATGGTCAGAAAAAGATTGATGGAAAAAAAAAACTTTATACTTTACAAGGGTTTCTAAAACTCTGGACTGTAGCTGACCATGGTGATGTACACCAATAATGAGCACTCAGAAATCTGAGGGAGAACAGGAGTCTGAGTCACTGGAATACCTGGGAGAAACATAACAAGTCCCAGGCTAGCTTAGGCTGGAGACAGAGCAAGAACTTTTTTCTTTTTAAATCTAATATATATTATGAAATAATGCTTTTTCATATTGCTCTTGAGACTTATATGACTAGAAACCAACTTTTGTATTTTGTATAATCCTGTGTTATCAGGATTTCTAGTAACAGCAGGCAAGAGGTTAACACTTGTTTAATGGTATCTTTTTTTTTTTGAGACAGGGTCTCACTATGTAGCCCTGCTGGCCTCAAATTCACAGAGACCCACCCGCCTCTGATTTCTGAGTGCTGGCAACAAAATAGTTTTTTTTTTTTTTTTTAATTTTGAGACAGTCTCATTCGTCCCAAGCTAATCTCAAATTTGCTACGCAGCTGAGGACGATCCTCCTGTCTCCACCCCCAAGTGTTGCGATTATAGATGGGCTAGGAAGTAAATCCAAAGGCCTTGTGCATGCCATGCAAGCATTCCACAAACTGAGCTATAGCTCCAACTCTTACTTACTTACACACACACACATATTTTTGTTGTTGTTGTTTCTAGTTGGTTGCTTTGGTTTTTGTTTTTGTTGTTGTCTTTAGTTTTTGCTTGTTTGTTTTTAAGATGGGGTTCTGCTAAATAGCTCAGGCTGGCCTGGAACTCACTATGTAACACAGTCAATCCGCCTCTTATTCCTGAGTCACTTAAAAGGCTCAGGCAGGAGGATTAGGAGCTAGAGGACATAGCTCAGTGGTAAAATGCTTGCCTTCCATGCATAAGCCCTTGGGTTCAATCCAAGCACCTTACAAAATGAAAACAAAGCTTTTGAAACAGAAGCTAAGTAAGCACATTTACTTATCTAAATTGTCTATATTCACTCAATTGCCTGTGTTATTGGTTATCTATATGTTCTGCTTGCCTTCTCTTTCTGAAAATACTAAATAACTAGAGACAGAAGGTACGCAGTAACTAATTTTGTAACTCTAAATCGGCTCTACGGATAATCACTATATTTTTTTTGTCTGAAAAGTAGAAGCAATTAAAGGCTTACCCATAAATCCTCCACTGGCAATACTAACATATTCTTTGTTTTTCTGTAATAAAAAGACAAAATTTAAATTATTACAAAATGCAGTTTTAGCAAAAGCTCCAGATAGTCAGTCCTAAAGCATAGGCAAATGAAATACAAGTTATATATTAAATTTCTAGTGCATCACTTTCCTTTCGCAGTCTGGACTTCAGCACACATGTGCTGATCTTGCACATTGTAGGGGTTGGTGCTTGAACAGAAGGGGACAGCCTCGTGGCTACTGAGACTGGTTTTATTTGTGTTACAATCTCCGCAGTCCAAAAGTCAAACCAAATTGAATGAAATGACATTTTAGACTAATAAAAGTAGGTTTTTCTTTTTTTCCCCTCAAATTATTTATTTATGTACACTGGTGTTTTACCTGCAAGTATGTCTGTGTGAGGGTGTCAAATCCCCTGAAAATCGAGTTACAGACAATTGTAACCTGCCAATGTGAGTGCCAGGATTCCAAAGGAATCTTTCGGAAGAGAAGCCGGTGCTCTTAACCTCTAAGCCATCTCTCCAGCCCCATCAAAGTAGGCTTTTAAAGTTTCAAAGATTTTGTGTCCTTTACTAAAAAGTAATATAAACATATTACAGCTGGTTATAAAAAAGAAAGTGACAGAATTACCATTTTGCAAACTACTAAAACCTTTTAAAAAGTCAGATGCGTTGCTTTCAAGGCTAAGCCTCAGGATCTCAAACCTGGGCTTTGAGAGCAGCCTGGGCTACATAAAAGGAAAAAAAAAAAAAACCGAACAACAAAAACACTAGGGCCAGAAAGATGGCTCAGCAGTGAAGGCCCTTGCCACCAAGCCTGATGACCTAAGTTTGACCCCCCAGACCCCACACAGTGGAAGAAGGGAACCAACTCTCACAAGCTGTCCTCTTGTTCTAGTTGCGCGATGTGTGTGTATGTGTGTGTGTGCTCTTACACACATATTTGTTTGAAGTGCCGTGTGTGTATGTGCACATTTGTGTGACATGTCGTGTGTAAGTGCACACTTGTGCACAAATAAATTAATTAAAATGTCATATTTTTAATTAAAAACAACAAAACAAAAATACATAATGGGTCTAAGTAATGGCAAAACAAAGGAGGGATGGAGAAAGAAATGACGTAGCAAAATACAGAATGTGGGAAACTACACAGACAAATTAGTTCAGTGTTCAACTAATTCAACAAATACATGCAAAGATAAAATTAAAAAGTGGGAACCCATAAATTAAAATGCCATGTTTTACAATCTTGGAAAAGCAAGGAAACTTGAATACTAGTTAGATTCTTTTTTATACTTACATATGACAGTATGTTTATGCTGTAATGATTTTATAACAATCTGTTCCTCTACTTTTAAACAAAAGTTTAGCTGAGTGTGGTGGCAAACACCTTTAATCCCAGCACTTAGGAGGCAGAGGCAGGAGGATCTCCTGAGTACGAGTCCAGCCTGGTCTAGATTCCAGGACAGCCAGGCCTATAGAGAGAGATCCTGCCTCAAAATAAATAAATAAATAAATAAATAAATAAATAAATAAATAAATAAATAAATAAATAAATAATTTAAATAAATAAAAAAAAAAAACTTCTGTGTATGTGCATGTAAGTGCAGTTGCCTGCAGAGACATCGAATCTCTTAGAACTGGGAGTTGCACAGGAAGATACAAGTTTTCTGAAGTGGTGCTGGGAGCCAAACTCAGGTTCTCTGCAGGAGCAGCCTCACTCCTTAACACTGAGCCATCTTCTCCTACTTTCTCCTTTCTCTTTTATTTATGTCTGCATGCATTCTCATGTGTACATGTGTGCTGGGGCATGTACATGTGTGAATGTGTCTGTATGCACGTGCAGGTAGAAGCCAGAAGTCAATGGTAACTACCTCACTCACTCATCATCTTTTTATGAGACAAGGTCTTTTGTTGAACCTGGAGCTGGCTGAGGGCTCCAGCAACCCTCCCAGCACCCTGGGACCACAGGTGCACACCACCACACCCAACATTTTATGTGAGTGCTGCGATTGAACTCAGGTCCTCAAGACCCTGTGGCAAGCACTTCATCCATCTCAAAAGGCCCTCAATTCTTCTACCTTGTAATTTCTTTGAAAATTTTGTGATGAAAATTATGGATAAGGAATTCTAACTCTCCATCGAGGATTTAAACAATAATAAACCACAAAGTTCATAGTAGCCCAAACTCCTGCCACATAACATCCCTTGCAGCGTAGTTTATACTGGAGTATTTTTAAATGGGACAGTTAGGTTTATGACTAAGGTGAGTCTGGAACTCTTCACTGTTCTGAATAAATGTCCAGCTTTTTCCTTTAAGAATATTTAAAGGCACTGGATAAACCCTCCGACAAATACCTTCTGCTTCTCTGCCTTTCACTTTTAAGGACTTAAGTGTTAGAAGAATTTTTTCAAACCAAACTCCTCGGAAAATGCAACATCACTAGAAATGAATCAAAATCAACTGGCTGTGGAGATCAAGGCTACTGTCTTCCTGATTCCACAGTTGTGGATGTAACACGCATGGACTTCAGTGTGGGAACTACCAAAAAATACTGAACAAGCAGCTGTTTTTACAAAGGGCCATCACTGGCTAAGACAGTGAGGCAGAGGTCGACAGCACAAAATCACTAAGGCACATTAGCTGTGCTGTATGAAAAGAACCAGTACTAGAGGGGTGAGGATGGGGAACAGCAAATATGACATGGGTATATATGTAATCAAAGCAAATAAATGCATAAAATAAACCAATGAGCTACTATTAAAAGTTCTAGAACATGAAGAGACAAAAATTAAAGTAACAGATTAATCTGGGAGTACATTCTGAGCACACAGAGAAATACTGTCTATAAAGAAAATTCAAAGTAATAGCACAGTTGGTTTCCTATCTGGAAAAAATAATCACTTCCTACCTCACTTCTTACACAAAAATAGACTCCATATGGTTTGTAACTTTAAAAATATCTTATATGCTATTAAGAGCAGCATATAAGAAAAATATTGAGGAAAAAAAGATCTCTCTTAAGATACAAAATCAAGAAACTGTTACAAAAAATACAGATAAGTCTGATAGAGTCTATAGTAAAAGAGCATTAGCTGTGATTTTCTTCAAGGTGTCAGCAACAGTCAGTGAGATGGAATACTCTGTGTCGGCGTACCTGTAGAAAGTGTGCCAGGACCATGTTCATATACATGTCTTCTTCCTCTCTGCCACTGCCCATAAAACAGAGGTGCTCCCCGCCGGCTATGGAGCCCGACTCAATGGACTGTTTCTGTGCTTCCAGCAAGGACTTTACTGACTGTGCAAACTCGGATGGATTCTGGAGCATCTAGATAATTTTTAAAAATTAGAAACATGGAAAACATACATTTGTAAAACCTGAATTGTATTTTAACGCAAACTACCACCATTAAAAACCGAGCATGAAAGTTATGGAAAATGAAAAGGCTTAAGTAAGTAAAATTCCAGGGATAAAAGATTGATGTAAATATTGGAGCAAAAGTTGAGGAAAAATACTGTTCAATTAGAAGGAAAAAAAATCATTCCTTACATAACAAAGACCATTTACTTATCATTTACTTTAGGTATTGGTAAAACAAATATCAAAACGCATTCTTTATCCTCAATAAACTAAATATGTCAGTAACTGCAAAAAATTTAAGTTATTATTACTGAAATCACATACAAAGTACAGTAAAAACCCAGTAGAAAAATGGACAGTTCAGAGAGAAGAGCAATTTCTTATATTAGTTTTAAAGATTAATTTATTGGCGTGTGTGTGTGTGTGTGTGTGTGTGTGTGTGTGTGTGTGTGTGTGTGTGTGTATGGTGGTTTGAATGAAAATGGCCCCCATTGGCTCATAGGGAGTGGCACTATTAAGAGGTATGACCTTATTGGAATAAGTGTGGCCTTGTTGGAGGAAATGTGTCATTGAGGTTGGTTTTGAGGTTTCAGAAGCACAAGCCAGACCAGTGACTGTCACTCTGCTTCCTGCTGCTGCCCATACAGATGTAGAACTCTCTGCTCCCTCTCCAGCACCGTGTTTGCTGCCTGCTGCCATACTTCCCGGAATACTGACAAT